>OX030949.1:72850282-74072908 GCA_943735915.1 Pherbina coryleti | reverse complement strand
AATATTATCTTATGTATTACTTTTATATTAAATTAGACCGAAATATATAGATATAAATAACGAAAATCGTTTTTACTCTCTTCGATAAGTTATAAACGTGAAAGGGTTAAAACATACTATACATCATTTAAAAGGTATAATTTACTTCTTTCTGAGTCCGGTTAAAAACTGAAAATCGGTTGAAAATCAACTAAGTCATGGGCCTTAAAGTGCACAAAAGTGCACAAAACCGGTTTTTTAATCGTTTGTCAAGACTATGGAGGTTTTTGCAAAATTTCGCTAACAGATTCTTGTTTTACTAGACAAGACCTATAAGAAAAATAGTACATATAACTTCAAAATCCATTTTATATTACAGTGTAATACTAATTAATTGGTTTTCGAAGTATAATATTAAAGAAGTATTAACTTCATTGAGATAAATCATCATTTTTTTTTCATATTGAGATTTTTTCAAATTTTAGCTAAAAAGAAGTTTAGTTTAAAAATAATACTTAAAGGTGTTATATTTTTCATCCTTTAATGTTATCCGGATTTTAAGACATTTTAAAATTTTTTAACCATTTTCCTCGACTGAATGCATGCGATCTATTATTCCAAGAACTATAATAAATCTAATATTAGTCACCATTTGCATCTATATTTTCCTCATCCTCTCTTAAGAAAAAGATTATACAAGGTGGCGCAAAAGTAATCCTCATATCAGAATATGCTATAAATTTTGCGATTGGCCCCTAATGTCAGTTCTGTTTTGACATTTGTGTAGTAAACACATGCGAAATACACGTTAATAAACAATGTTACGCTACACTGCTCCAGAACGCGGAATATTGCTGACTATTTATTTGACCAATATTATCATCAAAAATAATCATGAGTGATGAGGCCCATTTCCATCTTAGCGGGTACGTAAATAAGCAAAATGTACGCTTCTGGGGCACTGAAAATCCACGTGTAACCCACGAAGAGCCGTTACACCCGCTCAAAGTCACTGTATGGTGTGCTGTTTTCGCTGGAGGAGTCATCGGACCTTTTTTCTTCGAAGACGTCGCGGGCCAAACGGTTACTGTGAATGGTGAGCGCTACAGAGCAATGATCAACGAGTTCTTTTTGCCGCAACTTGATGAATTGGGATTGGAAAACATGTGGTTCCAAGAGGACGGTGCAACGGCACACACTGCACGTGCCACAACCGATATGCTGAAGGATGCATTTCCCGGGCGCCTAATCTCCCGATTTGGCGATTTGCACTGGCCAGCAAGATCGCCTGATTTGACCGCTCCAGACTTCTTTTTGTGGGGCTTTTTGAAGTCGCGGGTTTATGTCAACAAGCCTCAGACTCTTGCAGCTCTTAAAGACAATATCCGTCAAGAATGTGAGGACCTATCGCCGGAAGTTTTGGCCGAAGTGATGGAAAATGCCATAAAAAGGGCTCAAATGACAATCAACTGTGGCGGCGGCCATTTACATGACATCATATTCTCGACTTGATGTAAAAAAAAATTAAAAGACCAAATAAAAATAATCCACAAGAAGAATCAAATTTTTTCATTTTTTTTTTAAATTACAGCCAAAAAACATCGGAAGGTTATTTTTGCGCCCCCTTGTATAAAGTGTAGTTTATTAGGGGTCTAGGAATAATTTTATCTGAATTTTTATTTAATGCTATTTTATTATTTTCTTAAATGTTATATTAAATAACATGCAAACTTTTGCGTTTTGGGATAAGCCATGGTTTTTCGGTTAAAAAACTATAAAAACCAAAACGTTCAAATGTTTCATATATTCAGTAAAATTTTATAATAAAAAGCCCAGCCAGTGATACTCACAATATTTGTTATGAGTTCAATTTTGAGAATTGTATACGTAATTTACAGTTATTCTTAAAACGGACATTTACCCTCATTATCTCATGATACGTTGCAAATAAAAAAAATAATGCATGCACACTTTTTTAGAAAAGAAAACCTCATATTTAAAACTTAATCAAGCATTTCCAACATTATTGAAATTCAAGTGAACAAAATATCCATGCAAACAAAAAAAACATTAAAACCAATGCAGAATATCCTGCCAAAGCTCAAACCTGTAGCTTACATTCGATTTCACTATTTTTTACGATGCACGTAACGAAAAACCTTGCAGTAATAAAAATAAAAATTGTGAAGCATCATCAAAAATTCATATCAAGGATATTAGATGATACATTGAATAAATTCTATGCTTTAATCCACAAACATATCCACCAAAAAAGTGACTAATGTGTGTGTGTTTTTTTTTTTTTTTGTTTCGTGCGCTGTTCAAAACTTGTGAAAGTAATTTTAACTCATTAAATTTGAATCATAGAATCTGCATAAAAGGACAAACAATTACAAATTCATTTGAAATAAAAACGTAAAAAATTTCAATTAAATCTGCATATTTTACAACAATGAAAATGATACTGACGACTATAACGATGATGAAGATGAATGAATGAATGAATGCCGTAGCAAATGTATCAACCATCAAAAAGGCGCACGTCTCTCAGCTTCAACAACTATGCGAATAAATATGAATAATTGGCCTGTCAACAGAAAACGAAAAAAGTCCGAAATTAAAAAAAAAATAACTATCTCAAAATGTTCATACACAGAATGCTCCAATTAGTGACGAGCATTCGTCATGCCAACAAATTCTGTAGAGCTTCAATGTATTTATAAGCGGAGAAAAATACTTAATATAAGCCACATTGGTCGCCTTAAAGAGCGCTACAGAAAATTTTCTCGAAGTATTAGAAATAATTAGTTCCGCAGCTATCTCAGAACGGATCAAGAAATTATTCGAGAGAGAGGATGCAACTAAATTGAAAGTATTTAATTTCTAAATTTTGATTGATGTAGAAGAATATACATGCATAGGTATATGCCAACGTTACGTTTTACCTTTGATTCCTTGATTTAGTGGTTAAAATATGAAAAAAAAAAAAATATATATATAATTATGTCGTAGGAACTTCACCAACTGAAATTCAAATTTATTACATGGAACTATAACTCGCTGATAGTGGGTGCTACAGCAGGAAATATTATAAGTATATTCTAGTAAAGGCTGGTTGTTAGTTCTCATAACAAAAATTGACAAATATTTTATGACGTTATGACGTCACTAAGAGCGCCGTTAAAAAGCAAAAATGCAACAATTATGCAACGACGTTGCATGAAATTATTCCTTTGTGAGTTTATCCACCACGGAAAATATAAAATTGATAAAGAAGCTTACTTGGCCTCACGACAAAATTAAAAAATTAATTTTCTCTTTTCTGCATGGCCAAAATAGCAGCTAATGCAACAAAAAATGCAATATTGTTACATGGAATTGTTAGCTTAGTAAAGGAGCTACGTTTACTCTCATTTAAAGACAATAAAGATTAGTTCTTTAAAATTATACCGAAAATTACAAAAAAAAAATGTTGACCACATGGCACCACTGTGACAACGCTTATATCAGTGAAAATGCAACGACAATGAAAAAACATTGCATGCAATTATAAGTCGGTGACGATGGATCTTATGGACAATTTTTCTGGTTCGACAATGAGGTGAGATTTTTGACCTTCTGATATATACCTACATAAATAAAAGATAAGGTCACGGAGCTCTTCAGAGGAAATCTTAAAGGAAATCGTTGCATGGATTTGCAATGCGGTTAAGTAAAAGCAAAAAGAAAAGCAAAACCAGAACCAAAATCATAAGTAAAAGCAAAAGAAAATTCAAAGATAAAGGCAAAGACGAATGCAAATGCAAATGCAAATGCAAATGTAAATGCAAAGGTAAAGGTAAAGGTAAAGGCAAAGGCAAAGGCAAAGGCATAGGCAAAGGCAAAGGCAAAGGAAAAGGCAAAGGCAAAGGCAAAGGCAAAGGCAAAGGCAAAGGCAAAGGCAAAGGCAAAGGAAAAGGCAAAGGAAAAGGCAAAGGCAAAGGCAAAGGCAAAGGCAAAAGCAAAGGCAAAGGCAAAGGCAAAGGCAAAGAAAAAGGCAAAGGCAAAAGAAAAGAAAAAGGCAAAGGCTAAAGCAAATGTAAATGCAAAGGTAAAGGTAAAGGTAAAGGTAAAGGCAAAGGCAAAGGCAAAGGCAAAGGCAAAGGCAAAGGCAAAGGCAAAGGCAAAGGCAAAGGCAAAGGCAAAGGCAAAGGCAAAGGCAAAGGCAAAGGCAAAGGCAAAGGCAAAGGCAAAGGCAAAGGCAAAGGCAAAGGCAAAGGCAAAGGCAAAGGCAAAGGCAAAGGCAAAGGCAAAGGCAAAGGCAAAGGCAAAGGCAAAGGAAAAGGCAAAGGCAAAGGCAAAGGCAAAGGAAAAGGCAAAGGCAAAGGCAAAGGCAAAGGCAAAGGCAAAGGCAAAGGCAAAAGCAAAGGCAAAGGCAAAGGCAAAGAAAAAGGCAAAGGCAAAAGAAAAGAAAAAGGCAAAGGCAAAGGCTAAAGCAAAGGCAAAGGCAAAGGCAAAGGCAAAGGCAAAGGCAAAGGCAAAGGCAAAGGCAAAGGCAAAGGCAAAGGCAAAGGCAAAAGCAAGCAGAAGCAAAATCAAAAGCAACGAGCAAATAATTACACTGAACAACAAAATCAATTTTTTTCAAAAATAACAAGGTTCCGACAATGGATTCTGGTAGAGGGGACAAAAAAAAAATATACGGGTATCGGCGTTTTTAAAGTTTACGTATCTCCGTATCCTCCTTTTAGAACATTCTTATAGTGAATCGGCATAGTAAATCATGTTATCCTTACATTTTGGGTATAGGATGTGTTCTGAGGATTTATGTAAAATACTACGAGAAATAATTCTGTGGAACATTTAACCACCTGTCTTCTCAATTTATGGGTATTTTTGACCCTTTTTTTATAAAATGCATGCATGTTCAAAAAGGGGAAAACATAAATCCCCCTAAAATAAAACTCATATGTAAACTTTAAAAACGCCGGTACCCATATTTTTTATTTTTTTTTGTCCCCTTTTTCAGACCCCGTTGTCGGAACTTTGTTATTTTTTTCGTGTTGAACAGTGTTATCAATTTTGTTTACTTCGTTATGAACGATTAGACGTAAATACTTGGTGACCTTTCGCAGCTTCCAAGTTACAGATTGTAGAGAAAAAAGGTCCAAGAAGAGTTTCGTAAGACTTTTACCTATTGATGCCTTAGGTAAACGAAATCATTAGTAAAACTTTTTTAAGTTTAGAAAATTTATGAATTTTTCTTTAAATATTAGAAGGTATGAAAATTTCTCTCAACGCTTTAATTCATAGCACATATTCTCACATTAATTCTATTATAGGTATGCTATAGCCGTGCCTTGTATCCAAACCTGAGCCTATTCAGACTAAAAGGCATTTAGTTCTATGGAACAGTTTGCCAATTGTAGCGTACCCAAGTTAACAAAAAATTATTTCTAATCCCTCGAAAAAAATGAGTCTTTAATCCTACAAAAAAACTTACTCCCAATTTTAATTAGAATAAGTATCACTGACAGAACATGTCCCCGTATTGCATAATGGCGAATTTATGCAGCAATCCAATAGATATTTTTTTTTCACTCTAGGAAACATTCCAATCATTCATACCAATATCAACTACCAGACTCAACCATAGTATCTAGAGCTTACAAAAAGAAGTCTACAAAAAATTGCAACATGATTTTTCGCTTTGGTAAATGGTAAGTCAACACTCTTCATACTTTATACACAGGCAGCAGCTGAATGGGCAACAGCGACCAAATATAGAAGTAAAAAAAAAAAACAAAATTACGAAAAAATCGTTTCTAAGTTTTTGCAATGATGACATTTCGCCATTTTGCAAAAATTTCCATGTAAGGCCTAGAAGCAAAAAAGTCCTAGCGAAAAATGTCGCTTGGAAAATGAATATGGATTTGATTTATAATGAAGCAGGATTCGTCGAAAGCTGCAGGTGATAGTAGTGCAGGAAGGTGGTGAAGTGGGGCTGATTTGAAGCGTAGGTAATTATTTGATGAGCTAGCAAAGAGAATGTCGCTCGTTGACTTACTCGCTATACTAAAAAAAAATTTTTTTTTTATTTACAGATGACTTAATAATGCTAAGCTTCTTATAGTTTAAATAAAAAAATGGAGTTACATAAAAACTTTTATATCTAATAATGTTTATGATATATTATATGATATATTAATACTGTTGCATAGCTAATTCATAAAGTAGTGGTTCTGCAAATGAAAGAAGTTTGGGAGGAAGGTCCTATATAAATAAATGTCTATAAGCATTGACGATATATTCCGAAATTCTATAAAAATTCGCAAAGAATCAAGAGATATTAACACAAAACTATCTGTAGAATTCTAATATTCGAATTATCAGGATAATTTTCTAAAATCTGATTTGGTTATAATAGTTTTTGGTGTTCTTCTGCCCAGGATTAAAAATTTGCTATTTGCCACAGTGGCATACAATTGTTCCTTAATTGTACTTCTCAGATGGGGATTTTTTTCCGGAAGTTATGATTCAGAAAATTTTTATACCAACAAGAACACATTGAATTCCCTGTGATTTTTTTTTTAAATTTGAGCGTCCTTTTCAGATATGCGAAAATTTAGGCGTAGTTTTCTCAAAACCTTGTTTTTGAAGTCGGTGACCAAAATTTTTCGGAAACGGATGGACCGATCTGTCTTAAATTTTTACAAAAGTAAAAGTATTTAGTTTTAGTGCTTAATGGAAGGTATTTTATCATCGAAAAATATTTTCAATTTGTACACAATTTAAGGTTAGCAGACCTACGACCATGATCAAAAAGTTCCCGGAATTTATTCAGGAAATTTAAAATACAAGATTATACATCAAAATCGATATTGTCTACCCTTCAAAGTACTACCCATCGACTGCAACACACTTATGCCAGCGCTTGATCCAATCCTTGAAATATTTTTTATATTCAGTTTGCGGTATGGCCATCTTCGATTTTTCCATGATCTCATCTTGGCTGCTGAAACGCGTTCCGCGGAGCGGTTTCTTGAGTTGACAGAATAGGAAAAAGTCACAGGGAGCCAAATCAGGTGAATTTGGTGGTTGCTGAATGGTATTCGTTTCGTTTTTAGCCAAATGTTCACGGATAATGATGGCATTGTGTAACGGTGCGTTATACTGGTGCAAGATCCACGAGTAGTTTGCCCATAAATCCGCTCTTTTTTTGCGAATTGCTTCACGCAAACGTCTCATAATGTCCAAATAATACTCCTTGTTGACTGTTTGGCCTTGTGAAAAGAATTCATGATACACAACACCCTTATAATCCATGAAAACTGTGAGCATCGCCTCCTTTTTCGACTGAAAACGACATGGTTTTTACGGTCGCTTAATGTCTGGATTGCGAGAAAATTTTTGAGAGTGTAGCTAAAGATGCTACAAAAAGTAGCTAAAAAGAGCTAAACAATTTTTTTGTAGCTAAAAACAGGAGCTAGTTTTTAAAGAACTTAGTTGCTATATTTTATTCATTTAGTTTAATTTTTTTTTTTTAAATTTTGTGTACATAAATAAAAACAACAAAAGGAATATATTTTCATATGCTAAGGTACATTTTGATCAGTAAAATACACTTTCAAATATACTAATAATTTTTTTAAAACGGTTATGTGTTTTCACATACTTTTCTCAAAAATTAATTACAAGAAAAAGGCCAAAAAGTCTAGTTTTGAAAAAAATACATATATGTATGTATTAATATTTATATGCAGCACAGTTTTGTAGGTGTATACCATAGCCTAAGATCAGTTCAGATCTCAAATTCCATACTATCATTACTATTATTATCTGAACTATCAGAATCGTAATCTTCGTAAATATCTTCCCGTTTCATAAATTTTACGAGATCGTCATTTATAATGTAATCGTGGCAACATTTGTTTATTTTTTAAGATATATCTTACCCATTCATTCTGTATCACGAAATAGGCTTACTAACGATAAGCAAAACACGATAAGCAATATGTATGTTTATATACAGGGTGTTCCACGAAGTTCTGGACAAATTTTTCCAGCGTATTCCTTGGCTCATTTCTTGAAGAAAAGTCCACTATGACCATGTCCGAAAATGCACGGGTGCGAAATGGCAGCGGGTTCAAAATTTTCGGAATGGCGGTCGGAGGGTAGTAGGGTAAAGTTGCTAACTTCTGAGCCAGTGGTCGGATTTGTTGTTTTTGGGCTTGTTGCAAAGGTCTTCAAAAGACCTTTCCTTATAAAATAAAACAATAATTAGAAAAAGATGAAATAGCCGAGATACAGAGCTTTCCGAAAAAAAAAAATTAAAAAAAAATTAACATAACCTCAATTTGCTCAGCCAGATGGTAGATAACTTATGTTTTTTCTTTTAAAAGATAGTAATACCTCTTACCTTTCTAAAAATACCAAAACGAAGCCCGGAGGTCTTACCGTTCCAAAGTCATGACCATTTGACTGCAATGCAAAAATTTTTTTGGAAGCAAAATAACCCCACATATTTATTTGTTTTTGTTAATTAACATGTAAATAAATAAATAAGTAAATATTTATTAATTATTTATTTATTTATTATTTATTATTTTTTGGGGTTATTTTGCTTCCAAAAAAATGTTTGCATTTCAGTCAAATTTTTTTTTTTAGCTTTGAACCAAGGATTTCAGGTGGAATACCTATTCAGTCTAGTCTGCCTTGGTTCGAAATGGGGTGACAGATTAGTGGGAAGGAAAGGGCAATCAAGTGAAACATGTTTAGATTGTTCTAAGCATGGTGGAAAGCCAAAGAAACATGTGAATTTGAATCAGAGGTAAGTGTTATGCCTTTACCTCAGTCAATTCAAGTTATAAGGCAATCTCATCCACAAACTTCTCTACCATCAACTACAACTACAACTTCAAGTCGTAAATATTGATGAATTTTAAATTTCAGTTGATTAGAAATGAGGATAGAAAATTTAGAAAGGTTCTTTAAAGCGAAGGACCATGGCCTGGCCGGGAATCGAACCCGTGACCTCTGGGGTGGCAGTCGAGCACGCTTACAACTCGACTACCGAGGCCGACAACTTTGGTCATAACTTTGGAACGGTAAGACCTTCGGGCTTCTTTATTATTGTTATAATTATTATTTTATTTTATACGGAAAGGTCTTTTAAAGACCTTTCTAACAAGCCCAAAAACAAAAAAATTCCGAGCACTGGCTCAGAAGTTAGCACCTTTACCCTACTACCCTCCGACCTCCAATCCGAAAATTTTGAACCCGCTACCATTTTGCACACGTGCATTTTCGGACATGGTCCTAGTGGACTTTTCTTCAAGAAATGAGCCAAAGAATACGCTGGAAAAATTTGTCCAGAACTTCGTGAAACACCCTGTATAGAAGAAAATAGTGCTGATCGTTTCTTTTTGTCGTTCATGCCTTGTTTCGTGATACGAATGATGGGCTTAACATACTGTGGAATTTGACATTAACAATTTAATTGAATTTTTTTTTTGTTTTTATAAGACTAATTATTGAAAACGCTCTCTTTTTCAGCGTTGCTTAATGGTAAAAGTAAATAATATAAAACGAATTTAGTAAGATCAGAGAAAGGGTTTTCGTTTGAAGCACCCTTCCATTCTCTTACTTCTATCCAAAAATCAATAGAAGACGATACTTTAGTCCATGGATATGTGTAAAGTTTTCTGCATTGGATTTCAGCGCATGTATAAGTTAGAGATGTCAGAAAATTACGAAAATATTGCATTTTTTAACCAAAAGAAAGTAGTAGCTAAAAATAGCTAAACTCGAAAAAGAAGAAGCTAAAAAAGTAGCTAGGAGCTAAAACAAAATTTTTGGAGCTAAATGAGAAAAAAGAAGCTAAATCTAGCTACAAAGTAGCTAAAATGGCAACACTGCTCATAAATCCACGTCTCGTCTCCAGTAATGATAAGTTTGATGAATGTTGGGTCGGATTCGGCCTTCGAAATCATGTCTTTTGCAACGTCAACGCGGTCCCTTTTTTGCAGAAATTCAGATCTTTCGGCACTAGCTTTGCAGCGAAACGTCTGAGGCCCAAATCACTAACCAAAATGTCTCGAACGGATCCAGAATCAATGCCCAACTCCTTTGCCATCTCTCTAATGGTCATTTTGCGGTTCATCCATTCTTTGATTTTGTTGTTATCCTCGTTTTTCGATATCGATAGCCTGATTCTGCGTTCATTATGGTTCAAGGACTCACGGTCACTTCTGAAACGTTTGTGCCGCTGAAAACAGCTGAATGTCAAAGTGAAAAAATGAACTTGTGCTAAATTCAAAATAAATGAACACAAATGGAAGCCAAAAGTTCCCGGTGCAACTTCATTGAATTTACCATTCTTTTAAATGAACCCACCAGTAAATTAAATTTCAGTTGTCAAAAAAACCGCTGTTGAGATTGAACTTTACTTGAAGTCATTTTTGTACCTTTTGACAATTTTTTTCATTTTGACAGATACTCAAATTACTCTCTATTACTCGAACTTTACTTGAAACGAGTACGGAAACAGACCTAGTGCAACACTAAACAGCTGCTTTTTGACAAGCTGCTTTTCACCTTCTTGTGGTGAATAAATAAAGCTTTACATTTGTTGAGTGTTCGCATGAATAGGTTTTACAAGTCAGACAAGACAAAATTTTAACAAATTATTTCTTGTAAATTAACAGCCAGAATAGGTCTATAAATTTATGTGGAAAATAGATTTGTTTTTTTTTTTTTTTTTTTTTTTTGAGACCTAGTGGCTTGTCAGAAATCAATATATTGTTTATTCCATCAATTACATACGAAAGAATTCTTTATATTGACGAATTTTATTTTTATTTCAGATGATCCAGTCAAGTGAGTTCACTTTTTAAGAGGAACTCGCAGAGATCAACTACAGCAGCTTTAAAAATAATTATTTTTACAAATAAAAATATGAAAGTGAAATTAAAATTTACTTCAACATGTAGATACATTAATTTTAACTTAATATATTTCAATGTCTTTTCAGGAAAACTCTTGAAAAATCGATTTTTTTTTTGTCCTGACTGCGTATAACCCTTCAAGGAGCTATTTTCATTTTCACAAACTTCAAAAAAAGGTTTTATATTTCAGACTATTGCCTTAAATTTCTTTCCCAATGTTCTTAAATTAGGGATCTTTCCTTAAAGTTGGTATTTTCATTAGATTAAAAAAAAATATTGTGAAAATCAATTCTACATTGGTCAGTAGTCTTGTATATTTTAAACTATAAGCTATTATCAGCCGCGGATTTATCATAAGGCACAAAAGGCTTGAGCCTAGGGGCGCCAGCTTTAACAATCAACAAATTGTTTAAATTTTTAAATGAAACCTGAATATTAAATAAATATTATAAGCCACACTCTTAAAGGTTAAATTCTACTTTAAATTATTCGCTATTTGCATCTCTGAAAATCCGTCACTTTGCTTCAATTCAAAACGTTTCAGATGCAACTGTTGTTTCAATTAAAAATTAAAGATATCTAATAAGATTTTTACGTTTTCTTATCAACTCTTATTAAGACATAGCATCAAATAGTTTAACCATGGTTAACGTAAAATCCTTACAGGAAAAAGTTGAAGAAAATTAATTGGAATCTTCTAGAGACAACGTCCTTACTTTACCCAAAGATCCAGGACTGTGGAAGCACGATTATGAGTCTTGAGTATATGTTGCAATTAAGGGTGTTCAATTTGATATTCAATCCCGTGACTTAAGCAGCTCAAAAGGTTTAAGTGGTGGACAGAACAGATATGTATCTCAAGAACTTTTTATTCACAAATTGAAAAATGGTGAAATACATCCCAGATCGTGGCTAATATTTTCTGAAAGCAAAGGCGCTGTATTTTCCATTCTATGTTCTATTTTCTGGCAGTCCATCTTAATAATTCAGAAAGCTGTCCAGAAAATAAAAGAATTACTTTCCTCAGAAATGTCGCATAAAATGAACGCTGAACTTGAATCCGACGATTCCATTAATGTTGTAATTAATGATTCCATACACAAATAATTATATTAACATAATGTGTAATGGGGGCGTCAAATTTAAAAGAGAGCCAAGGGGCGCCAAAAAGCTAAATCCTGCCTTGGCTATTATATTTATTTTTCAATAATAAATGCAAAATTTAGTTAAAAACATACATAAATTTGTTAGTGTCATGATAAGTCCCCTTAAAGACATAGTCTCCAATATCGAATTTGGATTATGTCCGAAAACCTTCCGGTTACAACATCCTAAACAATATCGGGGATTATGATCACCCTTGCAAGATACCATAAGATCCTAAAAAAATTGGTATATAATCCCAATAAAAAGTTTTCCAACCATTGAAATACCAGTTCTATTTCCATCCAGAAGCTTATTCGAAGAGTTTGATCTTGGAAATGAGACTCTTGCACTTGTTTGCATACTTGTTGTTCAAAGCAATTGAAAAAGGTTTATAGAATATATTTATCATCTATCCTAGGAATACATAAGCAGTATGAGCTTGAAGAAAAATCAACTAACTCATTTAAGGGTATTATATTACCATGGGTCAGAAAAGCAGTTACTGTGCATAGAACTAGTAAAGTATCTACCGGTAGACTACCAAATGTATACTATTGAAACTAGTTTATTTCTCTACGAAAAACAGATTTTGTTGATAAATAATATTAACTAGAAAGGACATAAACTGATATGATTTCATAAAACTAGTAAGGAAAGTAATATATTCCACACTCGAGTGTAATATATAATATCCAAAGTTACAAAGGTTTTTCTTGTATTAATGACGTCAGCTTGTATGGCGAATACGCGTGGAGATATTCAATTTATCCAAATCTCAACGTCATTGCACGTTTTTAATATCGAAGCATATTTTTAAATTTACAAATCAATACATAATAATAATTTCTGAATTTATGAAGATTTTGTTATTTTGTTACGTTACTTCATATGGGAAGTATAAGTGATTTTTGACAAATTTCAAACTTAAAGTATTTCATATCCAGCTTATGTGCAGAATTTCAAGTGTTTGTTAAAGTCATTAATTTTTGTGAAATTTTTAGAGACATATTATATCATTTTGACGTTTTCTATCCGGTTTTAATAAATCTGAGACTTTGAGTGTTTGTCTTATTTTTTTTTTTTTTTTAATTTCAAGTCTTTGTTTTAATTTTTGTGGAATTCTTAGAGATTTTACCATATTGATGACGTAATTTTTCATCAGGTTTTGAAGTTTTCATTCCATTTCGAAAAATTTTTAGAGTAAGTATTTGGAATAAAAGTAGAGTACTCAAGTAGGTGAGTATTTGAAATAAAAGCTTATCTATAAAATGTCAAGATTTTAGATAAATTTTTGTAGAATTTTTAAGAGATTGTAATGTTTTGATATAGTCTTTGTGCATGGAAAGTAGGCGTGGTTTTCATCCGATTTGACTCATTTTATTTTTTTTTAAGAAAGCATCATTTTGTGATTGTAATCAAGATTAAACATACATACATATATGTATATACTTTTCTTTATCAACCACGCCTCCCAATGGGCGTTTTAAACGAAGTACGAACTTAATATACTCCTTACGCAGTAAGCATGGGGGCATGAAAAAACCACTGAAATAAATAAATAAATATTTTATAAATTCTCCCAAAATAAAGATCACTCTACTTACTAATTAGACTGACCATATTAATGGGTATACTCGCGTGGTGAGAAAAAAAAAAGCCGACCCTCACGCAAAAGATACATACATACCAAAATATACCGAAAATTCAAGTGTCATCATCTTGTTTGTCAAAATTAAACAACACACGTTCACCAAGCCAAAAGGAACTAAGCCAACTACTAATAACAAATAATCAGAAGAGGTCAATTATAAGCTTATAGCGAGAGGGGGAAATGAAAAACGAAGCAGCAAAGCGAAGAGGATCACAAACACCAGAGAAAACAATATAATCAGCGGCTTTTCGACGCAAACAATGATGACGGCGAACGCGTGCTCGAGCGCCATTGTTGATAATTTCAACATGTTTGCGTTTGTAATTATAGATGATTTTATTCTTGTTGCTGTTGTTGGTGTTGTCGTTGGTATTGGTGATAGTACCTAACGAAAATATTTGGTTAATGTAACACAACGAATCAGCCATAATGCACGCCCTCTGTTTGGCCAAACAAAAACAACATTAAGTGGATGAAGGAAGGGCAGCATTAAGTGAATGAAAAATTGTAGCAACATTGCACACAAAGGAGCAACAAACGAAGCTGCACTTAGTTCCATGCTCAAAAACGTCTGTTGATTCGCCTGGTCCTTGTGTGGAACTTCAAGTGGAAAATTGCTGCATTAATGGGGTTGTTTGCTCTATAATTAAATGCATGCCTAACTCGCCGATTTATAGAGTTCACGAAGTCTGTTGTGCACGCGCCCACGGTAATGCACACAACTCCGTTGGCGACGGTAAAACTCGCAACCTTACAGAACACGGATGCTTCTTGGCCAAGCGTGTGATAATTATTTCCTGTACCTGGCTCGACACGCGACCAGCGTGTTTTTTGAACGCAATGCGCTTAGGTGCATAACGTCTACAAGTATCCATTTCCGCGTTTGTTTGGTAACCGTTCTTAATTGTTGCGCACGGATTTGTTACAAATATTAAGCATTTATTTGTGGGAGTTCTTTATTTTGAGGGGTCTGTCCGGTTGGTTGGTTGATTTCTGTGAAAATATGTTTTCTTGTTTTGAATGGCCACTTGATATAGTCGAGTGGTGTTCGAGGAGTTTTTGTTGTTTGGATTTTAATTTTTTTTTCTTTTGTTTTTTTTACTAATTTCACATTGAGTCCATTAAAACTACAAACACACTAGGTGGTAATTGAATTAATGAATGTTTTCATTATACGTTGAAAAGAACTATGGGAAAATTTTCATGGTAATGATTGATTTCTGGGAAAGAATTTTTGTCCGCCTCTTAAGTAGTACAGAGCAAAATAAGGTGACTAAATACATAAGGATGTTGTGAAAACTATGGTAATTGTGGAAAAAATTGCTCTATGCGTTATTAAGTTGAATAAGTTCTTGATAAAGCCATAGGGGACATAAATGGAAAAGCAATCTATCGAAAGAAAGACTAAAACATAAGTACTAAATTCGACTTTTAAAATGGCTCAATAATAATGTTTTGGAAGGCATTCCCGAACTGTGCCACGATTTTCGTAAAAATTTCCACAGTTTCCAACCGTTGTTCTGGCATTAATCTGTTCATTATAAAATGGGAAGCCAAACTGAGCACAAATGACAAAAGTGATACCAAATCTGACCACCGTATGACAGTTAAATCCTTATCGAAAAATTAATCCTCTATAAAAGAAAAAACACTCTTTATATGCAAAATATAATTTCTTAATATTTTTGTAATATTTATACCCCTACGTTTAAAAAACGTAAACGGGGTATATTAATTTTGTCACTCCGTTTGTAACGCCGATAAGGAGGCGTGATAGGTATAAAAAAGTATATATATTCTTGATCAGCATCACCACCTGAGTCGATTTAGCCATGTCCGTCTGTCCGTCTGTCTGTCTGTGATCACGATTACAGCCGTAATGTTCAAGCTATCATCACGAAATTCGATATTTAAGCTTGTATCTAAAAAATAAAGGTTAAGTTCGAAAATGAGCCAAATCGGATGAAAACCACGTTTACCTCCCATACAAAGTGTCTTTATCAAAACGGCAAAATCTCTTAGAATTCCACAAAAATTAATCTATAGACTTGAAATTTTGCACATGAGCTATGCTATTTAATATACACTCTGAATATGAAATTCAATCAAATCGGATGAAAACCACACCCACCTCCCATACAAAGTGACTTTATCAAAAAACAAAAGAGAATATTTTCTGTCAAAACTATGACGAAAATGTTTTTACAAATAAAATTTTTTTTGACTGCTTAAGACTTTGAATATATTTCAATTCGGACGTAAGGGTATTTTAACTTCGGCCCAGTCGAAGATCATTTCTTACTAGTTTTTATTTCTTTTCTTTTTAAAGCTTCGATAAAGCTGCCATCATTCAATTCTTTATAGTCAAGTGATATTTCTTTTCCGGACAAACAATAACAACAATAATCTTTTACAAAACAATCACAATGTTCACCTATTGTCTTTATAGAAATCAACACGAGCAATTTTAGAAGTACCATAGTTTTCATAATAAGTTACTGTAAAATTTTTAACAAGCCGTCTTCTCCTTAAACCATCAAATTAATAATTCTAAATATAAAAAAATGTTCTCCCATAAGATCAAAAGATTTGCAAAAAAAGTTTCAAACATTTTATTCGATATTATTTCATTTAATATTCTTCTCCCTTAGTGAATGGGGAAAATCCCTTTGGTTTTTGAAAATTACTTAAGTAAAAGGTGTTTTATTTATTTTGCTCTAGTTTTTCTAAAAGGGATATATGACGTTTGTGTTGACATATCGAGGTCGTTATTATTTTTTTTATTTTATTCAGTACATATTGAAATACTTTTTCAACGAAATCCATAGTCGAATTTGGTAAGATGAACAGCTGTACGAAATACGAGTACTGGAGACTCCATTACATCCCCAATGGGGGCCTCGAAAGGCATCATCGGTCCTTATTTTTCTTTGAGGTCAAAGCACACGTAACCGTCAATGAACTATGCGAAATGACAGAGGGCTGGTTGTTTTTTTTAAGCTTTGAACTAAGAATTTCAGGTGGAATACCTATTCAGTTAAGTCTGCTTTGGTTCAAAATGGAGTGATAGATTAGTGAGAAGGAAGAAGCAATCAAGCGAAACATATGTAGGATGTTTTAGGCGTGGTGGAAAGCAGTAGAAATATGTGAACTGGAATCTGAGGCAAGTGTTATAACTTTACCTCAGTCAAATCCAGGTTATAAGGCAATCTCATCCAGAAACTTCCCTACCACCAAATACAACTCCAAGTCGTAAATACTGATAAATTTTTATTATTATTATTATTATTGTTATTATTATTATTATTATTATTATTATTTCTGTTTATTAGAAATAAGGATAGAAATGCAGAAAGAATAAAACGTAGGACCATGACCTGGCCGAGATTTGAACCAGGGACCCTTAGGGTGGCAGTCAAGCACTCTATCCAATCGACTGCCGAGACCATCAGTCGATTGAATGCTATTGCGGATTTTTGGCTCTCAGCAAAATCACAAAAAAAAAAATTAAAAATCACCCAATATTTTTCCATACGAATTTAGGTGATTTTTCATATAAAGAAAGATCCAAAAAAATGGGCGATTTTGCATTTTTTTTGGGTGATTTTTCGTCTTTTTTTCTTTTTTTTTTTGTGGTCTTTCGTTTTTAATATTTTATAAAAAATGTCAATCAGTTCTTAAAGATAACGACATTTAAGGTAAAAGCAGTCATTCTTCTTTTGTTTTTCTTGTTATTTGCATGATTTGCTTGAGTTTGATGCCGCTAATACTGCTCTGTGATGAGTGCATTTTGAAACTACAGGTGGAAAGTTTAAAGATTTGCCTTCTAGAGTGGTCCAATAATCATCGACTCTTTTTTGTAGAGGCAATCATCAACAGCATAGTTCAACAAAAATGCAACCTTTAAGCAACGCACTTTCTTTCCTCCACTCATTTTATAAGGTGCGTGTCATATTTAGAAGGTCACATGGTATTTTTAAAAAGATGAAGTGATTGAATTTACTAAAATGTTCTCTGCAAGTGTTCATATAAAATAATCTACAAAAGTGTATTTATTAGTTAATGGTATTCCCGTTATCTTAATAAACAAAACACATACTTGTTTCATATTTATAAGATCAAAATAAACTTCTTATTTCTATATCAATTTTTTAAACATCAACAAAAACATCATTCAATCAACCAATGAAGTTGCCGTCCTTCAACAAACATCATTCATCCATGCTGCTAATAAGATTAGTAATAATTCCAGGCTCAATTTTACGCCATTCCGCTTTTATTTCGCTAATAAGCTCTGGAATAGTGTTAAATTTACAATTATTTCCTTAAGACTCTTGGCGATAAGATGGCCCATAGATTTTCTATAGGATTTAAGTCAAGTGAGCAAGCCATTCCATATCTTAAACCCCATTTGCGGTAAATCAAATTCTTGTCTCACGGCTTACATGAATTCTTATGTTATCCTGCTGAAATATTCATTCTTCTGAATCCTGTTCGTTTAATAATAGGACTCAAGCCTTCTCCAAAATTTCAATATAATTTGAACTCTTCATTCAAGAAGAAACGATCTGCAATTCGAAACATTCCTCAGTAGAATGTTTGCGGCCCATGTCATCACATTACCGCCACCAAAGTTCAATTATATGAACACGAATTTGTCGGATATTACCATCAATACCATCTTAGTTCCACTTCTTCTGTTACTAAAAACACGACCTAATGATGTCAATTTCATTTCACTTATAAACATTGATGCTTTTACTTACCCGATTCCAATTTGTATTGAAATTATCCCTAGGAAATTGTACCCTTGGTTCCTTATGTTTGGCAGTCAATTTCGCCGTTATGTTTTTAGTTGTGTTTTGAATGTAACCCGTGCGTTTTAAGTAGAACGCGATATTTTAATGTCTTCCATGGCCCTAAGCTGATTGAGAGATATATGTAGATGCATTGGAAGATACTCGGGCAATTCTCTTATGTGTGGTTGGGTCCATCTTGCTTTTTCTTCCAGATCGTTTTTGTGTGTCGTAAGAATCTGGAGATATGAAATTATTTTGAACAACACACAAACTTCTCTTAATTTTACGCGAAATCTTCCGCATTCAGTTTAGAAAAACAAAAAATAAAATTAAAAAATAAGCTCTATATCAGTGCTAAACAGCTTTGCCCCGAAACACATTCACAACGTTACACAAAAACGTACATTTAAAACGTTTTTCTTTTACTTTTTGAGTTATTGATCTCAAGTCTGTTTTTGACTTTTTTTATTCCAATATTCGTTTAAAAATGAATACCTAATTTTTTCAATGAATAAAGTTATTTTACAACATGAAGTATAATCTGTGTTCAATGGAAAGTCAACTTGTTAAGTCTTTTTGCAAAATATCACGCAATTTTCTTTCACTGAAAGCTTAAAAGCTCACTTGTGTTAAAGCAAAACGAGATTATATTTGTGGGACAAAGCTGTTTAACACTGCTCTGATCACTTTATTATCAATATAGCATAATTACTGCAACTGACCTTGTAAATATGAAACAAGTGCGTTTATTGTTTATTTAGGGGGGGCCACCTTACCGCCCGTAAGGTTTGACAACTTTTTTTTTTCATTATTTTTTATTTTTGTTTCTGAAAGTACAACATCTGAAGAATATTTAGGGTATTCACAAGGTGTGCTATCATGTCATAAAATCATAATGTTATAAAATTTTACACTAGTTTAAAAATGTAGTTGCCTTCCATATAAAAATAGTACTAAAATATTACAACCCTAAAAGCTATGTTTATTGAGTGTCGTATTCAATTATAACGTCCAAAATATGCTTTTTGCACAAATCGGCTATTATTTTGTCTTTTTCGCTTTCTTTTGCACTGTGATAACAAATATTTATTTTAATTTGTTTTCCTTCAGCTGATTGAGAGTTGAAATAGCACAATAAGTTGTAAGAGGTTCTTCACACTAGTTGTACATTTTTATGTTTTCAACTTAAGACATTTGACTTTATGAGACCTTGTGAATACCCTAATTGTATTAAATTTTTAGGTCGTTCGGAGCAAAACTAACGAAGTTACAGGAGGTTGAATGACCGGATCTCTAAGTTAGTTAGTCAGTTTTCAAAACTTTAAATCGATTTTCCCAAACATGTAATTTTTAAAGTCGGTGACCAGCCTACAGAAAAAACTACTGATCCAATTGTTTTGAAATTTTGTACACATATTTTATATATATGTAGCTCTCTAGTGACGTCGATTTTTTTTTTAATTTTTAATTACTAACAATTTTACAATAACAAAAAGGTCGATTTTTTCGTCAAAAATCGTCATTTTGGCTTCGAAATGGTACCAAAATTTGACAAATTGAAAAATTACAAAAGACTTGACGTCACTGGAGAGATAAAGTAATAAACTAAAGAAAGCATTTTGATTTTTTGGTTTGAGATGATCCAGTGATGCTGTAGGCTGGTCACCGCACAGACTTTTTTCGAGGCACCTGCGGAGATCTTCAATAAATCCGTTATTTCTCTCTATTTTTTCACAAAAATTTTTTCAAATATTCTTAAAATGTTGAACTTTTATATAAAAATATGTAAAATAAACGTAAAGTAATAATTTTCTTTAAAAAAAATTATGAAAAAATGTCTTTTTTAGGCGAAACAAACCTTACCCCCCTTAAGTTAACGGGAGTACCGTTAGCTAATAAATACACATTTGTACTCTGATTAAGTTGAACACTTGTAGAGAACATTTTAGTAAAACAATAGTGTAAAAAAATGTTCAATCACTTTATCTTTTTAAAAATATCACGTCATTTTATAAATATGACAAGGACCCTATTTTTAAAACGTTTCAAGTAAATGAAATGTTCATAGTTTTGATAAAAATGCAATAAAACTCCCCACAAACTGTCGACTTCACATACTCTTCGATGTCATTTGCACCGTACTTTTTATATAACTCCGCTTCAATAAGGGTTTGAGAAAAATACATTTTAATTACCCTTAGATAAAAGTGCCCTTATTAAAGTATGAGAGTAATTTTATATGTTTTCTCGTTAGATTTTTTTAATAAAAAACCTCTTAATTTCATATAAATTTGAATTGCATTTAGCACTCATATCCTTGTGAGCAGCCATACATTATCAACAACAACAACAACAACAACAACAAAAACAACAACAACAACAACAACATCATCATTATGACATAAGAGTTACCAAAAAAGTGTTCGTAGAAAAAGTTAATAAATAATTATTACACCTTAAAGAGTTAACGAATAAAGTAAATTACACGCAGTTGTCATTATCATTTAACCCGTTCTACGCCTGTCTTTTCAACGAACACATTTAACCCTTTTTTTACATTATTCCATGCCTTACCCTTCGCGTCGACAACACGTTTACCTTCCTTTAGACCATGTACATACATTACATTAAAAAGACAACACATACTCGTATCAACGTAAATCCTGACGGATTCCGCTTGTAATTACTTCAATTAAACCATCTGTGACAATTGCCGGCAAACTGTAGCGTCAACAACCTGAACCAGTTCCATTGCCAGTCCCAACCATACAAAACGTGCCTTACCTCTAGCTGAACACAAACATGAAATTCAACTTACTTTTAAAATTCCCTCCAGATTTCAAGCACTCGCATTATCCTTGCCAAACCAAACCACCCCAAAAACACATTTTTTAATACCATAAATGCTGCTTGATGACTTCATCTTGATGCTGTTTCTTATTCTGCTCCTGCTGCTGCTGCTGCTTCTATTGCTGCTGGGCGAGATTTTTCGAAACGCTAAACGCTGGAAACCCTGACAACCCTGCTTACGACGGTGGTGGGGGAATTTAAAGTTAATAGGGTGACATTATTGCGCTTTATCACTTCAAGAGTCAACATTATCTGTCGTTGAAGTGGAAAGCATGAGTTGTCATCATGTCGGAAACTGGGTCGGTTCTGCGGTATTCCGTAGAAAGTTAAATAGTGTGGGTTGGAATGCCACTCAAGGTGTCTAAATAAGCTTGAAAATCTGTCACAAATCGCAAAATTTCAATACGATAGATAAACATAATATTTTTAAATGTTTTCGAAGAGAGGGCGACGCTTTTTTTTTTTGGAAGATATTTTATCTCAGCTTAAGAAAAGCTAAAGTTTCAATTCCTTTTTTGGTTTTTTTCTTTTTTTTTTTTTATCTCTCTGCTTTTATGACAACCGAAAGCATAAAAGACATTAAAATTTTACAACAGCTGAAACAACGCTACTAAGATATTAGGCAAATATATCCTTGGGGATTATTTTTCCTGCTCTATACTGATATTTATTATATTTAAAAAAGAAAAAAATCAAGCAATATCTGACGGGTTTTAAGCTATGATGGATTGCCGAGATAAGTGGCAGCATTAAAATGATATTTTAGAGGATATTTAAAGAAGATTTTATGTAATTGAGGTTATTAAGGTTTTTGAATTGTGAAAAGGAGGAATTTTAACAATTTAAAAATGAAAGTAATACTTTTGACATCTTAGTCAATTAAGAGGAATTTTTAATTCCAAAAAATTTACACATTTCATATTTCTAAAAATTGACTTTGGGCAGACCATTTGTGCTGATCCATTTGTATAATTGTATAATTGACCATTGTATAATTTTTTTTTTTTTTTTAAGGTAAATAAGATAATAAAATAGGGATTAAAAGGGCCAACAAGAGGCTTCTTTCATATAACCACTAGCCAATAAGATGAAAAAAAACTGAACCAAATGTTAAATCGATCGGTCAAGTAGTTTGTGAAATATTTTGATTAGTATGAAAACACTTTCGAAAAAACTTCTTTTATTTTTAATGAGCCCAAATTTTTCAGTTGTCTTAGAATTTTATAAAAAAACTGAAGAGATATCATAATGAGTTATCCTGGGACAGATATCTTCTCCTGGGATTGTTTGCAGACCTTACGAATTGATAGCGAATATTTTTGTTGAAGAAAATATGACGTAATTTTTAATACTTTACTCAGCAGCAAGAGCGTCCACAGGGGGGGGGGGAGGGCGGCTACGTGCTCCCTGGACTGGAAAAATGGTTCGTAATTTTATTTCCTGTGTGTATATGTTACATTTTCATATCATCATTTTCATATAAGTGCACACCATTGCATACTTTTTCCCGCCCCACTCGAAAAATTCCTGCGGACGCCTATGATGGCATATAATTTGGAAAAATTTACCAAAAATTCTTAAAAATGTTGAAAAACAAAAGTCATTTTAAGGGGAACACTGTAAAATTTTCAAAAAATCAAAAAAGTTTTCCCCATAAATCAAACATTTGTTCACTTAAGAATGTTTTTCAAATTTCAAAAAAATATTCAAAAAGAACACCAAATGTTGACACACCGACCGAGCGGTCTATGTCTTCTGAAACTTTAAATGACGTTTTCTCAAAATCACTTTTTGTAACCGTGTTGATAGCATTACGGAAAGAGTTTTTGTCCGATCGGCTTGATCCCAACAGGATTTTGTTGAAAAACGTGGGTCTATGGCATGACGTAGTCATTTTTTTTTTTCATCCTTTACTTTTTTTATCATCAATTTTTTGTTGAAAATTTCACGAACATTTTTTTAAAAAAAACTTCTACCATTTTTTTGCAAATCGATATTTTCAAAATACCCTACGTCAACTTTGTATAATTTAAGAATCCATTTGTTAAGAGTCCGTTTTGTTGCAATGCTGACAACGCCAATGGGGTGAATTTTCAGGAGCACCATTTTTGACAGATGACTGTGGGCCAACATGATATAAAAAAAATATCAAATTTTTCCATGTAGTACTAACTTCATTCAATACATATACAAAGTTTTATACGTATGTTATATGTCAAGGCATTTTTTTTTATGTATCTTTTAGTTTTCATACTTATGGTGCAAAAAGTCATAATGCCCCATATAAATTTTCAAAGCATCATATCTTTCAGATATATAAATGGCTTCTTAAATGTTGCGTTCAAAAAAATCTCAATTTTATGAAATACACATTGCGACAAAATCGACCAAAAAATTTTATAGAAACTTCTTTGAAATTCTTGAAGAGAAAGCCCTTTTGCTTGGGGGGTGACCTGTCAATATCGTCAAAACATTTTGTTAATTTGTTTTTGAAGTTGCAGTGTCGAGCTTGAATAAAAACTTTTCCTATTTACGACTTTAACATATTTTCACTCCCACTGATCTTGAAAAAAGAAATTCACTTTTGTTCGGGAGAGTTAAACGGTAATCTTAAGGGAGTTAAAAGAAAAACTTTTAAAAGTTCCCAGACATCGTAACCAGTCAGGCCTTCAATCAATGGCGACAAGTATTTTCTTTCGAATCAAAAACTACCGATTACTTTCTTCTGTGATTATTCGCCATCAGAGAAAATCTTATTCATTTGATGACAAAAATTATATTTAATTGACTATATAAACTGATTGGCTATAAAAATATTTGTTAGAGGAAATCGGGGTATCCTTGACTTGATAAAATGTCGACATTTATACTGTACATATATACTGTGCTTATGTTTTTTTTTTAGATTTATTTTTAATTTATTAATTTGACTTATAATTGGATTTTTTTCGAAGGACTTCATTCCGATACTTTTCGATACTTCCATGTTTTCTCAAAAAAAAAAAGAAAAATCCAGTTTTCGAGAATTTTTTCCCCCATAAAATTTTTATAGAAATTTGCAAAAAAAAAAAGCCAGATCTTTGAAATTGCACATGATAGTGCAATGGAAATTGGCAAGACGGGCGTGATATGAAATTCTAAGGTTTGGAAAAAATGAGGAAAATTATTCCTATCAGGAAGAGTTTCTTCCCGTATGATGATGTATGTTGCATGGAAGTGTGATCTGTAGAATTTTTATTCTTAATTAAATCTTCAATCAAAATATACTCTAGTTCATTTAAATAACAACAGTGATAACACAGTGCGACACGAAAAAATAACTTCAAATATCTCAATGGCTTCTAATAGTGGATGGTCTATATATTATGCCCTCATACTCAGTTTTATCGGATTAGGTCAAATAAGAGAGAAATTCAAGGTCAAACTTCACTTTTAAGTCACAAATTTTTTCTTATAACTCTTAAACTAAATTAAAATTCTATGTAGTAACTGCATCTAAATATTTGCAATGGATGATTCTTTACATTTTAAGACGATTTTTTGCTCAAAAAGTTACGTAAGGGGTTAAATATTTTCTTCGAAAACAGGACTTTTTTAAAAAAAAATAAAATTTTCAATAGTTCATTTACTATGTATTTGTCTTCCAAAACAATCAGATTTTACTGAATTTTTGCATACACCTTAAGTAAAATAAAATAACCCACCTGTGAAAAGATCACAACCATTACATGTGTGCATCCAAAGATATTCGGATTCAAAGATTACCAACGGTGGTAACTTCGTTAATGTAAGCCCTAGCGGAAAATCATTCAAATAAAACTTATAGACCCAACAATTTTCTTCAAAATTGTCCTTTACATTTAAACCGAAAGAGTTACCGTTTTAAAGATATGCGCGTAAATGTGTAATTACAACATATATGAAAAATTAAAACGGTTAAAATAAAAATTTTTTTTTATTTCTATTTCTTCTCAAGTTCATATATTTTTCATATATGTTGTAATTACACATTTACGCGCATATCTTTAAAACGGTAACTCTTTCGGTTTAAATGTAAAGGACAATTTTGAAGAAAATTGTTGGGTCTATAAGTTTTATTTGAATGATTTTCCGCTAGGGCTTACATTAACGAAGTTACCACCGTTGGTAATCTTTGAATCCGAATATCTTTGGATGCACACATGTAATGGTTGTGATCTTTTCACAGGTGGGTTATTTTATTTTACTTAAGGTGTATGCAAAAATTCAGTAAAATCTGATTGTTTTGGAAGACAAATACATAGTAAATGAACTATTGAAAATTTTATTTTTTTTTTAAAAAGTCCTGTTTTCGAAGAAAATATTAAACCCCTTACGTAACTTTTTGAGCAAAAAATCGTCTTAAAATGTAAAGAATCATCCATTGCAAATATTTAGATGCAGTTACTACATAGAATTTTAATTTAGTTTAAGAGTTATAAGAAAAAATTTGTGACTTAAAGGTGAAGTTTGACCTTGAATTTCTCTCTTATTTGACCTAATCCGATAAAACTGAGTATGAGGGCATAATATATAGACCATCCACTATTAGAAACCATTTAGATATTTGAGGTTATTTCAATTGACCCTTAAGTTGTCGCACAGTGTTATAGTTGCTACGGTAAAAAATCTAATACCATACTAAAAACTGGTTCTTAGCCCTCATGACAAGAATAAACAATAAGTTTATGACGTTATGAGGCCGCGGAGAGAGCCGCTCCAAGATCGAAAACGCAGCAATCATGCAACGGCGTTGCATGGAATTGTAGCTCGGTGAGTATATGCGCCACAGAAAATGTTATAAAACAGAAATGAAGGACTTATACTTGGCCTAACTACACAAATAAAAAATAAAAGTTGACGTTATCAGTCAGTGGAGATAGCTGCTTATGCAACAAAAATCCAATATTATTGCATGCAATTACTAAACACTTAGTATAGATGCTACGGAATATTTTATTTTATTAGAACAAACATTGCACCTTTAGCCTCAGAACGAAAAAAAAAAAAAAATTAAGTGAAATGGCACCACGATGGCAACCGCTTAAGGGGGACTATATACCCAGAGGCCAAAAAAAGAAGGTCATGTTTGTGAATTCTTTTAAGAAAACCTAAGGGATATTTTTAAATAAGGGTTTTTATACCTTAAAATATACACATTCAAGAGTATGTTTAGTTTTTTTTATTAAAAAAAATTAATATTGAGGTAGATACAGCATTTTTTGTAGAGCACTCTGAAAAAAAGGTGAAATGCGTTGACCAAGATTTGCGTTGCGTTGACCAAGATCCTCCTAAATTCATCTGAAACAAAAAAATTAAAAATATTATTGAACTAGACACTTAAAACTCGTACTTCTCATAGCCGGTTTTGAAAATATTGATTTTTTACAAATTGGCGGACTTCCGAACATAAATTAACGATTTTCGACCAAAAAAATGTCATTATTTTGCCTATAAAAATGAACGAAGCTACGAAAAAAAATCCTATGACAACTACGAGATCATTATGAACAAAACAAGCCTGCAAAAAAATCAAAACTATCATTTCATTAAGTTTCGAGAAATCTTGGTAACCGACTTTGAAAACATGGTTTCGAGAAAAAAGCGTTTGAAAATAAGGACCAGCACTGCGCGCTCTAGAAGGCGGTTCACTCACTATGCTATAACTTTCTTGTTTTTGAGATATCGACTTGAAATTTTCCACCACACATTCTTGAGACTTAAAAAAAAAAGTTCTGGGTATATAACCCCCCCTTAATGCAGTATAAAAGAAACGAAAAATAAAAATGTTGCATGGAATTATAATTCGGTGACTTTTTACGCTATAGTAAAATTTATAAATAAATAAAATAAATAAATAACTAAGTTTGTACACAGTTGACCGAGAACCGGACCTTCATGTTTAACGCCGACTCCGAATGGCGATGAACGAAATGTTCTCGTTCTCAAGAAGCTTTACATTGCATTTTGATTACTCTCTGAGGTTTGCCATTGTCTGCAGAGAGGTGGCGACCGTACAGAAAAATTTTTTTAATTCAAATAATTTTCTGTCGCTGCTGGGGTTCGAACCCGGGTCTCCAGGTTCGTTGACATAGCGGCCACGCACTTTAACCAACTACGCCACGGACGCCACAGTAAAATTTATGAATCGATAATTAAGGTGACGTTTTTGGACATATGATAAAAGAAAACAAAAAATAAAAATTTATGACGTCATAAGCCTCCTCAGGGAACCGCTTATTGTTATGAAAATACACCATCGTTGCATGGATTTAGTGCATGGTACTAAGGTAAATGTTAATTCAATACAGAAAATCAAAATGTTCCATTTCTCGATAAGGGTTAATTGTTATACAGTGGTCAGATTTGAGATCTCTGTTATCATTTGTGATCAGTTTGGTTTGCCATTTAAAATGAGCGGTATGTTCAGGCATAAGAGCAACACTTGCTAATTGTGCAAATTTATTTCAAATATCGAGGTTCAGTTCGGGAAAATGACCGTACGCTACGTCCATTGCATCGGCATAACCGTGCTAGCAGCTTATTGGATTAACCATAGATAATTTTCACTCCACGCATACTCCAAATGATATATAATACACAGCCACAAAGGAGTCGTATTGCACACCGAAGAACAAAAATAAAGGAGGACCCATATTTACCATCCCGTGTAGCAGTCTTTTTGGACAGCGATGTTGAAAATTAAACCTTTAGAATGCGCACATGCACAATATGATATTAAAATAGTAAAATCACAGTTATCATTCTAATAAAGCCAATTTTCAGTTTGAAATTATGTTATGCCAGAATTTATTTCAATTTAAAGTTGCGTACCCCTTAAAAACACCCTGTATAAAATAGAGAATTATCTAAAAACACTTCCATAAAAAACTAAAGCGATAACATTTTTCTTAATTATGAGGTGCGCTCAAATTACTTGGTTCTGTTTGAATTTTTTTTCCCCTTTTTTTATTTTCTTTTTTCCAATAAATGTTAGGCCAAATCTACACTTAAACAGCTGCTTTTAGACATATACTAAGCACTTCTATACTTCATTAGTACTCTCCCAATCAAACGCCCTCATGACATCTTTACATAACTAAAGAAAAATAAAAGCTCCGAAAACTCTCAAACTTGTTAATGTTAATCACAACCATTAGCATTTTATTCTCAATCAACAACGCCTACACACTATCAACGCAAAAATCTTCCATCTTCTGACTCTATACAAATAGATACAATGGCACAAATCTACGCTATGTCATGAAATAAATGTAAGAACATCAACAACAACAACAACAACAACAACAACAACAACAACAACAACAACAACAACAACAACAACAACAACAGCATCAACAACTAAAACAAATTTACACTCTAGCCTTAATGGACGCAAATGGCTGCAAGGATAATGTGTGATTCGAGTATGTGTGCATATGTGTGTATATGTCGACATTTGATATTGTTTCAACCGCACACATAAGCAACAAAACCAATTTTCCATCAAAGCATCCTAATGCAGAAATATATTTATTGAAATCTCGTCCTGGTTCCCAAGAGACCAATGAATGTTGGCTCGCTAACGCTTGCTTCTTCAGCTCATGCGGGAGTTCATTGCTAGGATAATGACGATGATGATGAGGATGGTAATTGCTGTTGTTGTTTTTGTTCATGTTCTTGCTAGTGATTTAGTCTGGTTTATATAAGTACTAGCTAGCATCTAAGCTTTACGCTGCACAGCTTAACTGCCTACCATGTCTGTCTGTTCCAGCAGCTACTCAGGTCTACATTTTTTTGAATCTGCGTTCGACTCACTGTATTGATGTTTGAGCTATGCAATTGGATTTGAGCACCCACCCAAACACAACAGAGAAGCACATTCTAACATGCTCACTGCCATCCTGCCTATTCCAACACAATAATTGAGCTTTTACGATGCGTCTTCGAAGTTTGGCAGACAAATTGTGGTAAATGCCTATGTAACAAATGAAAATCCTAAGTAATACTTTGATTGCAAGAAAATAACAGTATTTTTCTTACGAGTATATTTGTAAATGAAATTTAAAAATAACAAGTCGAGGGCATCCAACTTCAAAAAGAAATGTGATTTTGTGCAGTACTTTAGTGATGATTGGGTGCTGTTTCCTAACGAGCGGAGACACCCACAAGTGGGCAGTTTCAATGTTTGTGGGGTAACGCTCTGGTTATGAAGGCAGACAAAGTTTCATGTAGTCAATACATTGCATGCGTCCAAAAATATTCATAAAGTAAACATATTGTTATTTATTTATTTTCCCAAGCAGAGACTCTTCAAGAACAAAAATGCAGTAAGTATGCAACGGCGTTGCATGGCATTATTATACCGTTAATTTTAATAAACGAAAATAATTAATAGGTGGTTAGCATCGGGGAAAAATTTATTTAATAAACAATAACTTCATTAATTGCCGTGGAGACAATAGCTTATGCAACAAAAATTAAATATCGTTGCATAAAATTATTAGTTAGTCTAGATGTTGCACTCAATTTTATTTTACAAGAGTAAGTGTTGGTTCTTTGGCTTCAAGGAACTGAAATTAAAAAAAAAAATATGACGTCTTGAGACCATTAGGGAGGCAGAATAATACATTAAAAGCGTAGCAAAAATGCAAAAATGCAAAAAGTTTCATAGAATTATAACAAGGTACTAACGTACATACATTGTACAGCACAAAAGGAAAAGTGGGTTCTTTAAAATATAAAATTACCTCATACTGTAACGAAAATGCACCATCATTGCATGGAAATGTTTCATGGCGATAAGATAAATATAAATGTGCCACAGACAAGCTGAATTCTTTAGCCTCATGAAAAAACAAAACAGACCGAAAGAAAAACAAAAAGATAGACAGAAAAAAAAAGAAAAATAGATAGAAACAAAAACGAAAAATTGGACAAAAAAGGAAAAGGAAAAGGAAAAGGAAAAAGAAAAGGAAAAGAAAAAGAAAAAAGAAAAGCAAAAGCAAAAACAAAGGTCAAAGCAGAATAAAAAAAAAAAACACAAAAACAAATGCAAAGCAGAACCTAAATCAAACGAAAAAGTAAAATGAAAAATAAAATAAAAAGCAAAAGCAAACGCAAGAGCTAAAGCAAAAGCAAAAGCAAAAACAAAAGCCAAAACAAAAGCAAAAGCAAAAACAAAACCAAAAGTAAAGCAAAATCAAAACCAAAAGCAAATTCAAACGCAATCACAAAAACCAAAATCAGCAAAAGCAAGAGCAAAAGCAAAAGCAAAAGCAAAAGCAAACGCAAGAGCTAAAACAAAAGCAAAAACAAAAGCAAAAGTAAAAGCAAAATCAAAACCAAAAGCAAATTAAAATACAAACACAATAGCAAAATCAAAACCCAAACCAAAAGCAAAACTAAAAGCAAAAATAATAGCAAAATCAAAAGCAAATTCATATGCAAACACAAAAGCAAAATCTGCAAAAGCAAAAGCAAAATCCAAATCAAAAGCAAAAGTAAAAGCAAAATGAAAAGCAAAATCAAAAGCAAAATCAAAACAAAGCAAAGGCAAAAGCAAAAGCAAGAGCAAAAGCAAAAGCAAAAGCAAAAGCAAAAGCAAAAGCAAAAGCAAAAACAAAACCAAAAGTAAAAGTAAAAGCAAAAGCAAAAGCAAAAGCAAAATCAAAATAAAAATCAAAAGCAAAAGCAAAAGCAAAAGCAAAAGCAAAGCAAAATTAAAAGCAAAAGCAAAACTAAATCAAAAGAAAAAGCTAAAACAAAAGTAAAAACAAAAGCAATGGCATAACCAAAAGCAATAGCAAAACTCAAAACAAAATAAAAAACAAAAACAAAAGCAAATGCAAAGCAGAAGCAAATGCTAAAGCAAAAGAAAAAGCAAGAGCAAAAGGAAAATAAAAGCAAAAACAAAAGCAAAAACAAAAGCAAAAGCAAAAGTAAAACCAAACAATTGTGCAAACAATTGTGCCCGTTGTGTGTTGCTCCAAAATTGTTTGGTGAATATGTGGACACGGCACAAAATAGAATTTGCGTAAAAGACGTCTTGAAAAAAAAAAACAAAAATAATGAAAATAATAAAAGATTTTTAAAAATAGTCAAGAACGTCTGCAGCAATCTGACGCCAACGACAATGCAGTGTATTTTGTTGATGACAACGATGAAAAGCCATCAAAAACGTCCCACGCGTGCATTGAGCAACAAATCGAAAACGATTGCAATGACAATGACGGTGACATGAATCAACAACATCGGGAACCTAGCAACAACTGATGATGATGATGATGATGATGCTGTTGTTTTTGATGTTGTTGTTGCAGCTGTTGATGTTTCAACAAGAAATGATTCAGATAAGAACAGAAGAAAGTTGATTGCAATTTGCGCAGCCAATCTATTCAACAGAATCTTTGATGTTGTTGTTATTGTTGTTGTTGTTGTTGTTGTAACTACGGTTGTGGCTTACATTGTCGCAAACAACAATTTTCATTCAACTTTTCTGCAATGTAAAATTGCTTTTTCGTCCCTTCAACCCCCTTTCTCCACCACCACCACTTGCAGTCAATTTCTAATAGCCGCCTTTGTTGCTCTTCTCAAGAAGCATTCATGCATGCATTGCTTGTTCTTCCTTGGTTGCAATTGTTGATGTAGCTGAAACCGAAGTGCCTGCTGCTGCTGCTGTAACTGCTTGTTTCTTCTTCATGTTGCAGCTTTGAGATTGTTAGCAACTTTTTAAGCGTTTTTCTTGTATTGTTGCATTTTCTGTTGCTGTTGTTGTTGTTGCTGTTGTTGTTTTTGTTGTTCTGTTTTCTGACTTATAAATCGAGTGTTGTACGATTTTCACTCTGCTTTTTGTGGGCTCTTGTGTGTGTGCAGGCAGCAATAAATTTTCCATTTTCTTGGTAAAGCGTTTCGAGGTGCCAGTCGAGGGCGCCGCGGCGCTGATGTTGCAGATGACGTTTGTTGCTGACGCTGAACTGCAAAGGGCTTTGTGCTAGTTGCGTCGATTGTTTCTTGATTGCACTCTGCCAACACGCAAACACACACACACATAGGATTTTTTCAAATATTTTTCTGCATTTTTCATCTATACTTTTGCTGCTTTTTTATGTAGTTGTTCCTTGGTTTTAATGTTTTTTTTTTCCTGCTCTTCTTTTCGATTCTTTTTACAAATCGCACTCTAACAAAAGTCCTCCCAAGTGAAAATTTTACGGAATTCAAATCAGAAGTAATTTGTTGCGATGCAGTTCAAGCAGTCAAACTTTGGGTAAAAGTTTTTTTTTTTTTTTTGTGGAATTGCATGGCCTTTTTTATTTTAATACTTTAGCCCTAGTTAATTGTATAACGCATATATTTTTGAATAAGTTGTCTTGTTTCATTTCTGATTAACATTAATTGGGCATGGAAGTAAGTAGGCAAGTAGGCAATCTCACTTTATCTAACCTTACTTCATTAAAATTACACATCGTCCGTTATCGTGATAGTGAAACAACATCCTATAAGGATTTATAAAGGAATGAATTTTGACAGTTGAGTTAGAAAATTTCACATTTTCTAGCATAAAAGTACTCGCAGAACATTTTGGTTTATGTGCGTTTATTGTGTTGTTAACAGTGGTTTGAAAACTGTATTTCAGCAAAAAAATTGAGTTAATGCGTGACCATTTTCGGGTGATAATTTTTTTCGATATTCGACGTGGATTGACATGAAAAGAATGCATCGATTGACTTCGTTCTACTTTTACTGATGAAGCCTCACACCCAGCGACTGTAAAACGCTAGTACAGCAGTGGCGTAGATAGGGAGGGGATTGAGGGGTTAGTCCCGCCCCCCTCCATTTTGATAGAATTTTTTCTACTGATTTTAAAAAAAAAGTCTAAAGTTAAGAGGGTAGAAGTAACTTGTTATGTGGGCACTGCCTAAAAATTATAAATTTCGTCTTCTGGCAAAATTTGAGGCCTCGCTGATAAAATTTTTCCATGCAATACAAATGGTTGGTTGCATATTTCTGGCTTGATTGCTTGCATATTTGCATGCCTTGTGCATTGTTTGCTACAGGTGGTGGACAAGGGTCTCAACCATTGGAAGTACTTGTCAGAATAAAGTTCGACAACTGGAAGAAGGCAATATTGGTATTTTCTCAAGGTTTTTAGTCTAGACATATACTATGTTTTTACTATGCACGTAACATAATTGTTTTCTCTGAAACGAAATTTCAATATACTAACTAATTAAATAGATGTTAAAATGTCTGCTCAATTAGTGATTTCTTATTGCTATATTGGGCTATAATTGGTGCTAAATTTTTATAATAGCTTATATAACTTTATAATACTTAAAAAGAATATCAGACAAAGGCCAATTACAAACTACATTCGATATGTGCATGAATCAAATGGCATACATATTTTAGTCGAAGGTTTTCTAAAATGTATACCGGCGGGTTAAGTTTTTATTTTTTTATTTGACACTTGTCACGAAAATAAATGGCATCCCTTCTCATTGCAGAAAGCTATCTACTCCGCTGTAGTACAGTTAGTTAGAGCATGGTCGTCGTTCTCTCTAAGGGCGATGTTATGTAGACGGTCACGGGCACGGTTCGGTCACGAATTGTACATGTATAGGTAATGCTCTTGCCAAACTACTTGTTGAAAATCTTCAGCAAAGTAACCGGAACATTTCATTCTTGACCGGTCAAGAATACGACGGAGCAAGCAATATGTCTGGCATACTTAAAAACCTTCAAACGATAGTAAGAGAAAAAAGCATGCACCACATGCTCTCTACGTTCATTGCGTGGCTTATTCCTTAAAATTGGAAATTTCTATTACAAACCATATACCAGCCATGCGAGATTGTCTGAACACAATCAAAAAGTTTACGATTTTCTAATACTACGAAATGAAAGGCTTTTCTAGAAAAATTTGTTAATGATCAAGAAGAAACATCAAATATCTGTTTTCTATCCGTTCGTTGACTGCTACATTATGCAACTTATAGAAAAGAAAATTTTCATTTGATATTTGAAGAAACGTAACTATTTATAATGTTTTTAATTTGCTTAAGACTTAAACATTAAAACAAGAAAATATACTGAACGGATTTGCATCCCTCTTTTTTGTAATAACTTATATTTTCCAATGTAGGGCCGATTAAATGGGTTGACAGCACTCGCGATTCATAGAGATATAGTTATATCGATTGAAAAAGTCTTTGAATTAGCAAACAATCCAAGCCGGCTAGATTTTTCGCTTTAAAAACATTAACAAAAAATATAGAAATAAAAGTTTACCTTTTTTTATTACGATTTTTTACAAAATTTTTTTTTATGTATGTTAGTCACGCAAATAAGTTTAAGAGCCCGAACAGAACCAAAGCAGTTGTCAGTTAGCGATTCTCTCTCGGAGAAATCGACTGAGAACTAGTCCAGAACATGATACAATTATACAAGGTAGGAGTGACAACTGGCTATTTTATCACGAGTGGCTTGTACCGACTGTAATTTTCCTGTATATGTTACTTTCTATCTTCTTTTTTACTTTTTTCGTTCTTTAATTTATACTACTTTTGACAGTTGGTGGACGTAAGAACTGTCACTCCTACCTTGTATAATTGTACAATGGTCCAGAATAGGAGCAGTTTCGGATCAGCGTTGCTTTTCGCTGTGTGAAGTGGACAAATGTTATTTTTTCATGTTTTTGTTATTGCTTTATAAATACATGTATACTAACAAAAAAAAATATTAACGGTTGTTAATCATTAAATTCAAATTTTTTATTTTTTTTTTTTTATTTTATTTTTTATTTTATGAAAAGGTAAATTTTCTCCAAAAATGGTAATTTTTTCCCAAATAGCGGTAAATTTCAGTTGGGTTGGTTGGCTCATCGTGGCCACTCATTGTTGTTGTTTCAATGTAAAAGGGAAATTTGTGAGAGTGAGCGAGGGAATTTATTTTGCCCAGAAAGTCACCAAATAATTCGAAAACAATATGGAATCACGAGAACAAAACAGTGTTGCGGTGTGCAATTATTCACAACGTTTGTCTTTTAGTATTGAAAGTTGTACACTTTTAGTACGAAATGCATGAAAGCAGTAATGAAACCTGCTTAATAGCAACACTTACCATACTCATACTCTTGATACTTTTTTGCATAAAGTATTGAAAGTAGCAAAAATTGTACTAGTGTTCAGGGATCAAATGACCGTCTGTATAACATACTTTCATCACAGAGCTCATCAAACGAAAAAAGAGCGTAAAAAATGAACATGATCGGGGATCATATGAGCGTCTGCATAACAGCGGCCTAAGACAAATTTCGTGAAGGTCAGGTCGTCCCAGAATGGCTGTTATGTCAGAAAACATCAATGCTGTGTGTAAACTCTTGGAAGCAGACCATCATATGACATACTGTGAGATAAAATCATCCTTGGGCATTAGTGGAACTACACTCTAAGACCGTTGTTATACAGACGCTCATATGATTCAAGATAACGTCCTTTTTTACGCTCTTTTTTCGTTTGATGAGCTCTGTGATGAAAGTATGTTATACAGACGCTCATTTGATCCCTGAACAGTGGTACACTTTTTGCTACTTTTAATACTTTATGCAAAAAAGTATCACGAGTATGAGTATGGTGAGTGTTGCTATTAAGCAGGTTTCATTACTGCTTTCATGCATTTCTTACTAAAAGTGTACTATTTTCATGCAAAAACACAAATGTTGTGAATAATTGCACAGCGAAACCCTGTTTTGATCTCGTGATTCCATTTCATTTTGGAATCATTTGGTGACCAGTTTGGGCAAAATAAATTCCCTCGCTCACTATCTCAAATTTCCCTTTTACATTGAAACAACAACAATGCGTGCCCGTGATGTGATCGTGAGCGTCTGTATAAGGCCGTTGTTATACAGACGCTCATATGATTCAAGACCACGTCCTTTTCTACGCTCTTTTTTCGTTTGATGAGCTCTGTGATGAAAGTATGTTATACAGACGCTCATTTGATCCCTAAACACTTACATTGAAACAACAACAATGCGTGCCCGTGATGTGCCCGTGATGTGCCCATGAGCGTCTGTATAACAACGGCCTAAAAACGGCCTAAAATGCAACCTGATTGTCTACATTAAATGCAACAATGATAGAAACAAGATTATACGGTCCGCAAATGAGAGAGAGAGAGAGAGAGAGGATGAAGTCACATGCGATATAGTCAGACACCTAAATTTTTTTATTTCTTATTTTTATAATGTGTATATGGACCTGTTAAACCTATTGGTGTAATAAAATTTTGTCGGTCTCGAATGGTTTAGGAGAAAAAATCTAGAAAATTTAAAAAATTTATATTTTTCGTATAGGAAAATTTTCATATTTTTATACAGAAGAGTAGATATTTTTACTTTGGCGTCCGTGGCGTAGTTGGTTAAAGTACGTGGCCGCTATGTCAATGAACTTGGAGACCCAGGTTCGAACCCCAGCAGCGACAGAAAATTATTTGAATTAAAATAATTTTTCTGTACGACCGCCACCTCTCTGCAGACAATGGCAAACCTCAGAGAGTAACCAAATTGCCATGTAAAGCTTCTTGAGAACGAGAACATTCCGTTCATCGCCGTTCGGAGTCGGCGTTAAACCTGTAGGTCCGGTTCTCGGTCAATTGTGAACAAACTTAATAGACACGCATAACACAATTGATCATAAGAAGCTAGGTCAAAGTCCTTTCAAGGGCTAAAATGGCCAGTTATTTTTTTTTTTATTTTAGATATTTTTACTTTACTTTTCCGAAAGAATTTATTTTCAATTTCGTCAATTTGCACAGGGATAGGGATAGCACATTTGCAAGGGATAGCACATTTGCATACGTTGTCAAGCAGAAGTCCTGTGTGACGTCATGCACTCAGTTTAGAAAGAGAGCATTAGATAACGGAACGCGTAATCTTGTCTTTATTATTTTTGCATTAAGTGTAGGAAATCAGTTCTCAGCAATTATTGTAGTAAAATATCGCTTAAAGAGCGTTTATTAACAATATTTCTTTCTCTGGGATTATTTTATGAGCGAAAACACGGGAAAAAGCGGGAAAAAAGAGAGGAAAGAGAGAAATTAACAAAAAAACGCTTAATTTCTGACTGAATTGAAAGAACATGGCGTGATATTTTTTTATAAAACGCCAATAAAGGCGTAAAATGCACAACATTTAATGTAGTGATTTAACAATCAGTTTTTAGAGTGTAGAATACATTCGATTCGTTGGATACTCCACACGTAGAAATAAAATATAAAAAGCCGAAACATAATAGGAGAGGATACTATTATGTTTGAAAACGTGATGATAACAAACATATGCTATGCCCATACATAATAATAAAAAAAAGAAAAAATAAAAAAAGAGGGCCGGGATTTGAACCCGATCATGGGGTACTGGTCAAACACGCTACCTATTCGACTATCAAGGCAGACACTAATTATCAGTAAGAATATCATCATAAAAGCAATATGCTTATCATAAATACGTTATGACTTTCAAAAAATATGTATAACCTGAAGATATTATGTTGAATACGACTATATTGTATATTTTTGACAAATACGTCATGTTCATAGTAAATATATACTACGTTTGTTGCAAACATATTGCGGACATTTTTTCAGCAAAAAATATTTTTTGTTACATCAATCAAAATATGTTTGCCTGGTATTGGAAGCAAACATTGAAATTATTGTCAAAAAAAAATAGCAATATAACATAATTAACAAAATATGGTCAGCATTGCGAGATACATTTACGGTTAAAATTTATATGTTTGCTACAACCACAGACGAAAATGTAATTTTTGTTCCACCTTCCTTAAAATTAATATTGGATTAAAGAAGTTCACTTTTCTAAAGAATAACATTGTCATCGATAATATTGACATTTCTCATTTAATTAACTATGTTCAACAGCGAATATCTCTAAAGCATGATCTAAGCCATGTTAGTAAATCTTAATAATCGGTTTAATTAATTTGCCACTGTTGTTTGCTGTTAAATTTGTTACAATAATCTTATCAACAAATGTCCAATCTGTGAAATTAATTGAGTAACTACAATCAAAGCCACACATGTAGCTTGCTACATATAAACGAACGTACCCTGAAAGACAAACACACGAAGCAGCAACAAGGAGTCTGCCACCTTTTTAAACATCCACCAAGCAACTCCAAGCAATTCCATGAATTGTAAATAATTTTAAAGCAAAATTTTATAACGCAATAGGTTGAGTGTCACACTCATTGTCTGTCTGTATGTCTGTCTTGTCCAAGGCACCCTCATTGATAGCCGACAACCACAGGAATTATGGCAATTTTACACGTTATTGTGGCATAAGTCATGTTGTCAATGGTGCGACATCCTCTGCTGCAGCAGCAGCAGTAGCAGCACAAACACAACAAATAAAGCAAATGCATGTTGCAACATATGTTGCCAGTACTGGCAACCACCAAGGGATGAACTCCATCAACAGCATAAAAAAGGAAAACGCACTCAATTCATTGCATGCCAATCCAACCAAACTGCGCCCACACAATCGCAATCAAATGATTCTGTATCATTAGGTTTTTTGCGTTATAATAGCTCATGCAGGAAGGGGTCTTGAGAGTAGTCAGCAGTCTTCTCATTCTCCTTCTTGGGTCTATTTAGCGACATTTAGTCGCCAAGGTTATATCGATATTTGTTATAATTCTGTGCAATTTCTCTGCGTTTAAATAAAGCAACAAACGCCAATACCCTTAGGACAAAGCATCCTTCGTCCTTTTTCGTCCTTATAGTCGCACTCGAACTTAGCTCTTAAAAGTGGCTCAGTGAGGATGAGTTGATGGTTATGTCTGCGTGTGTGTGCAGCAAAGTGAGCTGGTGCGGTGCTGCGGGCATTAAATGCACTTTTAATCCTCCTGTTCAATTTTCATTTTCACCCTCAAATAACGATTATCACCCTTAAATGGTGCTTGTGGCAGTGAATGGATAGACTGTGGAGTGGAATAGAATGGATTGGATTGAAATGAACTGAACAGAATGCGGAATGGTTTTGGTTTGTTGTAAAAGTATTCTTAAAAGTGAGGTACTTTGTGTGCATTGTTTGTATAACTTTTGATTTGGTATTTTTTTTTTGTTGTTTTTGTTTTGCCAAGAAATGCTAAATGGAACAACTTTACAGTGGAATAGATAAAATTATTTACGTTTATTTTTATTCCAAAATAAATATGCTTGTTGTACGCGGTTGAAACTTATGCCCTATTTTAATTCAGTCATAGTGATAGAACCAATGATAAAATTCTTTCTTGATAAAATATACAAATTACGATTCATTGCTTTGCGCTCATACACGGATAGAAATAATATTCTTGGTGGGATGACATAACGTCCACCGACATAAGGACCATGGACATTATGTCCGTTTCGAACAGACATAATGTCCAAAGCAAAACGGACAGAAGGTCCATGGACATTATGTCTGTTTGAAACGGACATAATGTCCAAATGCGAGATACAAAAAACTATTGATTTTGAGACTTGGGGAAAGTACAAATTAAATTCGAACGATGGCGACATGCTGGCCCGGGTTCATTGCGCCCAAAAATTTCGGCTTTTATTCATAATGTAAAATCGCCCAAAAAACGGATGAACAATCGCCCAAAACTGCGATTATCGCCCAAAAGTGAAATGAACAATAGCCCAAAATATTGTTTAATATTTTAATATAATAAAAAAAATTACCCAAAAACGAAAATTCACCCAAAAAAATTAAAAATCGAATAAAAACATATCGTACAAGGGAAAAATACTGATTCTTTTTCAAAACAACAAGTTTCTTTGGTTATCAAAAAATTTCAAAAAGAAAAAATGACGTCGTAGGTGGTGGGGGGGGAGCAGGACGGGGCGACGGGTGGCGCGTGCGATCCGTCGCATTACGCGTAATCCGCCGCGTCGCGATGCGCGGGCGCGGTACTTAATATTTCTTTTGACTTGACCAAGCAAACTCAAGCAAATGATGCAAATACAAAACAAAAACAAAAGAAGAACCGCTGGTTTTACTTTGAATACCGTTATCTTTAAGAACTTATTGCCGTTTCTTATTTGATATTGAAAACGAAAGGTCACCAAAAAACCAAAAATCACCAAAAAACGAAAAGTGAAATTTCGCCACAACATATTTGCCCAAAAATTAACGTAGGGCGATTGCTCATTGATGACCGAACAGAACGGTCATAATGTCCATCGCGAAAAAGACATAAGGTCCATGGACATTATGTCCGTTTCAAAAGAGACATAAATTCTACGGACATTATGACCGTTTAGAGTGGATATAATGTCCATGGATCTTATGTCCGTGGACGTTATGTCATCCCACCAATATTCTTATATTAAGCAAATATTGAGCTTGAAATTAAAAAAAAAATAAATTTAAAATGAACATTAATTTCTAACAGTGAGTAAAATAAATGATTGCTTGAACAAGACTTAAATCAAGAAAATATTTTCTTAAGGGGGGATATAGGTTACAAATTTAAAACAAAAATGGTTGTGAACTTTTTTTCATAGATGGAAAAAAGATATCATTTTCAAATTTTGCACACATATTAAATAACATTAAAATACAAAAAAATTTTTTCAGAATTTTTGAAGCGGTTTTTGACGTTATTTGAGTTTTTTTAAAAAAATTCCAAGAAATTTACGGTGTGCCGGATATCACCAGTCTGGAACATCTGAAAAAAAAGCCAAATTAGTCCTTGTTTAAGTGGCTATCGCATGAACTAGGATATTTTTTTTCCGCTAGGAGAATACAAAATGGCGACTTTACTTGAAACATGTAAGCATCTACAAGATATATTTAGTATATTCGAGTACAATTTCCATCTGACACAGAAAGTTTTTTCAATTGAATTAATTTTTCTGTTCGGCCGTCACCTCTCTGCAGACAATGGCAAACCTCAGGGAGTAAATAATGCCATTTAAAGCTTCTTGAGAACATGCACATTAGCCGTTCAGAGTCGGCATACACCTAGTAGGTCCAGTTCTCGATCGAATGTGTATAAATATTTAATAATACGCACAACACAATTTAATCATAAGAAGTTCGGTCAAAGTCCTTTCAAGGGCTGAAATGGCCAGTTTATTTATATCTTTGCTGAAGGATTTTCATTATAATAAGAAAATTAAGTTTCTTATATCAAGAGTAACATTCTAGTATTAAGAAAAAAGTTTACTCGAACCAAGCAAATTACTCAAGTTTTCAGTAAATTCTTTACTTGAATCATACAAATTTTTCTCACTTCAAGCAAATATTAGTCTTGAATATGAAAAATAATATTCTTGTGTTTTAAGCAAATGTTTCTTGAATTAAGAATTTTTGTTTTTAATATCTTGTGTTTAAAATTTGCTTAATTCTTGCAAAATATTTCCTGAATTGAGAAAGATACGCTTGAGTGTAAACTGAAAGCCTATTTGCTTACTTCAAATTCATAGAATGCTTACTTTTTTCTCACCATGTAAATACAAATTTTGGAAATTATTAGAAGGAATGCTCCTATGATAATAAAATACTGTATCTTAGTTAGTTTAAGCTACCTAAACAAAAATTACAAAAATGTTTGAAATCGGACAGTCCCCAGGGGTACTCAACTGGACCTTTATTAATTTTTTACATGATTTTGTATAGGTGGTACAAGCAAAAGTTGACCGATCTAACAATCTAGGGGTACCGAGAGGTACATACAAAAGTTCACCGATCTTAACAAAGCTTGATAAGAATGATAGGCGGCCAAATAGAATAAAAGATGTGTGTTAAAAATAGTCGAAATCTGCTAAACTACCGGTTCGGTTTCTCAAGATTCCTATCTTATGAGGTTTTCAAAATGGTTTTTTTCAAAAATGCGGAAAAAATAGAATTTATGTTCTCATAGCCTGTTAGATAAAGGTCCAAGGTTATTAACTAAAAACACAGACGGAAATTATTTTAAACACTTTTTTAGTAAATGTTTATCAGAATTTGTATTTATTTTTTTGGGTTGTTATTTTTTTTATTTTGAAAATTCACAAAAATTCTATTTTTTACTTTTTTCAAAAATTCTAAAAACCAAAAATAGAACAAAGCTTTTTCTTTTTAAAGCATTTCTTTGATTTAATCGACGGTGCTTACGAAAAAAATCTTCCGACAGAAAGTTGCGGCGAAGAAAATCTCTTTTTTCAAAAGCGGCGGAAAAAATCACTTTTATCAAAATGCGGCGAAAAAAAATCTTTTTATTTTATGCTTACTTTTTTCGTGTTAGACAGCATGTTAGAAAATTTCGAAAATTTTCATTGCTTTTTTTAAAAAGTTTTTTAGTAAAATTTCGAAACAATCATATGAAATATATCATTATGTTAAATAATTTGTTGATAAAAATAGTTTTATAGATTACTGTAAGGAATTATAAAGATGAAATTATAAATACACACCAAAAAATTTCTATAGAATTTTTACACTGATCGGTGTTCCAGGGAGTCGTACACCGTTCGGTGTTAAAAAACACCGTGTCAAAGTGTTATAATCTTATATTCGAAAGGGTATTTTTTTCACACCGATCGGTGTAAAAAAGTAAATATCAGATGGGATGTTTTAATAACAATAAAAGCTTTTTACAATAAAAAAGACAAAAGGTTTTAATTCAATAAGTTTATTATTTAATTTTTCTCTAAGAACAATATTTTCGAGTATATATACTTAACAGATTTTTAAATTTGTACATTTGTATCACATACATAGGTATTCAATTAATTATTTTTTTAATTATTTGGTACAAAAAGAGACATTACAAATTTTGTTTGGACTTGCTTTCGAATTCCGCTCAAATTTTCACAAAAACTGCAACGGGGTTTTCACAAAAACTGCACAAATTACTAAATAAATACATAATGCACTTAGCTAACGCACTGAAGTTAAACTTTTAGTTTAAATTTTTTTTTTTATTAAAATTTTCACTTTCTCATAGAAACTTCAATTTTTCATTTATTTGTCAATGATAATTTGATTTCAATGTTGCTCTTCTCCTTCGCTTTTCCTATTTCACACCGATCGGATAAGTTCAGCATTTCACACCGGATAAGCGGTGTAAATTAACACCGTTCGGTGAAGCAAATGTAAATATCCGCTCACCGGTGTGAATTTATCTTGAAAATTTTTTAGTGTGTAGAAATAATTATTTGAAAACATAATTTCAGAAAAAACATAAAATCAGAAAAATTGTTCCCACTCCTTACAAAATACAGCGTTGTTAACGTCACATTCTGAATAGAGATTTTCTTCGCCGCATTTTATAAAAAGAGATTTTCTTCGCCGCAGTTTAAAAAAAAGGATTTTCTTGATCGCGTTTAAGGAAGAGATGGTCTTCATAGGGTCGTAATGTTCGGAAAAACTTGTATTTTTAGAAGAATTTTTTTCTCTGGTCATCAAAAACACATCGGACACCATCTTGCAAATTACTAAAAATAAAACAACTTTTACATGATACCGTCCCTACATTCGTAATTTTTAAACAAAACTATTTTGGTTTTAACTTTACATGAGTTTTATCTGTCGAATGATACCAAATTTTTATAATTCCGATAGCAATTTTTTTTTATTATTTATTTCCACTGCGCATGTACTGTGCAACGTTGTTTCAAACTCGCTAGTTCTGGCGATTTTTTTAATTTAAATTTTTTACAAAATAAGGAAAATTTCAACATGACTGAAAAACAAAAGCCTATAACCATGCTACAGTTCAAATGTCCATTCCAAAGCCAATTATCTAGATTGTGAAAACGGCTCTAATAAAAACTCCGATCAATTACTTCTAAATAATCTAAAGGACTACACCGAGAAAAAACTTATGCAAAATTAATAAAAAACCTAGTATAATTTATACGGTGGCTTTGGCAGTTTACAGCCTCCTAAGTTTTTGGTGAAAACACTCAAGTTTTACATTTTAACTTACCGATATTGATTTGGATGATATTAGCGAAGTATTTTGTAATTTACACATTAGTTTCGACAATTTATATGAAGCGTGCTTGCTTATTTTGCCGAACATAGTGTTCAAATGTTCAACAAAAAACTTTGTTGAACTATCAAAGTTAAATAGATAAATAAATATAGAAGGAGAAGTATAAAATATACAACTACTTAAGTAAATTACTGTATATTGTTTTTGTAAAAAATTTCCAAAGACAAGTAAGAAATGTATATATACTTAGGTAAAATTGTTTGCAAAGTTTTGCAAAATTACCCAAAATTTTCATTTTTATTAAGGAAAACCTGTTCTATTTAATGTAAATAGACATACATTTACAAAGTGTGCAACATAGATTTACAAAGTAAAAAAAAAAATATACATTTAGATCGCTTATAAATATATCTAATTTAATGCCAACAAAATGCACTCATGAAGCATTTCACCTTGGCTAAACATCTAGGCCAGTGGGGCCCAAGAAATTCAAGCCGCGGGCCAATACTTAAAAAACAAACACAAAAACTTTCTCATCGTTGCGTTTGGCAAAAAATCAAACAAAACAAAAAAACAGTTACAATGCAATAAAATCACATGTCATGAAGTACACTGTAAGGAAATGTGTTTTTTTTTTTTTTGTTTTTTTTTTGTTTTAGATATATTCAATGTCTGATATGGGCATTTCCACAGAAAAGTCCACCGGCCCCAAAAAATAAAAAATTAATAAAAACAAAATTTTTATATGATTTTATATAAAATAAATATTGATATTTTATTTTTTTAAGCAATTTGAAGCTTAACTCAGTTGTCATATTAAGGAAACTGGTTGCAACTGGACTTATATCTTTTTCGCTGAGAGTAACTTTAAATAGCATTTTTTCTTTAATAATTACTACTTTAAGAGAGTAAAATAAAGTATTGCACTCAAAACACAAAATGTGATTTATAACAAAAACTAACTAAAAAAAATGTAAAGAGAGCAAAATAAGATCAACTAACGATAATTTTTTAATTTTCTTTCTATGATATTCTTTTGTTACGTGCGCTACTCAGAAACATAATTTTTTATTATTATTTCTGCGTTGTCAGGTGCAAGTGATTAAAAATTATAACTTAAAGCAAGTTAAGTGTATAGAAACTAAAAAAAAATTTTTTTACTGATTTACTAGAAAATAATTTTTTTTTAATTCCAAAGTTTGTATCGTCACGTCACCGTAAGTGAGACTACTTGTAAAATAAAATATTTTAATTATGTATTAAAAAATGCAATGTAATTAATTAATCGAGAACACATTAATGGAGTTAGATTAATGTATATTTTTACAGAGCAGATAAGAGTTTTCTCAGCGGTTGAGTGAGAAATGGAAAAAGTGCCGAATATTTCTGGAATCCAAAAACTTCATAGCATAGCATATGAATTTTCATCTGACGAAAATTTAAAAAAAAATCAGTTCGAACCGCACTTTCTACAAAAATAAATATTTTTTATAATACAATAAACCCCTGGTAATCCGGTAATCCGAAATGTCTATTATTATTGAATATTTTTTTAACAATCTTCGTTAATGTAATTGTATTGATTGATTCATATTATGATTTGTATTCATAATTTTTGATTATTTAAGTATGTACAGTTGTTTGTACACAATTATTTCCTAATGTAAAGTTATTATGTTTTGTAAGTTCTATAGCATTAACGACGTTAATTTTATAATAAAACGTAAGCTCTCTATTGTGTTGTTTAGTTTACTCAATTTGACATACATAATGAAGTATGATTTGTACTTCAGAGTATAACATATAGAATCTTATCATTGGATCTGAAATTTGTCGGATTACAGGGTACTATTTTGTAAAAAAAATCCGGACTATAGGGGGTCTTAGGCAGTATCATCCGCTAAACTCGATAATTCAACACTGCTCTGCAAAACGTTTGTCGGATTACCGGGGGTCCACTGTAATAGAAATAAATATTTAAGACAACAACTTTTTAGTTTCAAATTACACTGGTCTTCAAATATTTTTTTATTTAATGTACAAGAGCTCCATTCACAATTCTGTAAATGCAGAAAGTCATCATATATTACCACTTAATGAAATATATGCGTGGGATGTCTTGTACAGTTTGCGTGTAGAACAGTGTTATTTATGACCCGAATCAAAATGTACATTTTTTTCATATATAATAGAAGCCTAAAATCAAAATAATATGAAGAATTCATTGAGTATATCATAATGGAAAAATATGTTTTAACTAACGTGTGTGTCGTAACGTATCATATTTTGGTTTAAATAAAAATAACTAAAGAAGATTTTTCAACGAAACAATTACGAATATATACCTAAATTATTTCAGATTATATTAAAAAAAATTCATAAAAAAAAGCGTGCACACTTCGCAGATTTTTTCGTTTTTATTGATGCAGACAATCGCTTCCATCTCTTACATTTATTAAAGTGCTACTAGAGTGCCATTCAAAAATAGATACCGAACATAAAAAGTTTACATTTTTCTTTGCTTTTTCTTAATTTTAAGCAACATGAAAGTCGTACGAACGTTACGTGCGCAACTATGGAAATGCCCATATGTATTAAAATTATGACAACACAATTAACTCAATTTTATTTGCCAGTGCACTGCGACAAGACTTTATTTCAATTACAATAACAATGCTTGAATGAAAAATTACTCGACACACAAGTAACGGGACAATCAGCTTCAGCATCGACATCATCTTGCATTTGTTTTTGTATTGTTTTTGCAAAGCAGCATCGACAGCTTTGCATGCATTTGTTTTTGTAAAGTTCGCTGGAAAATGTGCTGAACACTGAACGAGTGCGGTTTGTGTTGTTGTTTGTTGCAGGAGTTTCTTGATTTTGGCTCATTGCAAAGACAAAATTAAGATAGAAAAACATTTGTTTGGGGCCACGCGGGTCATACGGGCAACTACGTGGGCATGTTTGATCTAGGCTATATAATTTTCATTACAAAAACTAATCGAAAACTATAAAAAGCAGGGAGTATTCAGCGACAAATTTTGCTCATACCATTTTGATAAAGTGTCAAAGTTTTCGGTGGTTTACCTACACTATTGGTTAAAATGTTATATACTTGGCTTGGGTGAATCAAACATTTTTTTATTGGCAGGGTATCGAAGTATGTGCTTTCAAAGCAATGTATTAAGTTTTTATTTCCATACAATTTTGTTTACCCAAGCCGGCTTTGGTGATTTTACTATTGCTTTTTTTCTCGGTGTAGTGATAGCGTGCTTGCCTGCTACCCAGTGGTCGTGGGTTCAAATCAGGGCAAAACTATGGTCCTGCGTAATATATTTTTCTATTCAATGTGTTTATTTCTATAAGAATCGCAGACCACACAGATCTCAAAATTATGATCCTGCGTAATGTATTTTTCTATTCAATGTGTGTATTTCTATAAGAATCTCAGATCTCAGACCACACTGATCTCATTGAAGCAACAAATGAAAGTGTTCCTTGAGGAGACTTGCAAAATATTTTTTATTTAAGGTCTGACATATAAGAGTTAAAAGAATATTCATTTTTGCTTTCCGAAAAAATACTAAACCAGAAGAAATAAAAATGTGAACATGTTTTCATAAAAAACATTTTTCTTTGCAATAAATATTTAATGGTAAAATTTCTAGCGAAAATCTAATTAATTTAAAAATCTATGTGTCAATTTGACTTTGAAAATATCGGGTGTTGTTTTTTTTTTAGAGGTATAGAATTTCCTAGATGGATAGGTGTCAAACCAATTCTCAATGTGTTTGACATTTATGTTCAGTATTCTTTGACAAATTGCCATGCAAAGACTTACACCGGAACAACATTTACAAATCGTGGAAATTTATTTCCAAAATTCGCATTCTGTGCGGCAAACTTACAGAGCGTCAAATCATCTTCAGCGATAAAGCACATTTCTGGTTTAACGGGTACATAAGTATGCAAAATTGCTATATTTGTAGTGAGAACAATTCTGAAGAGACTCTCCAGTCTGCATTGCATACATAAAAACTTATTGTCTGATGTGGTTTGCATGCCGAAGGCAAAATTGGTCCATACTTTTTCAAAACTGACACCAATATCAATCGACGAAGTACTAAATGGTTTGAGTAGGACGGTACAATAAGCCATACAGCGCGTGAAGTTATCACTTTATTGGGACGAACTTTTGGTGACCGAATCATATCAAGAAATGGGCCTGTCAAGAGGCCACCTAGGTCATGTGATTTGACTGCGTTAGACTACTTTTTGTGGAGGTACGTCAAGTCACTTATGCTTTATAAGCATAGGCCAATACGACTTAGCAGTTGGAAACCAAAATTTGGTGTGTTATTGGCGAGATAAGGCCGGCTATGCTGAAAAAAGTGGTGCAAAATTGTACTGACAGGATGGTCTTCATTGGTAGTTTTTTTTTACGATTTGTGAAATCACACGATTTTCATCAAACACACTCTTTAAAATTAATGCAATGTCATTTTCACGCAAAATTATCATCTCAGAATGAGATGAAAACTATCTGGAATATAAAGTCTAGGCTTTAGAAGCAAATATATCCACCAATTTCCAATAGATTTTTCCCTTGCTTTGTTGTTTTTTTTTTTTTTTTTTTTTTGATAAAGTTCAACTATATAAAATATGCTATAGAACCTACATAAAACTAAAAAAATATTTACCATTAGCATTTTTTTATTTGGAAATAATTTTACCAAAAAAATATCGACCATATTTTATGTTTCATCAAAAAACTCGACACTATTTTGTGTTCAAATTTGAAATTTTGGAGAAATTTTGGAGGAGAATTTCAACAGAGAAAATTGTTAAAATTGTATACTAAAATTATAGATTTATAGCATAATGGCTGAACTGATGACTTCTATGCATGTCACATGACTTCCCAGTTAACACTTCCAATAGGATCCTCCAAAAAAAAAAAACACAGATATAAATCGGACATTTCGAACATTTAATTGCTTTTGTGAGATCACATTGAGGCCTCTTGGTGTTGTTTGAGTTTGAATTTTTTGAAAATAAATCAACATTCACTACTGCTTAGTCCTTAATGAAATTCAACAATTACATACAACTCTTATATAGCCAAACTTCTCAATATTAATTAAAAGCTTTAATGTCACAGTTATTCACATCCTCCACACTGAAAACTTTTTCAGTTCACTATAATTTCGTTACCGTCACACAAAACAAAAAAAAAAAAACATCAACCGAGATCCTGCCGTTTTGTTTATCAACTGCCCAGCAGCACCGATGGCAACCCGGGTGCTGGAATCCAACAAAGATTTCCAACAACAACAAAATTAAAAATAAAAAAACAACTCAATAAATGTTTCCATTTGTTTTGATATCAAAAAGATTTTCGCTATTAAAATTGATCACAGTGGTGTCTATTAAATGAATCCACCACCACCAGTAACAGCACCACACATTCATACACCCGTCCACCTCACGCCACACCGTGCACAGTTGAGTTGCTTTTATGTACCTCGTACGTACGCAATGCTTATCAATGATGACGACTAATGGCAGCAACTCAATTATTTTGATGCTTTCAAAAAAGAAAAAAAAACAAACATACACACTCAAAATATATCAACCAGGTTTCATGAGGACAAGCCTAGAACACTGAACTGTTGGCAACCCTTAAAGAGCGCATAATTGGTCTTTAATCTATTTTTTGACAGATTGAATTTCGTTCTTTATCTTGATTTTGTTTTGACTGTCTATGGTTAGTTTGGTCCTTGGTAGTTACAAGAGGGGTGGTAAGTTGCTTATGAGCAGTTGAGGGTTGGCTGACTGGCTGGCGCTGCAAGGGCACGTAATTGTGAAGAAAGTGGAAAATAGGAAAATGACATGATTTGATTGTCAGTCAGAGTAAAGATTTATTATCTGTAACTTTATACGTAAATATGTAAGCAAGTAAGTAGCTTCTGTTCCTGTTCTTCGTCTTCAACGTGGAACTTATTTGAAATGTTTAAGGTTAACCTCAAATTCCATGGGGACCACCTTCTGGTCACATGGCGTGTACTTTTTTTTTCTATTATTTGATGCAGCATAATTTATAATCATTCCGGCGTATTTATTATGGCAGTATTTGCAACATAATTTTTCGATTATGAGCAGACATTCATACTTTTGGAAGCCTTAAAAATTACTACTGTTCGCTGCGTAAATCTGCTAATCTTCAATTTCACACCTCGTCGCGCTAAGGCAGGTTTTACTGTGTTTTCCAATGTCATTATGTTTGTGTTGAAAATCTGTTGGATCTTTGGAATTATCATCTTGTGGGCTAACTTGACTGCTTCATGACTACCTATAGACAGCTGTCAGATGGCAGTAAAAATATTAAAAATGTGACTTCATCGGTGTTTCTTTTGGGTACTTTTGATTTAATATTCTTCAAATTTACACATTCTGACTGCTATTTGATGGGAATAATATTCAAGTGTAAATTTTATTTGCTTTTTTTATTTATTCATGAATAACCTTTAATTTTCACACCTAGTACCGCTTTTGAGTCCAACTTTAAGCACCAATTAGATGGGCGTTCCTATGCAAACTTCTATTGTCGTTGTTATTTTTTCAAATTCATATCATTCCCTTTGCTTTAACCCTCTTGCCACAAATCTTGAATATATTTTAAAACCCTTACTTTTGTGTATATTTCTTATTTAAATATTTGTTCGTAAATACTTCCTGCCGTTTTATCGTTCTCGAGTGTAACCAACGTAAATAAATATTTGCGATGATACCCACTTGCTAGTGACCAAGCACAGGCCAACAGCAGCAATCGGTCGAAACTCCCTTTTTTTCGAGTTTATGTTGTAAATTTGCTTTTTACTTAATAGTTTTTGCAACTAACACTTAGCGCTGTTGTCGTTGCGTAAAAACGCCCAGTTAACAACCCCTGTGCATTTCTTTTTTTTATTTTATTTTCTATCACAATTACTCTAATAGTGTTGAAAGTTGTTTTTAGGTGCTTTTATAATACGACACCTTTGATTGTTGCATGATTATATTCAATGGTTATGTATTGACGACTATGCGATACAGTTGAAGAGCATGGAGGGTCGAACTTGAACTTAAATTTCAAATAAAACGACATTTCTTAAATTGATGAATCCTTATTAAATACGGTTGAAAATTCCAGTTTAAGGTTTTACCTACATTTACCGATGTTTTAGCTTAAAGACCCAATTTTAAAACTTTAAAGTTAACTATTGAAAATTTTTTTTGTGAATTTTTTTTTTTTTTAAAGAAAAAACATAGTATTGGGAACATGCTGTGAATAGTTCTAGTAATTCACCGAGTAGTTTTTTGGCGACTTTCATTGTTTAAAGTTTGACTGTTTTCTTGTTTGCAACTTGATTTCAACAGTTCCATTAGGTGTATTTTTTTAATCATGGTCTGTGATGAGTTCACTTAAAGTATTTTGAATAGGAAGTGATATGGACGATCATTCATAAAAATAACTTTCTTTCGCGTTTCTTTTCTCCAAAGTTGCAAGTTAGCCAAAATTTATGAAAATCTTAAGAAAGCACAAATACTAATAACACTGGATTAAGCACCTAATAACTTTTCTGGATTCTCTTAACCCTTTGACGACCATTGGAGTACCGGTGACCCCTTTAACTTTCGAATTTTTCCTTGAAAAACTATGCAAACGATTTTTCTTTACAAGGTATCATTCAACATGGAATGAATGGGGCTTCCAGAATTTTCAATTTCAATTTCAATTTCAATTTATTAAGTATAAAACGTTAGCATATAAGAATAATGTTTCTTTTGCATGCTGCACATAAGGTAGTTTAACAATTAAATTATTATTAAAATGATATAACAACAACATAAAATGTTGTTAAAGTACATAAAAAGTTCTTAATTTTCAAGGGTAGATCCATCCCTTTGCCTACCAGACCACCCCAAAGTCGAAAAATCTTTACTTTTTCTACCCCTTCTTCTTGCTGCAATATTTTGGGGGTAGGAGGAGCTATAGGTACAAAATTTTTGGAGAAGTTGCGGGCAAACTTCCATTTTTTAACAAAAAGTACCAAAAAAAGATAGTTCACTTGGGCTATCCACGCGACCACCAAATCTGACGGGACCTATATGTCCCAATGGTCGTCAACGGTAAAAATCTAAGACATATTTAATTTTGTTGAAAAGTTGATTTATTTGAAATAAAAATAAATTTGTTTGCATTTTTGATCAATGCATTGAATTTTCATTTTCTTATGATGAAATTTGAAGTTATTTCGATCATTGGTGAAGCAAAACGGTTTTTTGCAAAAGGCACAAATATTATTTTTTCGATGGCCTTTGTGTTGTTTTGAGCAGAATTATACATATACAACACATCCTTACGTCCCGTTTCACTTTTGCAGAATTATCGGACAGGGAAGTGATATCATATAAACGAATCATTATTCGAAGGAGAAATTTTGTTGTAACCACAGTTCACAGCGGCGGATTTACATGCGGGTGTAAAAGGCTTTAACCGCCATCCCACTTAAAAAAAAATTTTTTGTGTGGAAAAAAAAAATTGAATAAAAGCGCTAAAAACCGTTTCAGCCTCCCCCTTGGACTATAAAACTGTTAGCTCAGTCCTTCCCCTTCTGATGAATCCTAGATCCGCCACTGATTGTGCACACTCAAATCAAAGCGATCGCAGAAAAGACGCAAGTAGAATTTGGTCTTTGATTTGCGATCGTGTTCGTAGTAATACTCAAATAAAAACACCAAATCAAAAGTGTAAGTTTTTTTCTAATGGTGATGTTTTGGCCACTCTACGACTATTGGTTCGAAAGAATATCCAAAATAAATCAAAAATTCATTAAAAAATCCCAACAATTTTTTTGTTACGGAGTTTTGTTTTGCATCAAATGGAAGATCCGGTTTTTTCGAAAATTTAACCTATCTTGTGATATTTTGAATAGTCGTAAAGAGGTCAAAGTACCACCATTGGAAAGGTTATTTTTCAACCTTTCATTACGCCGTAAAAATATAGAAGGCCAGATATTATGACAGAGTTTTTGGGGTTTTTTAACAATCTTTTTAAATATTTTGGGAATATCTCCTAAACCAATAGTCATATAGAGGTCAAAGTACCATCACTACAAAGGTTATTTTTTAAACTTTCATTGGTAAACTTTCAAAACAGATTAAAAACAACGAGTTCTCATGAAGTAAATCAAAATTCAACCTCAAACTTTTCGTTCGCATACTTTCAACGAGAGAAAATAGTGGTATACATTTTTACCGTTGACGACCATTGGGACATATAGGTCCCATGATTGTTCACACTTTTGCAGGTAAAAAAAATTGTTTTTTGCGACACTTTTGTTTAGTAATTTGGAGTCGCTTAACACAAATCCGTTGTCGGATTAACGAATTTTCCAGCGGTTCAGGAGCGGTCGTCAAAGGGTTAAGGCCACATTTTAAGGAAACTTTATAGTCCCCTAATATTCAAACAGGGGGTCAAAAATCTCCTTAAATTTAAAAAAAAAATATACCACGCACGGCACAAGTGAAAGATTAGTAGATTTTTTAGTGGTTAATTGATTTACTCTTTAATATAGTCTTGCTAAAAAAGTCCCATTTTATATAATGGCAAGAGTAAATTAAATCTGTTTTAATCAGGGATCGTAATTATTATAAGCGATATCCAAAAATTAAAAGATAAATTATTACTTTGCTCAACAATAAAAATTATCTTACGATTTTTTATTGTTTTGATTAGAAATAAAGTTTACTAGTAAGCCCTAGTAAACCCTGGTGTTAGTATTTTTATAACCCCACGTTTAAAAAACGTAAAAGGGGTATATTAATTTTGTCACTCCGTTTGTAACGCCCATAAGGAGGTAGGTATAGAAAAGTATATATATTCTTGATCAACATCAACACCCGAGTCAATTTAGCCATGTCCGTCTGTCTTTCTGTCCGTCTGTCTGTGATCACGATTACAGCCGTAATTTTCAAGCTATCATCACGAAATTTGATATTTAAGCGTTTATCTAAGAAATAATGGTCGAGTTCGAAAATGAGCCAAGTCAGATTAAAACCACGCCTACCTCCGATACGAAGTGACTTTATCAAAACGGTAAAATCTCTTAGAATTCCACAAAAATTAATATATGGACATGAAATTTTGCACATGAACTTTGATATATAACATCTACTCTGTGTATGAAACCAAATCGAGTGAAAACCACACCCACCTCCCATACAAAGTGACGTTATCAAAAACAAATGCGAATTATTTCTGTTAAAACTATGGTGAAAATGTTTCAACAAATAAGCATTTTATTTACTGCTTAGGACTTGGAATATACTTTGGTTCGGTTGTGGGGGTATTTTAACTTCGGCCCAGTCGAAGATCATTTCTAACTAGTTTTTTTATTTTTTTATCAAAACTTTTACACTTTTTGACATATATGTCTATTAGCCTATAGTTGATGTTATATAACCTACATTACTAGGTAAAATGCGCTGCATACTTTTCTTTAATAAAAATGTTCACGCCATCAAAAGAGCGGGCTCGACTTAATGTCAAATATAGTTGGCCGTGTGTGAATACTGAGGCTTGCAGGTTAATTGCAACTATTCTCGACGACTTTCCCAGTATAGTCAGAGCAAATGACATAGACACCGGAAGTTTAAAAAATTACTTTTTAAATGAAAAAAGAGTTGAATGTTACGTGGACACACCCGTAGGTTTTGACCTGACAGTGTTTTTTTATCCACAAATCCTTATTTAATCCTTGTTCGAATCCCTTTCCTAGTTTGGAAAGGTGTGTTAAAGGTGTGTCTAAATCTTTGTCCTAATCCATATCCTATAAAACATATTTGTACGTTTCTCGCTTTGCTCTACTGCTTTACCCCTTTATTCTGTATCACGAAAAATTACACCTACGATAAGCCAGACAAGTTAAGCAATAGGTTTTTGAATGCAAGAAAGTATTGCTGATCGTTTCTTTTTCGTCGTTCGTGCCTCGTTTCGTAATAATAAATGATTCATTTAATTATACAATAGAATGATTTTTTAACATTTCAGAAAAAAATATCACATAGTTTTAGGCACCACATAGAAGACACACTTTCTTTGTAGAAGATTGTTTTGCTTTTTTTATATAAATACAGAATATTTAAGAAAAATTAAGACCTTATTGCACATCTGCAGCGTAAGACCTTTCTATTGATACCCCATTTATGAAAATCGCATTTACGGTATAGATTTGATGGTCATCACAAAAAAAGCGTTTGCGTAGTAAAAATATAGATTCTTTGATTTTTATTTTTCCAGAATAAGAATTATTTTTGCGTTTTATAATTTCGCTCAATACTAAATTGTTTTTCAATTTTTATATTTTCGCTCAGATAAAAAATTTTTTTTCAATTTTTATTTTACGTACAAAAATAAAAATCATTTGTCCAGTTTTATTTTTTTCCTCATAAAACTCACCACACCGCACAGCTTTGTTGCTGGCACATGTCAATTTTTATTCTTTAAACCTGAACAGGCGGGATTTAACATTTTTCCCTTTAAGACTTACTCACTCCGACCACTCCTTAGGGGGGCTCCCATAGACATTTTATGATTTTTGTGTGTATTCCCTACACCTGAACAGGGGGGCTTTAGGCGAGGACTGGAGAGGGTTAATATGTATCATAAAACTATGTAATATGTAGAATTTTGTATCAAAAACATAAAGACATAAGGAAAATAACTGCAATACAGAAATATACTCTGTGTACTCTTTTGTTACTCTTAAAAGTTTGAAATATACTTTAAAATGTTGTACATTACAACTCTGTTACTTAGCAGCAGTCAGGGTTTGTCTTTTTGTTAAAGGTTGCTGTTTTCAATATGAATATCAAAGACATGCTCCATATGCTTCGAATTTTTTCGGCAATATTATAATTACTCGATGCATGAACCATGCAGTTGAAAAGTTATTGTGTCCAAACTATACTATAATTATTTAACTTTGCGTAACACTATGCTAAAAACATGTCGAAGTGTTTCACGGCGAATTGTTTCATTGACTCATCGGATGTACTCCCCATCGTGGCTATAGAAGTTTCACTTTAAAAATTATATATCTCAGAAACTTAGGGTAATATCACTTTCAATACTTCTACAAACAACATTTTCATCATATTGTCTATAACTTTGCAGAACATCATAATACAAAAAAAACCTGCCCTTCTATCAAAAATCGCCATTGAAACCTTCCTCCTGAAACCTCCTGAAACCTCCTGAAACCTCTTCCAATAGCAGCAATAAATTTTTATGGCATTCTATGGTTTTCTATGGCATTCTATGGCATTTTATGGCGATTTTTTATAGAAGGGCCCGTTTTTTTTGCATTATGATGTTTTGCAAAGTTATAGATAATATGATGACAATTTTGTTTGTAAAAGATATTGCCGAAAGTTTTCGAAATATAAAACATTTTTTAAGTTAAGGGGGTTTTTGATCTCCCTGTGTGAATATTAGCTATGGAATAGTGCAGGATTTTTCGATTTCGATACGCTGGGAACTTTTATTTTTGGGGTTTGATAAAAAAATGCATGAGCCAAAAAATTAAAGGGATGGGAAGGGGGTAAATCTTGGCTATCAGCAGGCACAAGAGATTGTGTGTAAATTACATGTTGTCAACGATGCTGCCGAAAGAGGCGTAAAATTAATAGAGGTATATAACCACGTGCTATGCCGAAATGAAAAGAAAAACAATTTGTACTTCAGGTCGTCAGCGTCAACCGCAAAGAGTATCCTTCACATAATAAAATTGAATTAATATGATTAAAGAAGTGGGTTTTACGTTTATTTGCTTAGGAAACCTCCAAGAGGGAGCAGAAAGGAGGCAAGTTGAAAAAAAAATACAGGTGTGAAAAAGTAATGTAGATTGGTAATAAAATCCAACCATTTAGTAGCAAGGCGGTCCAAGCAAGGTTGAGGGTTAGACAGATCAAAATTCTGCAAGAAAGTAAATTTTGTATTGAGGACTCCTTAAGGGATGGAGGGGGTTAGTATATTCAAAAGAAATGGTGGTGAGAATAAATAAATGGGGGTCGCTGATACAAATAAATTCTTTTAGGATACACTGGAAACCTTGAAATTCCATCAAAAAAGTCAATTTTGTATAGGGGACCTCTTAAGGGGTGGAGATAGGGGGCTAGTTTTCTTAGAAGAAATGTTGCTAAAAACAAATAAATGGGGGTTGGGCATAAACATGAATCCTCTAGGGGCATTCTGGTATCAGTGGGAGGCTTGTGAGTGAATTTCATAAAAACGACACTTTTGTATGGAAACTCCCCGAAAGGGTGGAGAAAGGGGGTAAGTATATTTGGAAAAAATGTTGGGGATAAAAAACTAATGAGGATTAGTCATTCAAACCACTGCTCTATCGGCAACTCCTGAGCATCTGCAGGCTGATTTGTCTAAAAATCTCGTAAATTTTTCAACTTTGAACTTGATGCGACGCCATTTACCCCCTCCCATCCCTCTTATTTTTTGGGACATAAAATTTTCAAGAATTTTATTGAAGGTCTTAAATCAAAATTTTACTTAGTTTAGGAGTTAAAGGAAATTAACTACGGTACCATAGTATAAAATGTGACCTTGAAAAAATCGCTTATTTGAGCTAACCCAGAAAAATCACTTGGACGATTTGTTCTATAGACCAATGGCTATCAGAAACATTCGAGTTTTTTCAGTTATATTTGGTGTGTCACAGTGTAATTATTATCTAAAAAAATATTACTCATCGGGATGATCATTTACTTGATAAGTAAGAGTACTTGGTATAGTAATCAAAACGTATTAATTTAGAATCTTAATTTGTTTCTTTATAACATAGATGAAATCAGCAACAACAACTTTTTGCCTAAAATACAATTTGAAAAATGACATCCTTAGTAAATTTCCAAAGGATGTAATGCTACGTTTTTTCTTTGAAAATACCTCTTAGTCAACATTTGTTGGTTGGTTGCGCGAGTGTGAAATAAGCACTGAAAAGACACGCTCACACATAAAAAGGACGTTTCTTTGGCCGCAGGCAACATGACGTTAAATTACACGACAACAATAATAACAAAAGCAGCAGCAACAACAACAACAAAAACCAGCAACTGCTAGCTGGAAACGCTTGCACTATAGAGTGAACATCAGTTAACAACAAAAACCAACGCGAATATCCTGCAATGTTTTTGTTAATATAAACCTTTTTCAAGTTGTGTAAAAAAATATTCGCTGGAAATATTATTTTTGTTTTTTTTTTTTTTAAATAATTTCTAGGTATACAAAAAAGGAGGGCGGTGAGAAAAACAACAATAAAGCACGGCATTACGTAATCAAATGACAGTGAAACGCATGTAGCAGGACAAAGACATAAGACCTGAGGCAACGGACGAGAATCAGGCTCTGTAAAAACCAAGTAAAAGGCATCAAATGACAAATAATATTATTACTGTTGTTGTTGTTGTGCGTTTTCAGATGCAACGCTCAACATTTTATTGCTATTCAATTGCTGATTGCAGACAGCAGCAGTAGCTGTCGTGACGTATGCAATCATGGCTCAACAGCGGCAACAACAACAACATGTCACATTACAAACAGGATATGTCTTGCTTTTAGCTTCGTTGTTGTTGTTGTCGTTTTAGTCCTTTGTGTAATACGATGCACAGCTCACAATTCACTCTTTCTGAAATTAGCCTCGATTTGCACCCGATGTGCGCTCAATTTTGATTCCAAGTGTTGTATGATGATGATGATAATGATTGCTGGGAGTGAAACAATTGCATTAAACTGTCTCATCCTTCGAACTGAGGAAGTCGTCTATTGCCGAGCGCATTGAAATCCGAGCTAGGTGTTTGCCTTCATGTTTTTAAGGTAATTGCTAACAATATGGAACGTAATGAGTTTGAATCTGATTACTTTTATGCGTAATTGTTGAGTAATAACAGATAATAACAGGTAACAAAAGCGTAAAAAAGGACTCGTTTTCAATCGACAATGAATGGAAATAAATGTGTAAAGCGATTAGTGTAGAGTTTCAGGACAGATTTGGTGAAATGTTGATAATTAATAACGACAAATCTATTTAGAATATTTTTCGAAAGAAAACAAAATTACATGGCTACATAGACAAAGTTATGTAGAAAAATTATTGATATTGTATGAGGAAAAATCCGTTGCCATTACCATTTCAAGGCAAAATTCTTTAACAGAAGTCTAATATGTGAGCACGCTCCGATAGAAGACAAGGACGGTGAGACTAAAGAAAGCTTCTATGAGAGTCTTAATGGCGCCTATGAGTGATGCCCCCATTACAATACAAAAATCGTGCTTGGTGACCTTAACGCCAAGGTGGGACAGGAAAACATCTTTGATTCATCAGTTTTAAAGTTCAGCCTACATGACAACACCTCCGATAATGGAATGAGGGTAATTGACTTTGCCGCAGTACGAAAAATGGTCGTTACTAGCAAAAGGGGATCTGCATACGGGCTGAAAGAGCTTTAGCCGTCTCCTATGAGAATTTTTTTTTTGTGTGGGAAAATAATGAAATTACCAATTTGCTTATAAATAGTAACAATTTGTCCAAAAAGTTACTCTGAACTTTAAGTGTTGTGTTTATACAACGAAGGGAAAAAACAAACGAAGTTTTCAGTTGGGAAAAACAAATTTTTTCAATTGCTGCAATTTAAAAATCTCTCGCGTTTCTGACAAACGAAATTAATTTCCTGCAACTAAATGCATGGTTTTCCGTAGGCTAGTGTAATCGAAAGGGGTCTCGTCTGCAATGACAAATAAATCAATTGTATCAATGTACAAAAGCATTGGCGAAATTAGAGAGTACTCCATGCAAAAAAAAAGTATTTTTATCGGCCCAAGAACCATCCAAGAAAAAAAAAAAAACCTAAAAGTAACACACAAAAAAAAAACAATCTCGCGTATAGCAACGTTCACGTGATAGAAGTGAAACTTCTAAAAAAGTAATAAGATACATTTTAGTGCAAAATAGAGAGAGGAAGTATCTGAAAAGAAATGCAATACAAAATGGAATAAATAAATTTCTTTTTTCCATTTTCTATAAGCTCGAAAACGTTTAGCGGGTGATTTATCAGTTTTCAAATGCCTCCAACTTGGTCACTTTCTGAATATTAGGTTGCATTTGCGCACACGCAAAGAAATTTTTTGTTTACCACAACTGAAAAATTCACCAACTATACTTCGTTTGCGAGCTGTATTTGCCGCAAACGAATATTCAGTTGTCACAACTTAAAAATATATCTTATATATATATAGCGCAAGCTATTTCGGTCATTGTTATTTATTATATTAATAATCATTCTCTTTATGTCCGTCCGTGTTCTTATGGATTGCACCTCCGTTGCTATCTCCGTCCGCGTATTAAGCAAACTACCAATTTCCTTATATAGTAACAATTTGTCCAAAAAGTAACTCTAAGCTATAAGCGTTATGTTTATACAACGAAGGGAAAAATAAACAAAATTTTCAGTTGGGAAAAACGAAGTTTTCAATTGCTGCAATTTAAAAATCACTCGCGTTTATGACAAACGAAATTAATTTCCTGCAACTATATGACGCGTTTCTCGCAACTGAACTGTTATTAAGACAACTGTTGAAACGTTTGCAAATAACGATTTCAAGCACGACAAACGAAGTTCGTTTGCGGCAAACTGGCGATAAACGTTTTATTTCTTTGCGTGCAGTACTGGTTAACGGAGCTTCCGAAAGCGAAGACAACTCTGTTTGAATATTGTCTCCTGCTTCTTGATCATCATAGTTGCTACGTTGAGTGAGGGCCTCATAAAGCAGAGAATGTTAATTTTTACGCTTATCAATTTCCCAGTAGGAAAAGGGATCATCCCAAGAAAGCTTCTTGGCACATCCTTGAAGACTCGGCAATCATAACCCTTCACTACCAAATGCCATATCTTTTTTTTATGGAGCTGCTACGGAATGGGTATTAATTCCTTCGTCACATCTTTGAGCACGTAAGAAGTGATTAGTTAAGAATCCGAGTACCTTCCTTTAGCAATGAAGGAACGATATGGATGCCGATTTGTTTTGTTTATTACTTTTGCATTTTTTTTATTTTCTTTCCAACACATCGCTTTGCAGCTGCTGTGTTCATTTTCTAAGGTATTAGTGCCTTCTTCCAATACTTGAGGCAATAAGAAAAGATAGATCGGCTTAGAGAGGTGTTCGCCTATCTTCCGACTGGGTTGGTTGGCTTCAAAATTTTGTTGAGATGATGTTCCAATCGCCATACTCTTACCATTAGCTGCAGATCTGGCTGCGGCTGCATTCTTAAGAGCTCTAATTCGCTGTCAGTGTACACGAACGCGCTCTGCTCCTGTTTTTGCTACTTTTCTTCGCTTTGGGACGTTCTTTACTCACGAACTTCCTGGGTGTCATTTTGTTATTTTCTTTGGCATGGCAAAAACTATTCAGCAATCTTAACTATTACACTTGTTGCTTTTTATTATATAATGTACCAGCTGTTTTGGTTCTTGTCAATCATCTGTCAAGTTTTTGACAACCAATTTTATAGGTCTATTTCCGTATTCGATTCAAGTAAAGTTCAAGTAAAATTCGAGTAGTAGAGAATAATTTGATTATCTGTCAAAATGAAAAAATTTTGCCAAATAGTACAGAAACGACTTCAAGCAAAGATCAAGCACAACAGATGTTCCTTGACAATTGAAATTATATGTGACCCGGTCTACGAAAAGGGACCTTCGGTGTGAAAATATCATTTTTCACTTTTTTGGCGATTCGGATAGACTAATGTGTGCTCTTTCTAATGGCGCAAAGCAGAAGTTTCCAACCCGTAAAGAAAAAAAAAAAATGAAAGAAATAAATGAAAAGACGCCATTCAGTGTGCGACAATTAAACGTTTACAAACAGCTGTTTTCTCGAAAACTTGTTTTTACACCGAAGGTCCCTTTTCGTAGACCGGGTCACATATGTATATTAATTGAATTTGCTGGTTGTTTTATTTAAAAGAATGGAAAATTCAAAGAACTTGCACGTGAATTGTTCTCTAGAAATCTTTGGTTTCTATTTTTTGGTTTTAACTTTATTTTTATTAATTTTCTAACCAATTCCATACATTTTTTTTACAACAATTTAATTTTATCACTTTGACAATCAGCTGTTTGAAGCTCGAGATTCGTGCTCGAAGAAATTTTTCAAGTAAAGTTCGAGTAATAGAGAGTGAGATTTTGCTTGTTCTTCTTCTCAGTCGTGCTGGAAAAATGTGTACGGAAACGCTTTCATGTAACTTCAAGTTACTTGAAACGAGTACGGAAACAGGCCTTATGATATGCTCTTTAAAAAGTAACATATAAATTTTCCGTGCATTCTTTTAGGCTGAAAATTAAATGTTTGAAAGGTATTGGTTTGTGTCCGTCGCAGGGTGTCTCAGTAAGAGTGCACTTTTTTATTTTAAAATAAAAACGCATATTTTTGAGAGAGTTGTGATTTTTTTATTGAATTGTAAAAAAGACATGTTCCGATTAAGTATGGAATAAAATATCCGACAAATGGGCCCCACGGCCCTGATGACGGATCATTACTCTTTTCATGAAATTTTCGATGACTTTTTCACAGAAATGTGGCTGTATCTCACTGATGACGCGTCGGATCTCGGATTTGAGCTCAGCAATTGTTTCTGGCTTATTCGCATAAACCTGTGATTTCAGAAAACCCCAAAGAAAAAACTCGCACGGCATTAAATAGCATGCTCTTGACGGCCAGTTGACATAAGAATTTATTGATATAATTTGTTCTGAAAATCGTTCCTGTAATAAATCGATTGTTTTACGCGCGGTGTGGCAGGTGGCGCCGTCTTGCTGAAACCACATGTCGTCCAGATCCATGTCCAGATCCCGACCAGTTGAGGCCAAAAGAACTCTGTTATCATGTTCCTGTAACGAATGCCGTTCACAGACACTGCAATTTCGGCCTCATCTTCAAAAAAGTAAGGCCCAATCACGCCGCCTGACCAAAATCCGCACCAGACAGTTGTTCTTTGTGGATGCATTTGTTTTTCATGAATTGCATGAGGATTTTTTGAGCCCGAAATTCGACAATTTTGTTTATTCACGAAGTCATTCAGATGGAAATGCGCTTCATCGGAGAAGATGACTTTTTTGGAAAAATTGGCATTAACTTCACTTTGCTTATTACCCATTCAACGAATTGCCGGCGTTACCATGATCTGCTGGTTTGAGCTCCTGAGTAAGCAGAATTATATACACTGAAAAAAAAAGTTAGCTTAAAATTGAACACAATGTGCTCAAAAAATGTGTTCATAATTTGATTTTTTTCATATGTTTTTCAAAAGTTTTAAACACATTTACTCTTACTTTGACGAAATTTGTTGCAAGCTATTTTTAAACACAAAATTCGTCAAATTAATATCAATTGTCGTCAATTTTAAAACATTTTTTTTTTCAGTGTACGCATGAAGGTGGAGATCTTTTGAAAATTCGCTGCATAGTGCCTCGTGAAATTTGAAGTTGTTGAGAACGATGCCGAATCGATGTTGTCGGATTTTCGGCGACACTCTCGCTTACAGCAGCAATATTTTCAAGAGACCGACCGGTGCGTTGACGCACAGTAGTCTTAGAACCCGAACAGAACCAAAGCGGCTGTCGGATGGCGGTTCTCTCTTGGAGAAATCCGTTGAGAACACGTCCAGAATAGGAGCGGTTGTCGGTTATCGGATCAGCGTTGCTTTTCGTTGTGTGAATGGTACAAATGCAACACACACAGACAAAACAAAACGTCAGCTAGTGGTAAAAACTTAGAAAATAGCACTGAACACAACCAGTTCTTAGCTAAAATATGGCAACAGTTACGCCACTCAAAGAGAGATCCGCCAGCCGTCAGAGAAAAAATTTAATTGATTCTATTCTGGCGTTTTTCCGTCGCGGATTTCTACGGCCATTTAATTTTTGTCGGCTGCATAGATTTTCATGTATTTTGTTGCACAGCGCACACGACAACCGACAGCCGCTTTGGTTCTGTTCGGGCTCTTACTGTCCATAACCAGCTATGGGCAGAGAACGCTCTGGAAGCGCTGAGAGCAAGAATTGAGAGCAAAGGTTTATGTAGCAACACAACACGCAACAACAAATCAAAGACAAAAGAAAAATACAGAAAGAACACAGAAGCTTTAAACGTAGTGGTGCCCATACCCGTCCATAACTGATCCAGTTTCTTCAAATTTTTTGACCACTCTTCGAGTGGTTGACACATTAGGAGCACTTTCTCTACTGAAAATTGTTCGAAGTTTGCGAGCGGTCTCAGCATAACTTTCTTTTTAATTTTTGTAATAACTTTTCACAATTATAACGCGCTGTTCTTTCGTAAAGCGCTCCATTTTTAACCGACTTCAAAAAGGAGGAGGTTCTCAATTTCGTTGGTTTGTCCGCGCTTTTTTTTTTTTTTTTTTTTTTTTTTTTTTTTTTTATATGTATGTACATCGATAACTCCTAAAGCACTTGCCCGATTTCCGTAATTTTTTGTCAACAGATAGATACCATGAACGCGGAGGTCCTTTTTTAAAAAAGGGGGCGATATTCGACAAAGGGGCGTGTCAATATAAGAAAAACACTGTATTTCAGTTAATATTGACACTAGGGTACTGAAATTTACAGTAAAAACACACGGGTAGACACAATTATTTCAAATTACGATCAATAAAGTGGGCGTTATTTGACAAAGGGGTGTGGTCATATTAAAAAACACTGTATCTCAAATAGTATTGACACTAGGGTACTGAAATTTAGTACAGGGGTAGACAAAATTTAAAAAAACTACTGTAAAGAAAGTGGGCGTTATTCGACAAAGGGGTGTGGCAATATTAGAAACACACTATATATCGAATAATATTGACACTAGGGTGCTGAAATTTAGTGCGTGAGTAGGCATAGCTATTACAAATTACAGTCAATAAAGTGGGCGTTGTTTGACAAAGGGGTGTGGCAATATTGGAAAAACACTGTATCTCAAAAAGTATTGACACTAGGGTACTGAAATTTGGTACAGGGGTAGACACACTTTTTGAAAATTACTGTAAAGAAAGTGGGCGTTATTCGACAAAAGGGTGTGGCAATATTAGAAACACACTATATATCGAATAATATTGACACTAGGGTGCTGAAATTTAGTACATGGGTAGGCATAGTTATTACAAATTACAGTTAATAAAGTGGGCGTTATTTGACAAAGGGGTGTGGCAAAATTGGAAAAACACTGTATCTCGAATAGTATTGACACAAGAAAACTGAAATTTAGTACAGGAGTAGACACACTTTTAAAAAATCACTGTAAATAAAGTGGGCGTTATTCAACAAATGGGTGTGGCAATATTAGAAACACACTATATATCGAATAATATTGACACTAGGGTGTTGTAATGTAGTACATGGGTAGGTACAGTTACTGCAAATTGCGGCCAAAAAAGTGGGCGTTATTCAACAAAGGGGTGTGTCAATATTATAAAAATACTATATCTTAGTTAATATTGACACTAGCGTATTAATATTTGGTATACAGGTAGATAAGTAGGTAGAATCATTAAAAAAGTGAGTGAGAGGGCTTGTACACAGGATGTGTCACTTTAAGGAAAGTACTATATTACGGTTAATATTGATACTTGGAAACTGAAATTTGGCACAGGGGTAGGTGGAATCATTATATGGTACGGTGAATAAATTAGGCGGGATCAGAGAAAGGGCGTGGCACTACAAATTGTAAAGAAGCAGAAATGGAAAATACCCAACAAACTTTCAGGAATTAATAAATCAAATTTGTAAGAACATAGTTTCATGTTTAAAATTTTCCTCAAGAATAAATACTATTGCATAAAATATTTCATATTATCTAAAAAGGAGGAAATAAAAACTTTTTAACAAAAAAAAAACCCGACTTCAAAATCACTACAAAGTAAAAAATAATTTTAAATATCTTTTCCCATTCATTTCTTGGTCATATTTTAAAAGCTATTTATACGTGTTATAATATTGGAAATCTTATCATTTTCATTTTTTTTATTTTGTTTTATGATCAATATATTAATTGCTTTATGAACATAAAAGCTTTGAAGTCGGCGCTCATCTTTGACACACAATCATGACCTTTTACCATCCGTGCACTATTTGGTGCCTTGGTGACACTGTAGTAATTTTAAAAGCTTTGTACACATTAAAATTCTCACTAAACTGGTTTGGGTGAGCTTGTAAAGCTCATATTGAATATGACATAGTGTGTAACAGCTGCACAAATAATGCATGGAACACATTGGCTACATTTAGGGTACTCAAAAATTGCCAATTGAAAGAAAAAAATCGCTAAGAAGCTTTTATATTCATAAAGTTAATAATATTTTTATGATAAAACAAATTAGAAAAAAATTAAAATAAAAAGATTTCGACATAGTAAGATAAGCGCCGACTTCAAAGCTTTTATGTACAAAAAGCAATTAGTATATTGATGATAATAAAACAAAATAGAAAAAATGAAAATGATAAGATTTCCAATATTATAACACGTATAAATAGCTTTTAAAATATGACCAAGAAATGAATGGGAAAAGATATTTAAAATTATTTTTTACTTTGTAGTGATTTTGAAGTCGGGTTTTTTTTTTTGTTAAAAAGTTTTTATTAATAACCGGATATGTTCACATGTTCCAACTGCCATATTTCTGTTAACATTAATATTAAATACATGCAATACAATATATTTGATTATAATGTATTAATAATGAATTATCCATCACTGTATTATGAATTCCGTTTTGCTCTTTTTAATTGAATCTTTGCTTTGTGTTTTTTGATTTGCTTCTTTTGTAAACTCCTTCTCATTTTTAAATATTCAATATTCCTCACTCTCTCAATAAACGTTGAACAATAAATTCTTGTGTCGCCTTTTATTTATAAAAGCTGAAAAGTGATTTCTAGCAATTTCAGCTTTGTCACTTGCACAAAAAAAAATAACGCTAAATCTAACAAGTGCACTCTTACTGAGACACCCTTTACTATATTGAAACGGAGTAGGACGCATTTTGTTTGCCCATTATAAAGCATCAATATAGCATAATGCTAGAACGTCCGACTCTTATTCGATGCTTGCGATCATCCAAAGTTCAATACCTGCTTGTGGCAAAAATTGTTATATAAATATTTGCTTTTGACATTATTACACGCTTCACGAATAAAGCAACCTTGAAAATGTTCATATAAATTGAAAACGTTACACATCGTCACGAATAAGAGACCTTGAAATTTCACTCGACGCCAAAGAAGTTTCATTTCAAAAACAGTTACAATAACTTCATAATGGAGTTTAGTTATCTGTACGCTGGAGATACAGCCGTTACTTCTAAAATAATTTAATTAATAAAATTTGCTCCAAAATCTTCTACTGGTTGTTCGATAGATATTGAATAGGATATCAATAGATTTCGGTCCTGAACTGCGGATTGTGGAATAAAATACTTATACTACATATACCAGTATCAGCACGCAAAAAAAAAAAACAAAAACAAAAAAAAAAAAAAATACAAACCAACAAGAATAATAATGCCACAAATCCTCATCAATCGTTGCAATTAATTGAATGAATGGAATGACAGTTGATATGAATGGTGTTGCCAACCATAAAAAATAAAATAACAGCAACTATCTTTTATCTATATGTTTATACATATATTAAACAGATATCCAACAAATAAACGGCATAAAAAATCCGGTAAAACAAAAAGTATCGATATACAAAACGGCAGCAACAACAACAACAATAACGACGACAACACTAACAACAGCAGCGGCAACGTTAAACTAGCAATAAATGGTCACTGGGAAATAATTGTCTGTCGTTGATTAATGGCCTCAGATCAACAGAAAAAAAAAATAGAGAATAAAAAATAACAAAAAGCAAAAACAAAATAAAACGCACAAAATAATACTGATAGCGCTTTTATGAGGACAGCTACGAAACAGCAATAAACAACAAAAGCAAAAACAACAACAACAAGTTCAAGAATAAACAAACAATAACAATATACTATATGCTACACCATCATCAACGAGCGGTAATTGAAGCCATTCAGCCAATAGACAAAATCGCTTGTTCGCAATTGCAATCATCATAAAAAACCGCAACTCTTAAAAAACCCTAGCAACAACAACTACAACAGCAACATAAAACCACATAATGATGCAATGATAGAGATGGACATAGCCAAAGAAGACAACAGAGCGAGCTATACACTGTCATAAAAACGACAAACTTAATAGATAATAAAAAATGTTAACTTAATGAGCAGGAGGCTTGGGTCAAAAACACGCACAAGAGCCAAGGACCTCTTTTTTAAGTGCTGCCAAAATAGCACATGAAAACCATAGCACACACACACACATACAGACACATATACACACATACTTTTAAATGTACTTGCAAAAAAATTAACTACTTTCGCAACAAACGTCCCTAGATTTTTGACACATACAAGTATATTATGACGCCATAATAGCAATAAAATGTAGTAAAGAGATGGACAATAATAAAAGACAAATGTTGTGTACGGTGAGTAGTGCCACGAAATCCACCACTTCAGTGTGTTACCCTGAAAAAGACATGTGGAGAGATACAGGATGTGTTACACAATCACAGCCCACTTGCAGAAATAAACCAAAATATCATATTACTTACGAATGACGGCAATGTCGTATGACAGGAAGGAAAACGACAATACCATGAATTCAAACAATTACCTGAATAAAAAACGGGAAATGTTGCCCATTACAATGTGTTAAAAAAAACAAACATTTCAATTCATTAAGGTTTTCCTAGTTCAACATGTATTGCTGCGGTTATTGATTTTGGGAAACACTCGAACAAAGAAGTTATAATAAGTGACATCTTTTTGGCGAAGCAAACAATTTTTCGAATTGTTATTAACAGCTCTTTGTTGGAGCAAAAGGTGTTTTCACGCGTACATAGATCGACCAAATATTCTATATACAAGGTGGCGCAAAAGTAATCCTCCTATCAGAAAATGCTATAAATTTTGCGATTGGCCCCTAATGTCAGTTCTGTTTTGACATTTGTGTAGTAAACACATGCGAAATACACGTTAATAAACAATGTTACGCTACACAGCTCCAACCCCTACCTGAATAGCTACCTTGATGTGGTGTAGGGGCTTAAGTTGCCGTGACACAACAGGCTATGATGACGGGAGCTTCGGCTCCTGGTAGGGTCACCCTTGTCATACAGGCTGCGGTGTAGCAATGAACAAAAGGCTATTCAACCCCTAATCCAAGGTGTCAAGCGTACCGTGCCTACTGGATGGTTTGCAGCCAGGGGTTAATTCCGGCTGTATTAGAACGGAGCCTCACTGACACCTGGCCACCTCAGTGAGTAACCTTGGCCTTACCACGTCAAGCGGGGCTCTGGCGTGGTGGACCACCCTTTCCCTAGCTTCTCGTGGGTCCAAAATAGAAAACCAACACGCAACAACTCTAAAACCTGACGGAGATCCTTCATCGATCTCTGTCTGTCAGCCTATGGCTGAAAAACCTGAGCTAATCGAGCGGTCTGACTACTCGATCGTGCTCTCTGACAGTGACAGAGAATCCGTCACTTCTGCAGGCTCAGAACTCTCGGACGTAACCTGCATAGACAGAGCAATTGCCTATGAAAGAGAGTCAGTGAGCGAACTGAACCTTGGCAGCTTGAACATCTCTAGAAAGAGACTGCGCACATCGCAGAAAAAAATGATCAAGCGCCTTATGGCTGACAAGATGCCATACAAAGAAGCACTAGAGAAGGTCCTGGCGGTGCCATCGCCTGGTGCATCTGTCCCCTCTGGAAAGAGAAGAAGGCCAAGTGACGACTCACCAGTTGTCACAGTGAAGAAGAAGTCAAGGCCAGAAATACCTTCTTTCGCTGAGGTGGCAGGTGTAATCCAGGTGGCTGTAGTTCCGCTGGACTTTCCTAACAGTCATCTAACCCAGGATGAACAAAAAGTAGTGGAGAAAACCATCATAAAGGAGCTGCATAAGCTCCCCACCGGTGGTCCACAGATTAGGTTTCTGGGCTGCTCTTTCAAACCGGGCTGGATGACTGTCAAGTGTGCAGACGTTGCAACGCGAGACTGGTTGAAGAAGGCAGTTGCAGTCATGGCCCCTTGGAAGGATGCTAAGCTGCGCATGCTGGAAGGAGATGACCTTCCTAAGCCGTGCGTCGCCACTGCATACTTTCCTGGAGCAGACTGCGGTGCTGAGGAAATACTACGCGTACTAAGCGTACAAAATAATACGTTACCAACCTCAGACTGGAAAGTATTGAGGAAGGTCGTGAACCCTCAAGGTACTGCCCTTACCATCTCGATGGATGAGAGATCGGTAAAAAAGCGGAACCCGCACTCTCGTCCATCCCCCCAGGCTAAGGTGAGTGGAAACGTGGGAGGGAAGGAGGCTGATCATCGACCTTCCGCCACAACGAGTCAAGAGACTAAGACGATAGTCTCGACTCCGGGGCCTAAGGTGGATGACCAGCACCCATCCTGCTCCAGGTCCACTTCAACACCAGTAGCCTCTGTGTGTCAGGAGGGAAGATTGACTGGTCAGCTTCCCTCGGACAAAACAACACCACCTCCACTGCCATCCACCAGTGCAGAGGCAAAATCATCTGCCCCTGCACGGCCGGCTGGCAAAAAAACGGACCCAAAAAGGACGGACAAACACACAAAAAGACCGCCAACAAGACCAACGGACGAAAACCGAGGACCGCAACGAAGGGGACGTGGCGGAAAAAAGGGGGATTCCTTTAGTAAGAATCCCCAAAAAAGGCACTAATGGTGAAGGCTGTACAAGTCAACCTTCACCACGCCAAAGCAGCTTCCGCAGTTCTGGTCCAGACAATGCTTCAACACGGAGTAGACATTGCATTTGTGCAAGAGCCCTGGACCAGCACAAACGGCGATATCCTGGGTCTAAATAATGCAGGTAGGATTATATATTCCAACTCATCTTCTAGACCCAGAACCTGTATTGTTCATAATAATAATATCTCTCTTTTTCCTTTAACAGAGTTCATCAACCAAGACCTCACTGCGGGCCTGATGAAGCTCAATGATCAAAAGGAAGTCATTGTAGCTTCAGCTTACTTTGCGGGAGACGAGCCCATTTGTCCCCCGGACTGCATAGCTGATCTGCTTAAATTTGCTGCCAAACACAAGACAGAAGTTGTCTTGAGCTGTGATGCCAACGCTCATCATACACTGTGGGGTAGCACAGACACAAACCAAAGAGGTGAGTACCTTTTAGACTTCCTTATTTGTAATAACTTGTATGTATGCAACGTTGGAAATGAACCAACGTTTATTACCGCAAATAGAAGAGAGGTTCTAGACCTAACTCTTACCACATCAGCTCATGATGATATAATAGCTGACTGGTATGTTTCAAAAGAACCTTCGTGTTCGGATCACAGACACATTAGGTTTGAAATAAAGTCAGCCATTATACAAAACCTCTTCTATCGCAGAAAACAAGACACTGACTGGAACTCCTATAAAGAGCAGCTTGGTCAGCTCATCCCCGATAAACTTCCCCTCAGAATCGATACGATAAGCAAATTGGAATACTCAGCAGACTATGTCCAATCATGCATTACTCAATCTTTTGAGGACAACTGCCGTCTTAAACTGAAGAAGTTCAAGAGACAAGCACCCTGGTGGAACAACCACCTCAACGACCTCAGAAAAGGAGTAAGGAAGCTGTTCAATAGAGCTAAGCGCAATAATGATTGGCTATCCTACTCCCGATCTCTTACTTATTACAATAAGGAGATCAAGAAGGCTAAAAAGGACTCGTTCAGGAACTTCTGTGGCTCCATCAAAGATGTTCCAACGAGTTGTCGCCTTCAGAAGATCTTATCAACTGTCAGACCACAATCCCTAGGTAGTCTATTACATGGGAACGGTGTTCAGACAAAAACAAAGAAAGAGACCCTAGAACTCCTTCTCAATACTCACTTCCCGGGCTCCGTCATTCAAAACGGTCCCCACCCAAACCAATCTTACAACTACGAACAGACAAATCTGCCAAGTAGAGAAGATTGGAGAATCAGCAAACAGATCTGCAATACTTCAGCAGTTAATTGGTTCATAAATTCCTTCAAACCCTTCAAATCTGCTGGTGGAGATGGTATTTTTCCAGCTCTTCTACAACAAGGTTCAGAACATCTGATACCACTACTATCAAAACAATTCAGCTGCAGCCTAGCATATGGCCATATACCTGGAGCATGGAGAAAAGTGATAGTAAAATACCTTCCTAAGGCTGGCAAAGGCTCAGAGAGTAATCCAAAATCTTTCAGACCCATCAGCCTTATGTCCTTCATACTGAAAAGCATGGAGAAAATAATTGACAAATACATCAGGGAGAATGCCCTGTCAATACACCCCCTAAGTAAGGCACAACATGCCTATCAAACGGGTAAATCAACAGAGTCAGCACTTAATGACCTTATAACCACAATTGAAAAATCTATCGACTGCAAGGAAATATGTATTGTCGCTTTCCTTGACGTCGAAGGAGCCTTCAATAATACGTCATACGAGTCCACTAGAAGGGCACTTAATAACCTTGACATGCCAACAATCATAGGCAGGTGGATTATGACGACACTCAATAGCAGAGTTATCCAGACCTGCCTGGATAACACCTCCCTCAAAGCAACTACAACCAGGGGATGCCCGCAAGGAGGCGTCCTATCACCTCTACTTTGGTCACTAGTTGTAGATAGTCTCTTAGTTGAACTCAAAGAAACTGGGATAGAGGCGGTTGGGTATGCTGATGACGTAGCAGTCATCATACGGGGGAGCTTTGAAAACACAGTGTCTGATGTTCTACAAGCAGCACTGAACACAGTACAGAGATGGTGCAATAACGAAGGCCTCTCCGTAAACCCAAAAAAGACAGTCATTGTTCCTTTTACAAAACGACGCAAGCTCAATCTGACTTGCCCGGTACTTTTTGGGGAAAAAGTAGATTTTTCCAACTCAGCAAAATACCTGGGAGTGATCCTGGACAGCAAACTGTCTTGGAACCTCCACATAGACCGCATCATCAGCAGATCAACAGCCTCATTGTGGACCTGCAGAAGAATTTGCGGCAAAAACTGGGGGTTAAGCCCTAAGATGATGTACAATCTCTATACTTTGATCGTCAGACCAGCACTAACATACGCGTCTGTAGTATGGTGGTCGAAAACGCTAGAAGGATCAACCATCAAGCGGTTAGGACGAGTTCAAAGATGTGCAGGGATATGTATGACAGGCTGCATAAGATCTACGCCAACAGCAGCCCTCAACGTCATCTTAGGGCTCACCCCAATCCACATACACATCCAGATGGAGGCGAAGCTCAGCCTTCACAGACTTTTCCATCTGGGTTACACTGTCCCAAACCATCCCTTAAAGGGACACCTAACCTTAATCACAACCCTAAAGCGAGAAAAGGAGTTCTGCATGCCATTAGATGACATGCTTCCCAAAAGCCGCTTTAACAAAAACTTCATCGTAGTTATCCCCCCCAGATCCAACTGGGAACACGAGAAACTAAACCCGTCCGAAAACGACCTTGTGTGGTACACAGATGGCTCCAAAATGGAGAAGGCACGGGAGCAGGGGTCTTTGGAGAACACTCCAATGAGAGCCACTTCTTCAGTGCAGGTCTATTTACCACAATCTTTCAAGCGGAAATCCTTGCCATTAACAGATGCGTCAGACTGAACTGTATGAACAATGTTAGAGGCAAATCAATTTTCGTCTTCTCTGATAGTCAAGCTGCCCTTAAAGCTCTGACATCACCTATCATAAAATCCAAGCTAGTGCTGGAGACTGTAGACGTCCTCAACGACCTGGCTGCGCAAAACAATAAAGTTACTCTACAGTGGATTCCTGCCCACTGTGGTTTTGACGGGAATGAAAGAGCAGACTCCCTGGCCAAACAGGGAGCATCATCAACACTCACAGGACCGGAACCGTTCTGTGGGGTTGGTAAGAATCTGTTCAAGCAACACGTCAAAAAAACCTCATTCCGCGAATCTCAAGACATCTGGAAGAACTGCTTAGGACAGATATGCACTAAGCAAATATTCCCAGAACTTTCTCCCAAGAAATCGAAATTTCTTATTAACCTAGGGAAGAAAGACTTAAAGATGATGACCGGAATCATAACTGGACACTGCAAACTAAAGAAACACCTACACAAAATGAATCTCGCTACTGATTCATTATGTAGATTATGCCTTGAGGATGAAGAAACCTCCAGACATATTCTCACAGAATGTCCAGCCCTTCTCCATATAAGAAAGAGAATCCTAAATAGCGAAATAGTCTCTCAAGGACACCTTGCGATCCTCAACCTCGAAAATATATTATGTTTTCTGAAAAAAACTAAAGCAAACGAACTGCTTTAAGAAAAGAAAAGGTATGGCACAATAGGCATCACAAGATGCCGCAGTGCCAGAGCTGAATTAGCTCGCCACAAGCATATCTATCTATCTATCTATCTACACAGCTCCAGAACGCGGAATTAATCACCACCAAGAGGAAGATGATTTTTCATCAAAAATAATCATGAGTGATGAGGCCCATTTCCATCTTAGCGGGTACGTAAATAAGCAAAATTTACGCTTCTGGGGCACTGAAAATCCGTGTGTAACCCACGAAGAGCCATTACACCCGCTCAAAGTTACTGTATGGTGTGCTGTTTTCGCTGGAGGAGTCATCGGACCTTTTTTCTTCGAAGACGGTTACTGTGAATGGTGAGCGCTACAGAGCAATGATAAACGAGTTATTTTTGCCGCAACTTGATGAATTGGGATTGGAAAACATGTGGTTCCAACAGGACGGTGCAACGGCACACACTGCACGTGTCTCAACCGATATGCTGAAGGATGCATTTCCCGGGCGCCTAATCTCCCAATTTGGCGATTTGCACTGGCCAGCAAGATCGCTTGATTTGACCGCTTCAGACTTCTTTTTGTGGGGCTTTTTGAAGTCGCGGGTTTATGTCAACAAGCCTCAGACTCTTACAGCTCTTAAAGACAATATCCGTCAAGAATGTGAGGACCTATCGCCGGAAGTTTTGGCCGAAGTGATGGAAAATGCCATAAAAAGGGCTCAAATGACAATCAACTGTGGCGGCGGCCATTTACACGACATCATATTCTCGACTTGATGTAAAAAAAATTAAAAGACCAAATAAAAATAATCCACAAGAAGAATCAAAGTTTTTCATTTTTTTTTTTAAATTACAGCCAAAAAACATCGGAAGGTTATTTTTGTGCCACCTTGTACTACTGTGGGCAAAAACTACCGGATTTCCCAAAAATAATTTTCCAATAGGGACAAATGTTTTTATTTTTAAGTTGGCACTACTGTCACTGACATCCGTACCAAATTAGTACACATCAAAAATTCATTAGTGTTTAAGGTACGCATCCTTTTGTTAATAACTAAAAGTGAATTTTACGTTTTTATAATGTCTGAAAGTATTCATCAACACAGTTCCATTAAATTTTGAGTGCGGAGTGAAATTTTTGTTGCCGAAACGTTGAAAATGTTGCATAAGGCCTTCAGTGAGCAAGCTCTATCGAAAACAAGAGTTTATGAATGGTACAAAATGTTCAAAAAAGGTCGGGAAAGCGTTGAAAATGAGGCACGGCCAGGAGGACCATCAACATCAACTGATGAGCACACTTCAACAAAAGCATAGAATTGATGCTCCGAAATCGTCGATTAGCAATCCGAGACCTTGTTGACCTTCTTGGAATATCGGAAGGATAAGTGAAAACCATTTTGAGTGACCATTTGGGACTCAGAAAAGTGAAATCTCGATTGGTGCCAAAAACCCTAAATTTCATGGAAAAATAGCGCCGCGTTGATGTGTGTGAAACAATGCTTTCCGACTATCAAGACAACATGAAACTCATCATAACTGGAGATGAGACATAGGTCTATCTTACGACCCGGAAAAACCCGATAAATCGGTTGAATACCGTGCCAAAAATGAGCTGATACCGAAAAAACCACGTCAAAGCAAGTAAAAACTCAATGTCATTATGAACATTATGAATTCCTTACAACTGGCCAAACTGTCAACAAAGAATACTACTTGGTTGCGTACGTCGGTTGCGTAATACTGTGAGTCAAAATAGACCGGATTTGTGGAGAGATAATTCTTGGTTTTTGCATCACGATAATGCACCATCTCACACTGAACTCATAAGCCGTGATCATTTCGCCAAAAACTCGACCCATATCGTTCCGCAACCAATGTATTCGCCTGACTTAGCACCATGTGACTTCTGGCTATTCGTTAAACTCTTGAGATTATCATCCTTTAGTCAGGATGGTTAAACATCTCCGTGGACATCGTTTTGGATCGATAGAAGAGATAGAAACCGAAACGAAGAAGGAATTGAAGGCTATTTACAAAAGGACGCGTATCTCAAACACTAATGAATATTTTGACGTGTTATTTGGCACAGATGTCAGTGGCAGTAGTGCCAACTTAAAAATAAAAACATTTGTCCCTATCGGAATCCCCAAAAGAATTTTTTTGAGGATTCCGGTATTTTTTGCCCACAGTAGTATGTTATACAAGTATTAGAATATATATCTAGTCAAGGTGTCTGATAAGTCTGAAAACGATCACTCGAACACTCAACAGCTTTGATAACAAAAAATTTTTTCAAGTGGTGAAAATGGGTTAAACAATTAAAATGGTCACTTATGGAAAAGGCAAACTAAGTATTGTTGTCTTAACCCTTGTGTCAACACCCGCATACCCGGGTATGTTTTTCATATTCAAATTGCCATATATTAGGTTCTAGTAGCCGAAATGACTTTAAATTTTCCGAATGTGTCCAACATATTGTTTTTTATCAAATTGCAAATTGAAATTAATATCTGCCGTGGAACGAAAGTTATTACCAGTTATTGTGATGTACCCCTTTAAGCAACACCCGGATACCTGGGTATGCCTTGAAAAATGTATGAAAATTCTTCTTTAAAAAATGAAGAAAACTATTTTTGTGCCATTTTAACATACATTTTAATTCATTTATCAAAAGAAAACTAAATTTAACTGAAATTATTAATTGAAATTATTATTATGATAAAAAAGTGAATGTAATCACAAAAAAGTAAATGTAATCTATACTATTATATAAAAGAAGACTCACGTATGTTCGGCTGCGAAAAGCTTGAGAATGGCAGGCGCTATTTCAAAAATTCTTTTTCTCTAGGATAGCTATGGTGCCCAGTTGGGACATGGGATATATAAATTTAATAACCATTGTTTAAATAATTAATTAAAATTCAAAGAGAATAACCATACAATTTGTTTATTCTTATTCTCAGAGAGAAAAAATTTTCTCATTAAAGCTCTGTGCATCTCAAAAAAGGTTGTGCCCAAAGCTAATAAGGTAGAACATATGTATATGTAATACTTCTGTATTCCAACTCTGAAATCGAAGAGAGACAGCCATAACAACATAAGATGTTGCTGTTTGTGTTAGTATATTTGAATATATGAAAATTACTAAACAAAAAGTAAAAAGTCAAACCGTCACAGTGGCGGTTGTTATGAAAACGTTTGCCCCAAACATATAAGAAAACAAATCATATTTGTTTTTCCTAAATCACAGGTGAGCACCATTATAAAACAATTATAATAACGCCTGAAATATGATTAAATTTAAACAAACAAAATTTTAATCAAAACATTCAAACAACAAAAATTTCAAATAAAATTATTGACAATGGAAGCACCGCTCCTGAGTTTTTTTATTTTGAAATTTAATTTCCTCTATATATTTTCTCGCTCATATAACTATATATCAGCACTCCAATGTTGACGAATATATGAGATAGAACAATATGTCAAAATCGCTGTGAGACAAAAGCTCTATTTTCAAACTTTTTTTGAGCATCATATATAAAAGTCAACAACCCAGCGGGAAAATGAGAATTGATTAAAAAAAAAAAATCTTAAATGGAATAGATTCTTTTGCTTACATTTTAGAACGTATTCCAAAGAATATATCAATTAAAGCAAAACCTATGAATTGGAATATATCAACCAAAAGTTTATATCAACCAATATATCAACGAATATATCAACCAAACAAATTTTGGTATAAGTGAGAAAAGCATCAGTCTGTTTTGATATGTTTTCTCATTTCCGAAAATGAATACTTTTTATTTAAAAGAATGCATTTAAAAAGTGAATAATAGAATCGATTTCTGTAGCTATTCATATGGAAGCGAGAAAAAAATGTACTACTATTTGTAGGACATCAGCGTCCCACCGGCAAAATGAAAATGGATTCTAAAAACAAAAATCGTAAATAGAATGAATTCTTTTGCTTACCTTTTAGAATGTATTCCAAAGAACATATACATTTAAAGCCAAATCTTACTGATTCGTTTTTATTCCAGCCATAATCGTTTACGACCCATATAATTATTTCTACTATAAAAAATGTTTTTAGATTCCTTTCTTGCTTTTTTGATAAGTGAAAAACGAACTGATTCTAAAACAAATTTTGGTATAAGTGAGAAAAGCATCAGTCTGTTTTGATTTGTTTTCTTATATCCGAAAATTAATACTTTTTATTTAAAATAACCATATATGTAATACTTCTATATTGGCAGAACACTCAAGGTACATTCGCCAACATTAGAACGCCAACACCAAACGAATGTACCCGAAATTGTGGCGTCCGTGGCGTAGTTGGTTAAAAGTGCGTGGGCTCTATGTCAGCGAACCTGGAGACCCGGGTTCTAATCCCAGCAGCGACAAAAAACTATTTGAATTAAAATGATTTCTCTGTACGGCCGCCACTTCTCTGCAGACAATGGCAAACCTCAGAGAGTAATCAAAATGCCATGTAAAGCTTCTTGAGAATAAGAACATTTCGTTCATCGCCGTTTGGATTCGACGTTAAGCCTGTAGGTCCGGTTCTCGGTCAATTGTGTACAAACTTAATAACACGCACAACATAATTGATCATAAGAAGCTAGGCCAAAGTCCTTTCAATGCCATTGCAATGGCTGAAATTATCAGTTTTTTTTTTTTTTTTTTTTTTATGTACTCGAAATTTAATTTTATAACAAAAAAAAATCTAAAAAAATCACAATCTATTTAAAAAGTGAATAAAAAATCGATTTCTGTAGCGATTCCACTTGAAGCGAAAAAAAAGGTATTATTCTTTGTAGGACATCAGCATGCTAAAAATAATCAATTCTAGAATCTATACTGGAGAAGAGAATTGATTCTTTTTTTATATAAAATTTCTTCTTTTTTTCCTGATGGGGTGTTAAAAAAAATCAATTGTAGAATCTATATTGGAGAAGAGAATTGATTATTTTTACCCGGTGGGAAGGTCCACAAATAAGAAAGAAAAAGACAGCAACATGTATTGAGTGCGGTACCAATGCTGCCACCTTTTTGAATGTAAAAATACTGCCACATTATAAAAGCATCGACAAAAATTCCGTGTCGATGTTTTGTTGAAATGTTTTGATGAAATTTATCAGCTTAAACGAAAGATATATTTAATTTTAAAATAACAATTCTCTGAGGCCGTCATATATTTTTCTTACCTCAGAGCTGATATTTTTACGTATAAACGAGATTTTATATATAGGGTATTCACAGATCCCTTCTAAAGTAAATATATAAATACTAACTTTAAAACGATACTTCAATCAAATTGTGAGCACCCCTACACGTAGTTCATTCTAAAATTGACACAAACGCCTTTTGAAAAGAGAAGCTTTCTTTAATTTATTGATTTTTGAATAAAATAAAAATAACAAGAGAACCTTGATTTATTGATTTTTCAATAAAATAAAAATACCTTTCAGAACTGCCAGTTTACTACGAAAAACAAACATGTTTGAAAGCAAGGCAATTTTACCAGTTTGTGTTATCTCTTTTTTACATGCAAAACAAAATCAAAAATAGTTACCACATGGCAAAATGTTTTAGAGTTAACATACGGCGAAGTTAACACACCTGATAAAACAAAACTGTGAGTACCCCAATAGTCACAGTGCTAGGAAAAGTTAACCAATGCATTAAAAAAAAATTATCAGGAAGATACAGAAAGTTTTTTCCTTTAGTTATATTTTTAATACTTTAGTTAGCTGGTTACTTTATTCGGATGGAACTACTAAGTCGCTTCAACACAAATATACAACTTTACCGAAATTCTAACGGCTGTATTCATAAAAAACTATAAGCCTCTTACAAAGCCTTCATAAGAAAAAAATCGAAAAAAAATTGAAAAAAATTGTTCATCATGAACGTTTCGACAGCTTTCAAAATCTCTTTTAAATGCTTGATAAATACGAGAATTTTAAATATGGTTGAAACCTTCAATAAACCCTCGATAAAGCATTTAAAAAATTTAATTGTTCTCATCTGAGCACAACAAATATTGTCAAAAATGTATCAAATTATTTCAAAATGTATCAAAAACAAACAAAATGTCAAAAAGTGTTTGAAAATGTTTGTTTATAAATTAGAGGATTTTTAAAAATGGTTGAAATTTTTAATTTTTTTTGTTTTTAATGCTTATAACACACCTTTCGTAAAGCAGTTTTTAAATTATTTGCTATCATTTGAGCACAAATATTGTCAAAAATAATTAAAATTCTTCAAAATATTTCAAACATTTGGAAAATATGTCAAGAAAATTCAAAATATATAAAAAATTTCCAAAAAAAGAAAATAAAAACAAGAAAATTTGTCAAAGATTTCAAAATATTTATAAAAAAAAAAAAAAATAATAAAACGACAATTATATCAGTGCAGGGCTTAGAAATACTATTGATTTTAAATATCAAATTCTTGACGAAATTGCGACAAATAAATAACAAGTCACTGAATTTATATAATACACAAACCATTATTTACACTCTTCCCACTTCAATATGAATACGGCTGTTAAATTTTAAGATTTAAAGTTTTTAATGATATTTAATATTTTTATCGCCGGCGAAGCAGCGGGTATTTGCTAGTGTAATCATAAATGAAGTCGGTTAAAAATAAATGTTAAAGACATATTTTGCATTGCGTGGTGTCAATGGAATGGATCCTTTGCTCCTGTTGTAGTCTAGGATCATGACCGGTTTGTTTTTTGGACCTTCAACTGTGGTGGTGTAATGGCTGGTGGAGAGGAGTACAACTGTCTTGTTTTTCTTTGCCACATAAGAACACATAGATATGTTGCTGCTAAATCCAAAAAGTTTTTTAAAATTTCACAACTGACAGATTAAATAAAAATATTTGTCTGTTTTGGTTTAATTTGACATAACAATTATAAAAAGCGACCAAAGAAAAAAACCAACAAACATATATTTACTGTGTAAAAGAGTTTCTGCTTACTTAAGCAAAAAATTTTCGTTTTTGAAGCTACATTTTTTCCCTGAGAATATTTTTTTTAAATATACAGTTTTTTTTAAAAATCTGGCAATACCTGCATATTTCCTATCCAAAAAACCGGTTTATAGGATTAAAATAACAAAATTTTAACAAAAAAACGCATAATATGTTACACATTCATATTATTTTAATACAAAATACACTGGCATACCCCGGTATCCGGGTGTTCGGTGATGTACAATTTTTCGGGTGTTGACACAAGGGTTAAACATCATCAATAATTTTTTTGACGTAGAATACGTCATTCTCGGAGGTAAGTAGGGTGGTTGATAGTGATCAGGTGTCGGTATTTACATTACTTTTTGAGCCTTTGGTAGGCCTAAAGTACTGATCGTACAATGTTGATGTTAGCACTTGTTGGTCTGTTTGATCCTCAATGCGACAAAAATTAATGTTAGAACTCTCTAACTTATATAAATTTTACACAATTACATGAAATATAAAGCCAACATTTGATGTTTTTGCTTGCTTAAACTTGCTACCTATTTATCGACAGTTTCCGGTTTTATCGACAAAACCATAAAATTTGTATGGGAGCCCCCCTAAGGAGTGGTCTGAGGGAATAGGTGTCAAAGGCAAAAATTTTCCTTTTGCAAAAGTAATGGGGGTCAGTCATACATATTAACCCTCTCCGGCACTCTATTAAATGTCATATGCTCAGGTGTATGGAATAAATAAACAAAAACCATAAAATTTGTATGGGAGCCCCCTAAGGAGTGGTCGGAGGAAATAGGTGTCAAAGGCAAAAATGTTCCTTCTGCAAAAGTAATGGGGGTCGGTGATACATCTTAACCCTTTCCGGCACAAACACAATAAAATTTGTATGGGAGCCCCCCTAAGGAGTGGTCGGAGGGAATAGGTGTCAAAGGCAAAAATGTTCCTTTTGCAAAAATAATGGGGGTCAGTGATACATATTAACCCTTTCCAGCACTCTTTGAAAGGTCATATGCTCAGGTGTATGGAATAAATAAACAAAAACCGTAAAATTTGTATGGGGGCCCCCTAAGGAGTGGTCGGAGGCAATAGGTGTCAAAGGAAAAAATGCTCCTTTTGCAAAATTAATGGGAGTCAGTGATACATATTAACCCTTTCCGGCACAAAAACCATAAAATTTGTATGGGAGCCCCCCTAAGGAGTTGTCGGAGAGAATAGGTGTCAAAGGCAAAAATGTTCCTTTTGCAAAAATAATGGGGGTCAGTCCTACCTATGAACCCTTTCCGGCACTCTCTTAAAGGTCATATGCTCAGGTGTATGGAATAAATATACAAAAACCATAATATTTGTAAGGAAGCCCCCCTAAGGAGTGATCGGAGGGAATAGGTGTCAAACGCAAAAATGTTCCTTTTGCAAAAGTAATGGAGGTCGGTCGTACATATTAACCCTCTGCGGCACTCTTTTAAATGTCATATGCTCAGGTGTATGGAATAAATATTTTGCTAAATATTTTTTAAAAAAGATGTCATCAAAAGCTAATTGACTAATTCTACGTCTTGTGTTACGACATAGTCGAAACTACTGTATCTTTTTTTTACTTTTTCTCAATTCCGCTTTTTCAGAGTTAAATCGGAACAGAATTTAGCATTTCTTTCACAAGCCAATATTTAGTTTGGCTTGTCAAAGTTTGTCCACCACGAATGTCAAGTCATGAATGATTTCATTCTATTGTAGATTGTTCCAACAAGCTAGTTAGTGTTTTATTTGAAAGAGAAATGTTGATTAAAATTTTTAATAAATCAAACTAACATACTTTCTTAAATTAGCTCAGACAGTACTAAAATGCTTAACAGGCTCATCAAGAAGAGGTATCAAATTAATTTTTTTAATAAAAAGTACAATTATTTAGACGAATCTTAAATTTTTATTGAATTATAAAGTTGACACATACTCCATGTGTATGTATTACAATATCGATCAAATCGAAGCCTTAGCTAAGCTTAGCAGACCTTAATCCTTTTTTCCGAAATTTCCGATCATTCTTTCGCACAATTGGGACTCTATTTCGACAATGGCGACTTTCATGTTCGTTTTGAGACTTTACTCTTAACATAACCCCCTAGAAGTGTAACCGTGCTAAGTCGATGGTCAATTGGTATCTCCAAAACGTGATATAACGCGACCAGGGAAGTTCTTGCTCAATAATTCGCTTGTTTTGCGCCTTGATTACAAGTACGTATGAGTATACTCATAGTACCATTCTGTTGCAAGTGAGGTCGTCTATATCCGTTTTCCGGTTAGTTTATCTGCGATCAAAAAAGTGTTTATCATGTCTTTGTGGTGCACTCCCATAGTAGTACCTATACAGAAAGCTTAGACAACCAACATCTCTCTCGTTAGCAAAAATGTTCTCAAAATCCTTAAAATTTGCCTGGTAGTGATTTCTTGAACCTGCATTTTTCGAGATTTGAATATTCCTTCAGAATGGTATTGAAACATTATATTTTGTATTGTTGAAATTTTCTTTCTTTAGTGAATTCACGATGGTGTTGAAAGTATTGCTTGAAAATTACTTTCCTAATTAGCTAGCCAGTTATATCCAAAGTATATTTTGTTCGTCTTTTTATAAAGATGAAGAAATTTCGAAGGGAGTGGAATTGTTGAATAGTGTTGAAATTGCTTTTCCTAATTAGCTAGTCAGTTATACAAAAATTTTATTTTGTTCATGTCCTTTTATAAGAATGTTGAAATATCCGAATAATATGGAATTGTTGGGCGCCAATTAATAAATTTTATTTTTATAACAATACGAGGGGTACTATTTATATTTCGGGAACTGGCAACACTAATACCAATAGCTAAAATCTGGCATCACCATAATAAAGTTTGACATTTGTAAGCATAAATGTACTGACAAAGTTTTGATGTACAAGTGCTATTTGTTTTGTTTACAGTGAATTAAGAAAATCAATTTGTTAAAAAAATGGAAATTTCAAGAAAAGGTTTTCGTTGGATTATTTTTCACAACTTTCGACGTGAATTATCTCAACAAGAATGTGTCCATGAACTCAGTTCTTTGTACGACGATAAAGCACCATCAAAAACCACAGTATATCGCTGGTACACAGAAAAAAAAGAGTAGAACTTTTACCTAAAAATGTAGTCAATTCAGTTAAAGTTATCCGGTGATTTTCAGTCAACGAATTTGATTAGGTGCACTACCAATTTCTAAATGTTAATTATATGCAATTATATTGGGTAGTTTAACTGCGAGAGTAGCTAAAAAAACCTAAATATTTAGGTGTACCTTCAACCATAAAATAGATAAGACACATAATTTATAAGAAGAATAAGCTAATTTTTTTTAAACTATGACCACTTCAGATTAGGCAAGCCACCTACTAAGTGTAGAAAAATCATCTAATTATTTAGATAGCATTCCCACTTAAGAGTGGGAATGCCGTGCAAAAAATATGCAAAAAATATGTTTTTTGTTTTGCAATTTCTATTTTGAAGTGAAACTTTCGCTCCTTAGGTGACTTTACTTCATTTCGTCACATGATAGAGAAGAAAGATTTGTTTTATAGTAGATAGAATGAGAGAGATATATACATTGTATAAATGACTGAAAAATTTCTTTGCCACCGCTGAGAATCGAACCTGTGATCTCAAGATTTCAACAACCAACGCCTTATCTATTGAGCTAAATTTCCAATACGGGAACTTACTCTACATACCAATTAATCAAATTGCTGTAGATGCCCAGTGGAAAAATAATTTCAGAGTTGTGGACCTCATATTTTTATATACATTTTGTTCACAAGTTATCAAACGGCGTAACAGCACAGCGGTAAAGCGTTTGACTATAACGCCAGCGGTCCGAGTTCAATTCTTGCATGAGACTTTACTTTTTGTACAATTTTCTCACTTTGTTTTTATTTATGTTTCTTATAGGAGAGCGCTGTGCTCCTATAAAATTCAAATACGGGAAAAAAACAATTTGTAAGGAAAGCATTTGATTTATCCACGTAAATATTTATATAAAATTTATACTGAGGCGTGGATAATGCTAATATGCGTTATTTCCCTAGTGTACGAACAAATCGACAACTTGCATTAGGTAAAATAACTAGAAGAATTAGATGATTTAATAAGCAAAATTTTAGTTGAATTAACTAATTTTAATTAGGTGAATTACCTAATGCATGATTGTTAAATTAACTGTGTAAGAAGAAAAGTTGTTGAAAAGATTAGGTGAAATAGAAACTTTCACATTAGCTAAACTAGTTTAGATAATAAATCAATTCTTTTATTTTCTGTGTATAGTGAATTCCATCGTGGTTGTTGTACGGTCGCCGATGAATTCCGTGAAGGTCGTCCAAAATCGGTTGTTGTGCCACAAAACATCGATACAGTACGTGAACTGATAATGCAAGATCGTTATGTGACATATTGTGAGATAGAGGCATCCTTGCACATTAGTTCCACTTCAACCAGTCCTGATTTAGCACCCAATGACTTCTTCTTGTTCCCGAATATCAAAAGTAAACTGCGTGGTCAATAATTTGATATGGAACAAATTCATAATTAAAGTTTAAACAAGTAAAAAAATCAAACAATAATATGTTAATTAATATTGACAATTTCTTGTAACCATTAACTTGCACAAAAATTGAATAACCAAAGTCCTTTCATGATCTGGAATGGCCAATTCTTTTCTTTTTAAGTAACATTATTCAATTAACAAAGTAACAATCAATAATAGGGGTATTCACACCGAGCTCATTAGCTTGATAGTTTTTTCTTGTCATTTTTTTTATGCATTTTGTTTTTGTAAAAGTATAGAACTATCGAACTACCGAGTAACAAAGTAACAACTTAGCAACCCTGATCATTTTTTCGTTATTTGGGAAAATACGAGCAGCTTCCATATTTTTAACTCTTTGGAATTTTAGCGCCTTAAAAAGAATAATCTGAACGAATAATTTTGTTAAAAAGTAAGTATTTCAGTATTTCCACTTTTTATTTATAAATTTTCAGCAATTGTAATTTATGAAAAGCAAAATCAGCTGTAATTCCACAACAACTACCAGGCTAAAGAGATAAAACGAAAGGGTGTGTTCACACTTCACAGAGTTAATGAAGTAACAACTAATCAAATAACAAACCAACGAGTTCGGTGTGAATACCCCTAATATTATTATAAAGATATTTAGTAAAACCACGATGTACAAAAATATTAGTTACTCAAGCAATTGTAAAATGTTCTTCATCCTTTATATGTACCTACATACTCGTATCACAAATATCCTTTAATGTCTGCGACTTTTATATGCCTTAATATTGCAGTAACTATATGTATCTGTATGATTAGCATTTGGGCACATGTGCCTCGGGTATCTAAATTGAAAAAAACAAAAAAAAAATTATTTTCAATATAATTTCGTGCTTTTTGTCTGTTCCACTACTGCTTCCTTTGCGACATACGAGGTACCACTCAACCTGCCTTTAGATTTTTTTGTTGTTGGTATTTTTTTCTACTGTAAGAACGGAATTTACTGTTACGATAAAAATTTGGCTTCTCTCCATATTTTATCCACTTTAAGTAATAAGAATTTCCGTTGAAAAATTCATTCTTGCTGCTGCTCTTGTTGTAGTAGTTGTTGTTGTTGTTGTTGCGGGCTGGTTGGTTGGCTGTTATAGCCCTAAATTAATTTCTATTTTTAATGGCTTGCCAAAAAAGAGCAAAGAAAAAAATTATATTTTTTTTTTTTAAAGTTGGCTGCATTGTTGCGACGAGTTATGCGTTCGTTTTTAAAAAAGGGTTTTTTATTTTCGCAATTTTCATCATTTCCATTTAAATTTTTATTTTTTTTCTATCATTTTTTGGTATAAAAGCCAAATTTTTACTTTATAATTTTTTTTTTTTTTTTGGGGGAAAAAATTCTATAGATGCAGTCAAGTGCTTCAGCATTTTATTTAAGCACATGAATGGTTTTTACGGAGGCTGAATATTCATTCGACAAATTCAAGAAAAAGTTACTAAATTGCAAAAATTACCTCTTTTCATGCCGTTTGGAGAGGGCTGAGGTTGGGTGTTGTGCAAGTGTTTGGGTTGGGATTTGGACTAGATCGTTGCTAATGCCTGGTCCTCTGATTCAAGCCACTTAATGTTAATGCAGGCTTATCGCATCGTATGTGATTTGGTTTTTTTTATTTTTTTTTTTTTTTTTTTTTTGTAGGAAAACTGCGACGAGTTGCTGTTGTATGTTGCCTGAAAACATTTTCTTAATTAGCTTCACTTTTATTTAGCGTTCTTTCTTTTATTTTTTGGGAAATATTTCAATTTGACGTAGTGTATGTGTGTGGTTGGCGGAAGTTGGATGGTGGCTTAATTGTTTGCACTTAGCATATCAAATTCATGACTTGCAGTCTTCTCTTTCTTACTCTCGTAGTATTTTTATATGAAAATGCTGACTTAATGGATTTTAGAATGCAAGCATTCGTACTAGAAACAGCAGCAGACAAAATTTGTTTAATTTTAATAAACTTTTTGTTAATTGGCTTCATAATTGAAGTATTAAAAGATACTTTATTTTTAAAGAATGTGAACCTGATAATGTAAAGGTTAAAGTTCCGATTGAAAACGTCAAAAATAACTTTTATTTGAAAAAGTGACTATAAAATAGGGCGTATCGAATTACAATTTTTTTTTCGAATTTCGCATTATAAGAGGTCTCAAAAGTTGCATGAGGTTGTCAAGATCACCAAAAAACAATGTTAAGAAAAAAAAAACACAGGTGCGTCACTGGACACACGAGAGAAGCGAAGCATTTTCGCAAATTCATAGATTTGATAATTTAATAGCGTTTTTTCGATTAAAATAATTTTTAAATTCAAAACTTTAAAATAACAAAGTATATACATCAGGCCCGTAGACAAGGGGGGGTTTTTAGGGTTAAAACCCCCCCTTATGGTCCAAAAAGTATAAAAAAAATAATATATCAGCATTAATATAACTTTGCCAATTTGCGAATACTTGCTGCATGTGCGTCTTTTTTCTCTTATAGTGCAAACTGCAAGTGTAAACAGCAACAGCGAAAACATCAACATGCTTAAGTATCGAAAAAAGTTCGATACATTCAATTGAACTTTGTCTACCACCAGCAATTTAAGAATTTATTGCGTTAACAGGTGTTACATGAAAGTGGTGAAATTTTGATTGAGTTTCGTTAGATAAGTTTAAGAGTTTCTATTTTTAATTTTACTGTGCCAAAACTACAAAAATGATTCTACTTAATTGGCTGCAAAAACCAGAAGTAAAAAAGGCTAGAACGGTGAAAAGTAAGTGCTTGATTTAAATGATTTTTTTTCCTTGCGTAAATGCGTTAAAAAGTTGCCGAATATTTCTGAATGTTTGAAAGCTGTGTTTTTTTTTTTTGCAGCGTGTTTGCATTGATTGAATATTAATGGATTAACTTTTTGCTTGATGCGGAACCGACAAAATCCGAATAATATTATATTTCATCTGTATTGCAGAAAACGTTCAAGAAACTTTGGAATCTGAAAAGTCTTCAGAACTTCCTTTGTAACCTGCAGTTGAAGAAAGCTTTAATGTTGACAGCTATGTGGAAAGCGGTAGTACAAGTTGTGGTATTAATATTTTACTTTTAATGTTTTTAACTCTAAGTTTGTGTGTATGATTGTAGAAATTGCTCCAGAAATATCATTTGATTCATCGGAACTGCCGAACTCTCGACTATCAATGAGAGTATATCAATGTCCAAATAACGATATTTCCAAGTTGATGAGCAATATTTCCGATTCGAACCGCCTTGAAAGTTTTCAAAGCATTTATGTGCCTCCGCAAATTTTAATTTTCCTGCCAGCGGTTCTCGCAAACTCCGATTTAAGCATTCTTGGTTGAACCGTTGGCATTGGTTGGTTTACTCCAAATTGGAAAATGCAGCTTATTGCAAGTTTTGCGTATTTTTTAGCACTGGTTTTGGAGGTGCAGGATCACAACCTCTTGGTAATTTTACCGAATGATAATAAAAACTTTTTAAAATTTTCTAACCTTTTCATTGTGGCCTACAAAAGTAAGGAAATACAAGAAAATATCGTTATTCTAATCGTGGTTATTTTTATATAGAATTTTAAACCGATATAAGTTTGCAAGTAAATTATTAAAATAATAATAAAAGATGCTTAATTATGGTAATTTTAGAAGTTTGTCTTGAAAATTTTATTTTTTTAGCGTCTTTCTGTATTCCAAAATGACAGTGCAACGATAAGCAAGATATATAGCCGAAACACATTGAACTCAACAAACGACAGTTTTAAAATTAAAGTTAAGTTAAATGGGTGTGCATCCTTAAGCATACATAGGGGTTGAATTAACAAAAAAAAAAAAAAAAAAAAAAAGAAGACTTAATTCTATATATATAAAAATCAAATGCGTGTGCGTTAGTCTTGCTAAGGCTCAGAAACGGCTGGGTCGATTTTAATAATTCCTTTTTTGTATTGTTTGCCTTAATACAGATGTGGTTCAGAAAATTACAAAAACTTCAAGGAACAGCGGAAAAATCGAAAAAATCGAAATTGGTAATTTTGTATGTGAATTGCCACATCAGACTACTTTAAATAGCCAAGAAATCTTAACTGCTGGACGGATTTAACTCAAAACCGGCACACACATTACTTGAATCCTAGATTAGGTTATGGCATACTTGGTTTTGACCACGGCCCTTCTTCTGCCCCTTAACAAGAAACGTAAATTATCCTACAGGCGTACTTTTATTAGCGAAACTGTGCGTCTAAATAATTAAAAGAAAATTCTATCAAAAAACATTCACATATCTTCAAAATTGCACAAAATTTTAGTACAGCGTCTTTTTCTAATAACTTCGTTTCCTTAGAATAACAAAAAACTATCAGAAATTCGTATTTCTTACTTTCGATGAAAATAACTCCGTTTTTTTTAATATATTTCATCCAATTTCTTTTTGTTGATAAATTCAATTTAAGCACTTAATAAACCATATTTGAAGAAAGCTCCAACGTATTAATTTTTAACTCCAAAAATCACAAAAGCTATCATTTCAATAAATAAAAAAAAGCTTTAAAAAAAATTATTTGTTTGCCCATTGTGATGATCGATCCTTAGACCACCTCATGGATTCAAAACTAACAGTTGAGCTGACTATTTTTATTCAAATTAAAAGGTAATAAAAAAATTTTCTAATAGAATTCGCAATAAAATGATATGACAGAATAATCTTTTGAATTCGAATAACAGCAGCCTATTACATTCCGTGTTAATATGGGATATTGGAGTGTTTCATTCAATCAATAATTGAAATTCGATTGGCACCATGTGTTATCGATCATGAATGTTCGATAAAAAATTAATTTCGGGTGGAATCGTGATTGCTCGAATTTAGGGCGGGACGAAGTTTGCCGGGTCCTCTAGTATACATATATTAAATAAACAAAAATAAAGTAAATTAATTTTTGTTTTATGTATTTGGTGTACAAAAAAGTTTTAAAGTGTTTTTTTTTCAAGTTTGCCGCTTTATTGTGAAAAATTTGTTACAAATTCATTTTTCAAAGTATTGTCCATTTCTAGCCACTGTTTTTCCCATCTTTCTGGTAATTATATAAAAAATACCTTCTCATTTATCGATATCAAAAACTATCGATATTTTTTTAATAAAACCCCCCCCTTAGGTAAATCCTGGCTACGGGCCTGATATACATCATATATATTAACCCTCTTCGGCCCTCCCTTAAAGCCCCCTGTTCAGTTGTAGGGAATAAATATACAAAAATCATTAATTTTGTTACAATTTAATCAACTTACAGGTTGTTTATTTTTAACGATATTTATAACGACCTTTAGTAGGAAGTAGAAACAACATCTAATACACAATCCTTAGTGAATATTTCTTTTAGTTCGTTCGTTCTTTTAGTTCGTTCGTTCTTTTAGTTCGTTAGATCTTTTAGTTCGCATGGACAAACCGAAGATTCAAACCATAGCTCGGTAAATTTAGTTATCTTGCTCTAGTTCGTTTTGTTCGCTACTTTTGTCGGTTGGCTAGCCAATACACAGTCCTAGAATAGCCAACACACAATCCTTTCTTAAAGTAATATATTATAGTGACCTGCTGAAACATAGCTTTAGCTAATGTTTATCACTGAATCAATTAAATTATGAAAGAAATGGTTTTAGCGTAATGGTTAGAGAAAAGTACCAACAAACGATGGAACTGAGAGTTGTGGGTTCAATTCCTGCAGCGGGCAAGAAATTATTTTTAATTTAACATTTTCTGGTTCAATTGATGCAAGCAAAAAACAATATCAATTCTAAGAAAGAAGATCTCGGAGAAAAATGTCGTTTTTTTCTGATTTCACTCTAGCAAATCGCAGAACGAGGCGTAAAAATCTTCGCTTCAAAAAAACGGATGGCTTCCTGTCCCGCAAGGACAAAGTTGTTTTTTGAGGAAAACGGTAAAAAATAACGACCTTAAAAAACTTTGACTTTTATAAAAAAAAAAACTACGTATGTCTTAAAGCAAAAGTAAGTATAGGCTTAAACTAACAATATATTGGTAAATACGATGCCACTCACGATTCTTATCCACAGTGTCCTGTGTGAAGGATATTCAAAGCTAAAGTTGTAGTCGAGATAGCACAGAACTTTTGATTGTTACCCAATAGTCCAAATTTTGGTGGTATTGAGTACACTGTTAACGTATTCCTTAAATTTGCCGAATTAATAATTAGCATAATTTTTGCATATGCATTTTCCTATTTTGGAGAAATGTATACTTGAATGCAATTTTTTAATTTTTTTTAAAAAATGAACATAAGATTTTATATCTCAGGTACCAGAAATGGTACCGAAGGAACTTTACTCAATTTGGATTCTTCAAATATTCCTGAACAACACTCTGTCTAAAAGTTTTAATATAAAATACCAGCTTAAGGCCATGATTTTATTTTGCATATATGCAAAAATTATGCTAATTATAAATTCGGCAAATTTAAGGAATACGTTAACAGTATAATCAATACCACCAAAATTTAGACTATTGGGTAACAATCAAAAGTTCTGTGCTATCTCGACTACAACTTTAGCTCCGAATATCCTTCACACAGGACACTGTGGATAAGAATCGTGAGTGACATCGTGTTAACCAATATATTGTTAGTTTAAGCCTATACTTACTTTTGCTTTAAGACATACGTAGTTTTTTTTATAAAAGTCAAAGTTTATTAAGGTCGTTATTTTTTACTGTTTTTACTTTGTCCTTGCGGGACAGGAAGACATCCTTTTTTTTCCTTAAAATTTTTTTTTGGGTGATCTTGACAACCCCATGCAACTTTTGAGACCTCTTAGAATAAGTTCTAAATTTTTCGAAACGCCCTACTTTAGAATACTTCTCAAACTTGGGAAGGTTACAAAATTTTTTATCATCTCTGAAATTTGTTGGGCCTACTTAACCCTTGATCGTTTTGTTAAGACAATGTCCCAAATTTTCCGTTTTTTACCATCAACTTTGAAGACACCCAATCTTATCATTTGTGGGCGGCAACATTAAAAATTACCATTGATCTTTAATGACAAGATTATCTATGCTCAAGGTTGATAAAAAAAAAACTAATAATTGGGGACAATACGGGTTAATCTAAGCTTCAATTCGTTGCACATTAAAGAATTTGTGGCGGCTGTGGCTTAGTACGTTAAAAGTGCGTGGACTCTTCGTAAATATTTTCGAGCCGCGAGTCCCGGGCGAGGTTCGAACCCTAGCTAGTACAGAAAACTTTTTCAACTTAAATCAATTTTTCAAGGAAAGTATCATAATACTTTCAGACTCTCTTTTCAGAACTTGTTAGAAAACTCGGAAACTTTTTCCGCCGAAGAAATTCTAAACGAACTCACCCAAAACTAGTAAAGTACTTACTTCTGGTGGGACTATTTTTCACATATTCGATTAAGAATGAAGCTCAAAAAATAATTTTAATTTTCATTTTCGTATTCTTGCCCGTTAACGAGTGCTAAGTTAACAGGAAAAAGTTCATCCACTTATAAATCTCAACTTATCTGGATATCCATTTTAACTTATACCGTGTGTGGTGTTCACATTAAACTCTTAAATTAATATTGGGATCTGGCGAGGCCCTTTTAGATTTTCTTTACATTTTCCTTATACTTATAATTTTCGTATCGATTTCATATTTTCATATTCTTAGAGGAACTATTTCTAAATAACTCTATAAAAAATCCCTCTATTTTAGCACTATTTTTTAAAGTATTAAAATATAAGTAATAATTGCAACGCTGGGGTCCAGCCAGAACCTATGCATTTTGTAAGAATATTTTTCGGGACTTCCCTTTTTGGTTTTTGTTTCTTTGTGGTTTATGCTTGTTGGTCACACTGTCATTATAACTGCAGCGTTTATGCAGTGTCCATCACTAAGCCCTGCGTAAAACTTGTTTCTACTACGATGTATGTTTGGACCCTGTTTGCCAATGCTCTTACAAATGTTTCGTACATACGAGTAATTAAATAAAATAAATATGTTTTTTCATTACCATTGTTCATTACACTTAAATATCGATGACTTAATATAGAAAAGCCGTAACTCGTTTTTTTCGAAATCGCGTTTTTAATATATATTCTGTTAGACCACTTTGAAATACACTTCCCTTAAAAATCAATGCGCTTTGCTGTTGTTGTCGTTGCCTATTTTAAGGGAAAATAACATTAAAAAAAAATCGGGTTACGTCTTTTCTATATTAAGCCATAAAATCTGAATTTAATATTTTCAAAATAAATCAACAATATCCTTGAAATTTTCATTTTCATTGAAACTCATATAAATATGCATGGGGTTCTGCCAGACCCCTGCATTCGTTAATGTGATAATTAAAGTAGTGAATCCACGTAATAACCTATTATTTTAGGCTTGGCAGAAGCTAAAATACCCCCACAACTACGTTTAAGTATTTTAAAAGTTGTAAAGGTTTAATTACACTGGATTTTGATGACGTCACTCTGTATAGGCGAAATTTTCAGTTTTTATCCGATTAAATTCTTGGTTTTGATAGAATAATTTTGTTAATTAAGTGCACGTAGTTTTCATCTTATTGTGTTCAACTTCATAATCTGAGTACGTATTACAGATTAAAATTCATGCACAAAGAAAAATTCAGCCCTTTCACTTGTTTTTGGGAAATTTTGAAAGTTTTTGCGTAGTGTAGGAAGCCGGCACAGCTTTCATACTATTTTGCCAAAAACTCTGAGGACATATTTAAAATCAAAGTTTATGTGCGAAATTTCAAGACATCAAATTAATTTTTGTGGAATGTTAGAGATTTTAGCATTTTGATGACGTCACTTCATGTGCTAGGTGGTAGGCGTGGTTTTGATTCGATAGTTTTAAATTTCAAACTAAGGTCAGGTCTTTGGAATCAAAGCTAAATTTCTAGTTTTTAGATAAATTTTTGTCCTAAAATGGAAGTGTGAAAAAGGGAGGAGTTAACAACAAAATAACACAACTTCAAAATGCTCAATATGATACAGGCTGCATGGAAGTAGATAAGAACTCATGCACTATTAAGCATTCTCTCTGTCAAAATAAATTCCGGGTAACTTTCTCGGCATAATTGGCAGTATAAGTAGAGCCTAAGTAGCTTGAGTGGATCACAGTGAAAAGTCATACAAAGACTACTGATGAGTTGGTGTAGCGACCAACGAAACAGTTTGTATAGTCCAGCTGTGTGATTTGCTTTATACAGAGCCATTGTTGTTGTTGTTGGTTGTTGCTTTCTTTGTCTTCATGTTGTCTTGTTGTCAAAGAAACTTGGCCTGAAGCTCAAATTTCTTTTCAATATTTTTTTTATATTTAATACTAGAATTAGCTTGAAATGAGATAAATTTACTTGATTCAAGTAACAATTTGCTGAAAACTAGAATAATTTGCTTGATTTGAGAAATTGATTTTCCTTGAATTGAGAAAATTTACTTGATTTAAGTAAAGAATTTACCGAAAACTAGACTAATTTGCTTGATTTAAGTAATTTTCTTAATACTAGAATATTTTGCTTGATATTGGATACTTAATTTTCTTATTTTTTTTAATGAAAATCCTTCAGCAAAAATGTAGGATGTAGGATAAAAAAAAAAATAACTGGCCATTTCAGCCCTTGAAAGGACTTTGACCTAGCTTCTTATGATCAATTGTGTTGTGCGTGTTATTAAGTTTGTACACAATTGACCGAGAACTGGACCTACAGGTTTAACGCCGACTCCGAACGGCGATGAACGGAATGTTATTGTTCTCAAGAAGCTTTACATGGCATTTTGTTACTCTCTGAGGTTAACCATTGTCTGCAGAGAGGTAACGGCAGTACAGAAAAATAATTTCAATTCAAATAATTTTCTGTCGCTGCTGGGGTTCGAACCTGGGTCTCCAGGTTCATTGACATAGAGGCCACGCACTTTAACCAACTACGCCACGGACGCCACAGGATGTAGGATAACCGATCATAAAAAACAACTCGACTAATGTCTAAAAAAATTAAACTAATCTGAAAACATTAGTTTAATTTTTTTTTTCAATTCTTTACTTCAATCACACATTTTTTTCTCACTTCAACATTATATTGGCCTGCTTATAATTCACAACATGTTTACATGTTCATTATAAATTTATTTTTCTTAATATTATATTTTTGTGCTTGATTTAAGCAAATGAGGCTTAATTTAAAATTATCTTAGATCAAGCAAAATATTTGCTTAATGTAAGAATATTATTTATCTCCGTGTACTTAATAAAAACACTATGTGTGGGAGATTGGCTTGGTTTCCATTCGATTTAGCTAATTTTCGAACTTAATCTTAAAATTTATAAAAGCGTAATCGTGAAAAAAGCGTTATCGTGACAACGAACAGACTTGATGCAGATCAAGAATATATATACTTTTTCTATACCTGGCACGCCTTCTTATGGGCTTTAAAGACGAAGTAACAAAATGCAGAGCGCATGGGCTTACACGAGGGTTGCCTTTTAAGTCTTGTGGGTAACAATGAAAAAACAGTGGTTAATCAGTGAAAATGCTTTTATTGTTTTTCAAAGTATTCTCGAAGATGAGCAATGCACTTTTGCATTCGATGAACCAATTTGCGAAACAGTTTTGTCACTCTTAGGTTGGTACCTCTGAAGCCAGGTTTTTGAAGGCATCTATTACCTGTTCGGGTGTAGAAAAGCCCTCGCTACGCATTTTTTTTAATGTGTGGGCACAAAAAAAAGTCATTGCGTTCCAAGTCGGGACTGTAAGGCAGATGACCCATCAATTCCAAGTTTTGAGTGCTCGAAAACTCTTTTGTTTGAGTTGATGGCAATGGGAACTAATGGTATGGGAACTCGCTTTGTCGTGATGGAGGATGATCTTTCTTCGATTGTTGATTTTTTAAATTCTCCGAAGACTTCCGACAAACAAATTCAAAATTAAAAGTTATCCATTGTTCAAGTGAAAGAACAGTTGCGACATGACCAGCTTTTCTGAAAAAAAACTCCCATTTGCTTGAATGTGCTCCGTACGCGGACAAGTTTTGTCGGATTTCGCTCACTTTGAAAGAAGCAAACAGTAGATTGCTGCTTTTTTCGGGCTCATAAGTGTAGATTCATGATTCGTTACCTGTGGTCATATCGTAGACGTATTTCGAAGCACCCTACCTATATTTTTTCAGCATTTCTTTGCACCAATGAACACGAGAATTTTTGAGCAACCATCATATTCTGGGGTATCCAAATATTCCTGAAGCCTAACTGCTCATGAAAAATCGAACTTTTTCTGGCCCCACTTATGCCCAAATATGACTCTATCTCACGGTATCGCACAAGCCAGTTTACTTCCAACAGTTCTCGCACAGCATGAAATTATGACTTTTATGAAATTCGTCTTGGAGAGAACAACGACCACGCTCGAGTTCATTGAACCAGAATTTAACAATCGCTGGGTGTAGTGATTTATCACCAAAAGTCGAACTAAGTTGATCGATGCATTCTTTTCTTGCCAATCCACTTCGAAAACCGTAATAATTCATCACCCAAAAATGTTCACGTGTTAATTCCATTTCAAGCCACTGTTAACAACGCAATAAGCACATATACACCAAAACTTCGTGAGAACGTTTATGTTAGAAAATGTAAAATTTTCAAATGAAACTGTCAAAATTCATCTGACAATGCTTAGTGTTGCCGAGGCGCAAGACTTTAAAACAGCCCTCGTATCTCTTTCTTAAATCTTTCCCATATCTTATCCCTATTTTCATGTAAATCGCAATTTATATAAATGAATAAACAACGTTATTTATATACAATGCAGCAAGCAATAGTTTCTATTTTATGGAAGTATTGACAAATCTGTGTATAATTGTTTCAATATTTATTGCAAAGCAGTAACTGTAAAAAGTATACGTGTAAATTGTGTAGCAGGCATGTTATAAATTTGCATGTGTTGGCAACAAAGTGTCAATCCGTGTAACTACAACAACGTTAACAAGAGCAGCAGCAATACGCAAAACAACAACAACGAACAACAATAACGTCAACCGGCAAAAGCAACAATTATAACAGCTGCAACAACATAAATTGCTACAGGCATTACATACATAATTTTTATTCATTGTTTTTCTTTTTTTTTAAACAAATAAATTTTTTTCAGTTTATTTTTTAATGGAAAATTGCGCATATTTTGCATTTTAACACGCCACGCCACGCCAAGCTATGCCACGCCAGCAACAACTTCATGAAAGCTGAAACAATAAAAGCGAAACTTAAACCTCGCAACAATAACAGCAGCGAGTGCAATTGCAATAGTAACAACTACAACAACAACAATAAAAGCAATTGCAACAACATTTCATGAATATTTACATTTGCAATTAAACGTAAATAAGCCGGCATTTAGCCGCCATTGTTTAAGTTGTAACAATAAAAACAGTAGAGGCGAAAAAAATAAGGATTAAAATAAATAAAAAAGAAACTCTTATTTTTTTCAAAAGTCAGCTTAGTTGCTTTGTTTGTTAAGTGGGTGGCTTATAAATGAGCGTTTGTTTGTTGTGGCTCGATGAAAAAACACAAAAGTAAATATGTATAAATATATGTACATAACCCAACAATAAGCCTCAAACTCTGCGGTAAGACATCCCAAGAGCAATCTTGTTGTTAGCGTTGATTGACTCGCAACAATTATTCACAACAATTTCACGATGTATTTAATGCGAAAAAGAGCTGTATATTTGTGCATGTGTATGTGCATTCAAGAATGGTTGTTTTTTCATTTATGTATGTGTGAGTTTTCTGTATGTGTGTTAAGTGAAACAATTGTGTTCGATTTTTAGGATTTCTTGAATTGAAGTCAGTTGGCATTATATTGATTGCACTCTTTAGTAGAATATGAAAAAAAAATACTGGGTTAAGTAAAAAATAATTGTTTATTTTTAATATATTTTTTAAAGTAATTTATTTTTTTAAGAAAAAAGATCAATCAGTGGTATACATATTCTCAGCATTGTTCGATTATCTTTTGTCATCTTTCGGTTGACTTTCTAATTCCCCGTTCGTAGAAGGACCTGTCTCTAAAACTGAACAAGGTGCTTATTTACCGCCTCATCTGAAGGTAACATTATTCCACGCAAGAATTTGTAAAGAGAACAAAAAAAGTGTAACTCTGACAGCACAAAGTCAGGCGAGTATGCTGGGTATGGCAACACATCTATTATAAAGGGTGATTTTTTAGCAACACTGTTTTTGGCAGCACAGCTGTTGTCGTGTAACATGTTTCTGTTAATTTAAATTAATTTCACCAAGAATCGACTTACAAACGAACAACGCTTGCAGATTATTGAATTTTATTATCAAAATTCATGCTGGGTTAAGAAAGTGCTTCGTGCACTTCTTCCATTTTATGGTCAGTTTGGGCGACCTTCTGAGGCGACTATTAGGAATCTTGGGACTAAATTTCGCACCAAATTTACGTTACTGGACATTAAACCACCAACACCAACACGCATACGTAGAGTGCTGACAGCGGAAAATATCGTAGCTGTATCTGCCAGTGTTGTTGCTGACCATGAATTATCGATTCGGCGCCGTTCGCAGGAATTGGGCCACTGTTACTCCGCTACGAAAAATGCACTTTTTGGTATGGATTATGGGACCATCCTTTTTCAAATACGACGAAGGCAGGAACGTTACTTTGAATGGCAAGCGCTACCGTGTGATGATTACAAATTTTTTTTTTTGCCCAAAATGGAAGACCTGGACTTGCCTGACATGTGGTTTCAACAAGATGGTGCCACATGCCACACAGCACGCGAAACAAGGGCCCGATTGCGAGGCGAGGACTGACACAGTTTTCTTGATTTAGGTGTAATTATGGATCCTAAACTTCGTTTCAATCTTCAAGTTAATTTGGTGGTAAATAAGGCTAGAGGTGTCCTTGGCTTCATTAAAAGATGGGCTAAAGAATTCAACGATCCTTTCACTACTAAAATACTTTATACCTCTCTTGTTAGACCAATTCTTGAATATGCATCCGTAATATGGAACCCTCAATACAATGTCCACATCGATGCATTAGAATCGGTTCAAAAACAATTCTTACTTTTTGCTTTACATTATCGTAGGAACCCCAATATTGTTCCTCCCCCTTATGAAACACGCCTTAAAATTATTTCCCTGCCTTCCTTAAGAAGCAGAAGAATTATGCTCAATGTCTCTTTTTTATACAAATTACTCAGTGGTGATATAGACTCACAATACCTCCTTTCTTCATTAAACTTCAACATCCCCAGGAGCGGAGCCAGACATTTCCAGCTTTTTAAGTTGAGTCAGTGCACTTCTAATTATGCCCTGCACGACCCTTTGCGAAGTATGTGTAGTGATTTCAATGGCAACTTGAACTTGATAAATTTTTCTGACTCGGTGGATGTCTTGAAACGCAAAATTCCTTGTAATAACAAATATAACTCGCGATAATTGTGTAGATTTTACGATTTAACAAATAAGCATCATCGTATATGATAGATACTTTAAGTTTTTGTTTTATTCAGTTTCGTTGCTTTATTTTTTCATGAAATTATTTTAGATCTTTAGTTCTTCCCTAGTTGACCATGTATACCGTGTCTCTCGGCTTGGTGTGTCAGAGTTTATCTCTTTTACATACAAGTTTTTACCTGCGTTGGCCCAAATGCAAATCCAAATAATAACTTTAGCTGGGTGTTCCCTTATTTTAGTGACCCGAATATATAAATATATTGTGCCTGCACAATATATACTTGTATATCTGTGGTATTTTGGTATTGGTTTGGTGTTTGAGAGTTGCATCTCTTTTCCACGTAGGATCTTGGGTTGGACAGTGACCGCAAGCCGAACGACAACAATTATAAATGCGGTTATATATGGTCTAATACAGCGATTGCCATCGCCTAACTCTTTCCACTCTTTCCACTCTATTACAACAACTTCAATATTTCTATGATTGTTGTAATTCGCCGAATTGTTCACAGTCGTAGCTGCACCGCAACCATACAGAGTGTGTTTGTTGTTGTTTATTCTTGTCGTTGTTGGTATAAATAGCGCATACGATCGCGTCTTGCTAAGCTGAAGGTTTCTTGTTGGTAATTTTGCGTATGGTTTCGTCACCGACTGTTTTTTGTTTGTGTTTTTTTTATATTACTTAGTCCTTATTGTACTACGTATCTAACGATTTGTTGATGTTGTTGGTTTTTTGTTATAATTGTTGTTGCACTCTTCAAAAATCAGTCTTTGGCAATCCCTGGTCTAATAAATAACTTTGGATGTTGTCTTGTATTGCTTCGTATTATGAAGAATGTGCTTTTATTCGATGATGTTTATGAAGCTTACATAAGCACAAAAATTCTCAAATTTTATTTAATTTTAATTTCCGCTGAAAGGCCAAGCAATTGTGCTTAGTGGAGGCTTTTATTTGCCAACAGGTGGTAAGTTTTAGCACGTACACTCAAAATAATCCCTGCTTTATTTTACGAAAAAAAATTTCGTAAAAACTAATTTCGTAATATACAAGAAACTTTCATTTATATTACGAAACTTTCGTTATTATATTTTTTAACTCAATTTGTTTTGGAACGAAACTTTCGTATATTAACCGAAATATTTTCGTATTAAAAAACAAAATTCTAAGTGAAATGTAAAGTAAGTCAAAGAATCACATATTTGCAGCGTTACATTGAACAAGTACGTTTTTTTACAGTAAGTACAAGGCTTTTTGCTAGCAAGTACTCGCGATTGCTTCTACCCTTGTTCTACCCTTGTTCAGCAGTAAGAAATTGTCTTGCGCATCCAGTCGTAGAGTAAGCACATAGTGCGGATGCACTCATATTCCGCAGTCACTAGAGGATGCGCAGCCATCACCCCCATGATATCTAGTCGCCACGCGGTAAGAACAGCAACTTGGGTCCAAATATTACGAATTTTCTGTAAAATTTCAAGAGAAAATTCGTAAATTTTAACAAAAATTTTACAAAAATTTACGAAATTTTCATATAATTTCATGAAAAAATTCGTAAATTTTAACAAAATTTTCGTAATATGCACGAAATTTTTTAGTTTTATTTACAAAAGACTTTCGTAGACTAAAACCACGAAATATTTCGTTATATATACGCTACAATTCGTGTATTTTACGCATGGATTTTTTTGGGTGTAGGTGCATTCTGTCAGTCCGGCTGATCCGGGAACTTCTTAGAATGTAAATCGTGCATGCGTATGGCGCGGGTCATACGTATCTATGAAGATTTCTTACCTCCGGGCGAATCCAAAAAAAAAAAAGGAAAATCACCTTTAGACTATTTTTTTGTGAGACTATGTTAAGGCTCATGTCTATAGCGACAAGCCCGCAACGGTTGACGCACTGGAAGCCAATATTGAAGAATTTATTCGTGAGATACCGGTCAATATGTTGGAGAGAGTATGCCAAAATTGGACCCAGCGTCTAATTTGAGGCCTAGCCACGGTCAACATTAACATGAAATCATCTGCTTCTGTAATGTCTTGAAAAACAGTCCAGCAATAATCCACCAACATTGAAAAGTTCCACTGATATCGTTTATCCATGTTAGCGATGTCCTGATATAAGCCCTACCCGCAATTGTCCGGAAAGAAGTCTAAATGAGAATGTAAGAAGTGGATTTTGAATGACATATTACAACCCAGTTTTTGGTATAATAGTAACATGATTTCTATGAGTTAAACATAGTTGTCAATCCTCTTATTTCTCAAGAAATCATATGCGAAAATCGGCTCAGGCTTTTTTTTTTTCTTCGCCTTCCAGAACAGAGTCAAAGTAATCATTTTTAAATAAATTTCTAATTTGAGGACCGATGAATATACCTTCCTACTTAGCTGCACTGAATCTTGAAAATTTCTGGCAAAGGCTTTAAAGCTCCGTTTTTGTTCATTGCTTTGAAGAAATTTTTATGTACAATGCTGAAAGTAACACTTTTTGTGGGATAAATGGAGTAACTAAAGGGTAAGTTTTAAAATTTTTTTTCCGGGTTGAACTGACTAACGATGAGGCCACACCTTTTTTTATAATGCTCTTTTCTATCACGACTGTCCCATTCGCAAGAAAGCAAAAAAATTTCGTGTAACCTAATTGTAGTCCAAGAGCTACGGCAGAGCAGAGCTACGAATTTTAAATCTCCTTATAAATATTTGTCATTGGTGTTCATCATATTTAATTCACGCCAAAAGGGTTTACATATTTCCATAAGACTCTTTCACATGGTCTGCGTGACCAATACGAATCGAAGGCAAAATATTTCGGTTATGTAAAAAACAGCGTTTAAACTTAATTTAGAGCCATCTATAAAAGGTCCCACTCGTTCTGTTTATATGAAATGTTAAGGACTCTCATTAAACCACTGAAATCTTTACAAAGAACTAATATTAGACATTTTAGAAGATTGTGTCAATTCCTTTTGTCTTGTGTGAAAATATGTAACAGTCTCACCACTTTCTAAAAGGTTCCATTGTTGCAGTAGAATCGAGCTTAGAAGTTCTGCTTTGCTCGTTGGCAATCCTTAGTCCCGTACAAGATCATTTAATTCATCTTGAGTTATCCTTAGTGGCTGTAATGATATACAAGGTGCTTTATAATCTGATATGTCCAACTTTTCAAAATATTAATCGGTTTATTTACTTGATGTTAGGATGTTAATTAATGTTAATTAAACGTTAACATTAACATTAACATAAACATAAACATAACCATAAACATTAACATTAACATTAACATTATCATTAATATTAACATTAACACTAACATTAACATTAACATTAACATTAACATTAACATTAACATTAACATTAACATTAACATTAACATTAACATTAACATTAACATTAACATTAACATTAACATTAACATTCACATTAACATTAACATTAACATTAACATTAACATTAACATTAACATTAACATTAACATTAACATTAACATTAACATTAACATTAACATTAACATTAACATTAACATTAACATTAACATTAACATTAACATTAACATTAACATTAACATTAACATTAACATTAACATTAACATTAACATTAACATTAACATCAACATTAACATTAACATTAACATTAACATTAACATTAACATTAACATTAACATTAACATTAACATTAACATTAACATTAACATTAACATTAACATTAACATTAACATTAACATTAACATTAACATTAACATTAACATCAACATTAACATTAACATTAACACTAACATTAACATTAACATTTACATTAACATTAACATTTACATTAACATTAACATTAACATGAACATTCATATTAACATTAAGATTAACATTAATATTAACATTAACATTAACATTAACATTAACACTAACATTTACATTAACATTAACATTAACATCAACAACAACAGCAACAACAACAACAACAAAAACAACTAGTTTGATTTCAACAGGTTTTTGATCTTGCTAAAACCTGTAACGCTCTGAGTTGATGAGTTTATTTGTAACGTTTTAAAACACTACAAACAGTTGTTCTTGGAATTCTTAATACTTTTGCTATCGTATATTCTGACCAATTTGGATTTCCAAATAATTAGTTTACAATCAATTTCCAAGCATCTATCTCTGCAAATAATTTCAAACTTGAATCATATAAAGGAAATATTATTTTACAAAAGATACTCAATTTTTTTTTATAAAGAACCTTAAAATTTCACTGTAGGAATCTCTAGAGTATGTTCTGATTTTTGATGGACATGTCTTTAATGAGCCTTTGCAACCCTTGTTGATACATACCTTATATTCTAAGTAAAATATATGAACAGCGTTCCATTCAATAGAGAAGAAAAACAGTTTTTAATATTTAAATGCATAGCTATAGTGATTTTATTCAATGATTTTTTTTTCTTTTTTAAATTAATTAAATTTATACAATACAGTAATTTCTATTAATCTAATATATATATATATATATAAATATTGTAGGAATCTTTATATTAATTACATAATTTTACTACATAATTAAGTATTGGATAGGTTTTGTTTTTTTTTAATACTTGTTCGTTATCAGATATTTGGCTTGAACTATATAAATATATTAATAAATATTTATAGAATTTTAATATGAAATTATATCGAAAATCTTACATATAACGATATGGATTCGGGTACGCAAGATAAAGCGGTATTTAACAATATGTGTGAGATAATCAGATAGTTGTGGTATTTCTTAAATGACAACACAGCTCGGTTTGTTTTGATATGGAAACTAGAAAATATGCGCTGATTGATTGGGCTTGGATCATTTTGCAATTAAACGACACCACAGAATTTAATTTTTTTTATTTTTGTTTTAAATAAATATGAGCACTGAAGCTGAGTTAATCTAGATAAGCAATGAACATTTTATTTTTATTTTTTAGAATTTAATCTTAAGATTTTTGTTTATAATTTTGAAACACTTCAAACCGAGTTTGGGGTATAAATTTATACATAAACAAACTATGTACATAGATACAATTTTCTTCACTTGTTACACAATTGTTTTTTATTTTTTTGTACTAATTATTTAAATATCTACACATATTTATCGACTACTTTTCATGAAATATTTACACAACAGCAAAAACAAAAAAAAAATTACTTATTACTTTCTTTCTTGCATCTTAAAAGCTATAAATAACATATATATGTGCACATGTATTTCTTTGTATCTGAAACCAATTAGATTTTGTTTTTGCATTTCTTACAATTTGCTATTATTTTTATTTTACAATCCCTCTCTCATTTTTTTCCTTTTTGCATTTTTACAGCTTTTATGATTCAATAAAAATTTACAACACTTCAGGGAGCCACAACACATCGTAGAGCTATTAACTTCCTAAGCAGACATATCTACATATTGCACACATAACGCTCTTATAGACAGAACTATCTATGTATATAGTACACACACACACTCATGCACTCATTCATTCGCTCGGCTCAATAAGCTGTCGACTGATTTATCGATTTCTCGATGGCCATTCTATTCAAGGCATCGCAACTGCTGTTGCTGCCCGCAGCTGCAGTGGCAACTAGCGTTGAAGTTGGCGCCAACGTCATTGTTTGTCTTTCCACACAATTGCGTTGCCTTGAAAAAAGCTCATATGCTGCGTTGGCTGTTGTAGTCGGCGTCGTCGTAGCCGCTTGCCGACGCTGGTCAACGCCATTAAAAGCTTCCTGCATATGTAGCGCCACTTGCTGAATCTGCTCAAGCTTCTCTTCCTCTTCATCTACATCATCATCATCATCATCGGCTGCTTCCACATCGATAGCTGTATCGTCCTCGTCCTCAACCTGTTCCATTGCATCGCTGTCGTCGTTGAGGGATGCCGAGCTTGCAGTGTGCATATTCTGAGCGGCAGCTACTGCTGCTGCTGCTGCTGCAGCTGCATTCAACAGCGTCGTTGAGCCACCTCCATTCATCTCCATGCCAATGGCGGCCGCCGCCAGGCACCCCACACCCCCCTATACAAGCTGTGATAGTGGCGGACGTGGTGGGCTGTTGTTGCGGGCCGCTGCTGCTGCTGCATAGTACTGCATTGCACTTGGATGATGATGTGGAGGTGGTGGTGGCACAAAGCTGGCTCCACCGGCACCATCGTGATACAGCACCGGCACGCGCACTAGGCGCTGAGCAGCATGTGCCATGTTGGCCATGTTGGCAGCCTCCAATTCGGCGGCCAGCTGTCGCTTCCATTTGTTGCGGCGATTCTGAAACCAAATCTTCACCTGCGTCTCTGTCAGACGTAGTGAGGCCGCGAGCCCAGCGCGTTCCGATGAGCTAAGATAACGTTTCATGTCAAAGGTTGACTCCAGCTGAAAGACTTGAGCGCGCGAGAAGACGGTACGCGTCTTTTTCTTGCGTTTCGTTTGATTCGAACCATCACCATGCGGTGAGGAACCATCCGAGGGTGCGTCGGTGCCGTCATCGTCTTCGATTAGTTCATCGCCATCGTCATCAGAGTCGTTAGAGCCATGCAGCATATAGCTGGCGTTGTTGTTGCCGTTGCCGTTGCTGCTCGAGTGTAAATGCGAGGACACAGAAACGGGAGCGGATGAGTGATGTATGTGTTGAAGATTACCGCTACTTGTGGGCGTACTGGGCTGATGTGGATGCATAAGTTGTTGATGATGTTGCTGCTGCTGCACCTGCAGATGCTGATGGTAACTGTTGTGTTGCTGGTGAGGTGAGGGCGATTTGTTGGAACCACCACTGTTATTGTTGTTGTTGCTGCTGTTGTTGTTGTTGTTATTATTGTTATTACCCTGACTCGTTGCTGGCAACGGACTAAGCGATGAGGGCGATGAAGGATTCTCAGTTGTATTAGTGGAGGAGCTGTCTGCAAAGAGAAAAAGAAATATAGAGAGAGTTAATAAGAATCTTGATTCGTTTTAAGCTCTATATTTTGTAAATATTAGCACTCAGAGAGAGTGCGAAAGAGAGACATTAAAATTAATTAGTCAAATGTGTGGTGAGTGTGAGAAGGATTAACTTATCTTGTATTTGTATAAGCTGCAAAAAGCTTTAATTTACTGTCGAAAAGAAAAAATCAAATATTATATGCGCAGAATCTATGAGCGGCTGCATGGCGCAGGACCTTCAATACACAACTTCCTGACAACTTTGCCACCCATCATTACTTCCTGCAGAATGTTTGTTAGTTTGTAGCACTTTTTTTTCGTAATGGTGGATAATGCAATTAATTAACTTAAGAGTGGGCGTTCGTTTGTCCCACTCACAGGGTGGTTGTGTGTGTGTACTCGAGGAAGTGTTTTCTTTAGTTTGTGTGAATTTATATTAATGTGGTTTTGTACCAAATCAGCCATGTAAGTCAAGTCATATTTAAAAATGGCGCTTCGTTTTTTTTTTTTTTGTTTTACGTTTTTAAATGAAGAGCTTTTAATTTTAACTGACCAATGAATTGTGTGCATCGTACTTCTAATTGAGATGCTTTTAAAAGAGAGAAGGTGAGTCCTTGTCAACCGAATTTTGTTTTGACTGCTTTTAAAAATAACGTCATGATAACTCGTATACAACGTGATATGAGTATTCAAGAAAAATTAATTATCATAATATTGAAGTATACTATTTTACGTCGTTTGATAGAAGCCAAGCTACATGGTAGAGCAGCACGCAAGAAGCCACTTCTGAGTGGGATTCAAAGAAATCTTTGAATAACGACGAATAATCTTTGCAAATGGGAATCGCTTATTGGAATAGGACTTCAAATCAATGAAGAATGTACTTTGGAGCTATGCAACAAAAATAAATCGCCATGGTCGTGATTGTCGAAGACATGTTAGACGGCTTATCAATCAAGAATTAAATCCTGGCTATGTTTCTCGCGTAGTGAAACTTGGCGGAGGGTTAAATAAGGTATGGCGTGCTGCTCCTGGATTGGTGTCGGGACAGTGCATAAAATTTCTAAAATTTTCAATAAGGAGAAGTACGTTGACATTTGAAGCAATGTCATGCTGACGTGGGCTGAAAAAAAATTTTTCCTGCTATATGGAAATTCCAGAAGACAACGATCCGAAGCACACAGCTAAGCTCACACTGAAATTCTTCTCATACAATTTCGGCAATATTTTGGAATGGCCATCATCCAGTCAAGACTTAAACCCTATCGATTATCTGTGAATTGACGTCAAATGAGCCGTAAGCCTTAAAAATATAACAAACATGAAAACTCTTTTTGAAAAAGTCAAGGTAGTCTGGGAGTCAATAACAATCGAGCGATGTTAAAAAAAACATAAATAACTGGCCATTTCAGCCCTTGAAAGGACTTTGACCTAGCTTCTTATGATAAATTGTGTTGTGAGTGTTATTAAGTTTTTACACAATTGACTGAGAACCGGACCTACATGTTTAACGCCGACTCCGAACGGCGATGAACTGAATGTTCTCGTTCTCAAGAAGCTTTACATGGCATTTTGATTACTCTCTGAGGTTTGCCATTGTCTGCAGAGAGGTGGCGGCCGTACAGAAAAATTATTTTAATTCAAATAATTTTCTGTCGCTGCTGGGGTTCGAACCTGGGTCTCCAGGTTCGTTGAAATAGCGGCCACGCACTTTAACCAACTACGCCACGGACGGCACTAATCGAGCGATGTTGGAGTCTCATAATATCAGTGCACAATTGATGTGAGACAGTAATAAAACATATGTGTTTTGCAACAAAATTTTGAACAAAAGTCAGAAAATTAGTTTAATACCATACTTTTCTTCTACACTGAAAATAAAAATGCAGTTAAATCAAATAAAAATTGAATTTGGCGCTGTTGTTAGCTAATTGCATTTGGCTCAAAAGCAATTGTAGTTGTTGTAACGAAATTGTAGTTAATTCAAATGCAATTATATTTGACTTCCCAATTTCTGCTACCATCATTGCATTTGAAACAAATGCGGAATTGCTCTTGACTAAAAATGTGCCAATCAAGAGCAATTTCATTTAAACTAAATGCAGAAATTATTCGAGTCAAATGCAATCGCATTTACAAACCAAGCATCACTGAAAGTTTAAGTTATTTAAGAGAAAGTATGACGCTTATAGTTCAGAGTTACTTTTTGTACAAATTGTTACATATAAACAAATTGGTAATTTGCTTAATACGCGGACGAAGATAGGAACAGAGGTGCGATGAGTGCAATCAATACCAAGACGGACGGACATGGGGAGGAAGATAATTAATCACCACTTCCGAGGTGGATTTCAGAACATGCCTGAATAAAATAAATAATAATAATAATGACCGAAAAAGTTGCTTGAATACACTTCCAATTTAAAACAAAAATACTTGGAAAAAACTTTTTTAAATTCTTATTTCTAATTGTATTAATTTGGGCCGAATGCAATTGCCTTTGAGCCAACAAAATTTACATTAACAATTTTTGCACTTGGTCCAAATGCAAGTCCGCATTTGAATCAACAGCAATTGTTGTTGGGAACAATTTGGATTCAAATTCTATTTGAGTCAAATTGAAAATCATTTTTCAGTACTACGTTTTTTTTTGTGTGTAAAAATATGTTATCGTTTCTTATTAGGCATCGCTGTGAAATTTCAGAGAGTGTTACTTTTTTTATAAATGTGCAAGATGGAATAATTTCTTAAGTTATTTTTTGTTTGCTTGTTACCTCTTTAATATATTTAAATAAAACATGGTTAAATTAATGAAAAATATATGAAAAGTTTAATGTTTAATGTAAATTGCAAAGCGTTTCTAATTAGTTGTCAACAGCTGTAATTCAATTATCTTAACCAATTCAATTCTCTCAATCTCTTCAATTATTAAGAGAGTGAAAGAAACCAAAAAGTCGATATACTTCTCACTCATTCGATAGATGTGATGCGATGGGAACACCACGTTAGCTTCAGAACATTTGATATAGGTACCACCATACGTTAGATACCTCGACGTTTAGGGGTTTAAAAACCTATTGAGATGGTCCCTGATCATTAGAATGAAACTCAGATATGAGTTCGATTGAAGAAGATTTATAGATGCCCCAATAAGCTTTTGTTGGTCAAAGGGATTAATATGGCATAAAAGTGCTACTATTTCGAAAAAAAACCCAATAACTTTTTTTAAGTCGTTATTTCGTAAACACGTTATTCAATTAAATTTTAGTAAAAATAAGCTAGCAAATATGATAGTTGAACAAAAACTACCAAAGTGAACTCATTTTTTTTTACTTCGAAAACACAAAAAAAAAATCGCTAAAAATCAAATTTCAATGACAGTATTTCAATAAAATGCAGGGGAAATATTTTCTGAACCTATAACATATATTTCCTAAAAGTAACTTATGACTTATATTTCCTAAAAGTAAATTTAAAACCTTATTGATTTCAGATGAAAACTGTGATCTCCAGAATCTATACAAATAACTAAGTTTGACGGTAACATACAAAGCGTTGCAACTGATATCTTCCGTGTCTTTCTTCGAAATACTTCAAAAAACTTACAGTATTTACGTAAATATAGTAGGTATTTAAGGTATATACTTCGAACAAATCGAGTTTGGTAATTATTACCCAAAAAAAAAAAAAAACATATCCCAAAAATGCAAAATTTTAATATATTTTTTCATAAGTGCTTTAAGCATAGTCTTGGCCTATTTTGTGCAAAACAATTAAAAAAAAAAAAAATTTGGATACGAAAGTTATAGATCTTCAACTATTACTGTTTTTTTTTTTTAATTCTCAAAGTGCCTTTTTATAACCTATTGAACACATAAACAATCATAAAAAATCGGAAAACATATTTTTCTCACTTGTCACTCACTCTCTTCTCTTTCAAGTGTGAGTGACTCACTCTCATTCAAGCCACTGAATATTAATTCTATAACAATATATTTGACTTTTTTCAAAAAAAACTTTGGTATTCCAGGGTTGCCAGCATACCGTTTTAAGGTTGGATTACTGTATTTTTACGAAAAAAAAATCTCCAAAAGTCCAAAAATACGACGGTTAGCTTAAGGGTACCCTCTACCTTGGCGACCCAAAATTTAATGCCTCGCTAAAAATTAAATTGCACAAAAATTATAAAAGATATCAACAAACGGTTTTTTATTAAATAGATAACATATCAAACTTTGTTAAAAAATTAATGTTGTTGCTGTCGTTGTCATTGTTGTCGTTCTTGTTGTTTTTGTATGTCATGTCAAAGTAGACCAAGAAAAAAAAAGTATGCCGCTGGTTGCTTTCAAAAAATTTTTGTAAATCATCTGATAACAAAAATTAAACGGAAATATGTTAAGAACTAATTTCATTATCGTCGGTACTAGAATTTAGAGGGTCGTCCAATAAATAACGGCACTGTACCATCCAAACATCAAAATTTCAAAAAAAGGTATTTTTAAGACGTATGTATATGGGTTCACCTCCGCTGTTTTTCGAGCTACTCTCATGATTCTTGCTCCGATTAGAATGACTGGTGTCTAAAGTATGTGGTGCAAAAATTATTCAAATCAGACATTTTTTTCGAACCAATCGCGAAGAAGTGGTTTCGAGATAAACGTATTTAAAGTAATGGTAAGTGTTTCGAAATAATAAAATTTAATAAAGATTGCTTTGTGAGGTTTTCCGATGTATGTACTTGTGTGTTGAATATGCCGAAAAATAATTTCATCCAAATCTGATGATTGGTTTCCGAGAAATTAAGTGGAAATTGCCCTAAGACGGGGATTTCAAAAAAGTTCTTACTGTTTTATATTTGAATCATTGAGTGCCGTAGATCTCTTAACGAGATGGCAAGGTTATTCAAGATCCACCTCATATGGTCATAGGGATATCGAGGGCAATAATCTGGCTGATGAATTCGCAAGGAAGGGTACGACCTGGAACACCCTCTTAACCCATTAAGTCCGGGAAGAGCACAATTTTAATATGATGTTTGAGACTTATTTTCTGCTATTAAAAATTGGAATAAAAAATTCCAAACGTACCTATTCTACTATTTTTGGGGTCGCTCTTTCGATTGGTGCAGTCGGATTTGCAGAATAATGACTTTTGGAACCAATATGGCGCATTTTAATTAAAAAAATAACGAAATTTTTTGCGTTTTTCTTTTTTGTGAATCTTTTTCGCATAAATAAAGTTACTGAATCAGTGCCAAACTAAAACCAAAAGTGCACAAAATATCTAAAGTATAACTATGAATATTTTTTTTTTTGGTTTGAATCGACCTAACCTCTTCAATATATCAATACGTAAAAAATTAACGTTATTTGGTAAATGATGAGTATTATTAATAAAATTTACATCTCTAATAATATAATTGTCCCAAAAATATATAAAGAAGGGGTTTTTGAGATCGCTGATCACGAATTTGAGGTAAGATTTTCAAAATTTAAGATGGCGGATTCAATATGGCCGACCGAATTTCATAAAATCTTCAAAATTACAAGAAAATGTGTATAAGGGAGTTTTTGAGGCCGTTGATCACGAATTCGAAGTTAGATTTTCAAAATTCAAGATGGACGATCTGTAGCCGATTAAATTTCATGAAATGACTGAAACTAATGCGATAATGTTTATTATACGGGGTGTTTACGATGTTTGATTGTTTCCGTCCGTTAGTCGTTGTATAAATGTTTCCGAACTCAAACCAGGTGGAGGTGGACGCCAAGAGTATTTTTTTTTTTTTTATTTAATTTTTTTTTATTATTTTATTTTATTTTGTTTTTTTATTTATTTTTTATTTGTTATTTTTTAATTTTTTTTTTTTTTTTTTTTTATTTATTTTTCCTCAGGATTTCGGATTTTTTAAGTATCTAAAATTACGAATATTTCAATAAAAAATATTGGACTTAATTTACAAATGCTAGATAACTTCGTTTGAATTATAAAAATATAAAGGTTTTACAAGGTTCCAGTTAGGAAGCGTTTATAAAACGGCTAACGGACGGAAACAACCAATTTTTTATCGTAAACACCCCGTATAATAAACATTATCGCATTAGTTTCAGTCATTTCATGAAATTTAATCGGCTACAGATCGTCCATCTTGAATTTTGAAAATCTAACTTCGAATTCGTGATCAACGGCCTCAAAAACTCCCTTATACACATTTTCTTGTAATTTTGAAGATTTTATGAAATTCGGTCGGCCATATTGAATCCGCCATCTTAAATTTTGAAAATCTTACCTCAAATTCGTGATCAGCGATCTCAAAAACCCCTTCTTTATATATTTTTGGGACAATTATATTATTAGAGATGTAAATTTTATTAATAATACTCATAATTTACCAAATAACGTTAATTTTTTACGTATTGATATATTGAAGAGGTTATAGGTCGATTCAAACCAAAAAAAAAATATTCATAGTTATACTTTAGATATTTTGTGCACTTTTGGTTCTAGTTTGGCACCGATTCAGTAACTTTATTTATGCGAAAAAGAATCACAAAAAAGAAAAACGCAAAAAATTTCGTTATTTTTTTAAATAAAATGCGCCATATTGGTTCCAAAAGTCATTATTCTGCAAATCCAACTGCACCAATCGAAAGAGCGACCCCAAAAATTAAAGAATAGGTATGTTTGGAATTTTTTATTCCAATTTTTAATAGCAGAAAATAAGTCTCAAACATCATATTAAACTTGTGCTCTTCCCGGACTTAATGGGTTAAATAAGAATTTTATTGGTATACCCATGTCCTCCTACAAACTCCAGTGCAAGAACAAATCCTTGAGTCTTGCACAAGTACGTTGGGGACACCTTGTCACATGTAGGGTAGCTAAGCTAACGTGGCCTTACTACGACTTAAAACGCACAAAATCACTACTTGAATTAAGCGGGATAAACCTTTCAAAAATAGTAGGAATCCTCACGGGTCACTGTCTAGTCAGGACACATGCTCTTCGATTGGAACTTACATCAAATGATTTCTGCAGAAGCTGCAAATGTGAAGAAGAGGTAGAAAATGTCCAGCATTTCCTCTGCGAATGTCCGGCGCTAAGTAAAAGGAGATTGGAAACTCTGGGCCATCCCTTCTTAAATGAACTTACCGAAGTCTAATGCCTGGAAATCAAGCATATAATAAAATTCATAATCCGTTCGAAATGGTTTGTTGGGGAGGGATATCTCTCATAGGTCAAAAGGAGTATGTGGTATCACAACGGGCCTGCACTGGCCTTAGTGTACGTATCGTCTGCCATCAAACCTAACCTAACCTAACCTATCTATTTGAAAAATAAAAAATTTTAGAAAAAAAAAACAAAAACAACAATTTATTTACAAAAACAACAATATAATCAATATACATATGAAAATAGGTAGATCACAGAATATATGCATATACTGTGATTTTGGGCCTGACTTGCCTGAATTCGGTTGATATGTATGCTGGAAATTTTCACAGTATGTTCCCAATACCATGTTAGTTCATATAAGCCAAAAAAAATTCGCAAAGAAAATTTTCAACGGTAAAAAGTGGCATAATATAGAGCTATAGCAAAAAATTAAAAACCCAATAGTACAAAAATATAATTTATTTTGGAAAATTTTGAAAGCGTTTATCGAACAAAAAAACACTCGCTGACGATTTTAATAAAATGAAAAGTGTATCAAGTCGGACGGACATGCGTTTTTTTGGGGGTGTACAGCACATATAGGCTACACTACACTTTTTCTCCATGCATTTTAGGACCACTTAATCATCATACCAAAAATTGGGTTGTTAACATGTCCCTGCAAATATTTTCTGAGTTCCTAAAAAAAAATTACTCTAAACAGAGTATTTCTTAAGCGTGTTTTTTGAGTACGCAATAAAAATACTCATAAAGGAATCTTTGATCTGATTGTTAAATGATTGCTCAGAAATCAGACTCTAAAAATAGTACTTGTTTGCGTGTTTTATGAGTACGCAATAAAAAGAATCCTAAAGGAGTCTTTGATATGATTGTAAAATGATTGCTCAAAAATAAGACTCTAAAAAGAGTACTTTTTATTCGTGTTTTATCAGTATGCAATAAAAATAATCCTAAAGGAGTTTTTGATATAATTCAAAATTATTGCTCAGAAATAAGACTCTAAAAATAGTACTTTTTATGCGTGCTTTATGAGTATGCAATAAAAAGAATCCTAAAGGAGATTTTGATATGATTCTAAAATGATTGCTCAGAAATAAGACTCTAAAAAGAGTTTTTTTTAAGCGTGTTTTATGAATACGATGAATGGCAAAATAATGAATTATATTTATTTTTATCTATACTATTATATAAAAGGGGTCTCTCGAATTTTCATCGTTCAATCAAGGGGGTAAATGCTGAACCGGTTTTAATAATTCTTTCACTATTCAATTGCTATAATAAGCGACCCTGCTACAGGGTACTACGTTATTGGTAAATCTTTTTATTTAATTATTTAAGAATTTATGCATTTCAATCCATGCTGCCATTGTATAAGCAGCTCGAAATAACAGCAAACAATAGCTTAAGCTCTTTGTTGAGAGAGAGAGGTGAGATTCTACAACTCACCACGCTGGTCTCTTGAGTGGATAGTTGCACTCAGTTAATTCCTGCTACAGTGTAGTCATAAGCCCAATATATCGTAGAGATATGAAAATATGTTTTCATATTTATAATATCATATTTATACTCCGAAGCAACGCTGGGAACAGGTATGCTAGTTATTAAATAAATGGAAAAAATGTCACATACAATAATTTCACGCAAAGGGGTTTTTTTATTATTTATTTAGATAATGTTGTACAACAAAACGAAGTCTTTTATATTACATGGAGTGGCGAAAAGCAGTTTTTGAGGTTTTATTAACATCATATCAATGACAGAAATTAGTGTTTACAAAGAGTTTTTAAATCATTAAAGATCCTTAACATGAGACTTATGACTCTTAAAATAATAACTTCTATAAGTTCTGAAAGAGTCTTCATATGAGTCCTTAAAGATTCCATTACATGATTCTTAAAAAGAGTATTAAATATGGCTCTTAAAAGAGTTTTAATTTTGAGTACAAATGACTAATTTATATGAGTTCTAAAAGAGTCTTTATTATGAGTCTTAAAAGAGTCTTAATTTTGAGTCCAAAATGAGACATAACGCAGTCATTATTTTGAGTCATATTTTGAAGCTCACAACATACGAAAATGTACTCATAAAAGGGTCTTTTCTTCAGCGCATTAGGACGACAAAAACTCATTTATATGAGTCATAAAAGAGTCTTTTAGAGTCATAATGTTTGCTGGGGTTCTTTAAACTCCACTTCTTACGGAAGAAGATTACAAGAGGGCAGCGAAAAACCACGTCACAATTCTGCTAATGAATAGAAGAACCGTTTGATTTCTGTTAAGTTTTGCAAAAAAACATTTTTTTTTTTTTAAAAAGATTACATTTTATATTTTAAAAGATAATTATTATTTTTGTATTGAGCACATGAAAATTATTAAAGAAAAAAAACTACTTTAGCTACAACTACATAAAAGTCTTGTAGCAACAATTTAACGTTCATATAAAACAAGGATTTTGCTGTGTTTGCTGCACAATATGAAAGATGCGAAAAATATTCAACATTTGAAATATCATTTTTGAAATATTTAAATAAAATTAAATATTATGCCATAAACAAAATAATCAAAGGCAGTTTTTCAGTTTTAAATCCAACACTATTTAAGCCAATCAGGCTTATTGATTCCAATACTTTATAGCAAACCGAGCACACCAAATAGTTGACCCTTCAAGCGAAACTAGACATGCTAGCGAATTCCGAAAGCCCATTAAACGTGAGTATGTGTGAGTTTAAACCAATTTACATGGATAAATTCAATTGCATTCGCAGAGACTTAATGCAAGAGGCCAATTAAAGGAGCTTAAATGGCAGTTAATTCGCGTTGCAACACGAGTGTCGCAACGTCAAGCGTTTCGCTAACGACTAGAGATGCAACAACAACAACAACAACAACAGCTCTTCGCGTTAATGCTAAGTACAAATTGCAATTAATGAAAATCGTTATTGGAATTCGGTCTTAGATGTGCGAGCTAACGTTAACAGGCATTAGACTCCAAGCCAACTAGTAGTCGAAGTAGAAGAAAGAATGCCTGCATAGATGAGGTCGAAAAATGTAGTAACTTAAGCAATAATTTGCGGTATGCTAAGAATGTTAAGACAAAGAATTACTACTTAGCCGTATGTTAAGGAAAAAAAAAAAAACAAAAACAAAAATGCACTTAAAGTTAAACAAAAGAAGCTTAAAGCCAACAAAGAATTTCAAGAATTTTTGCAAGTGTTGTTTAAGATTAAGAAAAAAAAGAACCCACTTTTATAACCTAAATAGAAACAATACAAAAGAAGACACTAAAATGTGGCAAGCAATGAGTCTGTTTAACAGCAAATTACTTTAATTGTTACAAAAATGTTTGAGCTATAAAAAATTATAAACGTCGTACGCCTATTAGTTATTTTGTGCAGAAGCTCTAAACAGCACCTAAACCACAACCATCCATTGTAATAGTGGAGCTTTCTTGTTGGAGGTATAGAAAAGACCTCTAATGAAAAATAATTACAGCTTTCGTCATTTAATTTAACTAATTTGTACTAATATGTAAATAAATTGATAACATTCAAATAGCCTGTTATTTCTCCTTCTGTGACCCAAAGTATCATATATGATACCACCTAAAAATTCTGAAGTAGAAACTTATTTCAGATTTAATCAATAAATTTGCATTATTGTGACATCAAATCACTCAATCATTTGAAAAAAACTGCTTGAATTCAAAAATTTATTGCTCGGGTCCCAGGAGAACGTGGTACAATGAAACCTAAATAAACCCTATTGAGTCGGATGGACGATCGTGATATTGGACCAGGGATCCTAAAAAACTAACTCCAAACTAAGTCAAACAAACCATAAAACATGTCGGTGGATTCATCATGGTTTGGGGTTGTATAGCTATGAATGATGTTGGAGCCTTTGTAAAAATAGAACGGAATATGAGAAAGGAGTAATTTCATAGCACTGGCAAAGCCATTCCACAAAATAATTCGTCAGTCACAATTAAAAAAAACAGATCATTCTTTCGTCTGAAAACGTGACTTTTCAACATGAAGCATCCGAAGCATTACGCTAAAATAGTAACAAAATGATGGCAGGATCAAAAATTTTAAAGTTTCCCTCCACAATCATCTGGTATGAATCCGACAGAAAATTTTTGAAGTCATGCCAAAGCGAAATTACAAAAATACTCTTAAACCCTTTGTAAATGTGCGGCTATTTTTGGTTGGAAGCGCTCCAAGGGTATTGTATGTGTGTGCTGGGGAATTACGAGAGGACGTTTTCAATACCGAAGCATAGAATATGCAGGTGCAAAATTAAAATAATTCAACAAACGAAAGGTACTTTGTTTTTGAATTAAGTTGTTTTTCATTACAATAAATGATAGAAGATGATATAAGTGGCGGCCGTAGCGCAGTGGGTAGAGTGCATGACCCATACGCCAGAGAACCCTGGTTCAATTCTGACACCATCTGACACAGAAAGTTTTTTCAATTGAATTAATTTTTCTGTTCAGTCGTCACCTCTCTGCAGACAATGGCAAACCTCAGAGAGTAATAATGCCATGTAAAGCTTTTTGGGAACATGCACATTGGACGTTTGGAGTCGACATAAAACTGGTAGGTCCAGTTCTGGATCAATTGTGTTAAAATATGTTATAACATGCACAATACAATTTTATCATAAGAAGTTCGGTCAAAGTCCTTTCAAGGGCTGAAATGGCCAGTTATTTATTATATTATTATATTATTAATTATATAAGATTTATGAGAAGGATGATACTCTTGATAGGAGTAATCGTGTGCTTACCCTACGGTCGTTAATAGAAGAAGAAGTTGGTTTTCTTTAAGAAGACATAACGAAGGCTGTGTTTAATATACAATAAGTAAAACAATTCGAAATTCAGTGGAATACGTTCTAAAAACTGAGATCAGATATGATTACTACTAAGGAAAAATTAACAATTCGTTAGGATAAGTAACATTGTAGTAATATGTAGTAAAATAGTAATAAAATTGTATATTAATGATAATAAAAGTATTTCAATAAAAAATATATGTGGTAGAGATAAGGACGCGCCCCTGGCTTGAACAGGCTTAAAGGTGTTCATGAACTTTGCGAAAGTGTTGGATGAAGGTCTGGCAGGTTGCCAATTATTTAATTCTATTACACCAAATATTAATATCTTCTTAATATAAAAAAATGAATCGTGGTTTGTTCGGATGCTTAAAATTTGAAAACGACTGGACTAAATTTGTTCGAAATTATTACGTGAAGGTTTTGGAAAAAATTCACGGAACATTGGGTAAGGGGGCGTGGCACCTCCCATGCAACCCAATTCTACGATAGCGAATAGCTTTGAAATTATAGGTCGCATATCATCGGAATTCGGTGTTCTACCTAAATTTACAAGAGCCGTTCCACAGGTAAAATTTTATGGACGTTGGACGTGGGGCGTGGCACTTTTTCAGCAGACCAAATTTTTGGTATAACTTTCAAGCTATAAGTCGCACATCAATTAAACTTGGCAAGAGTGTACTATTTAGTCGCGTCGTTCGACTAGCAAAATAGAGCAAGCATTGGACAAGGGGGTGTGGCACCGCTCATATAATTAAAAAATATGATATCGAATAGCTTTGGAAATAAATGTCGCATTGCAATAAAACTCAGAATGGAATTAATATTGAGTGATGTCCTTCTATGTACTAGAAAACTGGGACGGACTTTGGAAAAGAGGGTGTGGTTTCGCCCATACAATCCAAATTTTGGATATCGAATATATTTGGATTTAAATTAAGCATAACAATGTAATTTAGTATGGAGTTGTCACTTGATGATATCCTTCTACTGGAAAACTGGGACAGGCTTTGGAAACGTGGCAGGCTTCGCCTATACAAACTAAATTTTCAACAGGATAATTAATTTTGGACAAAACGAAGTGTGCCGGGTTAGCTAGCATACTCATAAATATGTTTCTCTTGCTTAAGCCCAAAATTGCAACGTTGTTTTTCCTCCAACTGAATTTTTTAAAATTTTCTTTTTTTTATGCAACATTCAATTGTTATTTTGTTGTTTTACTCAAAATATCAGCATTTTCCCGAGATTGAAGCAAGGCGTTCCATTAATGCTCCTCACTTTATGTAGTACTTAAGTAAAAAACCTTAATGAGCTGCAAATAAGTAGCTTTTATGGTATATTATAAGCATTACCTTCTCATGCCTTACAGGGGTGATGAACATTTGCTTGCGCCCTCTATTGGCGGTGATTAAAAACATCAAAGTGCTATTTTCTTATAAGTTTCCATTTATTAACGATGTATGCATGTTTGTTGTTGCTGTTGTTGTTGTGTTCTACGATGTGTGCCCCATTTGCAGCGAAAACCTCTTAGTTATAATTTGCCACATTAGTGTAAATGCCACATTAGCCAAAACCAGTAAAAAGACAAGAAAAGGTGGCAAAAAGGAAGAATATAAAAGTAGTTGTAGAAAATATGAAGGCAAATGAGAAAGACTTCGAAGCATGTTTTCCCTGAAGCATAGAGAAAAATCTGTTGAAAGCTTAGAAATACCTAGAATTGTGTTGAGTGCTATCGTCCATATCTTTTTGGTTGGTGTTGTTTTTATTGTTGTTTTTGTTGTTATTGTTGTTGTTATACTACGGAAGACTTATAAACGTTAGTATTCGAAACTTACGCCAAATTGTGCCATGTGAAGGAAAATAAAGAATATGAAGAAGCAGAAGTGGACAGTGGAAAAATAGCCAGTATTAGCTCTATGTTAAAAAAAAACTAGTAAGAAATGATCTTCGACTGGGCCAAAGTTAAAATACCCCCACGTCCGAAACAAAGAATATTCAAAGTCTTAAGCAATCAATAAAATGTTTATCTGTAAAAACGTTTTCGTTATATTTTTAACAGAAAATATTCGCTTTTATTTTTTGATAAAGTCGCTTTGTATGGGAGGGGGGCGTGGTTTTCACTCAATTTAGTTGACCTCCATACACATATTACACGTTATATATCAAAGTGTATATGCAAAATTTGAAGTCCAAACATTAATTTTTGCGGATTTTAGAGAAATTTTACCTTTTTGATAAAGTAACTTTGTATGGGAGGTAGGCGTGGTTTTCATCCGAGTTGGTTGAATTTCATACATAGAGTGTATTTTGAACATCAAAACTCATATGCAAAATTGCAAGTCCATATATTCATTTTTGTTGAATTCGAAGAGATTTTACCGTTTTGATAAAGTCACTTTGTATGGGAGGTAGGCGTGGTTTTCATCCGATTTGGCTCATTTACGAACTTGACCTTCATTTTTTAGATAAAAGCTTAAATATGTAGTTTCGTGATGATAGCTTGAAAATTACGGCTGTAATCGTGATCACAGACAGACGGACAGACGGACAGACAGACGGACATGGCTAAATCAACTCGGGTGGTGATGCTGATCAAGAATATATATACTTTTCTATACCTACCACGCCTCCTTATGGGCGTTACAAACGGAGTGACAAAATTAATATACCCCCATTTACGTTTTTTAAACGTGGGGGTATAAAAATAAATCTGTTAGTTATGGAAAAATTTGGCTTTTAATTTGTTGGCTCTTTACGAAAGGTAATAAATTACATTTTTTGTCATGCTTAATTACCTGATAAACCAGCACATTCGACTAAAAAGGGCCAATAAAAAAAATTCTTTTTTTAAAGTCTATTAATTTAAGAACTATTTCAGCATACTTAGGAAAATTAATAGAAATTTTCAAAACTTTTATTCAAAGACGTCAAATTTCTGAAAAAATTGTGTTTTTTAATAAGGTTCTAACCTCAGACCTCAAATATATTGGTCACATCAATTCTCAGATTGCAAATTGTTAGTGTAATTTTTGTTTAATAGTCTTTCCAATTTTATCGTGATGACATACATGCTTAAACAACGGTACCAAATTTTAGAAACTTGATTCCAAAATTATTGTTCTGTGCGCTAAACTTATAGAGCAAGTGCACCACATTACAAACGGCATGATCGCAGATCCGTATTGTTAACCATTTTCGCACAATTATGCAAGATGCAGTAGCACCGAGAGAAATAAGAAGAGAGTACTAAGGAGTATATTGACTCCCTTCAGAAAAGTGTTGATTTATCTAATTTATTAATTTGACTTCATTAACGGAAGTAGGACAGTTATAAGGACAAATATAAAGATAATAATAAGGATTATGACAAATTTGGGAACAAAGGAAAGGATAGGTAGAAGAATAAGGACAAGGAAAAAGACACGCCAAAACCTAAAATCGGGTGCGTACCATAAATCCAATGTCTTTCTTTCTGAAAAGTAAGTTTTGAATTGTGACAATAAGTCTTTAAAGTTCTGGGATTTATAACCTTATTTGTTTCTTTTTTTTTAAACCTTCTGACGAGAAAGTCACACAATTTATTTTTTTTTGCTACTTTAAAGATATACTGCAGAAAAATCCTCTTAGTTCCAGAACTTTGAGCCCACGAGTGTATTATACGAAAAATATTCACATCCGAGATAATCGACAAACTAATTGAAATGACGTTATTATTAAAGATATCCCCGTTCAAGTTCTAAATCAACATTGAAATCTAGAAATCGTATATCTTTCTAAATAAAAAAATAAATAACTGGTCATTTCAGCCCTTGAAAGGACTTTGACCTAGCTTCTTATGATCAATTGTGTTGTGCGTGTTATTAAGCTTGTACACAATTGACCGAGAACCGGACCTACAGGTTTAACGCCGACTCCGAACGACGATGATCGGAATGAATGTTCTTGTTCTCAAGAAGCTTTACATGGCATTTTGATTACTCTCTGAGGTTTGCCATTGTCTGCAGAGAGGTGGCGGCCGTACAGAAAAATCATTTTAATTCAAATAATTTTCTGTCGCTGCTGGGATTCGAACCCGAGTTTCCAGGTTCGTTGACATAGAGGCTACGCACTTTAACCAACTACGCCACGGACACTGTGTAAATAAAAATGTCAATGTATGTTTACACAAAATCTCAAATCTCCGCAAGTTCTACACCGATTGCCTTAGAATTTTGGCACAACAGTGCATTTAAATAGGGTCGTGTTTTAATAAAAAAAAAGTTTGCCACTCCCTCTTTTCCCGCCCACAAATCAATAAAAATGCTTTATTTCAGACGATTTTCATAGTATTAAACTTAAATTGTTCATATAGTTTGTATGGTAATTATCGGCAAGATTATTTAAAATAGGCGTGGTCAAAATATTTAAACACCCACTTTTCAGAAATCTATATATAAAAAGGCATAGATAGAACAGTTAAGAACAATTTTCTCTCGTGTTTCTCAACCGATTTTGATAGTTTTTTTAAATCAATAAGAATAGGGAGAAGGAGTGCAGCGAATATCTATAGTTGGCGTGGCACATCCCATACAACCCAAGTTTGTGGAATGTCGAATAGCTTTAGAATTATAGGTCACACAGCCTCGGAATCGGTATTCGACCTCAAATCACATGAACCATTCCATTGGTTACATTTTATGGGCATTTAAAGAGGGGCATGGCACTCTTCAGCAGCCCAAATTTTGGGTATAACTTTCGAACTATAAGTCATAAGTCAATGAAACTCGATAGGAAGTTCCTAATTAGTCGTGTATTCGAGTGAAAAAATTTAACGAGCATTAGACAAGGGGGCGTGGCACCACCCATACAATTCAAAATTTTTACATCAAATAGCTGTGCAAGTAAATGCCGTATAATAATGAAACTCAATATGGAGCTCCCACTTGTTGATATCCTTCTACTAGAACAGTGGGGCCCAAGAAATTTTAAGCGCGGGCCAATGCTTAAAAAAACAAAACAAAATGTTGCTCATCGTTGCGTTTGGCAAAAAATCAAACAAACCGAAAAACAATTTCAATGCAATAAAATCAGATGTCATGAAAAATTACTCGACACACAAGTAACGGGACAATCAGCTTCAGCATCGACAGCATCGAGTGTGCGTTATTTTATTTTGGCTTTGCATGCATTTGTTTTTGTAAAGTTCGCAGATGTTGTTCGCGGTTTATGTTGTTGTTTTCTGCAGGCGTTCTTTGATTTTAGCTCATCGCAAAGACAAAATTAAGATAGAAAAAAAAATAAATGAAGGGCCATACGGGTCACTACGTTGGCATGTTTAGATGGGCATTCTTAAAAGAGGTGTGGATCCGCATAATAAGCCAAATTTGTGATATCGAATAGCTTTGAAAGTAAAAGTCACAGAACGTGGAAACTCAGAATGGATTTACTATTTTGTAATTTCCTGCTGGTGGTGCGTATGGTGCGGTATGAGTTCGGTTACGTTTGCACATGAGTGAAGAAAGAAAAAGATGTTTTCAATAAAAATACAAAAAAAAAAATGGTAAAATTTCGACCAAAGGCGATACTAGTCATTATAATTCCATTGTAGTTCTATTATATTTCCATTATACATGTTTAAAATGTGAAACTTGGTATGTAAGTGCTATGGGTTCAATATAATATGTATAAATGCTGCACCGCCAACTGTTACCGCCCATCTCTAAATATAAAAAGCAAAGTAGCGTGCGTCTGATAGACTTTGGTTATAGACTTTAAGACTACACTGATAGAAAAAATAGCGATTTTTGTTAATATTCATACTTAAATTATAAAAATCGGTTGTCATTATGGGGTTATCCACGTATCTACTAAAATCAAATATGGGCATATTGAAATCAATTAAAAAAATTTTTTGTTCATATTTGCAATTAAACTAAGAGTGATCATGCTTAAATTGAGTATGACACATATTGCATTCAATCATAAATTGTTTATAATGTTAATTCAGTAAATACTTGAATTATTAACAGTCTACACTCAAATTCAATATGCAGCATATTTAAATTGTTAACATTTACATTTATTTTAAATTTGCACGCATTATTTTTCAATATGAGTCATATTTAAATTACAATTTATTCATATATAAAATAAATATGAATGATACATAAATTATTTTGACATTCATACTTAAATTATTACTGTTTTAATTCAAATTAATTAAATAAAAACGACTTTTGTAGTGAAAAAATTATATTTTATTTGTATTCATTCTTAAATATATGTTTGAATTTTAAATTACATTAACATCTTATATACTATATTATATATTAATTGAAACACATAGTCTTAATTTCAATATAAATTATAAGGATTTATATCTTAAATACGTTTTACCGTTATTAATTGTGTATATATGCATAGGGTAGCTAGTAAAATAAGCAATTTCTTCAATAGCAATACCAAAACTAGCACCAATTTCAAAACTTTGAAAATGTTGGGAAAAATTTTTCAATTCAATTTCGTTACAAACAACATAAAGTGTTTCATTCTTATAAAATAGAAAAAGTATTTTATAAAGTTTCAAGATTTGCTTTTTGTGTCCTAAATAATAATTTGTTTTGTATGATATACCTTTATGTATAACGTCATATGTTATATTTATAGCTTCATCATACAAATTATGCGTCACGTGTTTCAAATGTTCAATTTCACAAACTTTTTTTAAGGTAAACTTTTCTTTCTCAAACATCTTTGGAAAACCATTTTCATATAATAATAAAAAATTTGAAAATTTCAAAGACATTTTAGTAGCTAAGGAATGAGAAGGATTTTGTCTGCTTGTAATATTATTAAAATATGCTTTAGCTTCCTTGTGTTTACCTTCAAAACGCATCACCCATGCATATTTTAATGGTCCACATTTCTTAATCGCTGTGGGATAATGCACCATAAAATGATGCTTTGGTTTTAGAGGACCGCACAAATCAATGTACAATTCATGGTGGATTCTTATCAAATCTCTTAAAGTGTTTAAGTCGTTATCAGTGTATTCAGTCTCAAATAATAAATCTTTTATTTCAATCAATTTTATAAGCAATTGCCAATGCCTGTTTTCTTCAGGAACTAAATCGCCTACCATTAATGGCATAAAATGAAGAAAGGAAAGAGCTTCGCTGGCAGTCATTTTCAGATTATTCTTTTTTAATCTATTCAGGTCAATTGGCACTGAAGAATTTCCGACTTCAATTTCACCAATGTTGAAAAGATTCTTTCTGCTATTAATTATTTCAATACTTAATATTTTATTATCTATCAAAGCAAATAAAATACGGCAAATATCATAAACGCATACGCCTTCTAAAATGTCATGCATTAAATCAAAGTAAAAATTTTCGACAACATGGAAATTTTGTAATTCGCTAAATATGCATACTGTTCTAATTCCTGTTTCTGAAACGTTGTTTTTTTGTAAATCTGAATCATATGTGTTTTTATTCCTTAAAAATGAGCTATTTTCCGAAACATCTACTTTCATTTCAAGTTTACTTCTTGAACATGCTCTGCAGAATTTGTCTGCATTGAACGATTGCACAAAGCCTAACAGCTTATTGAGACCCAAATTATCTCCCAAAATCAGCCCTAAAATAAAAAAAACTTTATGAGGGCCAGTTGAAGTAGTAATTTCAATTCCATTTTCCAAATCTTTTAATTCACGCACAAGATGACATAACGTTGTATCATAGTCACAACATTTCAAAGCTTTTGATGAAATATATGCACATGGAAAAATAAAATTCAATTTCGACAATAAGTGTTGTGGAATTGTAGGAAAACTATAATAAAATGCACAGATAGAGAAAACGTGAGTCCCTAACGCATTATTAATTTGAAAGTCATCGCAATATAAAAAATAGGGAATAACAATGTCGTTTGGTGAAAAATTTGAAAGCTTATTTGCAAATGTTTCGGAATTGACGAAATTTATGATTGATGAATGGTTTTGCATTGTTTTTTGATTTTCAATTGTCACATTCAAAATGTTTGGCAGCTCAAAAAAAGATTTGATTTGAAATTTTATTGGCATCACATGCATATCTAAAACATTTGCAGATAAAACACAATTTCCTTTTACAATTCGTGGCACTGTTGTATTTTGAATAACAAATGAACTATGTGGATGGAAAATATGCATATCTGTTAATTGTTTTAAAAGTCGATGCTCGGATCTAATATCATCAAAGGGACTCGAACAAGCGCTTAAAATAATATCTAATTCTTCGAAAGTAGCTGAAGTCTGCGTCCCCATGAACATTTTTAGTGTGTTTGTAACATAAGACATTAAATTTGAAATCATATTCTGAATTGCACGAACTTCACTTCGCGGCATGAATGATTGTGAATGAAGACGTATCGTTAATAATATTGCTTGCTTTTTGACAGATTTGACCAATTGTTGTACATCAAAATTATGCGAACTATTTTGAGCCAAATTTTGAGATATATCTTGAAAGAAATTGTTTTCCTGTACCTCATTCCTAGATACATTTCTTTGCGTACGTACGACGTTTAAGCTTTTTTTGTTCGAATTATCAAGTTTTCTACAGTGCGTTTTGGTTAAATGAAGTTTGAAAGATTTATAGTTAGAAAATAACTGATTACAGCTATCAACTTTACATATTAAATTATTATTTTCAGGAATAAGATGGTGATATTTTAAATGCGTAATTAAACAATCCACGCTAGCAAAAGAACTTTCACATTTGAAACACGGAAACATATTGAATTGATATCATAAATTAGAAAAAAAAATAATAAGAAATCCTTTGTATTTTATTTTGACAGATTATTGAGAGAATTTAGCATTTCCGTTAAATTAGATGATTTTTTGTCATATTTTGTTTCGATATCGAAAAAATATTTTTGAATAAACAGCCACGGAAATTCAGAGGCTGCTGGATATTGTAAATTAAGGGTATGGAAAATTTTGAAACAAATGTCTATGCTGTGAAGAAAACTATTAGCTGTGTACAAAATTTTGTTAAAATAAACTGCAAAGGATTTAATATTATTTAATTCGATTCCCTCAACTACGATAAATGGCTGAATAGTTTTCTTATCATGAAAATACTTATCAATAATTGCGTCAATGTGGCGTTGATAATCGCTGAGTGTAGTTATTTTTAACACAAATGACTCTTGTGAATCCAAGATGGTATACTTTCTGCTGCATTTATTTTCCCTGTTATCTGCATTTTTTCCTTTGGAGTGTTTATATCGACCCGTAGGTTTTAATACTGATGTCAACAATGTCGCTACAATACAATCTTCCGAATCTATAAGGAAAGAATGTTGGCATTGTTAACAACAAATTTTTAAAATAAACATATTAATTATCGCCTATAACTTACCAACACTAGTTGCTTGTGGAAGTGAAGAAAAAAGTTTTCTGCAGTTGGCATTTAAAATGTTTGCCTCGTAATATTGTTTGATTGTCTGCTTGAAGTCCTCCCACTTCGAAAAAAGTAAATGGTCCTTGCCAGGATACAGCAGCTTAAAGTCAATTTGAATCTAGTAGTATGAAACAAAAAATTAACATAGTTTTGTGATTTGGATTCTAAATGAAAACTTATCAATTCCGCCGCTCTGCCATCCGCGTATTTTGGCCATTCTAATAAGAAATTGTTTATATTCAATTTTTTATCACCTAACTCTTTTTGGCGCAAACAAAAGGTTTTTTGCCACTTGTCGGCAACAGCACTCCAATCAGCTAAGTCCCTTTTGAGTTCGTTTTTGAGCGCGGTCGATATGGAAATATCAAAATCGCTTGGCTCAGTCGATTTGGTTGATTCCGTAGTTGAAGAGAGTTTAGGTCGTTTAGCTTTACAATTTAAATATTTTGCGTACAACTTTCCGCCGGGATTTTTACGACCAGTGCGTGGAATAAAATAATAGTCCTAATAATGATAAAAAGTAAAAAAGGGGTGAATTTCATTACATAGTTTTTTTCTTTACCTTAACACTTGATTCTGTTGGAAATATCTGTACAAGCTGTTCGACAATAGCCGCAAAATCAGATAATACGAGGGTCAACTGTGATGACTGTATTTCTTCAATTATTATGTTAATTAAAATGTCCCTGTGCTCCTTTAATAGATGCTGATTGCGCTGGTAAAAGTCTAATATATGTCTGCCTCTCGATGAATTTTTTATAACAACTGGGACATTCTGAAAACAAAGAATTATTAGTAGATGTTTATTTTTTCGAGACTTTACTTACTAATTTAAGCATATATTGACAACTTGAAGGATCCGAAAGTGGAGCACAGGAAACACTATTTAACCACGAGGTGACGTTATCGCCTGTGGTGATAGTTTCATCGTCTATATTGTACTATATTATGAAGACTTTATTATTATACAGTATTTGCTTAGTCTCCATTTACACTAGAGAGCTTGTGCTCTGCAAAACACGAGTTCGTAGGAGAGGGAGGGAAGAAGTAAGAAGGGGGAACTGTGTTCGATGTACTCGTCGAACACGCTTTGGTGTTGTCCGTAAGCAATATGGTTGTTTTTGTTTTTGACAAACACAAAAACAAATCGTGAGCGTTTGCTGAAAACACATGCTCTGCAGTGTAAATGCAAAGCAAAACTTCAAAAGAGAAAACAAAAGTTCGCCAAGCAAAAGATCTCTAGTGTAAATGGGGACTTAGAATGGTAAAGAAATAATTTACTTCTTTTTTGCGCCAAACAAACAGTTTATGACGAAATTCTGCACGCAATCCAATATCTGATATTGCTTCCGCAATGTCTTCTTTAGACAGATATTTTAGAGACCGAAAAGTAATATTGCGTTCTATTTGAAATATATCAATATAAACAATTTATTGAATTAACACATATGTATATGCAATTATCTTATTATTAACCGCTCGATGAAGCTATGAAGCACCCACAATAGTGCTTCGTAGTGTTGTACATACATTTATGAAAATTCATGTACATTGCATTAAATGAATTTAAAATTTTATATTTTTGTACACACATGCACTTTCAAATTACGATCTACTTACCTTTTAAAACAGGTAATAGTTCACTCAACTCAAATGCATTTAAGAGCTCCACCAACTGGGAATCTTCACAAATCACTTTGCGCGCATCCAAATTAAAATATTCTAACTCGTACATGTTTATTGGCTTTCTAAACACAAACTGAAACCTTATTGTTTTTTTTTCTTATTGCCAGATGTCAATTCACATCTGCAACTGAGTGCCGTTATAGTACACAAACAAAACAAACAGAAAGTGTTGTTGCTTTACTAAATTCTTCTTGATTCAAGTGCGAACATATTTAAATTATGTGGTTTCATACTTCATTATTTTAAAGAAGGACATTTGATTAGGATTTCATCGTGTTTTAAGTATGGGCATATTTAAACTTAAGTATGGTCATATTTAATCTATTGTTTAAAGAATTGTTTTAAGTATGGGCATATGTAAAATTTTTGTAATTATGAATATGTATAGTCATAATTACAATAGTTTAAATATGCCCATACTTAAAATACTATGACATAGTCATAATTGCAATAGTTTAAATATGCCCACACTCAAAATACGATCAAATCATAATCAAATTTCCGTCTTTAAAGCTATGAAGTATGAAACCACATAATTTAAATATGTTCGCACTTGAATCAAGAAGAATTTTTGAATATATTGCATACTTAAATTATGTGTTTTGCATATTTATTACACAAAATTAAATAAAGAAAGGATCAAAAGCAAAACATTCTTAAAAAATAAGATTAAGACATCAATTTGAATGAAATCATATTTAAATTGATTACATATTATATTAAATCTAAACACATATGCATTTAAAAAAATTCTTTAAATATGTTTGTGTTTGAAATGAGTATAAACGTTAATAATTCAATGGATTTTTAGGTGCATTATGATTTAAGTACGTTCATACTTAAAACCCATTGCAAATTTTTTTATCAGTGTACTAGACCGATTGGGCAGTAGTTTTCCTTCGAATACAAGATGGTTTATGTAAAATATGTTGCCACACCTTCTTTATCGCCCATAAATCAATAAAATTGCTATATTTCGGATGGTTTAGCTTTTTTAACTATTTTTCTTATTTTTCAGTGCAATATATCGTTGATATCTTCGGGTTATTTGTTCGTAAGGAAATATACATTCATCGATTCATTCATTAATTTATTCATTCATACGTTAATTTCGTAAGTTTTCTTTATTTTTTTCATTTTTGCGTTGTACGAGACACAGGTAGTAAAAAATAAAAATTGAATTATTTTTTTTTCTTTTCTTGTACACTATGTACGTTAAGATCCATTAAAAAAAATTTTGTGTTCAAAAAGTCCAACTAACAAAGTTTTTGAGTCTATATTCAAAAATTCCTAGAAATGTGATCCGCAACAATTAAAATTTACAATCCTTAAAGCTGAATAAGTAGCAAATAAAAAAGTTTTCTAAAGTATTGCTTACCATGTGTTGGACTGTGAAAAGGCATGCGTTGTGGCGCCCAAGGCCAACCGGGCGGACACAAGGCGGCGTAGCGCCCTGCTAGGGCGCCCCATTGTGAAATGAAACCCAATCTGAAATAAAAAAAAACGAAGAATATGATAAAAATTTTTTTAAAAAGGTTCAATTAATTGGCATGAATGTCAACCATTAGAGGAAAAAATTAGAAGAGAACCCTTATTTGGCCATATCGACAAAATCGTCATATATACCTAAAGTCATATGATACCAAAAACAAAGCAGAAAAATTAGCCTTAATAAGTTCAATATTAATACAAAAGTAGCTTTACACATTTACCCATAATGATGTATGCACGTGTATTAGTATGTATACTCATACGTAGAATACATACATAGTTCCAACACTTATACAGATATATTTAAAAAGAAAAATTTTGCTTTCGGCAGCTTTACGATTCGAGCAAAAGTTATTCGTGTTTTCAAAACAAGTCTTCCACACGACCCTTATATCTTTACGTTAACGTGTTTACAACAACAAAAACAACAACAACAACAACAACAATAACAACAACAACAACGACAATCACAATAAATACTACAACAACAAGTAGCTGCGTAATAGCTTATCAGCTCTAGTAGCAGCTGCTTTGAATTTACCCTTCAGACTTGACTCCGAAGAAAGGCAGACAGAGAGACAGAATTTTCCAAGTTTTTCCTAACCACCCCATATTGTCTGCTAATAGCTTATAATACAGACCAGCAGCAAATCGACAACAACAACAACAACAACGTCATCAACAAAGAATTTATATCTGAAAGCATCTTAATAGAAGCATTTATTTACTTACTTAAATTTATATAATGTGCTAAATCAAACTTTCAACTCGAATCATTCAAGTGTACAAGAGAGGAATTCCTCACCACCACTTTCCCCGAAATAGCTGACCCACTCTTTAGCCAAATAAAATTTCCCCACACCAACCCGCCGCACTCACCATCATCAAATCAAAACGAGCTGACGTTGTTTTGCAAGCAGGTAATTGAGGGTTGTATGTACATAAATAAATGGGGTTAAAGATAGCCTGGGGGGTGTGGGTGTGTGAGGGTAGAAGGCGCTTGTTCGATTTTCTCATGAATCACTTAAGTGAGTTTATTAAACTTTCTACGCTGTCATGCCAAAGTGGGGTGGAGGATGAGAAGTAGTAGGAGAGCTGTGTTAATCTTAAGATGATTTTGTGATTTCTCACTGTTGTAGACAAGCTTAAAAGTTGTATGGAATACTAAATGTTTCATACAGGATTCATTTTGTGCTCCATACATATACGCCATTTTCAAAATATGCACCACACGAAGGTTAAATAATTGAACATTGGTTTGAGCAGGAAGTTCGTTAGAGCATCTGTACAAGTTCTAGGAAGTAAGAAGGTAAACAGAAATTTTTAAGTAAGAAGAAAGTGTTGATAACACCGATTTTCTAAATTGTTCTATTTATGCTTTTAACATTTGATACTGTCAAATTGTTTTTCAAATGGAGAGGGGTGAACAATAGAAATTAAAAACGAAACTTTATATTTTTTGCTCATTTTCATAGAAGATAGTTTATACGGAATAAAACAAGATACTGACTCATTCAAGGGGGCCAATATTTACGAGGTGAAATAATGATATTTCTTTGAATTCTGAGCACAATTCAAAAGAAATACCTTTCTTTAAATATTTTTAACTCTATGCATGATAAATTTTACAAAACCTCAGTGTTTTTTAAAAATGCTTGGGTGAGCTTGAGAGCATTTAATATTGTTTTGAATAAATTACGTAAGAAACCATTGTCGGTTTTAAAAAAAATTTTCTATTTGTATGGAAATGTAGAAATGTAATTGAAATTCTCCTTAAGAAATGTTGCTTAGAGCTCTAGATCTCAAAGCCAAAAATTAATTAGGAAAAAAACTCAAGTTGGTCTTACCTCGACGATGGTTTATTTCGATGAGAGCTTAAAACTTAACTTAAGAAAATTGCGCTTATTCATCGCCATCTGTTAGTGAATTATATATTAGAAAAATCTTTATTTTCTTAAGACATAAGAAAAGATTCTTACCGTAAACACTATATAATTCTGTTATAACAATAGTAAGCTCAAGAAATAACATAGAATTTTAATAATTTATAAATCCTTAAGATATTAGTACACTTTATAAGACGGAAAAATACAGTTTTGCAATATTTTGTTTTCTGAGGTACTTTCATAATAAAATTTCATCAGCAGCAGAAATTTCATTCCGCACAAAAAATTTAATGGAACTGTGTTGTTGAATGCATTCAGACATTACAAAAAACGAAAAATTCACTTTTAGCTATTTACAAAAGGATGCGTATCTCAAACACTAATGAATATTTTGACGTGTAATTTGGTACAGATGTCAGTGACAGTAGTTCCGACTTAAAAATAAAAACATTTATCCCTATCGGAGTCCCCGAAAAATGTAGTTTTGGTGATTTCGGTATTTTTGCCCATAGTTAATTTTTTCCTAATACATTAATAAACATTTCAAAAATAAAAAAAATATTTTTGCCGCTAGATTCTAAAAAATAAACATCGCTTTATCGCTCACACTTAATCTCGGAAATAAGAAGTCCGAGATGAAAAAATCCTGCTGTCATTTAAAGCAGAGATATTTTTCTGAGACGATTCCCCTCATTTAGTTAGAAAAACTAAAGAACTTAATAAAAATCACAAATTAAAAAAAAATCAAAAATATTAAATTTTCTGGAAACCTTAGAAAAACCCCGTCTATCAGCTTATTTGAGCCCATCAATAAAATGAAAATTTCACAAAATTTCATAACAAGTAATTAAAACAATCCACGAAAAACGTTCCGTTTTCAAATTTTTAGGAGATATTTTTTGATATTTCAAATAATTCTGTCGAAACCCAAATTCAATAAAAAAGAAAAAAAAAGTTTTCCGTTTGCAACAAATAACATCCGTGTAATTTTGATCGTTTTAGAAGAAAAAAATTTCGAAATCGGCGACGAACTAGTAACTCTCAAGCCGCCCTTTTGGATGGCAATAAAAACTTTTTAACAAAAAAAAAACTTCAAAATCACTACAAACGACTTCAAAATCACTACAAAGAAAAAAATAATTTTAAATAACTTTTCCCATTAATTTCTTGGTTAAATTTTAAAAGTTATTTATATGTATTAAAATATTGGAAATCTCATCAATTTTCATTTCTTCTATTTTGTTTTATTATCATCAATATATTAATTATGAATATAAAAGCTTTAAAGTCGGCGCGATGGAAAATGTATTTTTCATTTCTGTCTCTTTACAAGTGCCACGCCCTTTCCCTAATCCCACCCACTTTATTTACCGTATTTTATAATGATTCTACCTAGCCCTGTGCCAAATTTCAGTTCCCAAGTATCAATATTAACCGATATTTAATACTTTCCTTAAATTGCCACACCCTATGTACAATCCCGCTCACTTTTCCAAAGATTCTACCTAGCCACCTACCTGCATACCAAATATTAGTACCCTATTGTCAATATTAACTGAGATATAGTATTTTTATAATATTTCCACAACCCTTTGTTGAATAACGCCTACTTTTTTACCGTAATTTGTAGTAACTTTACCCACCCATGCACTAAATTTCAGTACCCTAGTGTCAATATTATTCGATTTATAGTGTGTTTCTAATATTGCTACACCCCTTTGTCAAATAACGCCTACTTTATTGACCGTTATTTGTAATAACTATGCCTACTCATGTATTAAATTTTAGCACCCTAGTGTCAATATTATTCGATATATAGTGTGTTTATAATATTGCCACAGCCCCTTGTCGAATAACGCCCATTTTTTTACAGTAATTTTTAAAAATTGTGTCTACCCCTGTACCAAATTTCAGTACCCTAGTGTCAATACTATTCGAGATAGAGTGTTTTTCTAATAAGACCACACCCCTTTGTCAAATAACGCCCACTTTATTGACCGTAATTTGTAATAATTCTGAATACCCCAGTATTTTTACTGTAAATTTCAGTACCCTAGTGTCAATACTAACTGAAATACAGTGTTTTTCTAATATTGACACGCCCCTTTATCGAATATCACCCACTTTTTTAAAAAAGGACCTCCACGTTCATTGTATCTATCTGTTGACTTTAGGAGTTATAGATGTACATACATTAAAAAAAAAACGGACAAACCAACGAACTTGAGAACCTCCTCCTTTTTGAAGTAGGTTAAAAATAAAAATTTCTAATATTAATTTGAAGTGTCAACAACATTGTGCCCTACACTCTCATATAGGGTTGCACTCAACCCTAAAAAAGTGCAGGCTTTGAACACAAAACTCTACCCTACTTACTCAATCAGCTGATATATTTGTGTGCGCCAAAAAGAAAAAATTTGCTATATTCAAAATATTATAAAGTGTCAAATTATGAATGCATATATTTATCCTTGTCTAACACACGCATTTCATAATATTTTCGTTTAAAGCAATCAGCTGATTTTCAAGGTAACATTCTCCCTTCATAAAGTTTCGCAGGACAAGAAATGTGCCTTTTTTGCCCTATATAAATGTAACATTTTAAGAAAAGAACACAGATTTTTTTCACCCGTTTGCACATATTTTACAATCGAACACGAAAAAAGAAGATTGCAATGAAAAGGCAACATTTTTTGGTAGAAACGAAAACACCATTAGTAAGCATAGGAGTCCCTATACAATTTCGATTCTAAGACATGTTTTGAATGGGGAAAAACATGAAAAATATTATATATTTTTATTTTGCAAAAAACCCTTGTCACATTCAAACTTTTTCAAAATTCTCCAATACAACCCACCGAACCACAACCGATGGTTTTACGTAAGGTGAGAGTTTTGGGTAGACATTTTTTTTCAATTTTTGATTTTTGTCGCTTAAAAGTGCTTGCTATAGAAGATTAAATTTGTGAAAACTTTTCTCATAAATAAAAACTATACCTCTTTTGCGAACTTCATAACAAACTTATTTTGAGTCAAAATAGAATATTTTTTTATCATTTGAGTTATGAAAAGTTCCTCGTAAATGAAACATTTTTGTTCATTAATGAGTTCAGAAATTAATAATACATGTTTCTTTTTTGCATTCTTAAATGAATTACAAAATAATAATTTTTTTATCATATTAGTAGAACCAATTTCTCAGAAATTAATCATAAATATAACACTGAAAAAAAAACGTTAGCTTAAAATTGAACACAATTTGTTCAAAAAATATGTTGATAATTTTCCTTTTTTTTATATGTTTTTCAAAAATTTTAAACACATTTGCTTTTACTTTGACGTTATTTGTTGCAAGCTATTTTTTAAACACAAAATTCGTCAAATTAATAAAAATTGTCGTACATTTTAAAACATTTTATTTTCAGTGTACTTTTTTCAATTCTAAAATGAGTGTATAAGGGAAAATTTAAAACTTTGTTGATATTTTTATAATAGTAAATTAAAAAGTTAACCCTCATATAAACGTCATATAAACTTTTTTACCAGTGCGAATTGATTCTCCCCATAAGAAGGGAAATAATTTTTTAACTCATTTCCGAAGAAAAATGGAAATATTTGATTTGAAAAATGGCGAATTGATTCTCACCATAAGAAGGGAGATAATTTTTTTAACTCATTTCCGAAGAAAAATGGTTTGTTTGTGAGAGGCATTTTCGTCCAGTGATTGATTCAAAAAAGGTTCATTTCCGAGTACCGAAAAATAACTTAGCTATGGTTCATTTTATGTTTTTTTTTACTTCATTTCCGAACAGAATTAGGTTAATTTTTGAGAGACATTTTAGTCCGACGAATGATACAAAAAGGGTTAATTTATGAGTGCCGAAAATGAACGTTTCTACCCGAAAAGGTTCATAAATGAATTCGAAAACGTCAGTTTCGGTTCACTGGGTAGTTGCTTTGACTTTCACCAGTATTTTACAACTTGACCTTGTCATAAATGAAAAAGGAACACCTTCTATATTGTCCTGTATTTTCACTTAGGCCTAGTTGAAGATATTCCTTTGTCAGTTTTGCTTGATGTATTCAATAAAATTCAGCCTTACTAACAATTATTTCACATATTCAAGAATCTTCAAATTACAAATTAATGAAATAATAGGAACATTGTGGTATATTAAGTCTTGTATTGACTAAATTTGTAGAAAATTTTTGTTATACAAACATACAAAATACATTGAATTTTATGTACAAAGCATTATCAAAAAAACAACGAAAAAAATCAGTTGAATTTTTAGAGAATTTTGTTGTATCTGGATAAGCATATTTTAATTTTTTCAAAGAAAATTTATTTCTGTTAAAATCATTATTTCTTGAAAGCACTAACATGAAAACGTGGAAAAATAAATAAAAAAAGCTTATGTTGCATAGTTTTGAGAAGTATACATAACACACCTACACACATTTGCAATATCGCTTATGTTTTTCAAAGCATTTTTGTTCTTATTAATAAACTTGGAGCAAAAAAAATTTTTATTCCCACAATCAAATTACTTTTTATCAATTACCCATTAACTTCACATAAACTTTGACATTTGTGCCAATTTCATTTGACATAAGAACGAAAGGAACCAAAGTAATATTCATTAAATATTCCTCTATGGAATGAATTTTTCCATACCAGGTTCTCACTGATATAAAATTGTAAATAGCATACAATTGATAGAAGGTCGATAGATAGGGGTGGCAACTACCCACAAAATCACCCTCTACTTTTTTTTTGATTTCTGTGAAATGTGTTGTGTTTGTTAATTTCAGCATTCAATTGCATTGTATTCGCACATGTAATACACCCAAGTATAGCCGCCGTTATTTAACCTCTGTTGACCAGTTCTGCTTGGTTGACCTGCAGTGCAGTTGGTGTCTGTAGGTTTGGGGGCTGTAATTTTTGTGTGTTTCTTCAAGTCTAGCAGGTTGTGGGAAGGTTATTCATGGTTGAATATAGCTTGTAGTTGTTGTTGTTGTTGTTGTTATTGCTGTGATTGTTTTTGTTTTTGTTATTTTCAAGGTGCTGCTTATGTTGTCTACGGTTACGACATTCGCCTCACCATGACCTCTTTTTTTTTTTTTTTGCAATGACCACGGTGCAATATATAGTGCAGCGCAATGAGTTGGAATGTAAGAGAAAAAAAAATCAAAAGAACTAGAAATCAATATTTTTCGTATTCATTTCAATTGAGTGTGAGAATATTTAAGCCAACTTAAAAATAGAAAACAGAAAACTTTCTTGTCAACTGAAAACAATACAGTCTGAAAGAGGTGGTGGTGGGTCAAGAGTGATATTCAACGGGTGGGTGCGATTGATTTTTTGCTTTAATAGGTACACTGTACAAAATTGTGGCTTTGTCAAAATTTATTCAGTGCACGACAAATAAAATAAAAAATATACATTTATATATATTTAGCAGTTGAATATAATACTTCTTATTAAATGATTTTTAATATTTAAAGCTATTTTCTTAAATTTTACTGGGCTTTAAAAAATTATAGAAAGTGAAAAAACGAAAACTTCAACTTTTTTACTACTCTTTGTAAGACCCACTCGATAAGACCCACTGGATGAGATTTTTTCATATTTATTTGTTCAGTAAAGTTGTTGGCAAGAATAATATAAAGAACTTTGCCAAAGAAATCAGAATGAAAATCCGTACACAGAAAAAAAATGTTTTAAAACTGACGACAATTGTTATTAATTTGATGAATTTTGTGTTTAAAACATAGCTTGCAACAAATTTCATCAAAGTAAGAACAAATGTGTTTAAAACTTTTGAAAAACATATGAAAAAAAAACCAAATTACACATTTTTTGAATACATTGTGTTCAATTTTAAGCTAATGTTTTTTTTTTCAGTGTATGGTTCAAGAGTTATCAACATAAGAATGAGTGAATATCTAGAGTAATTTTTTATTCAGTGCTATAAATCTTTAAAAAAGAAAAAAAATGTTCTTCTTAAATGTTCGATAAAGTGGAAAAACGAATGAAAACGTTTCGAAACGAATGATGAGGGTTTCCTCATCCCAAAGAAAAATGATGAAATTATCAAATACAGATAAACATATGTAAAAAATCGCACAGTGTTATGCCAGAATGTCATGGAAAATTTAATGAAAAGGGCTCGTGTGTGTAAGCAAGGCCGAGGCAGCCATTTGAGTAATATTATGTTATATTTCATAAATAATCTCCGTGTCTCTACTTTATAATTCAATCAAAAATCACAAATATCTCAGCAAAATAGTGCGATTTACCTGGGTCTCCAGGTTCGTTGACATAGCGGCCACGCACTTAAACCATCTACGCCACGGACGCCACATAAGCATCGAAAACGTTCTTATGCTTATAAGCAGAGTCGTAAAAACATGCTCACGAGCTGCTCAGTCCTTATTTATTTTTATTTATTCCCTACACCTAAACGGGAGTGCTTTAAAGGAGCGCCGGAGAGGGTAAATTGTATGACCAGCCCCCATTACTTTTTCAAAAGGAAAATGGTTCTCTTAGGGACCATGCCACTCCGACCCATCCGGAGGGCCGGGGAAGATTAACATGTATGACAGAATAAAAGAAAAATTTATTTGCAAAAGAATAAATGTTGCCTTGGGGACCTATCCCCTTCGACACTTTCCCCCATTACTTTTGTAAAAGGAACATTTTTTCTTTTGGGACCTATCCCCTCCGACCACTCCTTACGGGGGCTCCCCTACAAAAACGTAATGGAGGTATATTACTTTTGTCACTTCGTTTGTAACGCCCATAAGGAGGCGTGGTAGGCATAGAAAAGTATATATTTTCTTGATCAGCATCACCACCCTGTCCGGCTGTTCGTATGTAACTTATATGTAAGTGCTTAAGAAGAACAAATTGAGTACTCGCAAGTTGCATATCGATGGCTTAACCCTAGAGAGGTAATCTACATCGATTCGACGTAGATTATGTACATATTTTCAATATGTATTGAAAATATGATTACCTCTCTAGGGTTGATATAGAAAAGGCGTTACTCGATTTGTTGTTACCTTACAGGCGAGGAAAAGAACTGAATAAAATCTGAAAAACTTTGGATTTTGGAAACTTTCTATGGTTCATTTTTTAACTCATTTCTAAGACAAAAAGGTTCGTTTCTGAGAGGCGTTTTCGTCCGGCGATTGATTCAAAAAGGATTCATTCCCGAGTGCTGAAAAATTACTTTTCTATGGTTCTTTTTTTAACTTATTTCCGAACAAAATAAGGTTAATTTTTAAGAGGCATTTTTGTCCGAAGAATGATATGTATACGGTTCATTTATGAGTACCGAGCTATCTGAAAATTTTTGAAATCATAATACTCTGAAATTTGAGCTCCAAATCTTCTCTCAGGCTTGTAGTAAACTCAAATCTATAAACAACTTTTTGTTGTTTTTGCTTGTTAAGTTTTCTCATTTTCCATTGTAAGGTTTCATATTATTTTTTTTCTTTTTTTTTATTATTTATATACAAACTGAAGTGATTTGCTTGAAACGTCACTGAATGCCACTTAAAATGCTGGCATTTCTCATTCGTAGGGTTTCCTAAACGTTTTACCTTTTGTCTAAGTTCGTGTTTACATCGTCAATTGAAAACACTTGAACAAAATAAAATAAGTTTTTTGCTTGGCGATTAATAAATATGAAGCAGAATGTCTTTTATTGATTTTGGTTTTTTACTTCGATGATTATTTATAAGGATTTTTACTAATTGGCCAATTGAACAAAATCATAATTAATTGAATATACGTGGAATCTTTTCAAATTTGGTCCAGAGTTTTGTGGATTTGTGTTCAGTTTGAAACATTTTTGTTGCTAGCATACTATGCAATGTGGGAGATGATGTATATTTGATTCTTAATTATATTATATGAGCTTGTTTTCTGAAAACCAAAAAAAAAGTTAAGAAAAACGAGTGAAATAAGGGAAAAAAGTGTCTGAAGGGAAAAAACTAGGTTTGGAAAGGACATTTTTTTTAAATATCAGAAAAATAATGAATGCTAAGACGTGCCTGTTACATGTTCAAACTTTGATAAATCAAATTTCAACAAATCGAAAAAAATTATGAAAGTTCTAACTATATAATACATATGCTCAAATTGTTCTTTACTAACGAACCCTGTCATTACGAAGCCCACAAAAATCGAAGCACTCTACACTAAGCCGTTAAACGTCGCTTACTTGACAAAATTATCTTCTGATTATAGGGTTTGACATTATATGCCACGCGCTGCTACAAAGATTTCAATCATCACCAACAGAAAAAAAAAGAGAAAAAACTTAATCACAAAATTGCTTAAATTGTATCTTGTGGTGACAACAACCGTAACAATAATAAATAATAATAAAAGTAATAATTTAAAAAAAGGCAACTTACTTTCCGCGACGAGGTCGACAATAACTACCCGACAATCTACTCAATTCCGCTATTTTAGCTGATAAACATCTCAAGTTAATTCCCCATGGTAAAACAGCACTAACGTCCTAGTGCTCTGAATCCCTACACGCTCTGCTACCGCGTGTGCCACAGCGGTACAGTATAGTGCACAGAAATGGCTGACATACTTTAAAAATTCACGATCAAATGTGTGTGTGATTTGATCGCACTAAGCGACGTGCGCGTTATTCTCTTTTGATAGATAAGATTATCGCATTTTACTCTAAATGAATTTGATTGTATTTGTGCACACACACACACACACATGCAACCCAAAACAGTAGCATGAAATGCAATTGAATTGTAATTATAATGTTATTTCAATTGTATAGCGCAGCATAAATGCATATTTTGAGTACCCGAGCAAAGCAAATACAAAGCACAGTAAAAAAGGACAATAAAAGGACACCCTTGTATAATCTATTCATTGTTGTTTTGGGTGCTGTTCTTGTTGTAATTGCTGCTGCTTTTGGGAAAAAATATGTTATGCATTCTCAACGATATTGAGTTACACATTAACGGTGCATTTAAGGACTAAGGATTCATTTGCTGTTGTTGATAATTTGTAAATATGTGTTCAAACGAAGGGTTTTAATCTTTAATGTGTGATGAGAGATTGATGAGATTAAACGAATAATTTTGACTAATTCTTTAGGTAGAAAATATAAATTGTTTTCAAATTTTAATCATAAGTGTTTTTTACACTTTAAGGCATGTTAAAATGAACGGAACTATTCTACTAGAACACATTAAAGGTCTGTTCTCGTACTTCCCAAGTTAAAATTAGTAAGAGTCTTCTTCTTCTTAATGTCCTTTAATCCCTAGCGGGACATAGGGATTCAACTACGCCTCCGCGCCATCGTGTTCTGTTTCTAGCAGTCGCTTTGAGCTCCTTCCAATTCTTGCCAAGTGTACTAGCTTCGCGTTCCACGGTCCTGCTCCATGTTTCTCGTGGTCTGCCGGATGCTCTGCCCCTCGCATCGAGGGTTCCATTCCATTGCCTTCTTTGCGATGCTGTTGTTGTCTTTGCGGAGAGTGTGGCCTATCCACTTCCACTTTTGTTTTTTAACCATGATGTCTAAGGGCTCCATATTTGCTTTGCGGAGCAGTTCTTCATTAGTTATTGTGTTAGGCCAAAAAATTCTGAGAACAATTCGAAGACAACGATTTACGAAGACTTCCAATCGCTTGGTGATTACTTGGGTTATTTTCCAAGTACAGCAGCCATACAGAAGCACAGATAGAACATTCGATTTAAACAGTCGAATTTTAGGCTGGTGCTAAGGATGTTGTTTCGCCAAATATCGTTTAACATACCAAAAACCGCTCTAGCTTTCCTGATTCGGCACTCAATGTCCTCCTCAGTTCCGCCTCCAGCAACAACTTCAACTCCCAGGTATGTAAAACTATCGACCAACTCAATGGGATGACCAGATATTTCTACTGGACCGCTATTATTTTCTGCCAGGTTTAAAACTTTGGTTTTTTTTAAGTTAATTTTAAGGCTGGCAGACATCGCCTCTGCATTTAAATTGTCCGGCATACGTGTAAGATCGGTTAGCCGATTAGTAAGGAGGCAGATGTCATCAGCATAGTCGATGTGTTGCAAAAAGCTCGTCATTGTCCACCTCAGACCGTTGTTTGGTATTTGGTGTACCAATCAAGCATTCAAAACGTCTCCAATCACAAGAAAAAACAAGACTGGGGACAAAATGCAGCTCTAACGGAGACCACTGCGAACTTCAAAGGGATCAGATAGTTTTCCCTTGTGTAGAACTCGACACCTTGCAGCTTCGCAACTTCTAAACAACATGAAACGATCCGATCGTACAAAACAATTTGTAACGATTTAATCTTTGTGACTTTTCTTTTTCTTCCCACTACAAAATGGCTCGATTAAAATGTTGCAATTTTTGTCATAATGAGGAAATGATATTCCCATTGTCATTATTTTTTACAATTTTTTTGTTATTTTTTTGTATTTTGAGTGTTTAAACGCGTTCGAGTAAAATATATAGTACAAACCAGCAAAAACCTACATAAAAACATTTGCATTCGGGAACGGAGTTATTGCATCTTCGTAACAAAACTATCTTAACATTTTGTCGGCTTACAAGAAAAACTGACCAAGCAGTGAGATATAGCAAAATAAGTCTTTAGTGTTATGCAGGTCTTTCTGTTCCCTTTTAAATTTGGTCTCCCTTTGGTAGATATTTAGTATTGTCAGAAATTATTTAATGACTGCATCAAAGAGTAAAAAATCATATTTTCATAGTTGGCCATTTTTCCTTGTAACTCGGCAATTTGGCAAATTGTTGCCCAAATCAAGAGTGTTGAATTCAAAATAATTTTTGATTCTCTATGATTCTCTGTAAAATCTACTAAAAACAAAAATAAAATCATATTAAATGTAAGTTAAATTTAAATCTTTGACATATGATCAAAATTTTAGTTTCTCAAGAAGTCTTACATGACATTTATTTACTCTCTGATACCCGATCAGTAAAATTATTTTCAATACAATAAATTTTTTGTTTCAGCTGGGATTCGAACCTCGGACCTCATGACTCATTAAATTGGCATCAAACGGTTCACACAATTTAACGCATTCAGCCACGGCCGCCACATTGTTTTCGATAATTTGTGTAGGAACATTTTATACGAAAAGATGACCGAGAAGAAGTTCGGTTATAGTTCTTTCAAGGACTGAAGTGGTCAAATCGGTATATTTACGAATTAACAATTTAAGGTATAATATACGTGTAAATTTTTCGAAAAAAAAATTTTGTTTTATTGTTTAATGTGTTCTTTATAGTTTTAAGAATATACATACACATTTTATGTCTAAGCTCCATGCAACAAATAAAAAATTTTAAACGCGATTTCCTCGAAACTAGTTTTTTTAAAACGGTTCGATAGATAACTCAAAATCTATTGGTTCAATTTCAATGATTTTTTTTTGCATTTTGTTCATTATTTTGTCCTTTAAGCATCCCCCCTAAATTCAAGTACCTATTTTTTTTTGTTTTTTTTTTTATTTAAACAAAAAAGCGCGCGAAAATGTATTTATTTTTCGAACTTTTTACTTCAACTTCCTCCATAATTAAAAAAAAAACCCCGGGGGTTTTGCGTAGAGGGGATGCTTAATATAAGGTCTATTCTTTAAAATGTCATTTGATTTTTTTTGTTTCCGATACATGGGAAAGGCCATATCCATCGAACCGTTTTGGATGTCTTTTTTTCAATGCCATTTTCAGCGCCCTCTACATAAAAGCCAGAACTGTATTTAAAAAAAAAAGTATTTTTTATGTACAATAACCTGTATAAATTTAAAAAAACATAATAACTTCTTATATCTAACAAAATTTTTTGAAAACAGCTCCTGTTTTTGGTTGTTACCTTAAGTTGGCGTTAGAACAGTTTCATAGAGGAGATTACTTAGCAAATTCAATTCACTTAAGGTTAAGGCATAACACTTCCCTCAGATTCAAATTAACGCGTTTCTTCAGCTTTTCGCTAAACATTCTAGACTGGTTTTTCTATCTTTTTTTATTTTTTTTATTTATATTTATACTTCTTTCTTTCCCACTCTTCTATCATTTCAATTCCGAATTGTCTAGAATAGTGTTACACCTGAAATCCTTGGTTCCATCTTAAAAAAGCTTTGTAGGAAATATATTTATATTGTTTTTGGCCTGAGTTACTTTAGAGTTCAGAATAATTTATGAAATATAACCTCTTTTTCCACAACTCGCAGCACTATCTTCTCAATAAAAAAAGAAAAAAAAACTTGTTTCTACTGTGCTACAAAGAAGTTATAAGCAAAAATATTCGTTTTTTCGAAATACGGCTGTGAAATTAACAGCTTTATTTAAAATTTTCAGAAAAGTCTTAAAAACACAAGGTCGAAGTTAAAATACCCCCACTACAGAGTTTAAATATAATCTATGCTAGATATCACCCAGTATCTTCCATACAAAGTATGTGTGGTTTTAATTTTTTCATTTTATTTTTCTAAGCTTCAAACTAAAAGTACGTATTTGAAATCATATTTTCAAATACGATTTTTTACGGAAAATTATATTCATAGTCAATGGTTGCGTTCAGCAGACAAAACTGTTGCACAACTATTGACTCAAACACTGCTGAACGAGCTGCTACATTCAACATGTTCAGGGAGCGCTCGCCATTTTAGGTAGCAAAAAATTGTAAATCTACGTGCGCTCATTTATCATAAATACAGCTGATTTTGCTTGTCAGCTAATTTAAAAAAAGAATATAAATGCAAAGAAATGAGATTAAATGTTTTTTGTTGCAATATTTTACGGATGATGGAATGGAAATCATATTCTTGAATATGCCTCTTTTAAGTGGTTCAGAACTTTAATCAGCTGATTGTGTTTATAATAGCACAGCGTTTAGCAGAATTGATCGCTTAGTGAAGAGCACTCACTAATCAATTAGTAAGCAATTTGTTGTGTACGACTTACGGAATAAAAGGCTAACAGACTTACAGAGAAAAGAAGAAAAATGTCTTATTTCTTCTTTAAGATCGATGCATTTAGTCCATCGTTTTTAAATTTTTTTATTTCTTCCAAATAGAAGGTTTTATCAAGGTCGTCAAAATATCCGTTTGGTTCAGTGATTACCTTTTCATTCGACCCAAATCTCTTACTGCTGATAGAAAATAGTCTCAAGAAGCTTAATCTGGAGAATATGGTGGATGGGATTGCAGTTTGTAGACCAATTTATGGATTTTTGCCATGGCGACTACAGACTTGTGCGCCGGTACATTATAATGGTGGAAGAGCACTTTTTGCTTTCTCAAACGCAATCGTTTTTACTTCAAATCAATGTTTAATCTTTCAAACAGCTTTCGGTCAATATTTGCCAATGATCATTTTACCCTTTTCAAGGTAGTGACAATGTGAATTTCCTTGTTGGCCGACAGACGTACCTTGGCCATTTTTGGTGCATATTTACCCGGAGAAGTTCACTGCATTGACTGTTCCTTACTCTCTGATGTGTTGTGATGTATCCATGTTTCGTCTACGGTTACTAAACGAGGCAAAAACTCCTTCGGAATGCAATTTAACATCGCCAAACACTCCTTTGAAATGATCACACGGCTGCGCTAATGTTCGAGTGTGGCCAATCGCGGCACCCCATTGCGCGGATAGATATTTCATACCCAAATATTCATGTTAAATGTGATATACTTGCTCAGTTGAGATGCCTATAGCCTAAGCGACCTCACGCACTTTCATTTTCCGATCATTCAATATCATTCCAAGTATTTTAACGACGATTTCTGGCGCAACGACCTCTTTCGGCCGACATTTTTGTTTTTTAGCTTTGAACCAAGGATTTCAGGTGAAATACCTATTCAGTCAAGTCAGCCTTGGTTCGAAATGGGGTGGTAGATTAGTGGGAAGGAAAGGACAATCAAGTGAAACACGTGTAGGATCTTCTAAGGTTGGTGGAAAGTCAAAGAAACATGGAATTTGAATCAGAGACAAGTGTTAAGCCTTTACCTCAGTCAATTCAAGTTATAAGTAAATCTCATCCACAAACTTCTCTACCATCAACTACAACTTCAAGTCGTAAATATTGATGAATTTTTAATTTCACTTGATTAGAAATGAGGATAGAAAATTTAGAAAGGTTTAAAGCGAAGGACCATGGCCTGGCCGGGAATCGAACCCGGGACCCCTGTGCTAGCAGTCGAGCACGCTACCTACTCGACTACCGAGGCTGCAAACACAAACTAAATGGCGTAGTTTTCTCAGAATTTGACAGTAGTCTGTTAACAGATGGAAGTTGACAGAACCACTGTTGCAGTTAAAGTCAAAACGTCACTGACTTCTCAAATTGTCTATGTATGTGCTTACGTGAAATTATGAAATTTATATAAGCTGCCACGTTGTGATAGATAGGAAAACCATGTCTTGTTTTTTTCCGATTTGACTCGTTCGGGAACTTGATCTTTCTTTACAGAAATCAAGAATTCATATTCTTTTTATGGGCGTAGAGTTTCAAACTTCATTAATTTTTAACGTATAATTTTGAGCAATGATTTTCTGTGAGTCTGATTCCGAGCAATATTGAGCAATAATTTTATTGAAGCCTGTACTGTTTCATATAGGCAAATTCAATTGGTTTTGAAATTAAATAAAAAACCCTACAACCATCATCATGTGACCAAAATATGCAAAGCAGTCATATTCAAAATGGAATTCCTGTTCGAAGTTGAGAGAAAATTGTAATAAATACATGCTTCGGCTCACCACCAAGTACCCAGCTAAGTAACAATAGCGTCACAGCAAGTACCGTTATTAAAACTCCTTGAAACCTATGACTGCTCTATTTTCTCAAAAGGCTCTTAAAACTGAGAACGAACTCTTTTGGGAAATGTTGCCAAATGTAACAAATTTGCGCAACAGCTTAACACACAGCTAGTTGAACACGCGATATAGTCCATTTAGCTTACCTTCCCGCTATGTAATTGTCAAAAAAAAAAAAAAAGAAAAAAAAAATTGTCACATTCTTGAAACTAATCCAGCTTAATGGTTTGCTCTACCGGAAGTAGTCAAGCGGAAGTGAGCACAGCAGAGATTAAAGTAATATTTAGGCTACTTGCGGTTTTTATACGAGTGACCCGCAGCAGAAATGCTCGCATTGAGTAGAGCATGTGCATAAGCGAGAAGGAGCAAGAGAACGCTGTGTTAAAGTGAGCTAAAGTGCAAGCTGTCATTGTGCCCGAACAGCATGTTGACACTTAACACAAAATGTCAAAATATCGTATATTATTTAGAATCGAATTTTTTTGCTTGCAAGCAAATTAAGGATTTAAATGTTTCTACATGAGCGCACTTGAACGAGTGCACTTCACAATTGCCCGGATTTACATACATGTGAAATTTAAATTAAAATATCCCAATTTATGATAACAAAAGACCGTATTATAACGGCAGCTCAATTTAATGCTATTACAAAGGAAAGGTTACAATTATACCATGGCAATTGTAAATATGTATATTGATTCAAAACTGAAACCGGTACCGTTGACTGTAGATGCTCTTTAGGTATAAATGATTTTTCATAAATTTATCTCTGTCCACTTTAAAATGTAGACATCAAAACATAGCATGTACCTTCTTCGTGTTCTACAAAATGTTATAATTATGTATAATTTTTTTTCCGCAAATTTTACTTTGAATGATGCATAAATATTATAGACCCTAATCTTGAAATATTACTTCAAGACATACATTTAACTAAACGGAAAAAAAAATACCCTCATTAAGACTCAGAGAACTCACAAACGTTTCATTAAAATTTCCCTTTTAACTTGGGGGCAACAAGAGTTTGGGGGTTGTTTACTTTGTTTCGTCTGGGATTTCATGTTGGCTTGTCCTGCCCATTTTTTTATTTTTTTTTTTTGTGTTTTGTTCTGGCACAATCACAATTGCCTACCAACGTCACAGCAGGCTTTCCGCCACAAATGACACCAATTTTAATTTAAGCCAACATTTCGCTGGAGGCAGAATTATTTAGTATTTATTACATTAAGAGCCACTTTTGAAGTGGCTTGGACGGAAAATATTGCTTTGATTTAAAATAATTAGAACAGTAAATAGCTACAAGCGGCTTGACAGCGGCGCTTTTTTTTGATATGGGTGGCTTAAGGTTGGAGAAATGAAAAATAAGAATTTAAATAAAAATAACCGTATTTTTCAGTTGCTTGTTATCGGACTGTTTAAGTAGCAATAATTCGGATATATATTTGGGTGGAGAACTAAAAATAAAAAGTTTTTAATTGATATTTAAAAATAGCTTGTGTATCTATGCTATTATATAAAAGTTTAGGTTTATTATGTAAAAGGTGACTCACGATGATATTGTCTTAAAGGATCTATGTAACCGTTGAAACGGTTTAGTCGTTTTTTATTTATTTAATTGCTATGATAAGTGAAATTACAAGGATTTAAGGGTATAAGGTTGGACTTGGCAAATTGCCCGAGTGGACCTGGAAAAAAAGGCGTCTGGCTTTGTATCTCCCTTGAACACTTCCCATGGTAATGCATGTATAGAAGACTAAGGCAACCAACATTTTGGCGATGCCCAAGAGAGTTGAGTGTTAAGTTGAGAGGTCAAATATGCGAATTGTATTAATTTTCAACGTAATATATGAGGTAAAGATAGTACAAAGATCAACATAGTCAAGAAGTCAAGTGTGATCATTCCAATGAATATCAGATCCTATATGATATGTTAAGAATGTCAAAAAAGACTGACTTCACATATTCACCACTCATACTCATACGTCACCACTCATATTTAGGGCATCTAATAATTAATTATAATAAACTGGTCATTTCAGCCCTTGAAAGGACTTTGACCTAGCTTCTTATGATCAATTGTGTTGTGCGTGTTATTAAGTTTGTGCACAACTGACCGAGAACCGGACCTACAGGTTTAACGCCGACTCCGAACAGCGATGAACGGAATGTTCTTTTTCTCAAGAAGCTTTACATGGCATTTTGATTACTCTCTGAGGTTTACCATTGTCTGCAGAGAGGTGCGGACGTACAAAAAACCCCGGTCTCCAGGTTCGTAGACGTACAAGCCACGCATTTTAACCAACTACGCCACGGACGCCATTTAGGGCATAAGAGGCGCAATTAATTCACTTGTGAGTTAACAAGCAACACTGGGTGTTGCTTGCATTAAACTCTACTCTATTCTCCCACTCGGAAATTTTTTTTAGAGCAATAAAAAACGTGTCATTCATATGAGTATTTTTCTTCTTTCTCTCAATCTCCAAAGAGCTGGGATGATTTTTTAAAGAATGTGAGTGGCAAATGCTACTGTCGTCCCCAAAAAAATGAATTGGCTTATAAGTCAACTACAGAAAGTCGTTGATAAAAATCAAAAACAAAGAGTTTTCGTCCATAAATGCACACATTTTTCAACCAATGACTTCACTCAAAAAGTTATGAGTTTTATGTTTTTGGCGTCGCTGCATACGAATATATTTGGAATATCAAAATTTGATAAATTTTCTTTTAATAAATTTTAGGACTATCACATCATCAACAGTGAGTCCGCCATCTTTGATTAAGGAATTTTTTATCTTGTGCTTCAGATTAGTGGACAGCGATCCGAAAAACCACCGAATTTTGGAGAATTGCCAATAGTCGCTGGATCTTTAATACCAAAATCACCTCTCCAACTATTTTATCATGTATATCACTGTCTTATGGGTCGTGCGTGATAAAAAAATTTTTTAGCATTGAACCAAAGATTTCAGGTGTAATACTAACTCAGTGAAGTTTGTCTTTGTTTAAAATGGGGTGATGGATAGTGGGAAAGAAGGAACAATCAAGCGAAACATGTGTAGGATGTGGAAAGCGTGGTGGAAAGCCGTAGAAACATGTAAATTAGAATCTGGGGCAAGTGTTATACCTTTACCTTAATCAATTGAAGTTACAAGGCAATAACATTCACAAACTTCTCTATCACCAACTAGAACTTTAAGTCGTAAATATTGATGAGTTTTCAATTTCAGCTGATTAGAAATGAGGAAAGTAATGCAGAAAGATAAAAGAGTAGAACATAGCCTTGCCGGAATTTGAACCAGGGACCTCCGGGGCGGCAGTCAAGCACACAACATACTCGATAAGCAAGGCCGCCCATAAAAAAGCATAAGGAGATCTTTTTTGAGATTGGCTTTGAAAAAAAAATAATTAAAAATTTTCATTTTGTTTTATTTTCTCACGAACCTGCGATAATTTCTCCCACAAGCGCTTAAACCGCTTGACCAATGAGGCAACGTATTTTCTTCAGGAAAGCAAAATAACGATTATTTTTTAATTTTTAGATCAAAAGATCATACGTAAAAAGATGTTGCAAAAAAATTTTAAATGTAGCCATATGAAGCTAGTGAGTCAGCGATTCCGTTTTTAATATGACTTTTTTCATGATTTTTTGATCAAATATTTTTTATCGTTATTTTTTGGTCAGAAATAAAAGTTATTTTTTGTTCGTTATTTTTTCAATCAGAAATCAAAGTTATTATTTTATCGATATTTTTTCAAGCAAAAATAAAATTTATTTTGTGATCGTTATTTCTTCGATCAGAAATGGAAGTTATTCTTTAATCGTTATTTTTTCGATTTTTTTTTTGTAATCGAAATAGTATCGATTAAAATTGAAATCAAATTATTATTTACAAATAAAAATCTTTATATATAAAAAACAAAGGTCATACGGTACCACTAGACTGTACCACCTCCTATGCAAAAAAAAAGTGCGCCGTATACCAGCGAATATGACGCATTTTTGCAAGACAATTACGAAAAAATTTTTTTTGTTTTGACCGAACGTAGGGGTCGCGCATTGACATATTTCTTCATATCTCTGATGTTCAGAGTTGGATTTCAAAGTTTGGTATATCAATATTTTAATCTCAAGCTGACCAATATGACCTCTGTAGAAGTTATTGACCTCAGGTGTACCGTTCTAAAATAAAAAAAAATAAAGCTCTTAAAATATCATTATCTTTTGCTCAGGAAGTATATCGATATTTCCAGCAGAACTATTTTTAAAAATTTTTTTTTAATTTTTAATTATATTTTAAACTTATTCATGAGATCCGACAACTAAGCAAATAAAATTATTTATTCCATCTCAAATGCTCTGTTAAATACTCAGTTCATTATGTTAATCGGAAAGAGAAGAATTGTGTGCCTTTTAGTAGCCATTGAAAAATCCATAATTTCTCCCATAGCTCTGGTTAAAAATTTGTTTCTCCTTTGTTCCAATTTTTTTCATATATCGTTTAACTCTAGATAATCTTGATCCTCGAAGCTATTCCCAAAGATTCAATTAAAACCTTGTTAATGCGCAATTTTAATAATGAACCCATCAGCGCATGATCTTCTCTCGCTGTAATATTAAAAATGCTCCTATAATTAAAAAAAAAAACATGATGCCACAAAAAAGCCCTGATCACTGATAAATAAAATTTAACAAAAAACACAAATAAACCCTCGTAAGGCTCTTGAAAAAAAACAATGTTTAAAAACGAAGGCTGTCAAAATAATGCACAACATTCGAGTACAAACAAAACTGTAACAATTCATACATCTTCTTAAACGATCAGCCGAATTAAACGATCATTCATCAGCTTTCATGCGCTTGAATTAAACAATTTATTTGCTGCTGTCCGTCAAATGAGCCAGCCAGACATGCCTAAATATTTAATTTTAGCTTATCACACGTGCACCACGTATATGCGACAGAAACAACCCCAACGCCATGGTCGATGCCATTCAACGCTGATACACATTCGTGCCAACCTTTTTTTGGTCTAAATGAAGATGATCAACTGATAAACATTTTTAAAACGCAGCCACACGTCAAGCAAGCGCCAACAATGCCACAAAATGCGTGGCGGCGGACGAGTCCTGGCTAAGTTATAGTCAAGCCACTAATTAAACATATAGCGGGAAGTCCTTAAAGTGTGCTAAGGCAATCGAGTCACAGATAGACAGACAGACCAACAGACAGACAGATAGACGGACTTTTTGACTTCGAATTGCCGTGCGCTTGCTTGGCACTCTGCTGATCGTTATCTGCCCCCGTTAAGCAAGGCAAGGCCTTTTTTTTCGTTTGTTTCTCTTTCATAACGCAAGGATCAGCAACTTCAGAGGAAGATCCTCAACGAGTGTGCTGCCTAGCATATTAACTTTTTTATATCATGCTAAGCTTGAATATGTTTTTTTTTTGTTTTTTTTTTTTTGAGTTTTGTTTCGGACAGATTGGGGTCGATAATTTAAGCGCAGCATTTTTTTAATTCAACACATTCGTTAATCGCTTGACGTAATTTGATCTTTGATTATATATAGCTATGTAGGTTGTTTTTATATTTTTTTTTTTTTTTTTTTTTTTTTAGTTATTGAAATAAATACGTTTGGAATTTATTAATGAACTGCTGTATTCATTAATTTCGAGGGTTAACACTGAGCACTCAAGAGTCAGCGAGTGGTCGCAGTTGTTTGTTGGTGTATTGATAGAGGTGAGGGTGAGGTTCGTCATTCCAACTGGCGAACATATGCAAAGTACTCACTTTTTGCTGTTCTCTTGCTCGATATAGTTTTTCGATCAGATGTTCCAATTCGGTTATTTAATACTTAAGCAAAGTGATTATATTGTGTGTTTTTTTTTTAATTTTTCTATCTTCATGTGTACCACTGTTTTCTGCACATTTGAACAATTAACAACATGTCTTTATCTAAGCTAATAACTAAGTTATGCCAGAATCCACTGGGAATTCAAAGGAAAGTTCATGTTCGTTGTGCATTTTAACAACGATCTTCGGAAGCGTGTCTGTATTTTCTATGAATAAGAATAATGTTGGATGGAATTGTTTGCAGAAAAAAGTCATCTGTTCAATATTTCCAAAGTAAGTAAAGAGTTTAAAAAAGATTTCAGCATCATTTTATTTTAACGATCGAAGAAACCTAACCGGAACTATATCGGTTCTTCTGAAGGCCTTTTTTTCGCAGAAAAAAGTTTGCATATCTTGCTGTCCTAGAATTGGTTGACAATTTCTTTCGGTATCTTTCATGCATATTGATTTTTTTCTAAAAATGCAAAATTTTTTTTTTTTTAATCTTCGATTTCACCTACTACATCTATACAGTCAAATCTGCCTTGGTTCGGAAATGGGCTGATGGATTAGTAAGAAGGAATTTGTAATCAAGTTAAACATGAGTAGAATGTAAAAGGTTTTCCATTAAAGACTTGACAGTTTTTTCTTAAATTAAACGCAAACCATTTGAGATATTTCAAAAACTTTATTATCGGCTTGAAGTACAATCAAAACATTTATGAATGGATTTCGACTTCGTTTATATGGCCACCGCGGGCACGTATGCAGCGGTCGATTCGATGGACCCAATTTTCGATGACTCGGCCACACATTTCGGCCGAAATGGCCGCTATTTCGCTTTCAATGTTGGCTCTGAGCTCTTCCAACGCCGCACAGTGGTTTAAAAGCGGATTTCAATACGAAAATTTATGGCTTCCTATGGCCGATATTAAGTTTTTTATTTTTTAAGAATTGTCCAATTAGCATGTTTCCAAAAGGTCTTGGTGAAATCTTTACAGGATTATTGCACAGAAACCATCAAAGTTGATATATAATAAAGAGTTCAATAAATTCTCTGTAACAAGAGGTATATTTTAAATTAAATAACATGTGACCACTGAAAAAAATATGGTTTGGTTTCTTTAGTCTTAAAGAAATAATATGAAATAACAAACTTGCATAGTTAGACTTAGAATGCATTGCATTTTTCTTAAACCAAATAACTTTTTATATTTCAAACTCTACAAACAGTTTAAAGTCATTTTTGGCAGAGAATAACTATCTTCCGGCGTTGACCGGTAAGCGATCGTTAAGATTATCATCATTATTGGACTTATACTAAAACTTACAAAAAAAATTAGCTGTCAAGACCTACCAAAACAGTTTTTATGAATGAAAAACTAAATGCATTTTGTGTAAAAAAATCGAGTTCTATTGATTTAAATTGCAATTTTTTGCAGCATGCTTTTAGGCTTACTTCGAAAGGGCGTGCTAAGTAGAGCAAATGCAACTGCTTTTGTTTATTTTTTGGTCACAACAACAAGCACAACAAGTTTTTTGTGTTGTTAACACCCTACCCTACAGGAATTTAATTATTTCAAACAAAATATTAAATAATTTAACACATTTTCAACAAGAATCAATTAATTCCGCATCATTAAAACCACGGGCATAAAAGCAATACAAAGTACGCAACATAAAAAATACGAGCTCTGAAAAGTAAAATCTATGCCCAAAAATATGCACCAAAAAATTGCAAAAAGTATATGGAAATTGATTCGAAACAGTTTAGGTTCGATTAGTTGTTATTTAATTAAAATATTTTGAAATGATTTTTTTTTAATTTTTTTTATAAGAGTCGAGTAAATATTTTTCTAGAGCAACGACAGCCTCTATTTCATATCGTTAAGATCCAATGTCACGATAAAGCTGCAATTTATAAAAAGTACGCGTGAGAAAAATTTTATGTGGGAGGTGGGCGTGACCGAAAATTTTTTTTTTCAATTCTGCGCAAAAATATATATGTCCGTACAGAGTTATTTTGAAATCGGGCCAATATAAAAGAAAATATGACGTTTTAAATTTTCTTATAGTATGGAAGGTGGGCGTGGTTGTGGACGGTCTAATTTTTTTTTTTTTCCTTACGGTTTTATATTTTAAAATCTAACTTCCATGCAAAATTTTATGACTCTACGACTATTATTTCTATTTATTGACATCTCTTGTATTGACATCACTTGCGCCGCACAGTGGTTGAAAGGTGGAAATAAATACCAAAATTCATGTTCTCTTTTTAATATTTTTTTTTAATTTACATCGTTTAAGAATTGTACAATTAGCATAAATCCAAAATATTTTTGAATAATATTCATTGGTTTTTTGTCTAGAGGCCCTCAAGCTCGAACAATGCAAAAAAACTGAAAAAATTATGTAAAAAGTTGATATTTTTACAGAGTTACTACAAAAAAAAAGGAAGAGATATTCCCCTCCTGTTTTTTTTATTTATTAAATTAAATGTCCAAAAACAGTTCCGCGTATTTGAAATACATTGTTTACCTCTATTTTTTTAAAAAACACAAATTTAATGTGGATATAAAAAAAAAACGTAAATTTATTTTTTAGCAGAATGTTACTTTGTGAGCTCCAAGTTGCGCCAAAAAATCTTTCAACGGAATGTATTTATTGATCTTTTACGTAAATGTTTCAAATAATAAAAGTGAGCTCTTTTAAGCTTTTTTCACAAGATATGACAATAACTTGTTTTTGTTTTGAGAAAAATATAGAGTTGCTCAGTCTCAAGGCTTAAGGCCCAACTAAGTTATGCGTAAGCAAACAAAAGTATCAGAGAGAAGTAAACGAAAACTTTTCTTAATTTAAAAAAAAAACTCAAAAACCACTTCTCAATTTTCAATAAAAAACACAGTATGCATGAAAAAAAAATCAATATGAATTAATTCCAATAAATTGAAAAAAACACTGAAAAAAAACAGAAGCTTAAAATTTAACACAATGTATTCAAAAAATGTGTTCATAATTAACTTATTTTTATTTTTAGGTTTTGCAACCTATGCAAAGTTTGACGTATTGTTAGTTCGACAAACTAATTTTTTTAATCGGAAGAGCCCATAAAAGAGTTAAATGCACCAGTAACTAGTCACACAACATGGAATAGATTAATTGAAAATGATTTTAAAGCACATTCCGCAAGAAAAGTGATATACTTGAGCAAAAAAGAAAATTCGCAACAGAGTAGATTTTGCAAGAAAGCATCTGATACGAAAAAATTGAAAAAACGCCCAAAAAATATTACACATAATCCCCAGCACACGGTAAAAATTATTAAACATGGTGGTGATAGCGTAATGCTATGGAATTGTTTTTCCTCGTAGGGCGTAGCTCTTATATTGGATTAAAGGTAAAATGTGGGCCACAGACTATGTAAATATATTAAAAAGCATAATGCTGCTATTTTCCGATGGAGTAATGCAGTTAAAATGTGTGGTTATGCAAGATAACGATCCCCAACACTCTACGCAACTGGCAAATATATGGTTCCGGGACAATGGCATTAATTTATTAGATCGACCATCGCAGTCACCAGACGTTAATTTAATTGAACACCTTTGGGAGTCTTATAGGAGAATATAGCTGGCTATATAAATCCAAAAACCAAAGAAGATCTGTAGATATCAGGATGAGTGGTATGCTATTGATCCCTCAATTTGTGACAAGCTGGTGGATTCCATGGCCCGTCGGTGCATTGGAGTTCTAAAAAAGCGTGGTGCCACAACAAAATATTGAAAATATATTAACAATAAGTTAAACTAGTTTTCAGTATAAAATTCGTAGATTTTAAGAAAAAAAGTAATATTATGTTTGTTATAAGTCTTTTGTTTCTATTATTTTTTCCAAGGACAATAAATGAAATGGTTTTTTTATGAATTGTATGAAGCGGAGACCCAGGTTCGAACCCCAGCAGCGACAGAAAATTATTTGAATTAAAATAATTTTTCTGTACGGCCGCCACCTCTCTGCAGACAATGGCAAACCTCAGAGAGTAATCAAAATGCCATGTAAAGCTTCCTGAGAATAAGAACATTTCGTTCATCGCCGTTCGGAGTCGGCGTTAAGCCTGTAGGTCCATTTCTCGGTCAATTGTGTACAAACTTAATAACACGCACAACACAATTGATCCTAAGAAGCTAGGTCAAAGTCCTTTCAAGGGCTGAAATGGCCAGTTATTTATTTTTTTTTTTTTATGAAGCTGATATTTTTTTTTTATATTCTGATAGATATTCTCTTTATCTCTAAGGCATATGCAAACTTTGAAAGGAAAATTTATTACACAAAAAAATGATCAAACAAATGAAAAACATACAAGCATTTCTATTATTTTTTCCATCACTGTAGTAGTTTTGAAATTTTGGAGATAGTAGTTTTGAAATTTTTTCGACTAAGGCAAGAAAAATTGCACTTGTCTACTGCTAAAATGTAAAATATATTTTTAAAGGGATATAGTAAAAATACATCAGATTTTATCTGGAAAAAAAAATCGTTTTTTTTTTAACGATATTCAAATATTCGGTATAGTAACTTAAGTATTTGTGGCGTAGTTGGTTAAAGTGCGTGGCCGCTATGTCTTCGAATCTGAAGACCCGGGTTCGAATCCCAGCAGCGACAGAAAATTATTTGAATTAAAATGATTTTTCTGTACGGCCGCCACCTCTCTGTAGACAATTGAAAACCTCAGAGAGTAATCAAAATGCCATGTAAAGCTTCTTGAGAACAAGAACATTCCGTTCATAGCCGTTCGGAGTCGGCGTTAAACCTGTAGGTCTAATTCTCGGTCAATTGTGTACAAACTTAATAACACGCACAACACAATTGATCATAAGAAGCTAGATCAAAGTCCTTTCAAGGGCTGAAATGACCAGTTATTTATTTATTTTTATTTTTAACTCAAGTAGTCGTATTATAAAATGTTTCCCAAATAAGAGTTACCTTCCTTCTATATAAGATATAAAAATATATAGTTCTTACTCAAATTCAATCGTTAATTATGTGAGGTACCTCAGAAACAAAAAATTATTTTTGTCTCAAAAAAGGTACTCAAAATATATACTCAGCTAACTTTCGAAAGAAAATTTCAAATAACCACAAGAAAATCTATCACAAACCAATTTAGAATTTATCCATTTCTACATTGATTTCGCCATCTTTACAGCTCAAGAAAGCTTTCTTACTTCATAACTATATTTTTATAGCAAAGAAACTCCTATAAACACTCCTATTCCAACTTATCCATGCAATGTTCGTCTAACAAGAGTTAGACCAACTACACTTCGTTTGTGAGTTGTATTTGCCACAAACAAATATTCAGTTGTCAACTTTAAAAAATATCTTATATATATATACCGCATAATATTTCGGTAATTATTATTTATTATATTAATTGTCTTTCCCCCAATGTCCGTCCGTTTTCTTATTGGTTGTACTTTTCGCCCCTCTGTTGCTATATCCGCTTGCGTATTATTCAAATTACCAATTTGCTTATATAGAACAGTGTGTCCACAAAGTAACTCTGAATTATAAGCGCTGTATGTATACAACGAAGGGAAAAACAAAAGAAGTTTTCAGTAGGAAAAAAAGCAAATTTTTCAATTGCTGCAATTTAAAAATCATTCGCGTTTATGACAAACGAAATTAATTACCTCCAACAAAATGACGCCTTTCTCGCAACTGACTATTATTAGGACAACTGTTGAAACGTTTGCAACTAACGATTTGAAGCACGACAAACAAAGTTCCGCTAATGAACTGGCAATAAACGTTTTTTTTTTTGCGTGTAGTTACTCATGCGTTTATTTAATGATAAAAAATTCTTTAAGTAGTTGATTCAATATTACTCAAAATTCCTGCCAAAATCTTAAGACGACCCTAAGTAAATTGGAAAATGAACATGACAACACCCAGGCTAATTTGTGCCACCTTTTTTGAGTCCCTTAGAGCAATCAGCTACTTTTATGTATTTTCCATTCAATACCGATTTTTGGACCAAAAACAAATAAATTAGTTCCCAACTTTTTTTTTTACAACAGTTATCGGAACACTTGCCTTTCGGCGATTTGAGGCTGCTACAGAATCTAATTTCAGCCTTTGAAAGGACTTTCGCGCTTCTTATGATCAGTTGTGATGTGCGTTTTATTCAATGTTTGTACACTAAGGGAAAAAAATATTAAATTTATTCAAAAACTTTTTTAATTTATCCAAAAAGCGAGTCATTTTTGAACCAATAACGCATTTACTTAAACCGACTACGTAAATATTTAAAATTTATTTAAATACTTTTTTATTAAATAAAATATTAAAATATTTAAAATAAAATTAATAGAAAATATATTAAAATTATGCACGAATATATTTCAATATCTTTCAAATATTTACTATTTGAAAATAAAACTATCGCATTTAAAGAAAATTTATATAAAAATATTGATTTTAAAAAACAACATATTTAAGTTGAAGAGGAGGAAGAAACGAGGAAGAAAAGAGGAAGAAAAGAAGAAGAAAAAAGGAAGAAAAGAGGAAGAAAAGAGGAAGAAAAGAGGAAGAAAAGAGGAAGAAAAGAGGAAGAAAAAGTAAGAGAAAGTATGAAGCAAATATGCAGGTAAGTGACAACCAGTGATGTGATTCTGATTTAGTAAAAAATCCCGATAACATCCCGATTTAGACCTGTTTATCCCACCAAAATGACATGAAAAACCCACAAAAAATCCCACCCAAATATTTATACAAATAACGATTTTTTATGCAATTTTTGAAAAGAAATAAGGATGCCCACCTGCTGAACAGGCCCACTTACTGCTGAACACTGTGAGTTCTGACGTCTGTATGATGCGCCAATGTGTAAAGTGTTGCAGTAACATCTCATTGAATGTTCACTTTTAATAAATCACTGAGATGAATGCGCATGCTGCTTTAGCCCCACGGCCGTTGAGAAATAAAATATTCGAATAAAACGAAGCTGAGCAAAAATAGTTAATTTCTATTTAGTGAATTTCAGAGTGTTTCTTATCGATAAAAAAAGGTGAATATGAGTAGAATTCTATATTTAATGTTTACTTTTCACAATTCGACGCGCAATCGAACAATATTTAGAAATGGGAAAAAAATATTTCACGTCATATCATGATGGCGTGCCTGGCCATCTACTGAACAAAACGTTGGTCCACCTTCCGAACAAATTTTCAGAAATCGTGTAAGTAAAAAATTGGCATTTATATGATTGAAAATAGTGTTTGAAATAAGTTAAAATAGTTTTCGTGATTGTCGTCCACGTTCAGATAAAATTTTAGAATGGCGTCGCCTAAAAAAAAATTGAAAAGAAGAACGAATATAAATTCTGATGCGATGGCTGCAGCCATCAAAGAAATTCAAATCTCTATTGTTTAAAGTTCAAAGAGTCATTATGAACTATTGATAGAATAAACTTTTTATAAACTCTCAAAAACTATTTTTTTTATTTCATTTTCTAATTTTTTTCAACGATTTGTTTTAGGTGCTCAGTAGCTGGGCCGATTTTTTTAGCGATCGATTTCGAGACTTTTGCTAGATCGACTGCCTAAATTATAATTTTTGGAAATTTTAAATTTTGATTAAAATTCCTGTTAGTTATTGAACTTAGCTTCCAAATGAAATCAAGAGCTCTGAAAAATTATGTTTTAAACCAAAGGTATAGCCTCCAAGCAAAACGTGTTTGGTAGGCGCGCATCCTCCCCTACATTTTATAACATTATAATAATTTTATAGTTTAATAATGTAAATAATGAAGTTTTTCAATAAATATAACAAATTTCCACAAAAAAAAAAAAAACAAATACGAAAAGTTAAACACTGCGTTTTTTATAAAAACTCTCTCAAGTGTATGAAGTAATCGTAAATTTCTTTCGTTGCATCAAAGTGAAACTGAGCTTATATTTTTGTTTTTAAATGAGGATCTTATTTTCATTAATTTTAAGCCTCTGAATATACATATCCCTTTCTTACATATTTAGAATGAATGAAACAGCAATTAAACGAAAAATTTTGAAAGATTACAAAAAAGTGATACCAACCAGTTTTGCTAATTTACACTTTAATTACTAAAAAATTATGATTCAATAGAAAATCCCACCTAAGCATACGAAATCCCACACGTTCTCAAATAGCCAAATATCCCGAAATCCCACCGAATCACATCACTGGTGACAACCGTTGCAAGATATTTTTGAGAAAATATCGAGTTGTCACTCCACCCTACATAAATTCATCATCGCACACATCACCCATCGCAATCACAAATCATATTGACCAAACGTGCATTATATATTATCCTTGTAACACAAACTAAACGAGAACTATAAGAACCTGCAACGGCAAGAAATAACTGCAGAAACAGAGTGCGACGCTGCTGCTGCTTGGCGGCTGCTTGGCCGCTGTATGGAATGTGTGTGTAGGTGTGACGTGAAAATTTTCACGTTCAATTGAAAAAATTTTTGTGTCTGCTGGGATTCGAACCACGGCCCTTACGGTTTGAAAAATATCTATAGAACGGTCAACGAATGTTAAAAAAGAAGTTGGAAAAACGAGTTCCAACAAAAAAAAAATTTGAACACAAAATACAACCAATTTTTTTATGATATTCTAACGGGAATTTAGCATGGAGTACCAAAATATATCAGTTCACCAGATATCATTCTCCTTTACTACTCCAATACTCCGCACTGTCCCTTTGCAATCTAATTTGCATCCACTTACCTCGATAACATGGCAGCATCCTGTGGCCCACCTACAGCACCAGGCTGTGGCAGATGCGGTATGGGTGTAACTAACATGGTTCCATTGCTGCTGCCATTCTTCTTCGTCGGCTCACTACGACTTAGTATGCTCGATATGGAGAAGCTTGTGTAGCCATTAGCCGTTGTGGCCTTGCTGCTGGCTCCACCAACGCCACTGCCAGCGGTGTTTGTGGTGCTGCCATTGCTGTCGCTGTTGTTATTGTTGTTGTTGTTATGATTGTTATTATTTATTAATTTATTGTTGTTATTATTCGCCTCGTCGACATTGCGCTGCGGTGATCTGCTGACTGCCGTCGGACTCAAGCGCTCCGACGCTATAGGTGCAGTCGCTACTGCGGCAGCTTGATGCAGCAACTGTTGATGTGCCGAGTGTGCCGGATGTGCGGGATGCAAATGACTGAAACTGTGCAGTGCATGATGCAGCGCTGCCGGGTGTCCGCTCAAACTGCTCAAATGATGCTGCAGATGATGATGCAAGACCGTCGGCGGTACAACAGCAGAGTTGGGACTGTGGAAGTTGGCATTGGCTGAGGTTGGTGTGCCACCTGCAGATGTTGTTGGTGTGCCGCCGCTGGAGTTTGGTGTGCCGCAACGACCACCGCCATTCATTGTAGGCGGCGTAGAGGTACCACGCAGCGGGCTATCGCAGCGCACAGCCTGACCGCAGCCAAGTGGACTGGGCTCAGGGCTGGAGACAACACTGATATCAACTTCAGCTTCGGAAGAGGACATTTTGTTTTTAGATAACAACTGTTTCAAATTTATACAAATTTGAATTTAAATCAAGTTTTTTTTTACGTTTCTCTTAATTTAGGCAAACTTAAGTTTGGCAAACTTGAGAAAGCTTTAAGCATGAGCTTTAGACATATTTATTGTTGTTCTTAAATGATAAAACTTGTTGATATTTTTTTTTTTTTAAAGAAAAGATTTTCTTTTTTCTCTGTTCAACTTATATCACTTATAATTCACAGCTACTTTTTCGTAACACTTAAATTTAAACCGTTATTCGTAACCGCTTGGCCGTCGTCACTTTGCCGTTAGACGTCTTCACCGGTTCATCAACGTTTCGCATTTAAATTTGAAAAACTCAGCACGATGCCGTTTCGACTCTTGTAATGCGGTGACTGTGATGAGGGGGCAAAATAAAACAAACACACACACACACATGCAGAACTTGCATCGCTCCTGTTTAACTCCGTCAATGCCGTTTGTTTTATTTGCTCGATCTATCGTTTCTGGTCGGTTATTTTATTGTTTTTCTTCAATTAACCCCCGGTTGCGTCGGCCAGCGTCTGTTGTTCGTTGCTGCACAACTGAAACTAAGGTGGTTGGTTGGAATTCTTTTGGTTTTTGCCTAAAATGGTTTTTGGTCGCTAAAGAGCGCAAAGCAACAACAACAAGCACAACATCATCCTCCTAGCCAACCAACCCCTAGCTGGGCTGGCTGGTGAAAATTGCGCGAATTGTTGGTTGTATCTTCGGTAGTAAGGGAAAAACACCCCTATAAGTTCGAGCAAGTAGTGCCACAATAGACTTGTTCATCAGCTGCTATCTCACTCTTTTGTTCTCTGCCGCTCTCCTAAGGGTTGTTTAGTTAATCGACACAACACACAATGTTTCTAAATTCGCTGCAAACCACACTAAAACACTTAAAAAAAAAAAGGAAAAACACGCTCAGCACTGACTGAATGAAAAGAAATCAAATCCAGAAACGTTTTCTCTTGTTTTGCTTTTTTTTATCTCCTGCTTGTTTTTGCAACAAACGGGTGCCAAGCAGCACCATAGCCATTCATAGTTTTTCATGCACCATTTCCACTATAACGTTAAAAATGACGAAGAATACCGTGAAATGGAAACACTGAAGGGGGGCGTTGGAGGGTTAAGGGTGTGTCCATTTATATCTAGTTATTGACTTGAACGAGCAAACTATTTCGATCAATGTACACACAGAAAGGTCAAGTGTTGCTTAATTGAAATATTAATGGTAGTTGTGTTAACCTCCGTCACGACAACCTGTGATAGATAATCGTAGAAAAACATTTCTCAATTTACATTATTGTGGGCTCAGTTCGCTGGGACCAAAATATATTCACTGGAAGTTGCCGGTTTTTAGAATAGTACTTGGAAGTGATAAAGAAATTTGTTATGGGCAACTCCGAGAAGCTTTAAACTACGTTGGTAAGGGTATAACAGAAATTCATACGTATCTCTATCTCCGTTTTCCTATCTTGAATGTCCCCCATCCGACCAATTATCTATACAAATTCTAGCCATTGAAAATTAAACCTCTTCTTTTATTTCACGAAATTTTATTTTTGCTACATACATACAAACGATACCGAAATTGTATGGAAAGAACTAAATTGCATTAAAAAAAAAAAACAATGACAAGAAGGCGTGTGGTAATTATTTACAAATTTACTATGGACATCAAGTATATTCTCGTATATGTACAAATAAGTATTTTATCAATTATTCTTAGATATGTGCAAAAAAAGTTCTAATTCTTCGTAATCATATAGATACAAAAAAAAAAAAGAAAATAGCCTTTTGAAATAATCAGGATGGTAAAGCGGAAGAAAAAGACCTTGTTATCTTGGGCGGAAAGCCAATGTAAAAAGACTAGAAATAAAGGGCTTAGTAGAAAATAACAAAAGTTCTGGAAAACTTTCCATCAAGCTACTTTCTAAGAATCATTAGAACCAGGGAGCAGCTTCTTTTGCGACTCTTGGTTTTTAGCTCCAGAACTGTGGCTAAATTTTTTAATTTTGCAGATCTCGCTCGCGATCCCGAGCCATTTTTATATATGTGTTCTGCATATCACGCTTGCGAGCTCAATCCATTTTTTCTCATTTTCGTAGCTCTCGCTTGCGAAACCGAGTTTTTTTTTAATTTTTTATAGCTTTCGCTCACTAGCTCGGACAATGTTTCCAATTTTTGTAGCACTACTTATCTCCAAAGTACATGCGAGCCAAGAGTACATGATGGGCACCGCTCACGAGCTAAGGAAAGTAACTATTTTTTTATAAGCAGGTTTGCCATGCTCAAAAAGTTGATGGAATAATCAACTAATATCCATGGTCATTAATCAATTGCTTAAAGATAATCAAAAAATGGATTAGGAAGTTTAATCAGCTTTGCGAGATAAATCTTTCAACCCACAGTTGGTCATGCTGCGCAAGGAAAAATTACTATCGCATCATGATAATATTCTATATTTTAGGAAATTTTCTAAACATTCATCTCATACTCACTGGTATGCATTTCTATAGCTGCAATGTTTTTTTATTTTTTAATTAGTCTAAATTGAATAGCAGTATTTTTAAAATTTTCTTTCTCCGTGTTTTCTTAGATTCTCACTATATAAATTAACTAAAAAGAGTTTTGATGATTTTTTTACGTCATCGATTTTAACTAAACTTAGAAACCAGTTATCAAATACACCTTTAATATACATCAATAAACAAATTGAATTTTTCATTATTACAATTTATGGACATATTTGTAAATATTTATATAAATATTTCAGAAAAAGAATTGATAGAAACCTTGTTCTGAATAAGAAAACATCCCAAAAGACCAAGAAATCTTAGCTCAGATTCTGCTCAGGAGTCACACGAAAGCAAAAGTGCAAAAGCTTTACGAAAAGAGAGTAAGGTTTTTAATAAGTAGGTACTTTATTGCATAATATCAACAGGCCAACTGATAATACGAAAAAAATGTATGAGATAAACCCAAAAAATTTGTAAAATAAAGCCGCAACAATTTTACACAACATATCACATCATTAAAAATAAAATTTACAAAAAAAAGTAGACAAAAAAAAATTTTATAATGTTTTTACCTTATCAGGTCTTTTATTATGACAAAATTATTAATAAATGATATAACATTATAATAAAAATAACAACAATATAAATAATAATAGCAAAAATATTTGTTTTGATAGTAATCAAAATAATAATAATCATAATCATAATAAGAATACTAATACCTATCATAATAATAATAATGATAATAATAATAATAATAATAATAAGAATAAAAATAATAATAATAATAATGATGATAATAACAATAATAATAATAATAACAATAATAATAATAATAACAATAATAATAATAATTTCAATAATAATAATAATAACAATAATAATAATAATAAGTATAATAATAATAATAATAATAATAATAATAATAATAATAATAATAATAATAATGATAGTAAAAATAATAATAATAATAATAATAATAATAATAATAGTAATAATAATAAAAAATAATAATAATAATAATAATAATAATAATAATAATAAAAATAATAATAATAATAATAACAATAATAATAATAATAATAATGATAGTAAAAATAATAATAATATTAATAATAATGATAATTATTATTATTGATTATTGATTATTTATAATTATTATAATGATAATAATAATAATAATAATAATAATAATAATAATAAAAAATAATAAAAACTATACAGATAGTAATAGTAATTATAAAAAAAAATTTAAAATTATATTTTATTTTTATTATTCATTTTTAAAGTTAAGAGGTAAAAACTGCCTGCCACATCTCACATGTGTCGTCACAAAAGTGGTATCTAAAGAGTTGTTAAACTTTTATAGGGATATGTAAATAGTCCTTACTTATTGAGTAAAATATACTTTAACGTTCCTCTTCGTCCAAGAAGAAGTTTTGAGCTACTATATATGAATTTTTGTAGAACAAACTATTTATAAAACGAACCACTAAGAAGTGCATGTGGTGACTTTAATGCTGTATCCGAAATTATATCTTTAAACGAATCCATATACTCAATTTAAAATAAAATTCTAGATTATCTACAGTACCGCTATTGATTTTGGTCATGCTTTCTATATATCGATACTCAATTAAACATACGATCCAAAATTATCTTCAGTACCGCAGCGGATGTGAATTATTCTCTCCCAAGGATTTTTATTGTTCTCCTGGCGGCGTTGGCAATATATTACTACCAAGCTGAATTAAATTAAACATGATTATCCAGAGCGAGACCACGTCCGTCTCGCCTGGCATATGCCGGAGCTAGACTCAGTCCGTTTAGCCTTGCATGTGTGAGCTTTGCTCTAATCATTGTTTGCAGAAATCTACCTACAACTGAATAGAACTTGATTATCCAGAGCAAGACCTCGTCCGTCTGGCCTGGCATATGAGGGAGCTCGACCGCGCCCGTCTAGCCTTTCATATGTGAGCTCGGCTCTAATCAATCGATCTATTAACTATCAAGATTACATCTGGAATATGCGTACAACTTTTAACATCTACCTGGAAATTTGTTTTTATTTTTATAAAATTATTACTAAGTAAACTAAGTTAAAGAATACTTTATTGTAAATTAAAAAAAAAACAATGAATTGTTAAATTTTTAAAAAAGCTATACAGCCTCAGGGCTTAGCATTCAATAAATATTGAATATTAAAGCTCGCAACAACTCATAACATCCCCTCCGAACTCAGACTTCTTTCTATCCTGGGACCAATTTCATATTACTCGTACATCCACATTGTGAACATGAATTATGCCTTCGTCTCTGTAGTTCATCTCCGAGCCACGCCTTTTTTTGTGCTTGGAGATCTTCCACTTCCAGTTTACACTCCTTTGCTTTGAGCACGTTCCTTGCAAACCGTGAAACGAGCAGCCATGAAACGACCATAAAACTGTGAAACATCTACTGCAGTTGTCTTCATGGTGTAATTAACAAGGTGGTAGTGAATTTTTAACCTCTCTCAAAAAAATTAACTCTCGATTTGTCAAAAACAGCTGATAGCATATTTTAAGCAAAACCATAGCAAAACAAATTTTGTGATATTTGTGCTTATTGTAAAAGTTTAATTTGATTATAAACGTCCAAAAAACATGGATAAGAATAAAAAGCTGCTGAGGCACTGTTCCATTTAAAATTCCATTGTGGCCAATTAAATTGCACGAAGCTGGCACATCTTGTCCGTATAGATTAGTAAAACACATCGTTGTTCCAAACTCTTGCGTTGACTGCGCTGACTCACGTTGTACCTAAAGTAAAGCTATTAGCTAATAAAAAAACCAACAAATATCAAACTTAACCTCAAATTGATTAAACTACTTCTCCGGCAGCTCAAGATAAATAGCTGGATTCTTTAAGCATTATGTACCACCTCGTCCGGATTGTGATACAGCTTTAATTGGCTCAGCTTATTACTGCTATTGCTATTCTGCAACTATATGGCCAGCTCATCCATACTTGCAGGAAATTACAGTTTGTTTCCATATTTGGCTCTAGTTTTTCACCCCTTTTTATTATTTTGATGAAAGTCTGATGAAAATACTTGTTGTATTGTAATTTATTACTTATAAGCTAGTTCTAGCTAGTTCTACCACAAGCAAGCAAACAAAACAAATAATGATTTGACACTTACCAACAGGTCCTCTCTTTATGTCACAAATTAGACAATAGAGAATTGATTTACTTTTACCCATTCTATGCAAATAGCTATTAAATAAATGTGTTCATCTAGCAGCTGGTTGAAATTGCAGTTAAGTTCTTCACTACGTCTATTATACCATGAGCATAGATAATGGTTCAGCCTTGCGGTCCATCTAACTTCAAAAACGCTTTGACATGCCATTGCCAAGCTTCAATTGTCGCTTTCCGTCCTTTTTTTTGCTGGCTCAATGTCGGGATTGTTTGATTCTTGCAGCTGTATTTGTTCCATTATTAGTACGTCGATTGGAATTGTTCCTGCAATCATTATTGCCGCATTTCCATTAATTGCACTATATCCAGACGCTATTCGCAGGGTAGCAGTTCTTTGTACTGTCAACAGTGACTTTCTTCTGTCTTTTGTCTTAAGGTTCTAGCCCAAACTTTGCAAATGTAGAGCAGAATGTTTTCATTGACCGATATGAGGAACTTTGGTTAGCTGACGAACGGTCTTCCATCAATGTTTGTCATCAACTTATTTAGCAGGGCTGTTACCCTTGCCGCTTTTGAGATTACTTGCTCAAAGTTGAGCAAAAAACGTTAGCTTCGAGTCCAGTTGGGCCCTGTTGGGGTCATGACTTACTACTCTTATATTTTTTTTTTTTTTTTGGATTGTATACCCATGGCTTTATATCTTAAGCATTTTTTATTGAATTTTCGTTAAGAAACAAACTTTCTTCAAAGAAATTTTTCCCAATAAACACGAGTCTCGCTTAGAGAAGGAAGGGCACAAATGATATGTAGCTATTGAAAATATATTAAATCTTTTTAATTTGAATAAAAATTGAAATCTTACTCTCATCGGGAGAGGTTCTCTATCGTGTTGAAGAGACAAGTAAATTTCAGAAAAATTTGCTAAATAGTATAAAACCATTTTTGTGGTATCTATATTATATATGAAAAACTTATTGTCTTCATTTTTTGAGAGTAATTTTCCGATAAAGGAATTGCAAACATATAGTCTTAATAGTCTTAATACCGATCTGCCACAATTTCTTATATTCATTTCAGAGTTTTGACTGGGTTAAAGTCCGTCAGTCACACACTTCGATATGAAATGTATATAAATTAAATGTATATAAATCTGAATAAAACTTTTTCCCCAGTAAAAACAACAAAGGAATTCTTATCAGAAGTTTTTATGCTTTAAATAACTTTTAAATTAAAAAAAATGGTCAATTCGCCGCAAAAACACGTGTCCTTCAAACAATGCTGTTCCTTTTGCCGTTAACAACATGGAACAGAAGGAAATATGGAACACAGCGTAAACTCAGTGAAAATTTTCAGCCATTTTTAAGGAAATATATGCTTCCGAATGGAAGAGAAAGAGAGACGTAGAGATAATACGGTCTGTGCAGAAACGTGCCCTTGCTTAGATGAGGATAACAACAACAATAACACAGTCAGAGAGCATGTTTCATTAGGATGGCTTCCAAACCGTGCAGATTTTAAAAATTTCGAAATTACAACGCTTTTAACTGAGAACAGAAATACGTAGACAACTGTTACAATTAAAGTACGAGTAATAATAGTTTGTACTGTGCCCACCATGAAAATAGGAGACAAAAAAAATAACGCAAGAGAGCGAGAGTGTGAAAATATGTGTGCACGTGAGAGTGTGCTGCAAACAAGCGCAATGGGCGTGTTCATAACAGTCAATCGGGCGTGAACCAATCACTGAATTGCTGAGCAGGCTGCATAAAGCTTTCGTCCTGGCAGGATAAACGGCATCAAAACTAAGAGCAAATCAAAATAATAAAAAAAAACTACACACTAAAATGATGTTACACCAAAAGAGTCACCGACGGAAAAAACTGTTTTTCATCTCGGTTGATAATGAAGTTTACATGGGTGTATGTGGCTGTGCGTGTGTGTGTGTGTGTGTAGGTTTGAGTGTGTTTATTTGAAGAAATAAAAATTCTTCTGCGTACGTATTCATGCGCAATTACATTTATTCCATTTCGGATATTGCGCTACCAAGTGCGTTGTAAGGGTCACCACACAGTAGTACAGTGGGGCGTTGGGGCATCTCGAGTTGGCATGGGCCACAGGCTAAGTTTTGCTCTTGCCTTTTACCTGTAGAGATTCGCAAAACATTGTTTCTTTTTTGCTTCTTCTTCTTGTTTACCTAAGTTAGCGCTGTGTGTATTTTGTAAAGGTGTTAAAGAGGCGTTGCCACATTTTTACTAGGTATGAGAAGCATTTATTTTATTCGAAGCTCTGGGGGGTGTAAAAACATTCCACTTATTTTTTTTTCTATTATTTTTATTTATCATGTGTTGTTGTTGTTGTTATTATTGTTGTTTTTTTTTTTTGTTGTCTATCACAAAAAGCAATTTAATTTGATTTCATATGTAGTTTTGTTGGCAAAGCAATTCTATAAAATTTCTTGTTGGCGTTATTCTCTTCTTTTATATTTCACCAACAGGGATGGATTGAGTTTAATTCAGAAGTACAGTGTAAAAAGCAGAAGTTGCCTCTAATAAATATATAATAATTAGATAATAGAACAAAGAGACACTTGATATATATGTAGATGCAAGCATATTTTTTATTTAGTGAAAAAGGGGCTGAATTTTGCCCTGATATTGTTTACTATGTTTTTTAAAATCTAATAGCAATTATTACACCTCGCTCAAAAAGAAATTATGAATCCGCCCCTGGCTACTACTCTCTTCTTCTTCTCTCTCTTTTTCTCTCTGTCTCACTTTCTTCTTAGTGTTCATATTTAAAATAGCATTAGTTGCTGACTAGCTTTGCTTAATAGTTGTGCTTTATTTGTTGGAAATTTATTTGCAAAATAATGATTTTACAACAAAAACAATTTCTTTGTATTTGCTTGAGTGCCGATAGAGTTGCCATGAGGAAAATATTTGTAGTTTCTTGTTTTTTCTTAAGATTCCACAAACAAAATTCATACATCTTTTGATGATTATTCAATTGAAAAATACGAAAATCTATGTAACATTAAAGAAAGACAGAAATTAAAAAAAAAAAAACAAATAAGACACATCTACATATACTAGTGAGCACTTCAAGATACACCTCATCTGGGTGCCTGGGCTCAGTCATATTGAAGGCAACTGCAAAGCTGATCCACTAGCTAGGAATTGTAGGACCACCACTATCTTCCCGGAGAAGTATAGGTAGGTATACCCTTAGTCACCTTTAAAATGCAATGCAGATGATATACGCAAGGAGCGTTGGGTGCCTCTCGCCACCTGTAAAACAGCTAGAATAACTTGACCTTCATATAACTTCAAGCAAACTTTCTAAAGGATTCAGAGAATCGATCCTCTCTGTTCTTGTGGGAGTCGAAGCCAATGACCACTATAGAAGTGTGAATATGCTAAAGATGAGGAAAGCTTTGCCCTGCCCTAAGCAAGAGAAGACTGCTCTGCCTTGGTCGACTCTACCATTCAGCTTCACGGAGAGAAACAATGTTCTTCTATTTAGCAAATATTTTGCTTTATCTTAGAAAATTTTAAATTAAGCATCATTTACTCAAATTAAGCACTAAAAACTAAAAATTAAAAAAAAAATTTTTCTAAAATTGGGTAAAATAAATAATTGGTTGAAACAGGAAATAAATACTTGATTCTAGAACCTGTAACAGGACTTAAATCTAGATAATATTTTCTTAATTTAAGCAAACGCGGAGTTGGTTATTATAAATACTCTTTAATTCATCAATTATTTTGATTGAATTAAGAAAATACAAAATTATTTCAAAATTGCTATACAAGTACCTTCTATCTTAAATCTTTCAATCTTAAAATTATGAGTAAAAAAAAATCAATTTCTCACTTCTCGTCTGAAGATATGAAATTCATTATCTAATCGTTAATTTATCACAAGATGTCAGAAAATCTTAAGAAATAAGATAAGTTAAGTTTTTGTTTAATTTATATACACAATGAGCTAGCTATTTACTCTTTTCAGATACAAGATAAAAAATAATCTTATATATCAAGCAAAACTTTCTAATTTTCAGACAATTTATAACATAGATGAAGCAAATTCATGTCTTTATAAAAAAAAAAAAAATAAAATATTGTGTAAATTATTTTTTAAGCAATTCTGGTTACATTTTCTCCTTCTTTTTCAAATAAAAACACTAAGAAAACAGATAGAAACATTAGGGGTATTCACACTGGACTCGTTAGTTTGTTAGTTGTTACTTGTTATTTTGCTACATGCACTTTGTTTTTGTAAAATTATCGAACTATCAAACTACCGAGTAACAGAGTAATATCTTAGCAACCCTGATAATTTTTTCGTTAGTTGGCAAAATACGAACAGCTGTTCCACATTTTTAATGCATGAAATTTAAATACATTAAAAATAAAATCAAACTATCGCTATCATCATCACTATCTCTCGCAGTTAAAACGGTGATACCTTAGCTAGAAGCAGTTGAAAGCTGATCAACAACAACTCCAACTCCTTCTCGTGAAATTCGCTGCATAGCGTTTGCAATCAAAGGTTAAATTATTTCAGATTTTGCCCCCGTTTGTAGCATTTTCTACTTTTTACTTATAAATTTTCAGCAATTGTAATTTACGAAAAGCAAAATCAGATGTTATTCAACAACAATTACCAGGCTAACGATATTAAACAAAAGGGTGTGTTCACAGTTACCAAATTTTACGAAGTAACAACTAACCAAATAACAAACTAACGAGTTCGGTGTGAATACCCCTATTATCTGTTCATCTCTCCATCACTAAGAAGCAAAAGGATGGTAGTTTCTTATATATTTTTAATAAACGATAGAACAACAAAACCAAGTTAGAACTGACCCTTACTTGGTCTTGTTATATCACGGCAGATCCTTTCTTCAGTATCAAAAACATCTTCATCTATAACCATTAGCCCTGATTTTTTCGATTCAGACTGATTCGTGATGCCGACAATGTTCAAATTTATATCAATATTTAATGAAATTTTCCACAAAATAAATGTTCGATAAAATTTTAAATTTTGTAATTAACAAAGCCCAACAAGCAAGAAAAAGATTTTCTCCAAGATTGGAAAAAAAGTGTTCAACCTCCACTTGATCTCCTAAGCATTTCTACAAGTCAACTTCAACATATTCGAGTCAAACTGGAAATTGGCTTGGGATATGTTAATTTTCAAAGTGGCAATACAGTTGAAGCATCAGAAAAAATAGTTTTTGTATCTGGCAACACTTGCTTGTTTTGGTTATTGTGTTTCTTATTAATTTGTGAACAGTTCTCAAATATAGTGAATTACAACTTTAAGTCTAAAGTTAAAAATTATTTATTTATAATGCTGAAGGACTTTCACTTCAATGCTGAAATTTCCGAAACGCTGAAATTTACGAAAACATCAGTACAATTGTTGTTGTTTTGTTTTCCGAAGACTGGTCAAATTTAATCATCTATTGAGTTGATGGCGTCCGTGGCGTAGTTGGTTAAAGTGCAGTGACAGAAAATTATTTGAATTAAAATAATTTTTCCGTATGGCCTCCACCTCTCTGCAGACAAAGATGACGGCAAACCTCAGAGAGTAATCAAAGATGCCATGTAAAGCTTCTTGAGAACAAGAACATTCCGTTCATCGCCATTCGGAGTCGGCGTTAAACCTGTAGGTCCGGTTCTCGGTCAATTTGTGTACAAACAAATTTACACGCACAACACAACTGATCATAAGAAGCTAGGTCAAAGTCCTTTCAAGGGCTGAAATGGCCAGTTATTTATTTTTTATTTTTATTGAGTTGATGAAAAATAATTGTCGGAAATTTACGAAGAAAAGATGTGTTAAGTAGCCATAAGCAGCACTGTTTAATGAGTGTGAGTCATTGTGAATGTGCAAAATTCAATAAGAAGAAGAACATTATGTCAAATTCCGCCTAAAAAGCTAATGAAATGTTTAAAATGGAGCAATCTTTTTTTGGCATTGCTTTTTCACAAAAGGACAGAAGCCACAAGTTTTTTAAAAGAATAATTACATAATTATTTGTTTTGATAACATTTATATAGAAATAAGCGATGGCAATTTGGAGTTTGACTAATACATGTGATTAAAATAAAAATTGAAAAACGGTCGCTCACTTCAATTCTTCGGAAATTTCCGATTTTTTAAATTTCAGCATTGAAGTGAATACCCTAAATATATTCTGAGGTTGAAAATTTATTTTAAGGAATGAAATAGAAAAATAATCTCAAAAACTTTCTTTAAAACACTATTTCTTTTTTCATTTTGGGTTGGGATCGCTTAGAGAAGGAGTTTGGAGCTTAAGTGGAGATTCAGCCTTATCTCAACTGGAGATCAAACGTCCGTTTGCCTGGAGATTGGCTTGGATCTCAAGTGAAGATCTAGCACTGAAGATTGGAGAAACAAACTGGAGCTCCACTCGAGGTCAAGCCCATCTCCTAGTTTAATGCTTACTCGGAGTAAGCTATTCCCATGAAAAATTATAATACATGCAAATTTTTTCATTAAGCTGGCAACCCTTTACACACACACACCTTCATACATAGAAATATTGGACATACTCGTACATGCCTTGTATTGAGCTGATTATTTTAAAAGTGGCCACTGAATGGGATACACATGCCCTGGGACTCCAATTTTGTGGATAAAACGCAAACATCCAAAATTGCAGACAAATTCATTGAGTGAAGAGCTTGTTGTTCATCGCTTGGAATTGTAGAGGTTATAACAACAACAACTGAAACGACTCACACACCCTGCTTCCTGCCACCCATTTAAGGCATGCGCACCACCAAAAACAATAACAACAACAAAAATATCTTCAAAAAAAAAAAGGCCACCCATTGAGCAATGAAAGCCAACGAAACGATTTTGGAACAAATTGCGCTACAATAAAAGCAAAACACAACAACAAATAAATTTTTATATGCTTCAAAGCTAAATGGTTGATGAAGTGAAGGAACTTCGAATGAAAATGAAAACCGAATAATACAACAACAATAACAACAACAACAACATCGACAGGAATAACCCCAACAACGGGCAATAATAAAAGGAACCTAATTGATGTACGAGTGCTTGGAGAATATTTTCGACTTTTATCGAGTTCGCTTTGTGCTCAGCTGCGCTTGAAAGGATTTCAATTCTCTGTGCGTTCTGTGCTCCTTTTTGTTTTCTATGTTTTTTTTTTTTCGCAGTGCATCTATATAATCGAATTTCCATTATTGTTGTTATTATTTGAAAGGGTTAGCGACGGTCTGTTAGTGGAGCAAGCACTCAGAGCTCTCGGCGGTGGGGAAAACTGTAAAAAAAATCAAGAACTTTTTAAAAAGCACTTTTTTTCGGAGAATTGTGTTGTTGGAGATCGTCTATAATTCCTCCTCAACTTAACTCCAATTAGTTTACAATTTAAGTTTATTGATCGGGGCCAAAGAGAGGAGAACGGCACAAACAAAAGGATATAAAGATATAGATAGATAGATAGCAATGAATGGCATGCAATACCAGCAAAGTTTTTCTTTTAAGCACATCGATAAAATTTGTATGGCTTAGAAGAAAAGCTTATTTGAACCTGAAGAACCATTTTAGAAGTGGGTGTTTAGATAATTTTTAAGTTAAGGTTTGTTTCGTGCCTCCCAAAGAGTAATGAAGTGACTACTGAGAGTTTTAAACAATATTTTGAAGTGAAACTTTCAAATGGCTGGGGTGGAAGTTCAGAAAATAGAAAGTTTTCTAAAACCACTATAAGTATTGCCATAGGTAATAGGTCTCTGACAAAAGTTATATCATATACTGGCAGTGACACGAAATCTTTAACAAACGTAAGTGTAATAAAAGGTCCAGAAACTTTCCGAGAAAATGCAGTGGATAGAGAGAGCCACATGAAAGAAATCATTTTCCATAAATAACGGTATTGTTTATTCTTTCTAGTAAAGTCATAATATTTGAGTTGCTTCTTATTTTTCTGACATTGGCAAACAGTAAATGGCAACACCTGCCATCTGACGTTCATATTGGAACTTAACATTGTTGAACATACCATTCTTCAGAACATTTTGCTATTTGAACAGGATTTGTTTTGTTTAAAGTAAATTGAAAAATTCATCTCTAAAAAAAAACTGGAAGTAACTCGTGAACAATAAAGCTTTCGCCGTGAATTATCAAGGCTCTTGCCTCGATAAGCTTTATTCTTTATATGGCGGTAAAGCACCATATAACCAGTTTTCCGTGGAGGTCCTCCAAAATCGGTTGCTGTGTGTGAACTAATAAAGCAATATCATCATGTGAAATACCTTGAGATGTACTCATCTTTGTATATTAGTATTATAAGGATGAATAAGATATTGTGTGATCATTTGGGCGTGAAAAAGATTTGCTCGCGTTGGATCCCACATAATTTAACAAACGATCAAACAAAAGCTCGTCTCTATTAGTGCAAGGAAATTACGAGGAATTAAATTACAAGGAAAATCGAAAATATTTCAACTTTTCTTGCGTAATTTGCGTTTTTTGACAGCTCGTTACTTATAACGAATAGAGAAAAGCAATAAAAGATACGAGTCGGAAGCTTATTACTTTAAGGGATGGCTCTTGTAAATAAATCTTAAAAATTAAAAATGTCTATAATTTCTTCATTGTTAATTTCTCAAAAGAACTTTTTTATACTCAGGATTTAATTTTTTTTTTAATTATAAATGAAGACATTTCAAGTATTTGTGTATAAATACGATAAAAACTCAACATTAAGAGCATACCAAATATTTTATAATTTTGTAGCCCTGCTTACTCTGCACGTAAAACGCAATCAATGAACTCTGCCATAATTTTCTTGCGTAAATTGTGCCAGCGAGTAGACATACACTGCCCGTCACTTGAATAGAAACAGTGCTTTTGAAAAAGATCAGAGCTTATTTCTCTGCTTGAAGCTTTTAAAAAAGCTTTTTCTTTTGTTTTTGTAACAAGACTGTTACATTTTGAAGAATTGTATAGAAAAAGAATAATGCAATTTTTACCGTAACTGTTTTATTCGTACTTCTTTATAAGGAATAGCATAAATGTGGTTTTATTGTTGCGTCACTTTAATAGACACAGCTGCTAAAATATTTTTATTTTTTATTTTATTTAATAATGCGTACTTCCACCTTTGTTCAAAATATTCTATTCGGAATACTATTGTAAGGGTTTTTTAACAAATTAAGGGAAATTTCAAGCGGCCCTTCAAGCGGTCCTAATTGCAACAATGAGTGACTCTCTATCTTCGGATTGCCGGCCTGACTCTTAAACCTTGCGAGACAACCAACCCCACACATTTTCCATTGTATTGAGATCCGCAGAGTATGGTGGCCATTCCAACAAATTAACATTTTACTCCCTTATGGAATTTTTGACTATCCTTGCTGTGTGAATCGGTGCATTATCTTGTTGGAAAGTCCACGAAATTGGTCCGAAAAGTCCCTAACATTTTGGAAAGGCTGTTTCCAATATCTTTTTGTAGCAATTTGCGGTGATTTTGTCTGTCTGAAAGTCGAGCTCAATACCTCCATAATAAGACACAGCGCCCCAGACCATTACACATCCTTCGCGGCCAAAAATCGTTCCTCCTTCCGTAAATCGTGAAAATATTTGTTGAAGCCGTCAGGACCATCAAAATTAAATTTTTTCTCGACCGAAAAAACAACAGCATTCCACTCGATCTTCCAAGACGTGATCCCTGCAAAATCTTAAGCGTGCTTCTTTACAATGCGGGTCAAGAAGTGTTTTTTTTTTTGCAGTTTTTTTAGCTTTAGATGTTTGGCCCCATTGAGAACTCTCCTAACAGTCGAAATACTGGCACTAACACCACTTTTTTTGCCCTTATTTTTGCAACAGAATCACTGCAATTAGATGCCAACCTCACTATGAGTCTTCTATCCGCTTCTGTTGTAACCCTTTTTTGTTTCCCTACCATGTTTTTCCCGTAAATATTGGGGTTCCGCAAAAAGCTGCAAACGACTTTAGGCCTCCTACCATTTTTTGTGGTAATAGCATGCGCGGAAAGGCCCTGCTCCGTGTATGCCTCAATTTTTGCCTTCTCGACGACAGTTAACGCATTCGCTCGGCCTATTTAAGGCCGAATTTAAAAAAATAATGTTTATTAATAAAAGGAAGGTTTTTTTTATTTTTTTTTTTTTTTTTGCACTCATCTGATCAAGCAGTTAGTCTATAACTAATGTTTCTATACGCTTCCATTTATGAATACAGCTCCAAGCAGAGACCGTTCAAGCAACCGAATTTAAAAAAAAAAAATAGTTTTGTTGATTTCGCCAGAAATCCCACGGATACCCCAGGTTACCCATGATAGGTGTATCATTGAAACGTAAGGAAAATTATTGCAAGTGAAAATATTAAAAAAATTCTTGAAATCTTATGCTCAAGATACCCTCAAGTATTCGATTCGAAATATTGCTTTTGAATTATGAATTTTGAAAGCAGGTGACAAGCTAGTAAAAACTTGAGGCAACATTAATGCAATGTGTTAGTTGACAATATTCCTAAGTTTATTTTAAAAAGGACTTATAAAGCAATGAGAACCCAAAAAAATTTCTTAATAAGTAAACTAGGAACAATTAAGTTAAAAAAATTTATCATCAACTTGGCGATAGCACGGATCGGAAGTAGTCATAATTGATAGTTTTGCCACGATTGATATTATTGCTCTTATAATTTGAATACGTTTTAATTTTTTCAAAGTACTTCATACCTTTTTGAAGAAATAAACATATTTCGGGCAATGATTGAGGTTTAAAATCTTATGAATTTGATTTACAACTACCTGTGTAGTTTTTAATTTTATGAAAATATTTGAATCATGGATATTAAAAAAAATAAAAATTTGAATAATCATATCATCATGATCACCAACTAAGATGTCTTATACCATTTATATAAAAATTAATTATATATCTATGATCAAAAATTAATTGTATTTTCAAAACATTGCGCCGCCTACTTCAAAGGAAAAAATCAGATCGATCAGATAGCAGAGCACTTCTGACGAGCTAAATAAAATAAAGATACAATGTTAGCATATAATTATAAGCATATAATTGGCCACCTACAAACACTTCAAAGCAACATCCTGATTGGAAACCAAGTCATACATAGGATAATACATATAACTACATCTAGATCTTAACCCAAATATAACTACATTTAAATTTAAACCAAATTGGATTATTATTTTAACTTTCAGTTGAAGAGAGTTTAAATTGTTCGCCTGATCTGCTTGGCGCCAGACCAAACAATTTCTTAATCCTTGCAGCTGATCTCAAACTGCGCACTTAACTGGCCTAACGCGAATATGCTAAGAAGGTTTTAATCGATAATAACTTCACTGTTTGCAAAGATACAAATCATACCATTTTTTTTTCTTCTTCTTTCCACTATTTAGTTATTTTCCTTATTCACTGAGAGATAGCAGAGCAAGCAAAAGGGTACTTCAGTCAAACAGCATCATTTCTATGCATATCTTAAGCCAAGCCAAACAATCTAGGCCAAAGGATCAAAAATATTTGTTGTCTACGGCATGTAAACAAGTGTGAGCTCTTCAATTGGATTACAATTAGTTGAATATATATTTTTCTGGCACCAAATGGAATTTATAAGAAGCCATACCGCCTTTATGCAAATAAATCGCTTCTTGATGCAATTTTCATGAATTAAATTTATCATGATTCCAATATTTACTTTACCACCCGTTGTTATTATAATTCTTTGTAATTGTATATTTTTATCCTTTGCGTTGTAGGACATCATTTGAAAAACGGTTTGGACCGAGTAATGAGAGAATATGCTTTGACTTAAACCTATATTTAATAAACTTTACTTGTTCGCCTTGTGATAGTTATTTCTCATAGATTTGGTGGAATTTATGTTTCCTTTGTAACCTCAGTGCTAGTCTTCCTTAAGTAAACGTAGTTTCGCCTTAGGATGGATGTTTCATGATTATTGATTATAACGAAACGTTTAAAGTGCATTTTATATAATTTGATATTATTCATGTGTGACATAAAACTATATAGATTTTAGAATGAACACGATATTCTTGTAGTGGAAATTGTTCTAGTATCATTCCATCTCTAGTACAATTCCATTTGAAATAGCGAATAATTCCAAGGATGCTCTAGAATACAATTAAATTCATTTTAGAAATTAAACTTCTTATAGCTAGGGTGTCAGTCCAGTAAATCAGGTCGTGAAGGTACCAGCTTTTGCAAGAACTAAAGGGTCTTATCCAGTAAAGGATCATGACACCATTAAATTCATTAAAAATACAACAAAATTGTTGAATTTTGAACTGACAATAGAGTTAAGGTTTTTAACCAAACCATCGCTATAAAGAAATGGCGTCATGAGGTTTCTCATGGAAGCACTTAATGTAGCAAAATCAAAATCAAAATCGAAATCAAAATCAAAATCAAAATCAAAATCAAAATCCATATCAAAAAAATCAAAAAATCAAAATCAAAACCAAATCAAAATCAAAATCAAAATCAAAATCAAAAAACTCAATATCAAAATCAAAATCAAAATCCAAACCGAAATCAAATTCAACATACAAATCAAAATCAAAATCAAAATCAAAATCAAAATCAAAATCAAAATCAAAATCAAAATCAAAATCAAAATCAAAATCAAAATCAAAATCAAAATCAAAACCGAAATCAAAATCAAAATCAAAATCAAAATCAAAATCAAAATCAAAATCAAAATCAAAATCAAAATCAAAATCAAAATCAAAATCAAAATCAAAATCAAAATCAAAATCAAAATCAAAATCAAAATAAAAATCAAAATCAAAATCAAAATCAAAATCAAAATCAAAATCAAAATCAAAATCAAAATCAAAATCAAAATCAAAATCAAAATCAAAATCAAAATCAAAATCAAAATCAAAATCAAAATCAAAATCAAAATCAAAATCAAAATCAAAATCAAAATCAAAATCAAAATCAAAATCAAAATTAAAATTAAAATCAAAATCAAAATCAAAATTAAAATTAAAATCAAAATCAAAATCAAAATCAAAATCAAAATCAAAATCAATATCAAAATCAAAATCACAATCAAAATCAAAGCATCAATCAAAGCAAAATCAAAATCAAAATCAAAATCGAAATCAAAATCAAAATCAAAATCAAAATCAAAATCAAAATCAAAATCAAAATCAAAATCAAAATCAAAATCAAAATCAAAATCAAAATCAAAATCAAAATCAAAATCAAAATCAAAATCAAAATCAAAATCAAAATCAAAATCAAAATTAAAATCAAAATCAAAATCAAAATCAAAATCAAAATCAAAATCAAACTCAAAATCAAAATCAAAATCAAAATCAAAATCAAAATCAAAATCAATATCAAAATCCAAGTCCAAATCAAATCAAAATCAACAACAAAATCAAAGTCTAAATCAAAATAAATCAAAATCAAAATCCAAAATCAAAGTCGAAGTCAAAATCAAAGTAAAAGTCAAAGTCAAAGTCAAAGTCAAAGTCAAAGTCAAAGTCAAAGTCAAAGTCAAAATCAAAGTCTAAATCAAAATCAAAATCAAAAAAATTTTGGGATACGAAGTGAGACAAGAATTAGGAATTGCATTTGGACATGGATTAAAACAAGAAAGAGGACAAGGATGAGGACATGGAGTTGGACTAATAAAAGAATTAGAATAAGTACAAGTTTAGAGACAAAGGATGAGATGCATATAAGAATAAGAAAAGGGATTTATTTTTTAAATGACACTTAGCCATTTAAATAATCAATGTTGTCCAATTCATTGCAAAATTCAGATTTTTTTTCAAGTTTGATTTTTTTTTAAAGTTTAAGTATTTTTTTTTTTTTAGTTTTTCGGCAATTTTGAAAAGCCAAAGATATTCAAAAGTAACTCTCAGAAAAAGAATTAAATCGATTAATTGTCTCTGAACATCGGTGTGGAAAAATGTATCTGTAAAATCTGCCAATATAATCTGCTTCAAAAGCCTGATTCACAAAAATCACTGAAAATAACTCAAAAAACATCGATATACCTTCGAATACGCAGGGATTGGAAACTCAATCTACCGTTACAGTGCAATAAATAACATTAAAGGTAATAAAACCACCTCTATTGATCTCAATTTTAATTTCGAATTTTGTTTTTCTGGAGTGCTCTTTATACATCTGAATCCCTTTATGGATAAATGGCCGGCAGACAAAAACCACACGTGACGACAACGATAAGACAGCAAAACATAATAACAATGAACATAAAGATGCTTACACGACGGAACAAAAAAGAAAAAAAAAAAAACAAAAATAACATAGACTGCAAAACTGTATCAAGAAGTTCCAAAGAAAGCAATTCGCGGATTTTATGACTTACGTAGAAAAAGCACGCAAACGACAAAAGACAAACAAACACATAAACGATACATCAACGAATGGACCAAGAAAGAAAAAAGTATAAAATAAAACAACAACAAGTAACATCTCGCAACAATAATAAAATCAATTCAATTATTTTTATAACCTAACCTGGATTATTTGGAGTATAAGGGAAGGACAGATCAAAGCGCTGAGCATTTTGGTTCAAAATTAGAGGAGGAGTGTGGGGAATCAAGAATGTCTTGAGCAAGCTGCAAGGAACATAATCCAAGGAAAAACTAAGGAAAACATTTATAGCAGACGATAACGACGCGACATCAGGACAGTGATTGCGGCGATTGCGACAAAAATGACGGTGCTATATATTTTGCTTTTTCAATTTAGCCAAAAGATGACGCTCAATTTATTTCTCGATATTGTATTTTCGTATTCCGTTTGATATGTTATTTTATTTTTTTTTTCTTTTTTTTCGTTTACTACAAGTGAAGGTCCTTTGAATGTTGTCTCCCTATTGAAAACATAACTGAAATGAAATTAAGGAGATGAATTTGACTTTGAGTTTTAAACCTCAAGTTAAAGACTGAAACCTGTAAGAATTAGAAAAGCTTTTAATATCTCTTGTGAAATCCTTGAAACCTTCACATTACACCCATCATAACAACCAACATAATTACCTACTCAATAAATATTACTTTCATAACAAAACAATATACATGATTTAAATATACCCTTGAGTGGAAGTCATTCAAAGGTCGCACTTTTAATGTGATCCTGTTTGTGCACATCCTCGATAGTACTTCACCTGCACACATCTTTTTTCCTGGTCTTTATATGAATGGGGTTGAATATTTCCATGCCAACATTCAATGCTTCGGTGTCGTTCATAAGTAGATTTATGCACACTACGAAACCATAAAGAACTATTAGTATTGTTTAGGAACTACAATCGCGAGTGCTTCAGTCATACTCGTTTTCATGTGTACTGTATTGTTTTAAGGGTATTTATTTAATTGTTTTGACTGTCTATGTTTGAAGTATGGCTACTTATTTAATTCTATAAAATTTCTGTAATCAAATAAGGGTTATTTTATTAATGACTTCATCATATAAAAACTCCATCCAACATTTCCTCCACTCTTGCCATACTTTCATAAAACCCTGTAATTTTCACAAATCCTTAGTGTTTAGTCAAGTTACTTGAAGTTAAATTTAGATTTTTGGACAACTTTTATCTCGGTAGCCTGGTTATCTCGGAAAATGCCCTCGGCAGGCAATAATTATGAGCAAAATTTGTTGCATTTTTTTTTTTAATTTAAATCTAAATTAATCATGTTCTTTAATCATCTGCGACTGACGCACAGTTTAAGCTACATAAGAAAACTTTCAAAAATGGTTGAAATCGGTCAGTCCCTGATTTGATTGGTACCTCCACTGAACCTATGTATAATTTTTAACATAATTTTGTATGGGTGGTACAAACAGAAGTTCACCGATCTTAACGAAACTCGGTCAAAAGACTAGACAAATAGAATAATAGATGTGTATTGAAAATGGTTGAAATCGGTCAGTCCCTAGGGGTAGCTTCCTTAAACCAATATGCATTTTTCACATGATGTTGTATGGGAGGTACATACAAAAGTTCACCGATCTGAACGAAACTGAACGAAAAAAGGCGGAAAAAGGCGGAACTCACCGTAAAGTAAAGGTCCAAGGTTTTTAACTAAAAACAACCGACACTGAATTTAACCTCTAAAGGTCTATGAAAATTTGCCTTTTTTGTTTTTTAATTTTTAATCTTAATATTTTGAATATGACCTTTCATTATTTATATTGAAAACAAATTTGAGGTTAAGGCCAAGTATGTTGACAACAAGACAACATGAAGACAAAGAAGGCAACAATAGGCAACTTAGGTTCTACTTATCGGTATAATTAGCAGTATAAGTAGAACCTAAGTAGATAACCACTCAAGCTACGTAGGTTCTACTTATCGGTATAACTGGCAGTATAAGTAGAACCTAAGTAGCTACAGTGGATCACAGTGAAAAGTCATACAAGACTACTGATGAGTTGGTGTAGCGGTCAACGAAACAGTCTGTATAGTCAAGCTGTGTGATTTGCTCCATACAGAGCCGTTGTTGTTGCTGGTTGTTGGTTGTTGTTGGTTGTTGCCGTTTTTTTTAATCTTTTTTTTTATTTCGGAAATATTTAATATTTAAAAATATTATATTTTTACCTTGTTTCAAAAATTCTAAAAATCAATAATTTAAAAAGTTATTTCTTTCAAAGATGTTTTTCTATTGTTTTTTTTTGTCGGAAAAAACGTATTTTCTAAATTTCATAAGGAATTAAAAATTTGTGTTGTAATGCGCTTATGTGTTGCTGCAAAGTGCCTTAAAGAATTTTGAAAGTTTTTGTGTATTTCCAAATCTCACGCGCGTTAATATATTGTTTTTCTAATTGCCAGCCCTCCATATTTTTAGCTTACAAACTGGAGTTGTCTGTACCTTCGAAAGAATGCTTAGAATATGCTTTGATGTGTAATGAGAAGTAGAAATTATGCAATTTTAAACAAAGCATGAAATTTTTTAAGAAGCTTGCGGCATTGTGATGGCCACCAAAATCTTTCATATATTCGGAAAAAAAAGAAAACAAAATCTCACAATTTTGTATAGTGATTTCTTAATATGTGACCCGGTCTATGAAAAGGTGCCTTATGACTCAAAAACAAAATTTCGAGAAATCAGCTATTAAAAAATAAAAAATTCAATAAAATTCAGTTTTTCTTTCATTTCTGCTCTTCTTTCTCTACATTTTTAGTACACTTCTAAGCAAGTTATGACTTTCTGCTTTTCACCATGTGAAAGAGCGTCTCAAACTCAATCCGAACCAAACAAGAAAAGAAAAATAATTTTCTGAGTCATAAGGCACCTTTTCATAGACCGGGTCACATATTTCTATTTCTTAATTTGAAATATTTTTATGCTCAAATATTTTTGTGTATTCTGATTTGTCAATTTATCCACCATCCCCCCCCCCTCTTTGTAACTGTTTCGCTAGTTACTTCACTAGTTCTTTGCGCATCAGCAACATTCAAGACTCAACATACATAACGGGTCAGTTAATTTTACTGCCAGCTCATACTGGTTATTGTTTATGTTTTCCTCTACTGATATCTAATCCTATAATTCGCAGTAAAAATTTTATGAAACATAAAATGTAGAAAGCTTTTTCAATTTCTATGAAAACACACCAGTACGTTTTGACGTGACAGCGTATCATTATCCTTGTCCTTATTCATGTCCCTATCCATTCATTTCTTCCCACACTTATCCTCATTCTTGTCCTTATTCTTATATTTATCCTAATGATTGTCCTACTGCTTATCCAAATTTGTGTTTCTAAATCTTTGTCCTTATCCTTATCCCAATCCTTGTCCTAATCATGGTTCCTCTCCTTATCGACATCCTTGTCCTGTTATTTGTCTTTTTGATTTTGACTTTGATTTTCCTTTTGCTCTTATTTAAATTTTACTTTTGTTTTTGCGTTTTCTTTTGCTCTTTCTTTTGCTTTTGCATTTGCTTTTGCTTTTGCGTTTTCTTTTGCTTTTGCTTTTGCTTTTGCTTTTACTTTTGCTTTTTCTTTTGCTTTTGCTTTTGCTTTTGCTTTTGCCTTTGCTTTTGATTTTGATTTTGCTTTTTCTTTTGCTTTTGCTTTTGCTTTTGCTTTTGCTTTTGCTTTTGCTTTTGCTTTTGCTTTTGCTTTTGCTTTTGCTTTTGCTTTTGCTTTTGCTTTTGCTTTTGCTTTTGCTTTTGCTTTTGCTTTTGCTTTTGCTTTTGCTTTTGCGTAAAAGCCGACAAATGTGTAAAATAAAAAATCCGAAATTATGAATGTTTTAATATTTTGATAACGTCAGTTTGTATGGGAGATGGGCGTGATTATCATTCGATTTATCCAATTTACAACCTGTGTAAAAAAAAGGCACATACGGTGTGCCTCAATAAAATGTCCACGTATGCTCTGAGGCACAGCGTATGTGCCTCAGTATTTGATTACACATTATAGTTCATGGTTTAAAATTAGTACCTCGAAATGCAAATCTGTAAACGGAGTTCAATTCCGCATGGCCTGGCATACCTTAACCTTTCTTTAGCGCATCATTTTTATCCCCCCACGATTAAAAAAAAACCCCTTTTATTGGGGTATATTAATTTTGTCACTCCCTTTGTAACTCCCATAAGGAAGCGTGGTAGGTATAGAATAGTATATATATATTCTTGATCAGCATTATCACCCGAGTCACTAATACCAAAATACACTAGATCTGTAAAAATCTGTGGCAGTTAAAGTGTTAAGTGATTAATTTTTTAAGTATATATAGAGATTTTATCATTTAAGTGACGTCACTTTGTATGAGAGGTAGGCTTGGTTTTCATTCGGTTTTAACAAATATCAAACTTTAAGTTCATATTTCGGTCTAGTTCTGTAATTTTTATGCAGTTGGACGTCACTATTTATATAAACGTGGTTTAATTTTCTATTCTGACAAATTTCATATAAAAGGTGCGTTTTTGGAATCGAAGCTTCTGTACAAAATTTCAAGGTTTTCGATTAATTTTTGTGGTAGTTTTAGAGATTTTTACCATCTGGATAACGTTTCTTTGTGTGGAAAATAGCCCTGGTTTTCATCCAATTTGGATCATTTTCAAATATGATCTTTTAAATTAAATATTCAATTACATTTTGACAGCAGACGGACATAACTCAATCGGTTCAGGAGGTTATCTTGAATAAATATATTTTACTTTACCTATCAGGCCTTCTTATGAGCGTTACAAACTCTTCTCAGGTGATATTTTCAAAAATGGACTTTGAAGCAAAACTTCAATGAAATTCTACAAAATCTCAAGCTCTCTTAGGTTATATAAATTTTAAGAAAAAGGTACAACTTTTAAAACAAAAAAAAAACTTATTACAATAGAACTTAATATTTACTCCATGTTAGGTTAAAGAAAAGGTATTTCATTAGAAAAATATATTACTGTCACACATTAATATTTTGACATACATACACGTAAAGAAAAAAAACGTTTATCGCCAGTTTGCAGCAAACGAACTTCGCTTGTCGTGCTTTAAGTCGTTGTTTGCAAACAGTTGTCATAATAATAGTCAGTTGCGAGAAACGCATCATTTAGTTGCAGGAAATTAATCTCGTTTGTCATAAACGCCAGTGATTTTTAAATTGCAGCAATTGAAAAATTTGTTTATCCCAACTGAAAACTTTGTTTGTTTTTTCCTTCGTTGTATAAACACAACGCTTATAGTTCAGAGTTACTTTTTGGACAGTTTGTTGCTATAGAACAGCGCAGGGCACTGCATAGCTCACTGCGAGCGTAACTTTTCACATGTACAGAAAGCTCACAACAGAAGAGAATATAATTCAGTCGTTCGCAGACAGTGATGCTGTTATGTCTTTGTCGCTTAGCGCTACATATTTTATGTACACTCTTAAAAAAACCAACCTATTGATTTATAGATTTATAATATTTATTTTATTTTTTTTTTAGATTTGAACCAAGGATTTCAGGTGGAATACCTATTCAGTCAAGTCTGCCTTGGTTCGAAATGGGGTGATAGATTATTGGGAAGGATAGATCAATCAGGTGAAACACGTGTAGGATGTTCTAAGCGTGGTGGAAAGCCAAAGAAACATGCGAATTTGAATCAGAGGCAAGTGTTATGCCTTTACCTCAGTCAATTCAAGTTATAAGGCAATCTCATCCACAAACTTCTCTACCATCAACTACAACTTCAAGTCGTAAATATTGATGAATTTTCAATTTCAGTTGATTAGAAAAGAGGATAGAAAATTGCAAATGCGAAAGGTTTTAAAGCGTAGGACCATGGCCTGGCCGGGAATCGAACCCGAGACCCCTGGGGTAGCAGTCGAGCACGTTACCTACTCGACTACCGAGGCCGCCCGACTTATTTTTTTTATTACGTGCTTACTTACTTATTTCATTTACTTATAAGTTATTATTTACTTATTTTTTTATTATTAATTTTAATTATTAGTATATATTAAGATTTTATAATATTGAAAGAATTAGTCGTATATATTAAGGTTTCATATAATTCATCCATACTACCTACATCCATACTATCATCCATACTAGATTATTTGCATTATTCATTCATATTACTTGAATTAAATAATTTCATAGAAGAAATAATGAAGTGTTCCGATGACTAAAAATAAAAACATTAAGTAGAAAATAGAAACTTACAAATCTAAGTAATTGTGGCAACTATTTCGCTCAGTGTGTGCGATTCGAGAGCGCACTTATACTAACAAGACAAAATAAAATGTGACTGAGTTAGAATGCCCAGCCCTGCTATAGAAGCAAATTGGTAATTTGCTTAATACGCGGACGGAGATAGCAACAGAAGTGCGATGAGTACAGTTCATAAGAAGACGGACGGATTTATTATATTATTCATTATTCATAATATAATAAATAATAATGACCGAAATAGCTTACGGTATATATATATATATACGGTATATCAAGTTGATAACAACTGAATATTCGTTTGCGGTAAATACAATTCGCAAACGAAGTCTAGTTGGTGAATTTTTCAGTTGTGGTAAGTGAAAAGTTTCTTTGCGTGTAGAAATATTTATTCCATACAAATATCAAATGTTCAATTTCTTGTTCTCTTAACAAGCGTTAATTACTCACATAACGGTTTTTTAATCTAAATTCTTCTCAAAATATGTACTCGTAGTGAATATATGTATGTATATTTTTGGAATAAGTCATTCTGGAAATATTCAAATCTTTCCTAAATAATGTGTCAAATTCATGTATATTTGAGCTCTAATGAGGTCAAGGAACTTTTTCTTGTTGACATATAGGTTTATCTGGAAAAAAATAGATAAAATCAAACAGAAAAAGTTAAAATTTTCTCAAATTATTTATTCACCCTCCAATAGCAATTTTAAAATTCAAAATATCTTCTTCTAATTATCTTCTCTAACTAATATAATTTCTATACTATTCTTAACCTGCCCACCTTAATCAATCCCTCAATAAGTAAACCGAGTGGAGAGATCAAGTAGAAGAATCCATTTGCAAAAAGTGGTTATTTATCTTTGCAATTAAATTTGCACTTAAATTTAATTGATTTAAACTAGTTTTAAGCTAAAAGAAGCAATAATCATAAACACCTAAAACCACACAAACACACACAACTCGACACAGACACACACACACACACACACGAAATCACAAGTTAAGAGCTTCAACTCAATGAATCGAAAGAAAACCTTCAACGAACGATATCAAGTTTTCTAAGTTTAACGTTTTCTAATCAAAAACAACTGGCAACACTTTTGAAGCCACACACAATAACTTGCTCTGGCCAGCACACCCACACACTCTCTCCCACATACACACACACACACACCCATCTAAACGTTTTAATTTGAACAATTATCTGAAGTTATTCCACAAACAGACAAGCAAACAAATCGAGAAAATCATCAAAAGCGCCAAGGATATAAAATTACCAATTTGTAATTAAAAAAAAAAAGAAGGATACCAAAGAATAAGGACAAAGGAGTAGCACATTCATACTTAGAGCAGTAAAAGGAGAGAAGCGCACTATATAAACAGTTACTATACAGCAATGATTGGACGGAAAAATATTTGACGTGTCCATGAAACGGCAGAAATCCTTTTATTCTGCTACCTTGTTCATTATATATCCTATCTTTCTTCGCTTTCTCTTTCTTTTATCGTTAACATTTGTGAATTAAACGCAATAAACACACAAAACACAAAAACTAAAGGATAGAAGCGGCTAATAAATTTGATATCGTTGTATGTCCTACATGCCGACCGAGAGACAGACAGACAGGCAGACAGACAGACAGAAGACAGACAAACAGAGAGACGTATTGATAGACAAATGTGCGTGTTTAGAATAGGTGAGTCCTTTTGTGAAACGTTATAATGTTTATTTTCATTGGCGTTTCAAGCCTTGCGGAGTGGTTATTGATGTAGTTGTAACTGTAGTTGTTGTTGCCATGTCGTTTGTTCTGACGTAGGTATCTATCTATAAATGCAAAAATAAGTACCATAAATTTTGTAGCGGCAAAAAATCTGTGAACAATAATTACACTATACAACAAAAATTAATTTTTTTTTATTTTTGCGGAATTTTTAAGTAAAAAAAAAATAAATAACTGGCCATTTCAGCCCTTGAAAGGACTTTGACCTAGCTTCTTATGATCAATTGTGTTGTGCCTGTTATTAAGTTTGTACACAATTGACCGAGAACCGGACCTACATGTTTAACGCCGACTCCGAACGACGATGAACGGAATGTTCTTGTTCTCAAGAAGCTTGACATGGCATTTTGAATACTCTCTGAGGTTTGCCATTGTCTGCAGAGAGGTGGCGGCCGTACAGAAAAATTATTTTAATTCAAATAATTTTCTGTCGCTGCTGGGGTTCGAACCCGGGTCTCCAAGTTCGTTGACATAGCGGCCACGCACTTTAACCAACTATGCCACGGACGCCACAATTTTTAAGTATGTCTTAAAAAAGCTACATTAAGAAAAGTCGTTGCTCCTGAGCCCGAAACTGCAGTCAAAAAAATTTATAGGGAATCATAAATATATTTTTTTTAAATTATTTTGTTCAAAAAGTTCGATGAGATCTCCACAAATTAACCATTCTTAAACTTAAAACTTCAAACCCTTGTCAGGCTGTACGATTCTCAAGAAATAGACGTTTGTAAGAAAGACGTTTGTGGAAGTGTCTACCTACGAAATAATTGACAAAATCCACGATATGATCTTAAGTGGTCGACGAATCAAGTTCGAAATAGTTGAGACTACAAGCATATCTCAAAACACAGTCGCTTCAATGTTGCACGAAAAATTGGGTGTGAAAAAAATCTCGAAGGGATGGGTACCGTGTTTGCTCACATTGGAGAATAAACACAAACGTGAGGTCGAATCTAAGACTATTTTGGCGCTTTTCCGTCGCAATCCTGAGGATTTTGTGTCGATACATAACTGTGGATGATACATGATACACCACTACACTCCCGAGGTAAAGGAATAGTCAAAACAGTGGATTTTTGAAAGCGAATGGGCTTCGAAGAAGACGAAGACGGTGAAATCAGTTGTCAAGGTTATGGAAACGGTCTTTTGGAGTGCACGCGAAATCATCTACATCAATTACTTGGACAGAGGACAAATAATAACAGGATAGCATTATATTTTGATTGACTGAGCGAAGAAATCAAGGAAAAATGTACTCATTCGAAATGGAAAAAGATCATCTTTCTTCAAGACAATGCACGTGTGCGCCCCTGCGCAGCTGCGTTGGCCAAAATTATGAAATTAAAGTTCCAATTATTACAACATTAACCGCATTCACCATATTTGGCCCCAGTGACTTTTACTTATTTCCAAACTTGAAGAAATAGCTTGGCGGATAACAATATACGTCTAACGAGGAGGGTCATGGTGCAAACAAATGCCTATTTTGAGGAGTTTCCGAAATCCTTCTTTTTGGATGGCTTAAAAAATTTGGATAAATTCATAGAAAAAAGAAACATGAAAAATAAAAAAAAAACCTAAAAAAACATTTTTTTCTCCTATTTTCTAAGGACTTATTGTCCGGCGACATCGGTAGTGGAATCGAATTATCTTATAAATCTAATTTCATATGAAATAGTAAATTAAAAAGCGAAGTTTTCATGTTCGTCCATTAGCTCCTGTATCGAGGATACAATCTAGTCGCTTGGAAGTTATTAAATATTGGACTTTGACATTTATAAACGCGGGAAATTTACAATGGAATGTTAGACAGTGAAAGAAATAACAGAATTCATTGAATTTTATAACGAAAATGCTCGTCCATTTGTAGTCACGATGCACAAAATTCGGAAAAATGTGCCTCATAATCATGTGCCATCATATGTTTCATAGGGTCTGAAAAGTATGTACGTAACATAATCAAAAATACCAAGAGACTGGCTCAGTGCAAGATGTGAAGACATCGAAACGACTTTGCCCTCGACATTCGACCGAAATTATCGACATAATGAAAGAAAGTTTTGGAAATGACCCTAGCACCTCAATTCGTCACAGTGCTCAAGAACTCGAACTTTCCACGTCCACACTGTAGAGAATATTGACTAAAGATTTGACTCTGCATGCGTACAAGATCCAATTGACTCAAGTACTGCAACCGGCGAACCACCAGCCGCGCTGTACTTTCTCAATTGGGAATTGGATTTTTATAAGAAAATCGCGTTGTTTCATTTTCACATTTGTAACACGAAAACACGCGAGTTATAGCCTAAATACATTCACGACTGCTGCAGCCGTGCAACATGAGGTGAATATCAAAATGTTGTCATATCGTGTGCGGCTTGGTTATTTTTAACGCGGTCCAACAATCATAAAGATCATATATGGCAGGATGCTTCCGCACAAAATTTTTCATTTTCCCTGCGTTAATAGTCTTAAAGTTTGTCGTCAACCAAAGCAAACACCGAAATAACAAAAAAAAGTATCTCTCTTATGTAAAAATTGAGAGCAACTGAGCAAAAACAAAAAATGGCTGCACTTGTTGCATGTCAAATTAGAATTAAATCTATATCGACGATAGCAACATTGCCGCAGCCGCATTGCGGCTGAGCAATGTCGTTGCAACACATTCACCACATACACCTCCATAAGAAAAGCATGTAAAAACAATTTGACAGGTGCTGCTCGGCTGCAGCAGTCATTAATGTGTTTAGGCCAGTGATGTTCACGTAGTAGCACGCGTGTTGAGACTTGAAAGCTTTATTCGAGAATCGAAACACGAACACGATCGAATGTACGAAGTTCTCTCAATCACGGTTGCCACTCGAAAATAAAATATGTGACCAAAATTGAAAATTAAAGTGACCAAATGCAGTAAAAAGGTTCCAAAACATTATAAATTTGAAAATTTTGTACATACACACAAAATTATAATTTGCTATATTTTTTAATTTATGTAGGTGCAGTTCATGCAGTGGCGTCGATAGGGGGTTTTAGGGGATAAATCCCTCCTTTGATCGCAATTTTTTTCACAAAATAGTCTAAATTGAAGATAGTAGAAGAAATTTACTGTGTGGGCTACGCCTTAAAATTTTAAATTTCATCTTCTGACAAAATTTGAACACTCGCTGTTTAATATTTCCATACAATACAAATGGTTGGTTGCATATTTCTGGCTTTATTGCTTGCATATTTGCATTCCTTGTGTATTGTTTGCTAAAGGTGGTGGACAAGGGTCTCAACCATTGCAAGCACTTGTCAGAATAAAGTTCGACAACTGGAGGAAGGCAATATTGGTCTTTTATCAATGTTTTTTAGTCTAGACGCTCGATTAGTGTTTTTTTTTCGATGCACTTATCATAGTTGTTTTCTCTGAAATGAAATTTTTAATATATTTACTAATTAAATAGATGTACAAATGTCTGTTAGATAAAGGGTTTCTTATTGTCATATTGTGCTTGTTGTCATATTGGTGCCTGATTTTTATAATAACTTTTATAATTTTATTGCACTTACCAAGAACATTAGACGAAAGGTCTATTAGAAACAGCATTCGATATGTGCTTTATTAACAAAATATTTGTAATAACTTATATTTTACCAATGTATGGTCGATTTAATGGTTTGACAGCACTGGCGATTCATCGAGAAATAGTTATAACGGCTGAAAAAATCTTTGAATAAGCAAACAATCCAAGTCAGCTGGATTTTTCGCTTTAAAAATATTAACAAAAAATATAAAAATAAAAGTTGAACTTTTTTTCGATTTTTACAAGTTTTTTTATGTATGTTTTTCACGAAAATAAATTTCATCCCTTCCCATTGCAAAAAGCTATCTACGTCACTGAATTATTTTTAACATCAAATTATTTTTTATTTCTTTTATAAATTTCATTTCTTTATAAAAAGTGACCAGATGTAGAAAAAAATGACCAAGCGACCAAGTGAAACAAAAATGACCAAATTTGGGCACAAATGACCAAAGTGCCATCCGTGCTCTCAATCAGTTGGCGCTGAAACTTTAAGCAGCAAGGTTCACGCCTCTTGGTCGTGTGTTTTGCACTGCACTAAATGTTTGAGGCATATGAAAATGCGTTATATGCAGAATAATAATAATAATAATGATAATGATAGTGACAATGACAATGATAGCGATAATGATAAAGATACTGATAATGAAAATGATGATAACAATGACAATTATAACACAATTCTTGCTTAATACCTCTACAACAATTTTTATCAGTGCAGAGAGCTACAAACACAAACGCAAAAGTCGAAAATTGTAGTAGCATGCGTGTGAACCATGTTTGGTCCGTATTATGGGCCGAAGGTGTCATAGCGCCGTACTTTTTCGAATATGACGATAGAAAAGCCGTGACAGTCAATGAAGTGCGCTATAGAGACATGATGAATAATTTTTTGTAGTCGGAGATAGAGTTTATGAACAAAGACGACATCTAATTTCAGCAGGATGGTAATACTTGCCATACAAGTTGCGAAATAATCGATTTATTGCGCATCGATAATTCCCTGCTCACGCTCCAAGATCATAAAGATTTTGCGACTTCACACCGTGAGACTATTTTCTTTGGAGTAAGGTTTTGTGTAAGGCCAACGCTAACCATCCGCAAACAATTCAAAAGTCCAACTCTCAAAGTAAACATTGAAGTCGCCATCGCCGACAGTGAGCCCCAATTATACCAGAGAGATCGAAAATATCTAAGCAAATATTATGGCCTACAAGCTAACCAAAGGTAGACAATTGAAAGATTTTATATTTCATACATAATCTCCATGTATCAACTTAATAATTCAATTAAAATTTAAGACATGTTCAAACAATTGTTAGTTTCTTTCAAAATACAAGTTCTACATCTCTTGTTGATACACCCTTGAGATCTTCGTGAGGAAAATTTTTCAGCGTTTACCCCGATTCGACCATTTTAATTGTATAAAAAAAGCAGTATTACGAGATTTTTAAAAAAATACCTACAAAAACAAGTAAGAATTTTATATCGCCAGAGGGGGGGGGGGGGGGGGGGGAGTGTAACTACAGTTTTGTATCCCAAGGGGAGGGCTGAAACGTCTTTTTGGACTTTTTTCATTTTTTTCCCATACAAAAAATTCTCCAAGAGAAAAAAATTCTCCAAGAGTTGGACTATAGACCTTTCAACCCGTATGTTGATCCGCTACTGACAAAAGGTTATACCCAGTTTAATATCGTATGATTGAAGTAGTCAATTCATATAAAAATCATTTGAGTCCATCTATTGAAGGGACCATTCTTGGAAACGCACTTAAATTGCTGCCAAAGACAATATATTTTTTTTTCTTTTATTCATTTTAAAACAAACCGAAGCTATTTTATGTGGAAAGCACCAAATCACTCGTACTCTGGCAACTCTGGTTGCGGCCCATTCTCTAGTGTCAAAACGTTGTAAGAGAAAATTGCAAATTCTAAAGCGAGTTGATGGAATGAATTAAAGAATTAAATGAAACACAAGTAGTTAATCCCTTGTAACGTTTATTTTTTTCGCTCTTCTGGACAATGGAATAATAATGATGATGATGATGATTCCCTATGAACTCTAGGGTGGAGGGTGTAGATATTTTATTGTATTGTTGCTGATGTTGTTTTTGTTGTATAAACTTATTTTCCAGTTGACTTCAAACTAAAGCAAGGCAGAGTAATTTGCTATTTTACGGCAAAATAAACACAATCAGGCATTCACTGAACACAAAAACAACAACAACAACAACAACAACAACAACAACAACAACAACAAAAGTTTGAAAGGGATAACGTGCGCGGCTAGAACATCAATGATCTGAAGCGATTAAAATGGCGCGCATGACATTTTAGAACCATAACTTTCCTAGATCAATCGAATCTAAGGACTTAACAGAAATTCGCGAACAAAATGTTTTCTTTTTTTCTTAGCTCTTAATTTAATACCCAACAATTGCAAAGAGAAACAATATTATTTGTATCGGAACACCTCAGCATCGAAGCCAACATCTGAGAAACAAGCCGCCATTTCAATGACGCTGAATTAAAATCCAAAGAAAAAAAAATTAGTTTTGTGCAAACTGCAAAACAACAGCGCAGCAGGATAACCCAAGAATGAGTGTTCTAAAGACCCCCGGTGAGCTGATGGCGCGTCCTGAATTACACTTGTGTGAATCTTATTTGCGGCGAGGACTCTATGAATGCAGCATTAAAAAGCAAACAGACACACGTACGGTAGATAGATAGTCGTTCAGGAATAAAAGCAGTAAGGACACACAGACGAACTTGCCACAAGCCTTCGCCATTAATATTATGAAAAAGAAAAAAAAAAAAAAAGAAAAATAAATAAAAATGGGCGTTACGTTTGTGTTGTTGCAATAAAACGCTTGTAAATAATTGATCTTCATTAAATTTTGCTTATTCATTGCAAGCTATCGCTTCTTCTATTTTAGTTCTGCTTTATCAAATTTTCATGAAGGGTTGAAATAATGAGGTTGTGTAATAAAAAGATTCAGTTTCAAACAAAATCCCACCCTGTGCTACGAGCATTTATATATTTTTTTAACTAGATTGCATATAATCTGCATAAAGGATTATAAAAGAGACAGACTTCAATATGCTGGCACTAAGCTTAGCTTTGTTTGTTAACCCTTAGCTGGCAGATTTCCAAAAAGTAGCTTAGCACGTACTGTGAGGTCAGCGAGACCCCAGCTACAATAGTGCTTTCTGCGTGGCAGCTTTTTAAATTTTTGAATTGATAGGCGTTGATAAATTGACAGAAAAACATAATAGAGAAGCAGGGCCCCTCAGGCATAATTTTTGCGTAAATAATTTTGCACAAAAAATTGAAAATTTGTTTTTTACACTGAAAAAAAAAATTTTTAAAATTGACGACAATTTAATATTTAATATTTTGTATACGGCCTCTAATTATTTATATTGAAAACAAGTTTTTCGAGCTCTGGGCCAAGCGTGTTGTCAACAAGACAACATGAAGAACAAAGAACGCAACAACCAACAACAACAACAACGGCTCTGTATAGAGCAAATCACACAGCTTGACTATACAGACTGTTTCATTGGCCGCTACACCAACTCATCAGTAGCCTTTGTATGACTTTACACTGTGATCCACTCAAGCTACTTAGGTTCTACATATACTGCCAATATGCCGAGAAAGTTACCCGGAATTTGTTTTTGACAATTGTCATTAATTTGACGAATTTTGTGTTTAAAAAATTGGTTTGCGACAAATTTCGGCAAAGTAAGAGAAAATGTGTTTAAAACTTATGAAAAACATATGAAAAAAAGCAAATTATGAACACATTTTTTGCAAACAGTGTGTTCAATTTTAAGCTAATGTTTTTTTTCAGTGTATTATTTAATAATGCTACAAAGTTACAACTATGGAATTTTCATTTAGAAATAAATTCGACCCGTATCGTGTATCTCAAGTTGATTTTATTCTATCACGTCTAGTTCTTTCCAGGTTTCTGGGTTCGAACACGAAAAAAATGATCTTGAGGAATTAAATAAAATAATACATTTTTTGTCGTTAAGTTATTAAGGATCAACAATTTGGCCTGAACACCCTCTCTTTATTCTTAAATACTCCCTTGGAAAAGTCATACAGTACAATCTCACAAATTAGAACTCTCACAAATTCGAATTGTCCAGAAATAAGCTATTTCAATATTGCATGCTCTGAAATTAGAACCTGGAATTTCTGGACGTTTCTTTATTTATTAAGTTCATAAGTGATCTTTGCTCTCTGATATAAATATAAATATAACGTATGAGTTTTATGTTAAAAAAAAAAAACATTAAATATTAATAAATAAAAAATCTTTTGTGTTAACATATGCACATTTTTTTTAAACCAGTTTCAATCTTTTCTTTTAAATTTATGTTAAAAAAAAAGTCCAGAAATTAGAACATTTTAGAAATTAGAACCACGCGTAGAACAAAATGGTTCTCATTTGTGAGAGTCTACTGTATAATGATCCCATTTATCAGAAGGAAAACCATTAAAATGACATCATACACGGAGAGAAAAAATCCAAGCGTTCTATGCTTGAATCAAACAAATAGGCTATCAGTTTACTCTCAAGCATAAATTTCTCAACTCAAGCATTATTTTGCTAAAATTGAGCAAATTTAAAACATATGATTTTTAGACAAAAAACAGTTTAATTCAAGAAACATTTGCTTAAAACTCAAGAATATTTTTTCTAGATATATTCAAGACCAATATTTGCTTGAAGTGAGAAAAATTTGCTTGATTCAAGAAACAATTTGCTGAAAACCAAAATAATTTGCTTAATCTGAGAAATTGATTTTCCTTGAATTGAGAAAAATTTACTTGATTCAAGTAAACAATTTGCTGAAAACTTAAATAATGCTCTGCCATTTCTTAAATTAAGAAAATATTTTCTTGATTGAAGTATTGTTTCAGGTTCCAGAATCAAGTATTTTATTCTTATTGTAACCAATCATTTATTTTACTCAATTTTAGAAATAAGTACTTATACTGCTTGATTTGAGCAATTAAGGCTTATAGCATGTTCAAACCGACTTCATTTAACGCGTTATTCGAAAAAAAGCTTTTTTTTATACTGCTTTAACTAGTTTCAAAATGTAAGTTTATTTGTTTATATTTTGAAAGAAATAATAAAATTGTTTATTAAAAAATATAAAAAAAATCAAAAAAATAACAAAAAATTCAAAGAAATTCAAAAATTTGTCAAAGGACTAAGAAAAATTTGTCAAAGAATTTATTTGTTTACATTAAAAACTTCAAATTAAAAAGCTCTTTACAGATTTGGCTGCGTTTAAAAAGCAAAAAAAGCATTTCTGACTTTAGCAAGAACACAAACCACTGATTTAACGAGTTTCGAAACGTGTTACTTACTGAGTAGTTGGCAACACTTTTGTTTTAACAAACCACAAGAAGTCTGTCAATAAATTAAATTGAAAACGAAAAAACTGCTTGTTATGGGGGAAGATACCCCTAGACAGGGTGAAATTAGTTTAGTTTAATAATTTTTTTTCAAGTTGATAACATATTTGAATAATTTTTTTATTTTCCTATATTTTTAGTATACAGAGTATCTCCTGTAGCTGTCAAAATTTTCCCACTTATATGAAACAAAAGAAGTTTTTTCTTCGAGTACTGATATTTTGAAGGGAAGGATAAACCTGTAATATCATAAAAAAGTTAAAAATTCAAATTTATATCGGCTGTTTAATCGAAGGTCCAAAATCGACTATTTTTTCAACAGTTTTGACTCCAAAAAAATTATTTATTCACACGATATCTTTCAACTTGTAGGTACATCCTTCCGGAAGGTACATCCGAGCTGTACGAGCTGCTTTTGTCTTAGGTTCTTTCGGTTCTGCTTCGCTACTCGTGCCTTATCGGTATTTTCGGCGAAAACTTTGCAATCATTTTTTTTTTTTAACCCCATTCACGTCGCGCTGTGTCTTTGGGTCACTATGCAATTTCAAACCAATATAAATGTCTTAAAACTTGTTTTAAAGAAAAATTCGTAAAAACATTTGAAATTTTTCCGAAACTATGAGGTATCTCCCCCTTAAAGGAAAATAATTTTGTTTTTGTACTCACATCACATTTTGACAGAATCTATTACATTTTACATATTCCGTACACAAACCAACTAAAAAATAATAACTTGGCAACGCAACTTTACTCAACTCAATTGACCTACTCTATACTCAACTAGCTGTAGACTTTGTTGTTGTTTTCCCATACAAATTTTTAAATAAGCGACATGAATTGAGTATAGGCTGGCGAATCGAACGCAGCTATAAGAATATTATTTCTCTCCGTGTACAGTTTGAGAAGAAAATTATCCTTGCAAAAAAGTGCTATAAGTCCTGGAACACCTAAATCCTCTCTGAAGATCAGTCTGTTACACAGTCTGCTACACAATCTGTTGATAAGGTAATATTTTGAATTGTGAAGATGCTTCCATTCAGAGACACTCGTATGTGTAGAAAAGGTGTATCAACAAGAGACGTAAAATTTGTTTTTTCAATAAAATGAACTGCTTAGATGTCTCTTAAATTTTGATTGGATTATAAGAAAGACACATGCAAAATATGTATTATATATAATATTTTAATCTTTATGTCTTTATTTCGATCACTCTTCCGCTTAAAAGGCACTCTATTAAAACGACGGCAACTTCAATCTTTGCTTTAGAGCTGGGATTTCATGGGGATAGTTAGCATAGACCTTACTCTAAACATTACTTTCAAGAAAGAAGTCTAACTGAGCAAGATCTCGCAAGATCTTATTAATCTTGGATCGCGATCAGGGAACTTCGTGCGGAATAACTCGAGTGTTTCGCAACTTGTATAGTACGTAACACCATTCTGTTAAAAGTATAAATGATATTCATATCCGTATTAATCATATTCACAAATAATTCTCTATAATATCTTTAAAGCGCAATCCATTCACTGTAACGGCTCTTCCTCGTCATTTCCGCAAAAGTCTGAGTTCATTGACTAAACTGATCTCCTGAATAAATCGCGTGTTTTCGGATCCCCAAAAGCGATAATTTTGCTTATTAACGTAGTCGCCAATGTGAAGAAGAGCTACTTCAGAAAATACAATTTTTATTTTACAAAAATCACTATCACTATTCATCGGTTTCGAGGATCCTCGGAATCAAGGGTTTCTTAATTGATATTACACATGAGCATGACTGATCATCTGGAGTTTAATTAGAGTGTCAGAACAATTTATGTTCATTATTTCTTCAATTTTTACGATCAGTGTTCATCAGAATTCTTAATACCTAAGGAAGAATAAATAAACCTAAGGAAAAAATTAAAATTTGTCAGTAAAATATAGCTCCTTTTCAGAGAGTTTAGCAATCTGTGCCATTAACCCAAAATGTCTGAAAAGTCGGAAAAGTTAAGACATATCTGTTAGTGTTTGTCCAATTTTCATGTTTGCTTGCTCATTTTAACGAAAAATTAATTGAAAAACGAAGTTCATAACAGTTTTTTGAAAATTACGGCTTGAAAAAAGATATGGCATTTAAAAAAAAAAAAAGGATTAAAGCCCTTTTACCAACAAAAGCTTGTTGCGACACCTCTTAATCTTCTGCGATCAAACTCATATCTAGAATTCTTTACTTTTTCGGGTAACGGAAACTTTCTAGGGTATGTCCAGCACAAATGCACTACTTTTTTTCTTTGCTCCATACAACCACCTTAACATATATATGTTTATACAGTTATGTTCAAAAAAGTAGCAGTACTTTGTTGTAATAAGAAACTGTAAGTTATTTTTGTATTATTTATGTTTTTTTTTTTTTTTTAATTTTAATACAAATGAAGTGGCTTCTAGTCCTTATACTATAACAAACGAAAAACTTCTATATTTTTATTAGAAATATTTTTTGTTAAGAAAAAATAAAAATGGGCGTGTTCAAAAAATTTCAAAAAAATTTCACAATCAAGAAAAAAATTTGAGAAACTATAGAAATGCATGATAATTTTTGAATTATAAACGTTATTTGTAATTGAACAGTTAATATTTAGTCGCATGGCCTCCATTTTGAATGACTGCGACACATCTGACATAGGATTGACTAAGTTCTGACATCACTCACTCGGTATTTCATACCAGGATTCACTCAATATTTCCCAAAGATCCTTGTTATTTTTGAGATTCGCTGCACTGACTGCATTTTTTATGTCTCCCCAAAGGTTTTCTATCGGGTTTAGGTCCAGAGGTTGAGCCGGCCAATCCATTAAGTCGACATATTTTTCTCCCTTACCTATTTTTGGGCCCGATTACTTGTGTGCTTCGAGTTTTTCTTGCTGATATAGCCATTTCAGCAGCATATTGTCCTCAGAAACGAAAGCATAGCCTCTTCAAGTATCTGAATATGAAAAAACTGATCCATGATTCCGGTTATCGGGCCCAAAACCATAATAGGAGAAACATGCCCAAATCATAAGCTTAGCGCCACCCTGTTTTACTGACTTAACGCTGTATTTATTATGTAATATTACATAACAAAAAGTAAAAAAATTTATTTATCTTTTTATCTAGAATAATTTAGATATATTTTAAATATATGCCCATAGATCATATAGGATCAAATGGTTTTTGGAGCGGTACCTTGTTATTATTACACCCTTTACCAAAGAAACCTTGTAATCCTTGTAAACCGAATATTTTTGCAGGAATAAATACATACAAATGTTTATGCACACTAGTCGACAAAAGTTAGCGGACAATTCCTTAAATCCATAAATGTTTGTCAAAAATCAATAAAAGTTTTTGCAAATAAATGCATTTTAGATTATGTTCAGTATTCACAAATTTTTTTGGTCTTTTTTTTAATATTTGCACTAATTAATCTTACTTTTACCCTATCTACGATCCGGTTCTTGCAGACTTATGACCATTTTAAGTTATTAATTATATTCCAACAATGTTATAAGTATTCACATTAACCATGTGAGTTTTTGATACTACATAACTTCTCTTGAAGATATTTTTTATATCCTCGTAAGTAGCCTGAAAGCCAATTTTTCGAATACATAACATCAAGCAAAAACCTGATGTAATGGCTCAATTCTGATCTCGGATTCGTATTCTACACAACAAATAACTTCGGAAATGACCCTCAACTGCCCAACAACAATTATGCCCCTTTTTTTTGTAGACCTGTGTTATGTGTTTAAAATGCCATATTTTCAATTATTTTATGAGTTTATTTTTTTAATAGATAAACTCAAATTCAGGCAAACAATTCTTATGTGACAATAATTTTCCGGCAGCTTTATCGTAAATGAAAAAAAAAGATGAGTATTTTACATCGCTTATAAAGAGACAACTACTAAAGGGTGTTTTTTTTAGAGGTATAAAACTTCGAATTGAAATAAAACACAAGAAAATCGTTTTAATGTCCATCAATTTGGCTTTATTGGAAGGATAATTTTATGCCATATATGTTTAAGTATGATTTCGGGCATGTGGCCGCCGCGGCTGGCTCGAATAAAGCCAATTCTACAGGTCCAATTTTCAACCACTTTTTCGAGCATATGGGGCCGTATGTCGGCAATAACGCCACGAATGTTGGCCTCCAAGTCCCCTAACGTTTCTGGTTTGTTGGCGTAGACGAGCGACTTCACATATCCCCAAAGAAAATAATCCAATGGTGTCAAATCACACGATCTTGGTGGCCAATTGACAGGTCCATTCCGCGAAATTATGCGCTCATCGAATGTTTCTTTCAATAAATCGATTGTGACGTGCGCTGTGTGGCATGTAGCGCCGTCTTGTTGGAACCACAACTCATCCACATTCATGCCATCCAATTCGGGAACAAAATAGTCGGTTATCATGGCTCTATACCGGTCTCCATTAACGGTAACTGACTCTCCAGCATTATTTCGGAAGAAGTATGGCCCAATGACTCCACTAGCCCATAGAGCACACCAAACAGTCAGTTTTTGTGGATGTAATGGCGTCTCAAGGATCTCATGTGGATTCTCTTCACTCCAAATGCGGCAATTTTGCTTGTTGACGTAGCCATTCAACCAGAAATGAGCCTCATCACTGAACAAAATTTTGCGATGAAAATCAGCATCGAGATCAATCTCATTTTCGGCCCATGCACCAAAATCACGACGCATTGCATGGTCTCGCGGCTTTAATTCTTGCACAAGCTGGATCTTGTAAGGTCGCAAGCCAAGATCTTTGCGCAAAATCTTCCATAAAGTTGATGGACAAAGCTCCAATTGCTGTGCACGGTGGCGAATCGATTCATTCGGGTCCTCTTCAACATTTTGCTCTACAGCGGCAATTGTTTCTTCGGTGCGCACTGTTCGACGTCTCTGCGGATGCGTATTATCACATAGAGTAAACGTAGTGCGAAAACGACCCATGGTTAACCGAATTAATTGCTCTGATGGACGATTATGTCGACACATAAAATGGACGGAGCTTGCGGTAAACTTCGCGATCTGAACCATTATTTTCGAAATAAATTTGCACGATTTGCAAGCGTTGTTCTTTTGTCAACCTGTTCATGATGAAATGGCAAACCAAACTGAACATAAATGACATTAGAGTAGCCAGATTTGACCACAAAATGCCAGTTTTATCTCTATTCGAAAAACAAACCCCTAAAAAAAAACACCCATTATGTAAATATAAAATAAACTGGCCATTTCAGCCCTTGAAAGGACTTTGACCGAACATCTTATGATCAAAATTGTGTTGTGCGCTTTATTAAATGTTTGAACACAATTGATCGAGAACTGGACCTACTAGTTTTATGCCTGCTCCGAACGGCTAATGTGCATGTTCTCAAGAAGCTTTACATGGCATTATTTACTCTCTGAGGTTTGCCATTGTCTGCAGAGAGGTGACGGCCGAACAGAAAAATTAATTCAATTGAAAAAACTTTCTGTGTTAGATGGAATTGAACCAGGGTTCTCTGGCGTATGGGTGACGCACTCTAACCACTGCGCCACGGCCGCCACTACTATGTAGGTATTTTTAAAATATTTTTTTTTCCAAAATATATTTGACGCTATAATAGAAACTATATTCAGAATACAATAGGGGTATTCACGATCCGGAGCTCTTTGTAGAGGTCTTGAGCAAAAGAGCAACAGTGCAACAAAAAAGAGGTCTCTAATGACAAAATACAAGTGTTGTCAAAATTATGCTTTTTTGCATAAGCGTACTGGCGATACCCTGTAGTTCTTTTGTAGTGCGCTTGAGATCTTGATTACATTTTGTGAATTTTTGACAGCAAATAAATAGTGTTGGTATATTGTGAACACTTCTCAGTACCAACTTCTTTAATATCTTAATTTAAAATCACGAACTTTAAAAGCACTTTCAATTTATTATTTTCATCATTAAAGGCGGCAAAAAAAGAAAAAAAATACAACGAAAATAAAAATGAAAAAAAATGAGAAGCCGCAAAAAATGGGAAATTTTGAGGTAAGCATATGTTTTAATTTTAAATTGAATAAACAAAACATAGCTGACTGAACCCAACTTCAATTGCTAGGTCTGTGTAAGAGCTGTGTGCACAGTTTGTTGCGCCTTTTTACTCTTTTGTACAAGAGCTCTATTAAAAAGGTTCCAGATCGTGAATACCCCTAATATATACGGTATTAAAAATAACGAAACTTAATTCAAGGTTATCTTTTAGCTGCATCAGGCACAAAGCCATTATTATAACTGTGCTTATCTTTCATATGCTTAGAACCACATAAGGTGTCAAATAAAAGAATATGTTTCCATAAATTTTTTTTCAAGTTGTTTTTTAAACATTCCTAAATTCTAAATAGAATCCTCTTGTACGCAAACTTTTTCTCTCTATTGTATCACAACACCTAAAAACACTCACACATGCATATCCATGCAGATAAAACAACAAATTGCAATTTTAGTTCATGCAATTAATTAAATTGTAAAAGCTCGTATTATAATAATTGCAATTTATATGCAGTGAGTGTGCGAGCACATTGCTGTCGATGTGTGTGTGTGTGTGTGTGTGTGGTTTCCGGTAACACTCTTGTGAGTGCGCTTTTGCAAAATGGCAATTAAGTGCATGGAATAAATATAAATGTGTTGTTATTCGTGGGTTTAAGTCGATATTGATTTTGTTTTTTACTTTTGCCGAATCATGTTTCATTTCTGTTGTATATTTATGTGGGTTTTTACTATTTCCTATTAATTGTTGTTTTAAATTGAACGCCTGAACGTAAATAAAACTGATGTAGGCGCAAATTAAAAAGTGCGGTTGCCGCCATTAATAACGATTGGTAGGAATTTAACTTTTAATGGCAATCGATGGTGCATCCGGTTATGTTTAACTTGCTCCGGCATAGATGTTTCTGTGCTTGCATGTATGTGTGTCCGTCGCAAAGTGTCACGAGTTGGAACAAAAATATAAAAATGAAAGTTGAAATTATATATATAAGATTTATTTTTTTTTTTTTTAAGTTAAATTAAATCAAATACGGAAAAGTTTTATGAAAATCTTTTTTTTTACTTTTCATCAAAGAGCCATCAAAGAATCACTATTCGTAGATAGGTGATTTTGTAGAGGACAACGAAGTTCTTTGAATGCAAGTTCGAGGTTCATAATAAAATAATTTGCAATGAAAATTTGATTTTATTTACATTTTCATAAAATTTAAGCAGTCAGTACCTGATACTAAAAAAGCTTTTTAATGCAGTCAATACCTGACTATATTTTTATAGTTGTGAATTAAAAATTTTAAAATCAATTATAAAAATCCCTGCATTTCCCCAAGGAGATATACATTTAACTATTGTTGAGCGTACGTACTGATAAATTATAAAAACATTAAGTGCACAAACCTGACTTTTGAAAAAAAATATAATTTTTTTTTACGAGATATGAAAACTCCCTGTTTCTATATGGCCACACAACGAAATCTAAGTTGAATGTTTTTGTTTTCAATAGAATTTCTACTCCATTAAATTCAGAAAAAGTCAAAAATAAGTAGATGAAATCGAAGGAAAACTGCAGCAAAAATGGTCGGCTTTCTATTGTATAGAGCGTATAGTGGTCGAGTGAAGACACAATTTGAAAATAAACACATTTGCTGTTTTTAACGATTATACTAAATTTTTTCACTTAATAAGGTTTGGAGATACATGGTAAAAAAAGAGAAGTGGGAATCAAACATCAAGTCAAGTCAATATCAATTTTCATATGAAAGAATTTTTAGTGTTCAATTTTGCTTAAAGATAATTGCCATCCAAAGGTTTTGAAGTCCAAGACTTGAAAGTTATTTAATATTTATAAATAAATGTAAAATGTGAAACATGAAATGTAAAATGTAAAACATAAAATGTAAAATGTAAAATGTAAAATGTAAAATGTAAAATGTAAAATGTAAAATGTAAAATGTAAAATGTAAAATGTAAAATGTAAAATGTAAAATGTAAAATGTAAAATGTAAAATGTAAAATGTAAAATGTAAAATGTAAAATGTAAAATGTAAAATGTAAAATGTAAAATGTAAAATGTAAAATGTAAAATGTAAAATGTAAAATGTAAAATGTAAAATGTTAAATGTAAAATATAAAATGTAAAATGTAAAATGTAAAATGTAAAATGTAAAATGTAAAATGTAAAATGTAAAATGTAAAATGTAAAATGTAAAATGTAAAATGTAAAATGTAAAATGTAAAATGTAAAATGTAAAATGTAAAATGTAAAATGTAAAATATAAAATGTAAAATGTAAAATGTAAAATGTAAAATGTAAAATGCAAGATGTAAAATGTAAAATGTAAAATGTAAAATGTAAAATGTAAAATGTAAAATGTAAAATGTAAAATGTAAAATGTAAAATGTTAAATGTAAAATATAAAATGTAAAATGTAAAATGTAAAATGTAAAATGTAAAATGTAAAATGTAAAATGTAAAATGTAAAATGTGAAATGTAAAATGTAAAATGTAAAATGTAAAATGTAAAATGTAAAATGTAAAATGTAAAATGTAAAATGTAAAATGTAAAATGTAAAATGTAAAATGTAAAATGTAAAATGTAAAATGTAAAATGTAAACTGTAAAATGTAAAATGTAAAATGCAAGATGTAAAATGTAAAATGTACAATGTAAAATGTAAAATGTAAAATGTGAAATGTAAAATGTAAAATGTAAAATTGTTGTCCGACATAATTCGCTAGATACTGCAGTAAGGATTATGCAAGAAGAATTGAATGCGGCTGTGAGATGGTGTCACGATAATGGTTTAGTTATTAACGCTTCCAAAACAAAAATGATGCACATTCGAAGTTCACACTTTAAGCCAACAGAACAACGCATTTACTTGGAAAATGATGCTTGTCCCAACACTTCGAAGGAGCGCATTGAGCTAGTTGACAACTATAAATATCTTGGTGTAGTAATAGACTGTCACTTTCTCTGGGATAAACACATTGACAAATTACGAATGAACCTCAAGAAAGCTTTATTTGCCATTTCGCATTTGAAGTACCACACTTCTGAAGACGTATTAAAACAAGTATATTATGCTTTGATGGAGTCGAGGATACGGTATGGAATACTTGCTTGGGGTAGCGCAGCTAAAACACACATCCAAAAAATACAAAAGCTTCAAAATGCAGCTCTTAAGCACATTTTAAAGTTTTAAAACTTTTAAAGTTGAGGATATATTTAAGATGACCACCATAGTTGAGTACTTTGATGACAACCGATTTACTCAACCAATACAACATCGATTCAACACCAGACGTCGTGCTCAAGGAATGCTACAGACTCCCAGAAATTACAATAACTAAAGTAGACGCAAACTTAAATACACTGTTCCTACAATAATAAACGAATTACCATGTGAAATAGCCAGTATTGTTAATTTTAAAAAAAGAAAAAAGCAATTAAAAGCCTTCTTCTTAAATTCGAATAATTAAATTATTGTAATTCTACTCGTAATTTTAAATTTAAATCTTGTAACTTTGAAATATGTATACAATTAAATATCACAACTTCGATCACTTATTATTGGATATAGAATAGAAACATAATCATCTGCAGACAAGCTACGGCTTCGCAGATACTTATCTTATTGTGAATGTATTATGAAAAATGAAATTTAATAAAAACAAAAAAAAAAAAAAAAATGTAAAATGTAAAATGTAAAATGCAAAATGTAAAATGTAAAATGTACAATGTAAAATGTAAAATGTAAAATGTAAAATGTTAAATGTAAAATGTAAAATGTAAACTGTAAAATGTAAAATGTAAAATGTAAAATGTAAAATGTAAAATGTAAAATGTAAAATGTTAAATGTAAAATGTAAAACGTAAAATGTAAAATGTAATATATAAAATGTAAAATGTAAAATGTAAAATGTGAAATGCAAAATGTAAAATGTAAAATGTAACGTTGTAAATGTAAAATGTAATGTTAATTTTGAAATTTTAAATATGAAATATGAAATTTTAAATCTGAAATATTATATATGATGTATGAAACATAAGAAATATAAAATATGACATATGAAATATGAAATATGACATATGAAATATGAAATATGAAATATGAAATATGAAATATGAAATATGAAATATGAAATATGAAATATGAAATATGAAATATGAAATATGAAATATGAAATATGAAATATGAAATATGAAATATGAAATATGAAATATGAAATATGAAATATGAAATATGAAATATGAAATATGAAATATGAAATATGAAATATGAAATATGAAATATGAAATATGAAATATGAAATATGAAATATGAAATATGAAATATGAAATATGAAATATGAAATATGAAATATGAAATATGAAATATGAAATATGAAATATGAAATATGAAATATGAAATATGAAATATGAAATATGAAATATGAAATATGAAATATGAAATATAAAATATAAAATATGAAATATGAAATATGAAATATGAAATATGAAATATGTAATATGAAATATGAAATATGAAATATGAAATATGAAATATGAAATATGAAATATGAAATATGAAATATGAAATATGAAATATGAAATATGAAATATGAAATATGAAATATGAAATATGAAATATTAAATATGAAATAAGAAATAATAAATAATAAATATGAAATATGAAATTTTAAATATGAAATATGAAATATGAAATATGAAATATGAAATATTAAATATGAAATATGAAATATGAAATACGAAATATGAAATATGAAATATGAAATATGAAATATGAAATATGAAATATGAAATATGAAATATGAAATTTTAAATATGAAATATGAAATATGACATATGAAATATGAAATATGAAATATGACTAAATATGAAATATGAAATATGAAATATGAAATATGAAATATGAAATATGAAATATGAAATTTGAAATATGAAATATGAAATATGAAATATGAAAATTGAAATATGAAATATGAAATATGAAATATGAAATATGAAATATGAAATATGAAATATGAAATATGAAATATGAAATATGAAATATGAAATATGAAATATGAAATATGAAATATGAAATATGAAATATGAAATATGAAATATGAAATATGAAATATGAAATATGAAATATGAAATATGAAATATGAAATATGAAATATGAAATATGAAATATGAAATATGAAATATGAAATATGAAATATAAAATATGAAATATGAAATATGAAATATGAAATATGAAATATGAAATATGAAATATGAAATATGAAATATGAAATATGAAATATGAAATATGTAATATGAAATATGAAATATGAAATATGAAATATGAAATACGAAATATGAAATATGAAATATGAAATATGAAATATGAAATATGAAATATGAAATATGAAATATGAAATATGAAATATGAAATATGAAATATGAAATATGAAATATGAAATATGAAATATGAAATAAGAAATAATAAATATGAAATATGAAATTTTAAATATGAAATATGAAATATGAAATATGAAATATGAAATATGAAATATGAAATATGAAATATGAAATATGAAATATGAAATATGAAATACGAAATACGAAATATGAAATATGAAATATGAAATATGAAATATGAAATATGAAATATGAAATATGAAATATGAAATATGAAATATGAAATATGAAATATGAAATATGAAATTTTAAATATGAAATATGAAATATGACATATGAAATATGAAATATGAAATATGACGAAAAATGAAATATGAAATATGAAATATGAAATATGAAATATGAAATATGAAATATGAAATATAATGTATGATGTATGATATATGAAATGTGTAATGTGAAAATTTAAATATAAAATATGTTTAGAAAAACTTCTTCTGATCAGCTAGATTGGACGTTTTTTAGTTGACAGTGTACAGTTAAGGTTTAAGAAGATCTGATGTTATTTTCCAACTTTTAACTATCTTTAATAATCTTTTTTCATGGCAAACGCAATGGCTTGCAATGCATCTTTCGCTGTGGCGCGCTTACTGTGCGGTAAATTTTACGTCTTTTCATGTTTTTTTTTCGCTCCCTTTTATGTGACGCGTATCTACAAATATAACAAGTCGAAAGAAAAGTTCCAACAAGTGATTCAAAATCCATTAAAGAAATTAATTTATTTTGCAATGCAATGCATTGCAGCCGGTGGAAATTGTATGTGAGTGCTTGTGTGAATGTGAATGTGTCAGTGAAAGAAACTGTGCGCGGTATATCCTTTGGTGGATAAACGTGTGTTAGTACTTCAAAGGAATTGCATTAATGCGACCATATAACTTTTCGTGCCTATCTGCTTTTTAGAAATCAAAGTAATTTTCGTTGAAAATTTTAACAAATTGTAAAAGAGTAACATTCGAAATAATATTTTTGCACCAATTTCTTAAGAAACTGAAGTTGTGGGATTTCAGTTTTAAACTTTCGTAAAAAGTTTCTGCTCTTGCAGCATATCTAATAGTAGAGTTTTAATTTTAACTCGCATTATTTAGTTAAAACTCGCACTTTTTTGTAGGTGTAATAACTAAATATCTTAATATTAAAAATATTTTAAAAATTGTTAGAATAAAATTTTTGTCTTTTTTAAATATCATGACATTTTAAACGAAAAATATTTCTGTAGCATCAAAAGACTTAATTTCTGCCGTATTTCTGTAGCATCAAGAGACTAACTGGCTCTTTATACTCATTGCCAGTTGAGCCAATGTGTCTACAAACTTTAACAAAGAAGCATCAGATACAAAAACCTTTTGGAAACAAACTAAAATTAGAGCATTTAAAAATAAGTACTTCTAAAGCTAGTCTTAGTTTTAGAAGAGTACAAACATTATGAGGACAATTATGTAAAACGATTTAAAATTAGTACATTGCACATGCAGAAATACGCAAGATGCTCAAGATCAAAGAGCATGTAGGTATAATACAAAATGTATTAAAATTTCGAAGAAAAAATTTCACACGCCTAGCATTTCAACCTAGAAATAAACGAACCAATGATCGCAGAGACATTCAGGTGCGATCTATAGCATCTTAAACCAGCCAGGTTGTTGACAACTTAACGTTTTGTTGGCTACAGAATTGCATACGCAGAATGCAAGCGTATTCTCCCGATGGGATCTAAACTAAGATTATGAAAATCTATTTATGCGGATAAACAGAAAGATCAGCTTAGATCAGCGATTGCCAAACACTTAGATCTGCGTTGACAATTCCTTATATTTTTTTTTTTTTTTTTGTTTTGTGTGTGATATAAGCATTACACTTGAGGTGCGATCCTTTAATGTTTTTTACTCTATCTTTTGTTAAAGATTGTTTTTGTATTTATTTCTTTTCTAATATTAGATGAATTTCTTTTTGTTTCGATTGCCAACTCTTGAGTTCCTTTTGAGCCGTAATGTATCGGCTACTTCATATTGATACTCATCACTTCTTTTGGCTTAATTTGCTAACAAGGTTTTAAAATCCGAATCTTATCAGATGAGAACTTTTTCCTGGTAATACTTCTGGCAAAAGTGAGCAGCAAAGATGTACTGGAGAAATAGAGAGATAGGGTGACATAAGAATAAGATGAAATTCGAGTAGGTTGAGAAGGCGAGTTAATTAATAGAGTGACGAAAATAAATATGCAATAATTAATGTGTCGCAGCAATAAAATTGTTTTAAAAAGTATTCAATTTCTTGATTGTAAATGATGATTAGCATTTGACAAATTGAAGACACTCATTTGAACGTACTCAAATTACGGGTGTTACCATTGCGCATTAAAAATAATCGAAAGATTGTAAATTGGTGTAAAATGGTGATGAAGCGAAATGATAATCCAAGAATGTCAATTTGCACAAAATTACGTCATCGTTTGCCGAAGATTATGATTTTTTTTGTTTTCATACTAAAAGTGCTCTGGTAGTAAAAAATTATCTACGGCTTGGTCGTGCTTAAGTAGATAAGTATTAACTACTGTATAATGTTTGTATTTAAAATACCATATGTTTAAGTATTTTAGAAATTTTGAAGGTTTATAACTTTGTAACGTCATTTTGTTTGAAGGTAAGGTTTGGTTTTAAGCCATATTTCCCAAATTTCAAGGTCAGAGTGCGTTTTAAATATCAAAGCTTATGTGTTAAACATCGAGTCAATATAATATCAATGGATGCCCTCATTTTCTACTAGAATAAGGTGGAGTTTTTACACGACTTTGACAAATTGGAAACTCAGAATGGATATAAAAATCATAGCTCATTTTATTTCTTTGTATTGTACGTAGGCGTGATCTCCGTTCGATTTTGATAGTACGTATTTGAGATCAAATCTAACGCATTCAATATCGAGTCAGTACATTAAATTTTGTGAAATTTATTTGATGACGTCACTTTGTACAGGAAGTTTTTTTTTCTAAAACGATTATTATTTTAAAAAACCCAGTTTTATGTATAAGTTACCAATATTTAGTATGCAACATATTATTTAATTCGCCTAAATGGAGAAACATGTATAATAGAGTGGGTCGAAAAAAAAAGTTTGAAAAGTGCACCCCTTATTTTAACCCTTTCAGACCCGACGCTTATCTACTGAACATTTTTTTATGATTTTTGGAATGTATGGTCGTTAAATGGTATGGAAATATTCTCAATGTTTAGGTTTCGCAATTTACATATCCTTCAAGGATTTTCAGGACACGCACAATATTGATGCACTCGTTTAAAACTTTATCTTAAACCCATGTTTTTAGCAACAAATGATTCAAATTTATTTGAAACATCAAAATTTATTATTTTTTTAGTTCAAATGCGTTAATTTCACTAGTTTTACACTGTTTATATTTTTTGTAATTGAAGACACAACTAACATCTGCGACTCATTTTGACAAAACTAAAAAGTTTATCAAGAATTCCACGCGTGTTCAAGTAACGGTAAAGCGAATCGCGGAACAGTGTGAGAAACAAAAGTAAACAATAACAAGCACAATCGATTCATTTCGTTCTTTATAACATTCGTTAAATAAAAGTGGAAATATTAAAGATAGAACCCACCCGCACAAACGATGCATCACGGTCTGAAAGGGTTAAAGATGACCACGAGACAACTCCAAAAACAAAAAAAAACGGACCCCCGGAAAAACCGGCAAAATGGTATTTTTCCATAACTTATGCATAACATATCTGATCTTAAAAAGTAATATGTCATTTAAAAGTGCTTTACAAGTACTACGTTTTTTTCAGAACATTTTTACTTTCAACGTCATATTTGACTAGTAAACCTCGTTAACCCGATTTAAAAAAAAAATAAATAACTGGCCATTTCAGCCCTTGAAAGGACTTTGACCTAGCTTTTTATGATCAATTGTGTTGTGCGTGTGATTAAGTTTGTACACAATTGACCGAGAACCGGACCTACATGCTTAACGCCGACTCCGAACGGCGATGAACGATGAATGTTCTTGTTCTCAAGAAGCTTTACATGGCATTTTGATTACTCTCTGAGGTTTGCCATTGTCTGCAGAGAGGTGGCGGCCGTACAGAAAAATTATTTTAATTCAAATAATTTTCTGTCGCTGCTGCAGTTCGAACCTGAGTCTCCAAGTTCGTTGACATAGCTGCCACGCACGTTAACCAACTACGCCACGGACGCCACGGACGTTAACCCGATTTACACCCCCTAAAATTGTTTTTTTTTCTAATAAAATTAAACTCCTAAGAATTTGTTTACATTTTGTCCAAAAAAATTATTCAATAACTTTAAAAACAAAGAAGTTATAATGGTTCAAATATTTGGTACAGTCCTTTTTTTATTATGTATGAATTACTTTTATTTTAATTCAAGCAAAATTGAAAATTAACTGAATTATTTTAAAAAATTAAGTAATGAAATTAAAATAAAATATTTTTCTTAACATATTTAGATATAAAAACGTTTTTCAAACTAAATTGGGCATGAATCGTGACAATATATTTAAGTTTCCTAAAAAAATAATTAATTAAAACTAAATAATATCGATCCTTGCTACCAGGGCATAAGTTGTCAATATATTATATAACTCAATCTTTATAGTTCTTATATGCCTTACATGGCAACTCTGTAGATCAGTTACTCGTAACTCTCTCCTTTACTCAATAACTGATAATTATAAAAAAACGGTCTAATATTAGATGCCAACTGAATAACACAATAGTCATACAAATTCTTGGGTGCTCGTTAAAAATGTTTTTCGAAAAAAAAAGAAACCAATAAAACAAAATTGCCTACTAAACGCGATGTTATTGAATATTTATTGTTTTTGAAACATAACGGTCATTCGAGTGTCCTCAAAAACCTTAAACTAAATAATTATATATCAATAGATGAAAAAGTTCTTCAAGAATTGTGGCAGCGTGCAAACATTCTGAAATTGGTAAAAACAACGGTTCGGAGGTATATAAATAGTCTCTTAAAAGAACATTATGATTTGCTAAAACATCCCTATAAATACGATGAAGTGGAATGGAACAAAATTTTTCTAATATGAGTGCAAATGTGGGTGGCATCGAAAAAAAAATGTGCAATGTAACTGCTCTATTATTGATAAGATTCCCAAATACGCCCAACATTTTTATATTGATCAATGCGGAGCAAGGTTATTGTCTTTTGATAATGTACAAGAGCATGTTGAAGATGTTGAAATGGGTGATGTATCTGATAAAATGTCGGACATACCTCTAATATCCAACTATTCCTCCATCGTGCTCAAGCGAAGAAGATGATTGCGAGTTAAGTGATGTGGAAATTTCGAACGTTATCGAAAAACTAAAAGTATCGGACATTTCACTTAAAAATTATTCGTTGGCTTTGGATAGGACTGATACTTCAGATCATTTTGGGTCGTTGCTCGCAACTACGTTGATTAAAGATTTGCGCCTTTTAATTGCGGCAAAAACAAGGAAAGAGTTTTCGACCCAAATTTCTGAAAAAATTATGGAATATTTTTATTACCTTATCATAGACAAAAACAAAATTTCGAGAGAACGCACAAAATTTAGAGCAGAAGCCAAAGCATCAACAAAAAGTAACAATCTATTGAAGTGCATTTCATATGACGGCAAAAAAGACGTCACAATGAAAAAAAACGACGGTCCATGAACAAACAAGAATACATACAAAAAGATGTACAAAAGCATCTTTTTAAATACGATGAAGTGGAATGATAAAAAATTGTAAATTACATTCAATTTTGGCGAGAGTCAAGACCACTGTATCGCTCGCGGCTTTCCAGTTTGGCAAAAATATGACTCAACCGCTTTTCATCCGCAACAGCAAATGCAGATTTACTCACAACGTGAACAAAACGTTCGGTGTTTTGTGTATAGCATGGAAATTCTGTAAAAGTTTTTGAATAATATAAGTGAAATACGAATAAGTTTGCGCTACGAAGATTTACCTGGAATGTTGATGATTTTGTCTGCCGAAAATTGAAAATCTAGTCAGTTGGTTGTCAGAGTAAAATTGCAGTCAAGGAGGTTCCGTAATTTCGAACTTATCCCAATGGATCATTTCAACGTAAGAGTTACTATCAAAATTTATCACGCCACGTTTTGGCACTCGAAAAACACGGAGCATTGAAGCTGGATCTTGGCGTGCTGCTCTAATTTTTTCAAACCCATTTGATCGAATATCATGTTCGGGGTCTGTTATCATTGCCAACAATACATTTTCTGGATGGAAGTAGTAGGTATTGTTCGCTATCGTTGGGCGGATAAGTAATTGAAGTAATCAGTAGGTAACTGACGGATCCAGTACTTAAAAAGTACTTAAAAACATGACGACTTCCATGAGGATGCTTTTGTACATCGTAATGTTCTCGTTGTTTTTTCTACTATCCAAATGTTTGCACGCTGCCATAACTCATGAAGAAGTTTTATAACTATTGGTATATAATTACATGATTTATGATTTTTTTGGGACACTTGAATCACCGTTAGGTTTAAAAAACAAAATTAAAGATACAATAATAAAAAACTGTTAGTTTTAAGAAATTTAATAAGGAAAGTTCTATACTACAATTTGGAACTGCTATAACATTTTTGGTTTCAAGGCCAAATAAAGTACTTTTTGGGCGAGATGTGAACAAATTTTTAAGAATTTTAATTTTATAATAAAAAAATTGATTTCAAGGGAGAGTAGAATGAAGAAGAAAAATCTGAGAAGAAAATGTGGTGCTAGTTAAGCCCTTTTTAACGGTATATCATTTTTTGAAATCGGATACAAAATGCATAAGTTATGGAAAAAATACCATTTTGGCGGTTTTTCCGGGTGTTTTTGGAGTTGTCTTGACGTCTTCTTTAAAATAAGGGGTGTATTTTTCAAACTTTTTTTTTTTATGAAGACCGACCCACTCTAATGTATAATATACTTATTCAGTAGGTTTTTTTTGTTTAAGAACAATTTTAAATACGTTTTTCTCGAAACAAGGGCAAACAAGTTAGCCCTCAAATAACTGTGCGGCCTTAGCTGAAATGGACTTGAAATGGACATATCTCTACAGTTCTTTGAAGATAGTCTCTCTCTCTCTCTGAGTTGAAACTGTCAAAAGAAATACAAGTAATTTTCCTTTTGCGTTTTGCTGTTGTTCGTTTTTCAGTGTTTTTTTGACTCACAGCCGCGAGTCTACTTTGTATATTCTACAATGCATTTTACTATTTTCAACTTGAGAGGTAAGAGAACAGCATATTTCCATAACCTTTTAAATAATTTTTCATCTCGATCAAGTCTCGACATCACAAAAGAATATATCTTTTTAAAATGAAGGACAAACACTGCTAAAAGATATATTCGAATACGGAGGAATATTAGTAGTTCTAAAACTCTAATCGTTAATTATAAATATGTAATTGATATGAATCGAAATGTATAAAATCCTAGCATAAGAAAACTGCCGGCAAAAAGAGTATCGAATATATCGATCTTAAGAAATAAATGCCTGCACAACTTCAAAGCAAAGCTACCGTGTGTGCAAAGATCTCGTTCTATCTGAAAGCAATACCGCATTGCAAAATGGCAAAAAAGTGATAACTTTATGATGGTCAGAAACATAGAAACAAACATATCCTAATACCATGCTCACATAGGACCATGCAAAGATGTGAAAGAGATAAGAGATCACCTTTGTATGCACATAAAAGCAAAACCAAAAATGCAACAACTCCGATCGGCTAAAAAATCTCAATGCTCTTTAAAAATTGTGGTTACAACAACCAACTCAACGTGCAACAAAAGATGGATGTTTCAAGAATGGCATAATGTTTACCTACATACGTGGCTTCGCAGTCGGCAAGAAGAAACAATTGCCAACAAAAGAGTCCATCTATCTTCATTTACAATGGCCAAACACGCCCGAGCTGCAAAAGGATCTACTTGAGGCTCAAATATGTTGATAACTGCAACACACTCGACACAAAAGTAATGAGCTATAAAGCAGCACGCAAAACAATGTCCTGCCAAATGGATTTGTTCCACATGCACCACCGTCTTTAAACAAGCACATCACAGCAACAAACCTTCATGTATGAATACTAATCTATTAATTCTTTTAAGCACATGTGAAGGACTCAAGCTAGCAGTGAAGGATGGCAAAGCTGTTTAGCTGCCGTGTACGCCGATCTTCATTGCTCACTGAATTCACAGTCAAAAACAATGCTTACGTGATCTAAATATATTTGTATTTTGTATCTTTGGCGAAGATTACTCGTCCCACATTGTTTGGGCCCATTGTATGGGCCATTGTTTTCAAGTGCAGAGATTTTGCATATTTAAGAGCATTTTTGGGATTTTGTTGGCAAAACATCTGACATGCAGCCATTGCCATCATCTATGCTGCAGCTTGTTACAGTTTCTAAGCAAATAATTTGCGCAGGGGCGCGAATAATTTAAAAATATGAAAAATCATCCTCACCGGCAAATCGAGATCAAAGAAGATGGCATTTTTTTTTTTTTTTTTTGTTTTAACTAAAAATATTAACAGATCCTCGGAAAGTGGATTATATTTGTTCATTACAATTTTCCAACGAAGCCATTTTCAAATTGGAAGATTTTCGTTCAGTTGGCCTTCACACTAAACGGTCGACAAATTCAGTTTTAATTAGAGTTCAGAATTGTCCGCTCGCATGCCTTTGTGAGCCTAGATTTAGAAAAGGTCCACAAATAATCTTACGCTCTCAAGGACGCATATAATTTTATTATAAATATATTATCGCTCTCGTCCTCGAGCGCGTACCAGACTTTGAGAAACGAGATCTCATTCTGTGTATCATAGATTAAATAAGGAAGACTCGCGGCTGAGAGTCGAGAGTCAGAATTGTCAAAAAGAACTGAACCCCGAACAACAGCAAAAAGAATAGGAAAATTATTTGTATTGATTTTGAAAGTTTTGATTCAGCGGGAGAGGTTTTTAAGCCGGGACTTATGCAATTAATAAAGGTAGAAGTGACAACTGACTATTTTCTCACGTCATTTGCCTGTATATTTTACTTTCTATTTTTTTTTTTACTTTTTTCTTTCTCCAATTTAAACTATTTTTGACATTTTGTGCAAGACGAAAAAACTGTCACTTCTACATTGTATAATTGTATCATGAGTAGGGAGATACCTTTTTATTCTACCATGGTTCTGTGTACCTATTAAAACGTACACTCTAATGAATGAAAGGTAAGTGTAGAGTAGAGGATACTTGGCTCTTAGGTGAGATATTGGAAGTAATATTGATTTTATTTACTCTTATGATTTTATGACCAAAAGATTCCACCGGGTTAATATATCATTTTTGCTATTCATTGATTAATCGCCTTAAGCGTTATAGCCATAGTTTGTAAAACGAACGCAGTCACTTGCGTTAAGATTTTCAGTCTGGCAATGCCTTTTTGATATGAAGTAAAACAAAGTCTCTTTCTCACTTAGAAATTTTCTACTAAAATATATTGCCAGATAAGAAACCCCGAAGAGACGTGATTGCATGCGTTTTACAAAATATGGCCATTAATCGCCTTGTTTGCGAACGAGCAAATGGGCGTGACATTTTTAAGCGTACGAGAACTCATTATTCCATTCTTTTTTTTTTTTTGCTGAAATACAATTTCACCCCACATACACCAAAACGCTTTGAGTACTTTAAAGGTAGAAAATGTCAAATTTTTTAATGGAACTGTCAAAATTCATCTGACAATACTTAGTATTGCACATGGTAGAATAAAGAAGGTAGATGTAACATAAGGGAGAAAGCGTGGACTCAGAAATGTCAAATCGAGTTATTCTTTTGCTATTTTGAAAGTTATGGTTGACAAAAAGAGAGCTCAAGCAGCTCTGCATTTACCTTGTTTATTCCACCATGGTATTGGCAAGGCGCAAGACTTAAAAGGCAACCCTCTTTAAATGTCCAATAAAGTTTATTTTTAAATAGACGTGCTCTCGTCCATGAATGCGTACGTTTTAGTAGGAACACGGAATGAGATCTCATTTTTCAAAGTCTTTTCAAAAGGTACGTTCTCGTGGACGAGAACGATAAAATTTTTAGTAGGGCCTTTTCAAATCATACGCTCACAAAGGATGATTTGAAGAAAGATTTCGTACTCTAGTCGGCTTACATATAGAAACCTTGAATTTTAAAAATTCTAAACTGAAATTTTACAGAAGGAAAATAGATGAAATAAGTAGGTTTCTAGATATTTGGTGTACAAAAAAGTTTTATAGTTTTTTTTTTTCATGTTTGACGCTTTATTGTGAAAAATTTGCTACAAATTCATTTTTCAAAGTATTGTCCATCGCCAGCCACTAAATTTTTTCCATCTTTCTGGTAATTTTTGAATACCATTTCGAAAAAACGATGCGTCTTTTGATGCGATTTACGTATCGATCCAATTTTAGAGTTCTTCAAAAGAGCGAAAGTGCTGATCCTTATCCGTCATCGACGAAAACAGATAGAAGTCAGAAGGGGCAATGTCTGGGCTATATAGCGAGTGGGGTAGGACTTCCCATTTCAGCGTTTCAAGGTATGACCAGCTGCGCAACATGTGGCCGAACGTTTTCATGTTGCAAAATTACCTTGTTGTGCCTTTGCTTGTATTCTGGTCGTTTTTGCTTCAATACTCGGCTCAAACGCATCAATTGAGTTCGGTAGAGTTGCCCTGTGATGGTTTCATCCGGTTGTAGCAGCTCATAGTACACCACGCCCAATTAGTCCTACCAAATACAGAGAATGACCTTGCCGAGCGAAACAGATATGGCTTCTTGAGTCACTCCCAATGCTTTTGCAATTTCATCTTGTGTTTGGCACCAGTCTTTATCCATTATAGCCCTCAATTCGACATCCTCTAACTTTTCTAGCCAACCTTCGCGCTCTGTGGTACAAAAGTTAACATATTCGGAGCACACAAAAACCATGTTGTTAGTACTTCAACACATTCTGAAAAAGAAAGCCTAATGATGAGGCTTTAAAATTAAGTTGGTTACATCCATGGTATAATAACACAAGGTAGCATTGACAACTGCTTGTTTTCTCTTCTACAAGAAAACATAAACTGTCAAAAACAGCTGTTTGTGAAAATACATCTGCAGCTGCTGAGGTTGTTGTTTTTTCACTTCAACGTTTTCAACATTGTTTGTGTTTTCAATGGCGTACTGTGAGCGCTCTCTTTTTGAGTATATTTTTTGACAGGAGATGGTTTCCCAAGCAACTGTCAAAGCTACCTTGTATTATTATACCATGGGTTGCAACCTTGTGCGATGCGATTTAATACTATCGTTGCGATATCAAAAAAATACTTTAAAACTTTTTGGTACAGTGATAATTTAAAAATGTACAGAAAAAATTTACTAATTTCCTATTTCTGTTCAAAACATGCATGGCTTCTTGTGAAAAATTTAATTATTTTTCTGTTGTGACATTATTGAAGAAAATGAGCGTCATGAGAACAAAAGTGGGCTTTAATTGGGGCTCCATTAAATTACTACACTTCGAAACAAACAAATTGCACCAAGACTGCGGTGCTCAACGCTTTTTTCGCATTTAATAAAAATTAATATATATATTAATTAAATCCTCTTAAGTCACTTTTGAGATAAGCGTAAAAGTCAAAAACACCACCCCCCCCCCCCACCCTACCACATACACATACACAATTAAACACACACTCACATATAACCTGCAAAGCGACTACGTTGATCATTTGCCCCAATAAGGGAGGCGTAAACCCAAAAGTATGGACGTAGCTAAGTTGCAAAGTGGAAGTAACAACGAAAAGCGCTTCATTTGACTGTAGAGCGTCATTGGGTCTACGCGCCAAAGCACTTACAGCAATTAGGCGATTCCCATGTTTGCAATTATGCCTACGATCCCACTCCATACAAAAGAACTGGCTGCCTTTGTGTGAACTTGGCCACCGCCATTTCCACCGCCCTAGTTTTGGACGCTTTATTTTTGTGAATCGCACAAACAAACCAGCTTTTATAATTTCGCTAAATTACGGTAGAGTGTTTACATTTGTGTTTGTTTGTATTTGTTTGCATGAATGTGTGTGATTTTACTAGCAGCGGGCTTTGTTTATTTGCAAAGCTACCCAGTAAGAAACATCGATTACCTGTAATAGTTAGTGGAATCCGCGAAGACCAAGTTTACACGTCATTCAAATTGATTGATTAATGATGAACTCTCTGCGAGAGCGAAAATTAACTTTCAACACTTCATCGTATCCATGATACAATAATAAGGTACACTCTAAAAACAGATTGTTAGATCACTACAATAAATGTTGTGCAATTTTACGCATTTATTGTCGTTTTATAAAAAATATCACGCCACGCAGCGTGTTCTTTCAATTCAATCAAAAATGGAGCGTTTTTTTTTTTGTTCGTTAATTTCTCTCTTTCTTCTCTTTTTTTTCTCGCTTTTATAGCGTGTTTTCGCTCATAAAATAATCCAAGAGAGAGAAATATTGTTAATAAACACTCTTTTCGCGATATTTTTGTGGCGACCGTGGCGTAGTTGGTTAAAGTGCGTGGCCGCTATGTCAACGAACTTTGGAGACCCAGGTTCGAACCCGAGCAGCGACAGAATATTATTTGAATTAAAATAATTTTTCTGTACGGCCGCCACCTCTCTGCAGACAATGGCAAACCTCAGAGAGTAATCAAAATGCCATGTAAAGCTTCTTGAGAATAAGAACATTTCGTTCATCGCCGTTCGGAGTCGGCGTTAAGCCTGTAGGTCCTTTTCTCGGTCAATTGTGTACAAACTTAATAACACGCACAACACAATTGATCATAAGAAGCTAGGTCAAAGTCCTTTCAAGCGCTGAAATGGCCAGTTATTTATTTTTTTTTTAGCGATATTTTACTGAAATAATTCCTGACAACTGATTTCCTACATTTAATGTAGGATATCAGGTTGCATTTTTGTTAGAGTGTAGACTCATTTTAATGGCTACTCAAATGTGAAATTTTTCAACAGCGAAGATGTTAGTGCCACAAATGTCAAACGACAACAATTATAAAAACTTTTAATCCACAGCTAATATTGACATCTAGCTCACCTTTTTCTCGAATTTAAGCCTACCTTGTAATTGCATGAGTATCAATTAAATACAAAGTAAGCGCAGCAATTAAATAAAATAAAATTACTAAATAATATGATAAGAAATCACATTTAAACTCATCAAACAATTATGCTTAATAATGAATTATCTAAAATAAAGTCTGGGCCATTTGCTTATAAAGAACTGTATAAATTTATTGGAATGAAATATTCGAAATTTTGTCATAAGATTGAGTTGGTAATTTCATGGTAATTTCATTCATGATAGTTTTGAAATTGGACAAAAGTTCAAAAACCACTTTTTAGACATTTATAAGGAAAACATCCCCATTGCAGCAAATTTAAATTTGATTGACACAAAAATAAACGAAGTTTTGGCAGAGTTCACTGATTCTGTTCAGACATTCCTAATCATCATTTCATTAATGCGAATAATTTGCAAGAATTAGCAAAAAAATTAAATACAAAAAAAAATCTGCGGGCCCTGATTTAATTTCTAATTTTATTATAAAAAAATTTCCAAATTCAGCTTTGAAATTTTTATCAATCATTTTTAAAAACTGTATCAATAATGGCTATTTTCATTTGGCATGGAAAATTGCTAAAGTCATTCCCATTAAAAAAAAAAAGAAATTCTTTTACTTAAAATAATTTCAGGCCTATATCATTACTTTCAAATCTTGGGAAACTGTTTGAAAGAATTATAAAATCTAAGATGGATTTAAATATTTACCCCAACTATATTCCTCATCATCAATTTGGTTTCAAGCCAGGTCACTCGACAATGCATGCGTTACTTAAATTACATGATGACGTTGAAAGAAATTTAAGAGAAAAATCTTGTACAGTAGCTGTTTCTCTAGATATAGAAAAAGCTTTTGACAAAGCATTTCATAAAGGAATTATTTATAAATTAAATAATATTGGTTTTGATCCTTCTATAATAAAATTATTTTCATATATTTATATATGAATTATTTATATATTATATTTTTTCTTACTGACGGGGCTTTTTTCGTTCAAATTAAAAATTCAGATTATGGTTCTATTAAAAGTGGCGTTCCTCAAGGTGCTATTTTGGCCCCCCATCTTTTTAAAATCTTAATTCACGATTTCCCTCATGAAATTAATGGCTCACAAAGCATTCTTTATGCTGACGATTCACTTATTTACGCTCATAATAATTCTCCTGTTGAAGCTCTTCGTTTAGTTAAAATTTATCTCAGACTTATAAAGGAATATTATAAGTTTTGGGGTATCACTGTTAATGCTTTAAAGTCACCGGCCATATGTATAAGAAATGCTTCAGGTAAATGTAAAAGGAAGGTTGTTCCAGAGAACAAAAATCTAAAATTAAAATTTAATGGCTTTAATAGAAAATTAGAAATATCCGAAAGAAAAGTCCTAGGATTGTGTGTGGACAGAAACTATGAATCGCCAATTAAAAGATTTAGTAATAATTATATTTATAACAGGGCTGTTGTACTTCCTCTTTGTAACAATGCTTTTGATCTTCAAAAAAGATTTGTCGACAAACTTGAATTCAATGACAACTTTTTAATTAATGAAATATACATTCACGAAAAGGAATATAATTGGTCTAATTCATGTTAACTTTCTCCAATTGGCATCATAAATGAATCGTTATCAAATTCTGATCACCACAACACTCTCCCCGAATTTTACAAAAATAAACTCCCAAACACACACAAAGGTTAAAATCAACAATATGTTATGTATATATCTATACTTATACAGTGTTGCGCAAAACAATAGCAACAAAATCAGCGCACTGCTACAAAATCTTGTATCTTTTTTAATATTGGGGACACAGAAAAATTATTATAGGAACCAAACCATATATTCATACATCATATAAAAAACAAATAATTTTCAAATTTGGTTTTATTTTTTTTATTATATATAAAATTAATGTGACTACATTCGATTTGTTTGAGTGCAAAATGATTTGTTTGAGTGCCCCCCCCCCCCCCCCCCCCCCAATCACAAATATTGGTGAACTGAAGTCCTTAAAAAATATTAAACTTTTGCGAAAAAATATAAAGTTTTATTCAGAAACAAAAAAGTTATATTGGTTTTACGTTTCAGTACATATCGTCGCTCGTATGACTAACTGACGTAACTAACATTTTTTGCGAAATTGAGTTAGAGATGCCAATATACTTCTTTAGCCCTACTGTATCATGTCAGAAAATATTATAACTATATATAACACGGTTTGGCAAAAAACGCAAGTTACTTTGAGTCATATCTAACATATTACACCTAAAAACACAGAAACGAAAAGTAAAAAGTGCTCTCCTGTATAATTAAGAAAATTCAGATACGTCAGTTAGTCATACGAGCGACGATATGAGCACTCTGTCAGCAAAAACGAAAAGCCCTAAATGTTATTAATTCAATTTAATTCTTGTATGCATATATAGTGAAAATTGTTGAGTTGAAATCAACAATTCCTTTTTGTCACAATCGGCAGTAGTCTCTTTACTCTCTCTAATAGGAACGATTTGGCGAACGTTGACGCAGTTGTCAGTTATATTTAGTTATAGTTTCATTAAAATATTGCTTCCCTTCGTGGTACTCATTGAAGATATACTTTATCATACTTTAATCGAACTTCAAGATCCCCTTGCATATAAAAACACATCGCCTGAATTACAAAAGAACTCCAAAACATGCAACACAATTCGAGCTGATTGACCATTATTGCATACTTACAGCATGCGCCGATAGGGTCACCCAAAAGGTTTTGGTTTCAAGAAGACAAAATCATAGAGTTAAGGTCTATTCGGGCAAGCTACTCATGGCAACAAATGTAAGGAACGGGGTACTCAAATGAGTGATCGAAAATATGTTCTTTCATCCCAAGAATTTTTGGAAGAGAGAGAGGTGATTCCTTAAAATTCATAAACAGCTATAAATTAAAACTCCAGTTGGTTTAAGCAGAACTTCATTTTCTGTGAGAACTTGATACCTCCATTTTCTGTGAGAAACAGAATTGCCCAATTTAGTGCGATGAACAGATGAGATACTGGAGACTCCATTACATCTGCAACGAATGTAATCCAGTGAATCTCGGAATTTGTGTACAAAAATATTTAAGAACACGCACAACACAATTTGATCCTTATAAGCTCGGTCAAAGTTCGTTCTGAAATGGCCCATTTTTGCAGAGGTTACGGTATATCGGAAAAATTAATTTCATTAAAAAAAATTGTTTGTGTCCGCTAGGGTTTGAACCTAGCTTCGACTTGGAATCGAGTGGTCCACACACAATTTAATGCACTCGGCCACGGCTTGCAATCATATAAACTTATTTCGTAGCTACATACTCAAAAATTGACACATATATAGCACAGAACCTAACCGACTTTCAATAGGAGTCAATTTACCCCTCTTTCTATACCTTTTACATTAAACTTACATAATTCTTTAACTACTTTTCTATTTTTAATACACGACGCAATATTGGATTCGTAGAATAAGATCGGACAAGGAACCGAACCATGGTGTTATAAACAAGGTATAAGTGATCAGAAAGTTTTTTACTAGATCTGTAAAACTTATGAACGAGTGAATGAGACAAAAAAGGTGATTCTGTACGATTTGACAGCTGAAGTGTTCCATTTTTTAGAGAGGTTTTTGCAACTATCTTATTTATTACACCATGGGCCGAACAGAGTCCATTTTTCCTCGTTGACTTTTCAGATTGCGCAAAAATTGTTTGCAATGAATTTATGACCCACACCTTTCAGACCAAACGAGCTAAGTGGTCAGACTGAGCGAACGAACGAGGATTATTTCGTTCATTCAGACGGTCTGAACATACATTTAAAAATCTACAACCGCTTCGAATATCATAGGGTAACTTTTCTATGACATCAAAAACACAAAAAATCACTTCATTTGAGGATGCACCCAAAAATTCTTACTGGGTTTCGATGAATACCTTCGGTTGTGTTAGTATCTAAGGTGCTTACTATTGGGTGTTTTTCTATAGGGCGGAGGGTAAGAGTTTGACTACACATAACAGTTTTTTCGGTTAATACTTGTTATGTCTTACTTCTTGAGTGCCTCGTATATTCCTTGTTTTTCATGAAACTTCATTGTGTAATGAAAATGTGTATGATTTTGTTGTTTTTCTTCTTTCTCTGCTGTTGTTGTTGTTGTTACTGTAATTTGTTTGTGTGTGTGTTGTTGGCATTTATGCGTACACTTTTGCATTATTTCACAGCAAACAAATTTTCTCATTAACAGCCACCGACTTAATGGATCCCATTCAGGAGGGTGTATGAAGGCGTGGAACTTATGTATGGTGTAACTACCCAGAGTTTGATGTGTTAATGGGTGACTTGGTTTGTTGAATAGAAGTAGTTAAATGCTTGGAATTTTTTCTTTCCAGAAATACTGTCTCCAACCCTGATGGAAACTGACACTTTTGTAGATGTTTTAGGTGGAAACTGCAAATCTTTTTGGTTAAGAATTAATTGGTTACTTTAATTTTTTTTATTTCTAAAAGTGTGTGTGAGAGCATGCTTTCATTTCTAATATATCGATATATTCTGTCAAATCAATAAAAAAAATTTAATTATGCTTATTATTAAACATGTTTTGTTCTACACATATGTTATGTTCCCTTCCTTTTGAAGGTCACCGCCTACTTTTGGTGACATAAAATTTGAAGCGCACGTATTTATAAAAGCTTTCGTTCTTTTTGAAGAGAGCAGCTTTATTTATATCGTGGATAATATTTAGTTGACTTAGAAATTTTTAAATGAATTTCATTGAGACAAGGATAATTTTTAAGTAATTATAATTTATCTAGAAAATTGTGATTATTACTGACGCATAGAGACAATTTGTGTTAAAAATTAATCTATCAAATGGAGTTATTCATGATGTGTATTCAGAAAACTTTTAGATTCACAAAAACTGAAAAGACTTATAGCCATATCTTGTAGAACGAACGCAGTCACTTGCGTTACGATTTCCAGACTGGCAATGCCTTTTTCATATGAAGTAAAACAAAGTCTCTTTCTCACTCAGAAATTTTCTACTAAAATATATTGCCAGATAGGCCCATATTACACGATGATCGTTTGATCGCGGTCAAAATATTTTTGTTGTTGCTTTCAATGCGAAACTGTCAAAAAACACCGAGAGCCAGAGCGGATGAACAATTGTTTCGCATTGACAGCAACAACAAAAATATTTTTGTTTTGTTAAATCATCGTGTAATATGGGCCATAAGAAAACCCGAAGTGACGTGATTGCGTGCGTTTTACAAAATATGGCAATAAGTTTTTATTAAAAAATACATTTTAAAATAAAAATCTTGGAAAAGAGAAAATTATAAAAAAGAGTTATTGAGTTATCCTCAAGCAAGTGCAATTTACTACTTTCTATTTCCATCTCACAAATAAAGAAAACATCGTTTGGAAAATATTGTTGTGCATATAATAAAACTTAACTTTGTGTAGCATCTGGGGGTTTTCACGTTAGGTGGAAAATAAAAAACTTGTATGCTGGTTTTATTTTTTTTTTTTTTATGTAACTCCTTAAGTCCCTTAAGGCTATCGAACTCTTTACCGAGGTACCTTACCCTGGAGGCTTTGCAAAATCACCTTATACTATGTTCTCACTATTGTAATTTACGGCTCATTCTTGATTTATGCATTAATCATGCCCAAATTAAGTAATTTCACCATGGGAATTCTGTCAACGAAATTACTTTGAAATTAAGTAATTTATCATAAATTACCATCCAAATTAAGATCAAATCGGTGTCATCACTAATCTTTTCGATAAATAATCGAAGAAATGGCATCACAAGGTGTCATTTCTGTGAATAGAAAAATTCGATATGGACAAAAAATCGTAGAAGAGATGAAATTTTTGAGGGAATGGAAAAACTGTCAAAATAAATTACGAAATGGTAGTATGAACGCAGTTGATTTAAGTGAAGTAATTTATGGCATAGTATGAACGTAGTATTAAATCAAAATATGACTTTTTGTAGACTATTTCTCATCTAAAAAAATATTTCAACGAATTGAGTAGCAAATGAGACGATTTCACGTTAAACACATCTCTGAGCATATAAAACTGCTTTGTAAACATACCCTTCAAAGCAAAATTAAAAAAAAAATGTGCACAGAAAAATTTAATCGAAACAAAATATGATAATAAAACATAAAAAACCGTCAAAAAAAATGAGATAAAAATGTGTGAACACTTTTTAATGAGATATTAAAATTTGCTCAGTTGGCTTAGGTGTGAACTTAATATAAAATAAAATGAAAATAAGCAAAAAGTGTTTCAAATCATGGAGAAATTGTGTGTCTAAGTAATTGTCCGACTCGTTTGATCTAACATTTTTAGCTCAAAATATTGAGTGTAATATAATATGTTCACACTACGGCCGAAAAGCCGTTTTTCGGATAATAATGGCTTTTCAGCTGAAAAGTTTTTCATCATAGAAAAACTATCAAACGAAAGGCATCTTTTTGTGTGCTTTTCAGCGAAAAACTTTGAAAAGCTAGAAAACAACCCTGATTTGAAGTCTGTTTTTTGAAATAAAGTCAAAATCTCTTATTAAAATTCAGGTTGTCACTGATGTTTGACATTTCGCCTGTCTGTTTTTTTTTATGTGTATACTTGTAGCCAATAGGACCATCTTATTTTCTGAGAACAATGAAAAAAAAAACGCAATAATAACAAACATATGACTATTGTGTTCATCTGACAAGCTGCTTTTCAAGTGTGAACACCTTTTTTTGAAAAGACTTTTTCAGCTGAAAATCGGGAACAATTGAAGATGTGTGGAAATAAATTTTTTGCACCTCTTTGAAAATGTGTATATGGAGCTAAAAAAGCTAATGGTGAAAAAAGTTCTCGCCGCTTTCAAGTGGTTTAGAAGTTACAGGGCTCGAAAGTTGAAAAATCGCGTGATTTTGTATAACAATTTTTCATAATTTTTTATACACGGATTCCAATTCCTGCATTGTTTACTTTGTTCACATTTCGCTTATAGTAATTTTGCAATTTGATCTATATACTTACGCTTTGGTTATTTTGTAAAAGTGTGAACCGTCAAGTGTGCATAATATGTAAAATGCTATATCTTCAAAAGTAATGCATGGATTTTAATAATTGATAGCTCGTTGAATACGTAACAGCATTTAACCTTTCTTACCATAATGCTAGGTTTTGTAAGAAAATTTTAAAAAAATCACAAGTTTTTGAGGTCCCTTGTCCCAACTTTCAAGCCCTATAACTTCTAAACCAATTGAGAGCGGCGTGAAATTTGTCCGGATTTGAGAGTAGAAGTTCTTACACATTGAACCGTATTGCTCAAAAGACAGAACTCTACGCCACGTTACGTTGCGCTGCTTTACGATTGCATAATCGAGCCTAACCTTGACGAGCCCATTCCCAAGATTAAATTAAACACATCTACCTTTTCAATCCTATCATACATTACTAAGTTATCGAATTGTTGCCATCACTATAAGTTTCGACAACTTTGTCAGCTGTCAAAACAATTAAACTTTTTCTTGTTTTTTAAGAAGTTCGCCGGGTCGTCAGCAATTTTTACCCGAATTGCTAAAAGGAGCTAAATTGTTAATAGAAACACATTAATTAAAAGACAAACAACAAAATGTCATTCATTGGACGTGCGTTAATGAGAAATGTAAGTGAAGAAGTTAATAAAAAGTTAATGCAAAAGTAGTCAGTGAACAGCAATAGTTGCTGAAGAAATGGTCTGATTACGTAATTTCTTGCATGCTGCAGTTGTTACTGATGTAGTTTATTAATAAATTGTCAATTTTTTTATTTCAATAGATGCCAGTGCTATGCAAGCAAGCAGTAAAACAGCAAAAGTTTAACACTAGCAGGTGGCTACATCAAAGTAAGATGTGGCGCTTAATAATATCGTGCAATTTTTATCAGTTCCTTCTCTTTTATTAAAGCTGCTCCGCTCTCTGTATGCCGAGTTCAACGACCAGCGCCAGACTTCAGAGGCCTTGCAGTGATAGGCAGTGATTTTCAGCAGATTCAGCTTTCGGACTATAGCGGCAAATATTTGGTCTTGTTTTTCTATCCTTTGGACTTGTAAGTTGTTGTGGGATGTCGTTATTTCTTTTATTCGCCTGATTGAGACTTTTTTGTTATTTTTTTTTTTTTAACACAGCACATTTGTCTGTCCTACTGAGATAATTGCGTTCAGCGAGCGTATTAAAGACTTCCATGAAATAAATGCTGATGTTGTTGGCGTCTCCGTGGACTCGCATTTCAGCCATTTGGCTTGGTTGAATGTTGATCGCAAACAAGGCGGTCTCGGTGGTCTTCAGTATCCGCTACTCTCCGATCTGACAAAGAAAATCTCTGGTGACTACGGCGTTCTACTAGAAGACGAGGGCATTTCACTACGCGGCACTTTTATCATCGATCCCAATGGTGTGCTGCGTCAGTACTCGATCAACGATTTACCTGTAGGTCGTTCTGTCGAAGAAGTGTTACGCTTGATCAAAGCATTCCAGTTTGTGGATAAACACGGTGAAGTTTGCCCTGCCAATTGGAATCCAGAATCAAATCCCGATACGATTAAACCGGATGTTAAGGACTCGAAAGAGTACTTCAATAAGCATGGTTAATGACGACGACAGTGCGGTCATGAAGAAATACTTTATTTCTTATTTTTTTAATATAGTTTTTATGTTGGCTTAAGGAATGAGAAAATAAAATTTTCAAGTACTTTCAAAATAAAACAAACGCAATGAGCCAGATGAAAGAAAATCAAGCAATAGATTAATCTTTCAAGCAATTTATATATGACAAATTCAAACATTTAAGCATTAGCTTGAAAATGGTAATCAGAAGACATTTTGCTTATTTTAAATCGTCAGGCATATTTTCTACTCATTTGCTCGATTTTTTATTTTACTTATTTGAATATTAAATTCATTTTTACTTATTTTTATTTACTTGTATTCTCAAGAGTTGATTTATAGAAAACTTTGTTTTGAGATAGTGTTCTCTAATAAACTTTAACCTTTTCAGATACATTTATGGAAAAAAATAATTTTTCGCCATTAAAATATCTGCAAGAATGATACTGAATTGTATGTATATTCTCCAAACTGTTTTTTTTTTATAAATTGGCTTGTTTTTTTTTTTTAAACGTAATTAAAAGAAGGTACTGTTTAAAATAAATTTAGAATGGATTTGTTTGTGGCAGCCGTGACGTAGTAAGTAGAGTGCGTGACCCATACGCCAGAGAACCCTGGTTCAGTTTCCATCTGACACAGAAAGTTTTTTAAATTGAATTAATTCTTCCGTTCGGCCGTCACCTCTCTGCAGACAATGGCAAACCTCAGAGAGTAAATAATGACATACGAAGCTTCTAAAGAACATACACATTAGCCGTTCAGAGTAGGCATAAAGCTAGTAGGGCCAGTTCTCGACCAATTGTGTACAAACATTTAATAACACGCACAACACAAGTCGATCATAAGAAGTTCGGTCAAAGCCCTTTCAAGGGCTGAAATGGCCAGTTTATTATATTATCTTGTTTATATATTATCTTGATTTGTTTCAACTATTTATTTTCGTATTCTTGAATGTCTAAGAAAGCAACTGTGAGTTGTGTAGACAAAGGGAAATTTAATTGCTTCATTGGGACACAAACCACTTTATTTATGTTTATTATGTTTGGTTTTTCTACGCGTTGAACATTTACTTTCTGTGAGGACAATTCTCGTTCTACGATATTGTGAAGTGAAAAGTTTTATCAACAATTTGCCACACTTGGCTTGATTTACCGCATCTTGATGTATTCCGAAAAAGAGCACTCTCGTTCTCTTGTGTTCCAATACAAAAAATGTATTGCTTGTTGTGTCCCACACGAATGATAGTGATATTTTCGAAATACATAAAGATGCGGTTAAAGTTGAGAATTTAAAAATGGCGCTTATTTTGGTCATTCTCTAATTTAGCGGTCTCGGTAGTCAAGTGATATCGTGCTTGACTGTCACAGTGGAGGCCCCGGGTTCGAATCCCGGCCAGGCTATAGTCATAAACTTTTACCATTCTCACTTTCTTTCATTTCTTATCAACTGAAATTAAAACTCGTTAAAACGTCTCAAAAGAAGTAGTTGGTGCTAGGAGTCTCTGGAAAGGATGGCTTAGCAACTTGAATTGCTCAGATTCAAATTCAAATGTTTCTACGGGTTTCAACCTCGCTAAAAACGTCCTACACACCTTTCACTTAATTACTCCCTCCTTCCCACTAATCCCCTCTACACATTTTCGAACAAAGGCAGACTTGACTGAATAGATTTAAACCTCAAATTTTTGGTTCAAGGCAAAAAAAAAAGTAACTCCATTGCACCTCAACTAGTTGGACATTCTTTAACTGAAGGGATTTTAGTTCGTTTTCCCAACCTTTACTAGACTTGATCTTAATTAAATATCAAGTTCAATTTTTTATCAAAGTTCATTACCCCGAGAACCAAAAGTATCTTTTTCGAATTCAATTACAAACATTTTCGTCAGTCTAAAATGTCTCTCAAAAACAAATCGATTATTGTTCATAAACGAGAGGATTCAAAACCAGTGTTCGTAATAGTATCTTTTATGATTAATTTGGAAAGTCTGTTACTAACAGAGATCTCTGGTTACTAATAAGAAAAGTATCATTTATGATTCATATGCATACTCATTCGACTTATGCGAGCACAAAAGCTTACATTTATGATATACATATAGTTATAAAAAGTTATATAGATACAAAAAGTCTATTATTTCCCATTATATTATATATAAAAAAAAATAAAGTTCGTTCGCAAACGCATTAAAATCAAACATTTTATAAATTCTTGTTTTTTTTAAATAAAAAAATAAGCAACTAATAAGGAATGTATTTTCTTCTATATATTAGTACCCGAAGTTATGAAGATTTTATTATTTTGATGACGTCAGCATATATTGGGAATAGACTTGGGTTTCATTCAATTCATCCAATTTTCCATCAAGTACTTATACGTTTTAAATACCAAAGCTTATGTGTAAAATATCAAGTCTTATATGTAAAATAATTTTTGTGGAATTTATGAAAGAAGGTAACAAGCTTTTATCAAAACAAAAAATTTTTCTATGACTGATGGAACCAACTCAAAGTTCATTATTGCTACAATAAACTTCAACAAAAAGCAAGTTAACGACTTTATTAAAAATTCCACATTTTGTTTAAAGTGATAAAAACGTATAATCACTAATATTTATTACTCATGGTACATTTATTGGCTAAACTTGCGTTAAACGTTACTGTTTATTGATAAAAATCAATAGAGATAAGGTAAAGATTACAAGCAATACATGTTTATTTATTCATATTTAATATATTAAGAGAATAAAGGGAAAGTTGATGACCATAGAATTAAGCGCTAAAAATTCTTTGTAATAATTATTCTTTATAAATGAAATTATTCCTAAGCATCGTAAATATCTGGCAATAATTTTCATCTGACATACGGATTTACAATTGATCTGTATTCTGTGCCGCTAACAAATTATTCATTGTGCTGGTGGAGGCGGCGGTGGAGGTTGAGATAAGCCGACTAAGCCGGGTGGTGGTGGTGCACACGGAGGTGGTGGTGGCGCCGAACCTGGTGGTGGAGGCGGCACAAAACCTCCAGGAGCACCACCGCTACCCCAACCAGCATAAGGATGTGGTGGCATAGCACCGGGCGGCGGTACTGCTGATGCACCCGGCGGAGCAGGTGACCAGGGTGGTAACGATGTACTTGAAGTGCCTGGTGGTGGCGGAATCATTGGTGGCATTGGGGGTCCAGTGCCAGGTGGTTGCAAACAGCTTCCAGTGCCAGGTGGAGGTGGTAATGCAGTAGCTCCAGGTATTGGAGGATTCATACCGGTATCGCCGCCAGGTGGTGGCGGTTGCGCTGGTGCCATCCACGGCATTATGGGCGGTGGTGGTGGCTGTGGATTGGGCGGTACAGGTGGCATCAATGGTGGTATACCAGCCATGCCAGCGGCAGCAACGGCCCAGGCTGATGGCGGTATTGGAGGTGGTGGCGCCGTTGGGTGCATTGGTGGCGGCACCGTCATGTTATGATGACTGGGTGGCGGCGCTTGTATAGCTTGCATCGGTTGATTTGGCTTGCGATCGAATAAGCTGTAACCACGATTGATGTGCGCCTGTACCAACGGATCCACAGCGGGTTTTTGTGCAGACACGGGTGGACCTTCACCCAACTCAGCCATCAGACTCATATATTCCTCATCGATCTTAGCTTGCGAGTCTTCGGTGCCATCTTCGGCACCACCGGAGGCACCAGGACGTTTACTACGACAATCCTTGGAGATATGACCGGCTCCACCACAGGAGGTACAAACAATGCTATTGGTAACATTAGGTTTATCGGGACAGAGCCAACTCTTATGCTCAGATGAGCCGCAGTTAGTGCAGCGCTGACAGTCAGTTTCACGCAATGTACCATTAAGTTGCGCCAACTCGCGCAGCTGCATGCGACGTAAATCATTGTGACCTTCGGGTACTTCTATGCCCTGACGTATGACGTCTTTAATCTTGTCAACAGCTTTCTTAACAGCTTCTGGATTAGCTGCAGTTATGAATGCATGCAGCGGTTCATCCTCACCGGGTAGAGGTTGGCCATCTTTGCGTCCCACTTTGCCTTCCTTGACAGAACCTTTGCCGCGTATAATAATCTTGGCGCCGGTTTCTTTCTCCATTGCTTTCAAAGTGTTACCACGAGGTCCGATAAGCAAACCAACAAAGTTTATATCGGGATGCAACTCTTGCGGTATAAGCACCTTGTCGCTGACGCGTGTCACAGGCGGCCTGCAAAATTTAAAGTACCTTCTTAGCAACAAAATTTCAAGAGTGACGCTACGACTTACTTGTAATCAGCAGGCGGCTTGAATTCTGGATTAACGCTTTGCATCTTCTGTATAAGCTGATGACGTTGATCTTCCAGGCGCTTGCGGAAGCGAAATTCGCGTGTATTTAAGCGTTTGCCATCAGAACTATAGATTGGTTCCGGTGATGGTGATCTGCAAATGAGATAATAAAACATGCCATAGATTTAAAATCAATCTTCGCTCAAACTCGCTATATTTTTTTTTTACTATGTTTAAAAATATACATTTATTTAAATATAAATACAAAAAATTTTTAACATTATTCATTAATGAGTCCTAAATGCAACCTGAAAAATGCAACTTGATTAGCTAATTAGTGTTTTTTTTTTTTGTTTTCATTAATCATTTGTTTTTCTGCTATGGGGAAAAAAGAGAAATTCGATTAATAATTGTGTTGAAATGAATTTTATTGTGCACCACCGTTGAAACCCAGCTCAAGCTCTTTTAGTTTTGGTTTTTGTTAAAACAATAGCCGGTCGCGCTCAATATTATCAAAGGCTGCCACTGAGACTGTTTAGGGGGGAAAGAAAATGCTTCCAAACATTAATAAATTCTCAATTAAATTTGGTTTGCATTGTTTAATGCTTACATGTGTGCTCGCACTAGTCTCAACTAGTCCCAACTAGAGAATGTTCGGTCTTTCAAACACGCATCTATTTCAATAAACAAAATTGCAATTAGTAGCCTTTGCATTTTCTTTTTATACTAACTGCCTCTGAAAAGCATTTTTCATACCCATAATGAAGTCATTGAATTTTCTGATATTTCAATAAATAAATGATGCTGTTACGGTTGTGTGTTTTCCCATGAGCTTTTAAAAATTATAAATTAAAAGAAAATAAATTAAATTAAGAAACTAGTGTGCAATTAATCGATTAATCGAGATGTGACTAATAAAACCAATCAACTTTATTCTGTTAAATTTTCCAACTCTGCAGATAACTTGTTTTGTTGGTTATTTCATAAAGTCTAGTTCTAGCTATGGAGTTGGAAGCATATATAATAGAAAATTCTATAGATTTAATTATGTTCTATCCATAGAACGAATCCAATGTAGGCAACAAACAGAGCTTTGCAATCTTGATTAAATGATTAATTGCACAAACGAACCTTATTCTAAAGTGAACATACTAAATCTACAAAAAATATTCTACTAGGAGCTATGACATTGGGGATATATTAATTCGTTCGAGAGCCATTAATTCGATAATTAAAGTAATGGAATCAATATCATTAATGAATAGCTAATTGCCTATAAAATAAGATATTTTTGTGGATGACATGTTATACATCACTTACAGGACAGGACTAGTTCTGAAATTCCTATACATGGCCAATGAATCTATATTAATATGCCACTCGTTGCACACACGGGCCACCATCATATGAATCAGCGCTCAAAAATTAAAAAAATATATAAACTAGTGCAGTTACATTATGATTTTTAAATATTTTTGGTTGTTACGTGTCCGAGCGAAGAGAGTGGGTGGGTTATTATAACGCACGATACAAATAATCAATAAATAGCTTATTTAAAACGTTTAATGCTATGGCCTAAATAATATAAAACTTTTACTCTCTTTTTTACTTATTTAAGGAAATGGGATAGTTTAACATTATAGACATATGCTTACTCGGTTAGGAATAAAGGGTTAGAACGCTCCATTTTTGTATAATAAATATTGCTATATATAATACATGTTTTAACTTTGATAAGTACAGGTTGGTTGATTCAAAATGAGTCGTAAACTCGATTGGACAAAAGGATAGGAGCTGGTATTTATTGATGTAAGGTTTTTAAATGGAAGGAGTTCGTTTAGTTTTTTAGCTTAAATCAGTGTTTCTTAAGTAGGAGAGCATGCTTCACCAGGGAGATTGCATTTTTTTAAATATAAGGGCTCATGCAAAGAAAATCTAGAAAACTTCTTGAAGTATTAAATTTAAAATTTATGAAAAACTTCGACAGTCAAATTAACTGTCCAATAAGCATCAAAATACGAAATAACACATTACGGTTAAGAAAACTTGAAATACAGCAACGACTCGTAAAATTCTCAAATATAAACTCAAATTAGAGGACAACCGCTTAAAAGTTTTGTTAATAAGGATTATGGCGGCCATGTCCGAGCGCGTTAACGTGCGTGGATCATTCGATGCCAATTTTGCAAATAATTTGTTTAATTAAAATTAGTGTCCGACCGAATATTCGGCTTCGGCCTAAATAGCCGAATATTTTGGCCGAATATTTTTGCTTTGTAATGACTAAAAATTTTTTTATAATTCTTTACGAAAATTTCAGTATAATTCGATAAATTCCGTTCGAAATTCCCTACTTGAAACACTTGTTCGTTTTGTTTTTCTCTTCCTTTCTGTTCTTCCATAAGTTGGTTTTCGTTCGTTGAAAACTTTATTTAAATGATAAATGCAGTGAGTCCGATTGACATGGGTTGATAAGATCGTCATTGTTGAACGAACGGACAGAAAACTCAAAAATATTTGATTTTCAACCGACCATATCATTTGCTTTCGAATGATCATACATGATATCAAACATGTCCATTAGATGGGTTTTTTTCCAAAAGTATTCCAGAACCTCCCTGCAAGGCCAGATTCTGAATCTTGGATGTAATATAAGCATGTGACGCGAAAAAAATTCAAAAAATTCGCAAACTGGATTGGCGCCGCTAAAAAACGTGAATTTGAAGAAGTATAAAATGGATGTTTCAAATCGAGTTTCCTATTTAAATTTAAGTCCTACAAAAACTTTTGACTATAACATATCCTAATGTAAAATCGTCCGCTGGACCAAAATATGTCATCAGATTCTTAAAAAAATTAGTCCTTGACCCAAAATTGGCCTACTTTATTAAGAATTTCCTAATTTTTCTTTCGATTTTAAAAAAGAAGCTTTACCTTCGCTAAGGTCGCAGCAACTTTCTCAAATTAAAATGCTGCATTATTGTTGGCCTTTTTATGAAGTTTAAGAATAATAAAAAAATTATTCAAATCGGGCCATTTTTATGGCAGAAAAACGATTTTCTTGTTGAGCTGACGTTTGGGCAAGGATGGAATAATCGTCATTCTGACACGCTATGGTTTCACTACGTTGGAAATACGTTGTTAGAAACCCGTCCGACAACTGTCATACATTTTGGACAGTTAATCGACAATTGTTTCAGTCCATTTATCTTTTGAGGTAAGTTAGCAAGCAGTTCAGGATACTTGTATCGAATAAAAAAGTATGGAATATCATATATTTAATTGTTGAGTTTTATTTTATGACGAATTTGAAATCGTATTTAGTGAAATGAATTTTCGCGTATTAATGTTTATAGAAAATACTTTGAGATTCTTTCAAAAAGTAACATTGCCAACGTTCGAGCATGTGCTAAGCCGTTTGTTGCATCTAAAGGTACTGGACGATTTGACGTTGAATCAAGCGTCGGTGAATTAGTGAAAGTTTGATAAAATTTATTCATCAGAACGGGGAAGAAATCAACAATAAAAACTCTTGTTGAAAAGTTGCATTTGGGGCATTAAAATCTTCGTAAAAGCAGAAATCACCGAAATACTGCACAAAAGGAACTTAAAGAGTCAAAATTTATTTTGAAATACAAAAAACTGTTTAATATTGTTCCTATAGGGGGAATCTCCAACTAAAGAGAGCCCATGAGCTTTCTAAACATCGATATAAGTTGTTGGCTCATTGATGAAATAAATTTACGTGCTGAGGAAATGGTCAGCCAAATTGTTGTCGTGAATGTTTGTGAACGTTCTTCAGAGGGGGGCTGAAACTACAGTTTTGTATGCCAAGGGGGTTTTGTATGTATATACATACATACAGTATGTCAAGAATTACATTACACATTAAAATATAAAATGAATTTTTTAACTCACTTAGCAAAAAATTTTATTTTTCTTTAATGCACATACAATTTTTTTATCAGTTATGGTTATTTACAGTATTTACTAAGTAATAATAAAAATAAAAGTACTGATATAAATCAAAAGAATTAAAAAACATAACATAAACATAATCTACTCCCTTTTGCAAGTGTCAAGAAATGCATTACACAAAATTTAAAAAAGGGTTTTAGCAACTAAAACTTAAAGTTTGGGATATTTAATATTTAGTGTGGCCACCTCTGGCGTCAATCACATGTTGTAGCCGTTTTTTCATTGAATTTACCAACTTTTTCATATCATAATTACTTGGTATTTTTTGCCATTCTTCAAGTATTGCAGTTTTAAGCGCTGGTTTGTTTTTTGGATGCCTTTTGGCCACCTGCTTTTTTAAAAGGGCCCACACATTTTCTATGGGATTTAGATCCGGACTTTGGGCTGGTGTTTCCATAACTTTTCGGCAGTTATATAGCAGCCACATCCGTACTTTATTCGCCTTATGTTTCGGATCGTTGTCTTGGTAAAATTTGAAATTTGGTTTGTTACCGCTCATCAAACCAAATTTTTCAGCACTGCTGCTCAAATGGGCTCTTAAAATCCCTAAATATTGTTGGGCATCCATTGTATTTTCGATAAATGCTAAGTCTCCCACTCCTCTGCTGGATATGCATCCCCAAATCATAACAGACAATTTTCCGAATTTTACTGTTGGAATGATGTTGCGATTTTCTAATGCTGTCAACGGCTTTCGCCACACTCTAGTCGGTCCATCATTTTCGTTTCGTCGCAGAATATGACGTCATCCCAATATTCTACAGGTTCAGAAATATGCATTGATGCGAAGGAGAATCGCTTTTCAATATTCTGTGCAGAAAGTAGAGGCTTTTTACGAGCAGCTCTTGATGAATACTTGTTGCGAAGCATGGCCTGTCGTACTGTTTCATGGGAAACAATTAAACCACATTCTTTCTTGAGTTCTCTAGCAAGTATTCTCGTCGAAGCAGTCGGATTTTTTTAAAGTTTTCTTACCAATGCGCACTCTCCACGTTTAGTTATTTTCCGCTTACGGCCACCTCCTAGCTTTGGTTCGAATGTACCTTCATTTTCAATTCGATTTAAAATATTATAAATAGTTTTTCTTGTTTTAGAAAACATGTCCGATAACTCCTGCACACTTTTTCCCAATTGGCGATTATAGTATATCAACTGAACCACATCAGACGATGTTTTTTGACCCACCATTTTTTTAACACACAAGCTTCAAACAAGGATGAAAACAAAACTAAAATCTAGCACCTTATATATAAAACTATCAAACAAAAATATCAATGCAACGAGATGATGAGAAAAAATAACGGGAAATGTACTGTACAGTGTTGAATTGCTGCAAAAAGGCATTGGAAAAATTAGTGTAATGCATTTCTTGACACTTGCAAAAGGGAGTAGATTATGTTTATGTTATGTTTTTTAATTCTTTTGCTTTATATTAGTACTTTTTTTTATTATTACTTAGTAAATACTGTAAATAACCATAACTGGTACAAAAATTGTATGTGCATCAACAAAATATAAAATTTTTTGCTAAGTGAGTTAAAAAATTAATTTTATATTTCAATGTGTAATGCAATTCTTGACATACTGTACATATAAAATGAATTGTTTTTTTTTTTTTTTTTTTTCTTATGATCTGAATTGTTAATCTGAATTGTCAATCTGAATTTGTTTTTGTGGTTGAAAGAAATAAAAAAGCCGAGTTACGCTAGAAATTTTCTGCTAGATTTCAGTTAGTTTTGAATTTCTGTAGCTTTTCTCGACTAGATCGAAAATCGATTTGTCTTTTCTACGTCATCCTGACGTTACTAAATCAATTACAGAAATATTAAAATTCAGCAAAATGACATAAAAGGAATTTAATCAAATTTTATATACAGTGGAAAAAGCTACAGAAATGCAATGCTGACAAAAATCAGGCAGAAAAACTCTTGCGTTTAACTCGAAATTAATATTTGCCGTTTTTTTTTTTTACTGAAATGAATAAATAACGAAAATTTTATTAATATTCGGCTTCGGCCAAGATTTCACATTCGGTCGGACACTAATTAAAATTAATGTTTCTGATCGGCCGTCAACTTTCTGCAGACAATGGCAAACCTCAGAGAGTAAATAATGCCATGTAAAGCTTCTTGAAAACATCACATTAGCAGCCGTTCGGAGTCGGTATAAAACTAGAAGGTCCAGTACTCGCCCGTTTGTGCACAAATATTAAATAATACAAACAACACAATTTGATCATAAAAATATCGAACAAAGGCCTTTAAAGGGCTGAAATGGCGTGTTAGTTTTTTTTTAATAAAGAAGGTCAACGATATCAATTATTTCGGATATGTGTCTGTTGATAAAATTTAAGGTTATCATATATTTTATGTATTCTTAAGGGGTTTGTAAGGTTTGTTTTGTCTAAAAAATACCTTTTTTCATTAATTTTTTTAGAAAAAACTATAACAGTAGGTTTATTTTACATATTATTATATAAAAGTACAACATTTTAAGAATATTTAAAAAAATTTTTTTTAAAAAATAGAGAGAAATAACGGATTTATTGAAGATCTCCGCAGGTGCCTCGAAAAAAAGTCTTTGTGCGGTGATCATTTGAAACCAAAAAATAAAAATGCTTTCTTTAGTTTATTACTTTATCTCTCCAGTGACGTCGATTTTTTTTTAATTTTTTAATTTTTTAATTTTTTAATTTTTCAATTTTTTCAATTTTTGGCACCATTTCGAAGCCAAAATGACGATTTTGACGAAAAAATTTACCTATTTGTTATTGTAAAATTGTTAGTAATTAAAGAATTTAAAAAACTCGACGTCACTTGAGAGCTACATACTTATATGTAGAATATGTGTCCAAAATTTCAAAACGATCGGTTCAGTAGTTTTTTCTGCAGGCTGGTCACCGACTTTAAAAATTACATGTTTGGGAAAATCGATTTAAAGTTTTGTACACTAAGCAACACTAGTTGGAGGTACGGTCATTCAACCAACTGTAACTTCGTTAATTTTGCTCCGAATGACCTAAAAATATAATACAATATTCTTCAGATGCTGTAATTTCAGAAACGAAAATAAAAAAAATGAAAAAAAAAGTTGTCAAACCTTACCCCCCTTAATTTTTAATCTTAAAGAAGCTCAATTCCTAAACTTTCTAGTAAATAAAAAAAAAAATGAAAAATCGAAAAAGTCCTCCTAACGAATAGGAATTTAAATATAAAAAATACAAGCTTTTTTTAATGCATGCATTGTTAAAATAAGATTAATTTCATAATCATAAAACATTTTAAGAATTTAACTTTATAAAATAAAATTAGTCGAAACTTTTTGAATTATGTAGTTTTTTTCACCATATGAACTATTAATTTTTCCCTTTGAGATGCTGTTATTAGTGAGAGAGGCCTTTTGCTGATCTTTTCGTTGTTGCATGATAAGAGAATAGTCAAAAATTGGTTTCTTTTGAGACTATAGGTGATTATTGCGTTTTTTCAAATTTAAATAAAATTTAAATCAAATTAAAATTACTTTAAAACAAAATGCCGCAAGGTACAATATTATCAAATGAAGAACGTGGCAAAATATTGGCATTAAACGAGTCTGGACTAACAATATATCGAATTTCTTATCATATTAAAATAAATATTTCAATATAAAAAATCGCGGTTAATAGCAGAAACAGCTCTATAAAAACCTGTATTAAAAAATTTTTCAAATATACATTTTTGAGCATGATTCCAATGCAAGCGACCCTTATGTGTGTTGTAGAATCGAAACTCTCGATTAATGTCTAGCTGAAACCTCATCCAAGAAATTGTAAAATTTAATACGGCGAGTCACTTAAAATCGTACAATACACATATTCAATATAAATTTAATTTTCATAATTTAAAAATTCATACAATGCAAATTAACATAAAAATAAAATGATTTTAATTAAATCAAAATTTTTTAAAATGACCCATTAGTCTTGTTAGGAGTCGGATTTTTCGATTTGCCTAGAGTAGACTACTTCTAATTTTCTCTTTTATATCTGACAAGAAATGACGATTTATAATAGAATTATCTGGGAAGTCAAGTTTATTTAACACATTCGACGCTATTGATCTAGCCCTGAACCACTTCTAGTCATCATTTCTTCAATGGCCATATGTTCTGCAAAGACAAATAAACTAGGCACATTTTTGGTGATTTCGTGAGGTAACATATAAATATATGAATTATGTACGATTTTAAGTGAAATTTGCTCACAAAATCATTCAAGACTTAACCCACTATTACATATATTCTTAAAACGATAACCTCTTTAAAAGTTCTGCTCATAACAAATTTGTTTGCTTGACACCAAACTCTTTTACGGGACTTTTCTAATATACCCAACTAGTCACTTGAACCTTTGAAAATTTCCAAAATATTTTATAAAATAATTTAGATTTTTTATACAAATACACTGATACTTTGCAGAGTGCAACAAAGTATTATTGGAACCTGTTGTGCATCCTCGACGTGCATTACACCAGCATCTTGATGTCACTTAAAACACTGCAGAGTGCTTCAACGCTGCAGCTACAACAAGAATACAAGGGGATGTGCTATAGAATAGTAGTTCGCTCAAAAATTGCTCAAACCTTTCTTCAGGATTCTGCGGGATACCCAAGTCTCCAGTACGAAGTTTGCGGCTGATTTCTTCGATTTGTAGTTGAACTGCAAATAGAACAGGGTTAAGAAAGAAGAAAGAGAAAAATCGAGGCAAGCCTCGATATTAGTACATTTTATACTTATTTTTGTTTTTGTTTTAAGGGACAAAGAGATATGTAATAAAGCTCATTTCGAGAATTATAAAGTTGGCTGTAAGTGAGAGGAAAGTTTAAGTTGGATGTTTTTTTTTTAGTGAACACGCAAAGGAGGAAGTTCAGAAGAGTTCAGAGAAACAATATACGTTAATTTAATCGCGCCGTTATCAGTTAAAAGATTTTAGCTTTAAATACTTACTTTTTTCTCTAAATATGAAAACCAACTAAGTGAGATGATTTAATTAATTAAAAATTAAAAAAAATTCAGCTTTTTTACTTGCAATTTTTAAATTGAACTCTTTGTTTTTAAGCCAACGCAAACTGTGATTTCTGCGGTTCCTTAACCTCAAACCAACTGACCAAAAATCAAGATTAATTAGTAAGGAAAATATGCAATGGGTATTTATATAAAATATTAAAATTGTTTTTCATTAGTTTTAGGCTTGTCTTCAAGCGAACGTCATCCTTTTTACGACAGCTCGTCGTCGGTTTCCTTTAAAGAAATCGAATTAGTTAGAAAATGTTATTTTCAAAATTTGTTCTACTTAAAATTTTGCTTGCTTTACGTTGTAGCCTGGCCTGGTTCGAGGCAATTCTGTAGACTTTCGTTACGCTATCAAAGCATTTCATTGGAAATTTAGCTGTACGTTATTTTAATTTTTGTTTTTTAAAAGATTTACGCTTAAGACTATTTTAATGTATATACACTTGATACTTATTTGAAAAAATCGTGCAAATGTTGGCTTATAATCTATAGCAGTGGTTAAAAGATTAAATACACTACCTAAGTAAGCCTCCTGTTGTGTGGGATCTAGAGTGGAGGGTAGTATTGTCGGCATGCCGGGAATGAATGTTTTGTCGTTCTCACTACCACCCCAACGTGACTTTTTGCGACGTTTGCGATCGGTGCCATCCTCTATTAAAAGTTTATATTAATTCATTTATTCAAATTTTTCAGATTGAATGTGATGAATTCACTTACGCGAATTTTCAGAGATTCCATTGAACGAATCATTGCTGTTGTTGCAATTGAACATTGTAGCGAAATTTCGAGCAGAGTTGGTGCTATTCATGAGTTCTTGAATGGTTTGGGTTAAATCAAAACGGTTATCATTTCTGGTTTCTTCTCTAATTGAATCCAACTTGGAGTCTCTATCCATTCGAGAGTCATCGCGATCACGATCTCTAGAGCGTCTGCCGCGGCCGTAATCGCGATCTCTGCTACTGCGATCTCGACTGTTACGCTCGCGATCTCGATCACCACCACGTCGACGTCGCTCATAGCTACGACTACGGGACCGATCACGTGGACGGTCACGTCGAGATCGACTACCAGAACGTCGCCTTCTGCGACTATCATAATCATCATTATTACGCGAACGACTGCGTTGAGATCGAGAATCACGGTCACGATTACGATCTCGTTCTCGCCTCTCGTATTCATCACGTTCGCGTTTGCGCCTATCCCGGTCGGCGTCGCGATCGCGCGATTCACGGTGTCGATCACGATCTTTATCCTTATCTCGATCCCGTTCGCGATCACGATCACGATCACGGTCGCGGTCCCTGTCCTTATCCCGTTCACGATCACGTTCCTTCTCCGATGAGCGATCTCTGAAAGATTCAAAATATCAAATAATCTACTCTTCCGATCATTACTAAAATAACCTCTTCCGATCCTTGTCGCGACCACGATCTCGATCTTTATCCTTGCTATTATAATCACGTGACTTTGATGGTGAACGCTCGTCCTTGTTTTTGTCTTTGATGGATTGCACCCTGTAGTCACGCTCGCCTCCTGATCCATTACTCATTTGCATTGCTATACGAGGCAGTAACTCCTCAGCTCGTTCCATTGACGCCGGATAAGGCGGAGTGTTACTCATTTTGTATTTATAACTTTTACTGTTTATATTTATTGATTTGTGTTATTAAATTATTTTATATAAAACTTATTTATAAATAATTGAATTTTTCACTAGAACTGCAGACAATCTACGCCTGAAAATATCCGTAATGAAAAGAAAATGGCTGCCGCAAAGAAAAAACTGCCAGCTTGACATTTATTTCTTAAGGGTACATATGCATTTGACAGTTTAATTGTAACAGGCGGGGTACACATACATTTGATTTCTGAGTATTTCATTGCATTGATATTGCTAGTGTGACTGATCATTTCATTTCAAAAACTTTTTTATTTTTTTTATATTTTTTGCTCAAAATCCGGAAAAAAGTTGCGTTGTGTACGATTTTTTATTAATCTTCACAATTTTTTTTTTTTTTACCAAACTTATAAATTTTAGTTCATACGATTTTAACCTGGTAATTATAGTTGAATAACAGCTGATTTTGCTTTTCGTAAATCACAATTGCTGAAAATTTATACGTAAAAAGTGGAGAGAATAGAGTAAAAAATTTATTTATTTATTTAAAACTTATTTTTCAACAAATACTTCAATTTAATATGCGTTGGATTTTATTTTTAATGCATTTAAATTTCATGCAATTAAAAATATGGAACAGCTGTTCGTATTTTGCCAACTAACGAAAAAATTATCAGGGTTGCTAAGTTGTTACTTTGTTACTCGGTAGTTCGATAGTTCGATACTTTTACAAAAACAAAATCCATGTAAAAAAGTAACAAGCAACAACTAACAAACTAACGAGCTCGGAGTGAATACCCGTATTATTTATGAATTTTGTATTTTTGTTTTTCTTAGTGCTGTCAAACTTTAGTTATTATGGTAACCATCAGCTCTTTCCGATATCGACACGTCAACTTCAGATTATAGTTTCATACATAACAAATGTTATATAATAATAAAAAAATTTTTTTGTTAATAATTTTTCCATTTCAATTTTTTTCATTCGAATACTAAGCGCGCCAAGTAGCAACATGCCTCAAAAAATTAATATAAACAAAAAAAAAAAAAAAAAAAAAAAAGTGTAACACAGAGCATGAGCACACTGAACCTTTCTGTTTGATGTCATTTTCAAACTGAAATTTCATGAGATGAAACACTCACCTAGAAATTGTAGAACGAAATCTTTATATCATGCAATTTAATCTGACAGTTCACATGCAATCATATATAGTAAGGCTGTGTACTATTTGGAAACTTTTCACTCGTGGTAAGAAAGAATTTACTAAGTTGAAGACAATTTCTGTCTATTGATATATAATTGTCATTTTTGCTATGCCAAAAGGACGATGAAATTTTGACAACTAGAAATTTTGTCGTTTTACATTTCAGTAGTGTATTGGCGCAAGAATTGAAATTAACTTGCAAAATTTTTAATACATAGTGAAAATAAGCAGTATATTACGCAAATATTTTCCACTTCTGGTTACTATGCCGTCGGAAGCATTAAATTTTTAACTTTTTTATGACTCACAAGCTCACAAACAGGGACCGTAACTGTTATAACTTATTTTTTTACCGATTTTTTTTTCAAAAGTAAACTCTTATTTTTTTGGTTAAAAATAATAGTTGAAATTTGACTTTTTTTTATTCGGTCAAAAATAATAGTTAAAATTTGACTTTTATTTTTTCGGTCAAAAATAAAAGTTAATATATATATGACTTTTGTTTTTTTGCACTGCTTTATTCAAATATCAAATATAAGATATATAAGAAAAATTTTTCCGCCTGATTTTTTGAATTGAAATTTCAAAAATAACAGTTATTTTCGATCTCTGCTCACAAGTGCTTTTTTTTTCTTTTCTTCCATGTATCAAAAATACTCTTGTCAATTGTCAAAATTTATACTAGCCCCTGGGCTACATAAATTTTTTGCAATCCTATTCACCTCACAAGTGCTAAATTTTCTTGTTCAGACTGTCAAAATTTCATCATCCGGCCGTGTGCTATTCGGAAACTTTTCACTCGGATGATGAAATTTTGACAGTCTGAATGAGAATATTTGGCATATGTAAGGTGAATATGATTATCAAAAACGCATGTAGCCCCAGGGGCTAGTATAAATTTTGACAATCGACAAAAGAATTTTTAACACAAGGAAAAATAGAAAACGAATCACTTGTGAGTTCGTGAATCGTAAAGAAGTTCATTATTAGCTGTATTCCCGTGATCGTTAATTTAGAGCGTGGCTCTATTTTATTCGCAAAGCACTTTAAAAATTTATACTAGCTCCTGGGCTACACACATTTTTGACAATCATATTCACCTTACAAGTTCCAAATTTTCTCATTCAGACTGTCAAAATTTCATCATCCAGCCGTTTGCGCGGCTCTATTTTATTCACAAAGCAAAAGCAAAAATTAGAACCAGCTCTTTCCCTGGATCTATTTCTGATCTGAAAATGCTGCCCAGTTTAATGCATGATTTGTTAAAAACGAACATAGTTGGCAATCTAAAGTATGCTGTTTTGAATTGATTTCTATTATTATCAAACAGCTGTTTCAAGACAGCGGTGCCAAGTTGTTATAAAGTTGAACTAAAATTATTCCACTGAGATTTGATCTGATCCAGTGCCACGGGAATGCAACTATTATGTGTTTCTGACAGCATAGCAACCACAAATGGAAAATATTTGCATAAAAGACTGTTAATTTTCCGTATTCATTAAAAATTTTGCAATATAATTAAATTCTTGCGCTAATATAGTACCGAAATCTAAAACGTCAAAATTTCTAGTTGTCAAAATTTCATCGTCCTTTTGATACAGCAAAAATTACAATTTTATTTCAAGAAACAGAAATTGTATTCATTCAACTCAGTAAATTCCTTCCAACCACGAGTGAAAAGTTTCCGAATAGTACACAAACAATGTAATGTTTTAGCCATCAGTGTACTGTAACTTTTCGTGCTGATTTGTCAAACTGCTGGAATTTTCCCCCACGTGCAAGATATGCCGATTTTGACGTTTGCTGTTTGTTTTTAAGTAAAATTGCCAGAAATTTGTGATTTACTTCATAATTACTCTTTTGAGGAATTATTTATTTGAAATTTGCTAAACATGGCTAAAGCAAAGAAAGTAAAAAAGCTCAGCTCAGATTTGGTGCACGCCAAGAAATCTGGCGCTTCACAGGCGGTGAATCCCTTCGCTAGACCTGGAGCTACAAACCACAAGAAAATGAATCCATTTGAAATTCATGTGAACAAAGAAAAATTTCAAATTTTAGGACGAACTTGCAAACACGATAAAGGACTGCCCGGTGTGTCTCGTGCGAAGGCAGTGAAAAAACGTCAAGAAACTCTTGGGCACGAATTTCGGGACAAACACAAGACTAATAGATTCAAAGACAGAAGAATTGGCAGAAATTTCAATGGGGCAGAACTCAATGAAGAGTTGCTAAATGCGCGCTTCGTGGCTGATAAAGTGTCTCAATTCAAGCAAACTAAAATGTCACGTTTTAATCTCAACGACGATGAGGTGTTGACTCATCGTGGACAAACGCTAGAGGAGATCGAGCAATTTCGAGATGAGCGCTCCGACGATGATTATGATGGTGGAGATGAGACACTGGATGGTGAGTAGTATGTGTGGAAAGATTAGATATATATTTTAATGCTTTCCCATTTGCAGCTAACTACACTGAAACGGCGCATTTTGGAGGCGATGCTGCGCAACAAAAGGATCGCAAAACTGCCATTGATGAAATGATTGTTGAACAGAAACGTCGTAAAGCAGAAGTGGCAAAAGATAAGGACGAGGTCTTCAATATGACAGAAAAGTTAGATACGAATTATAAAGACTTAATTGGGTTGATGGGCAAAATGAGCAAAAGCGAACTTAAAGCTAAAGCTGCAACTGATGACTATGATAAAGTAATGCGGGAAATGATATTCGAACCACGAGGTGTTGTAGCGGATAAACTACTGTCAGAGGAGCAGGCAGCAGAGAAGGAAAAGCAACGTTTGGAAGAACTGGAACGAGCACGTTTGTTGCGTATGCGTGGTGATGATGGTGATACAGAAGAGCAACAAAAACCAAAGCATCGTTCAGCAGATGACTTGGATGATGGCTATTTTGCCTATGGCGCAGAGGAGGAAGAAGAAAGCACTCTGGCGTATAATATGGATGGTAAGCCAAAAGCTAGAAGCAGTTTGTATGTATTTAAGTTATTAATAATAAATAATTTAATTTTAGGTAAATTAGGCACACAATTGAAAGAGAATGGTGAAAGCCACGAATTAGGAACCAGTGAAGCAGATCACGCTGAGTTAGGTAGTGAATTAGAAGAAAAAGATGATGAGGATGAATCTGAAAACGATTTTAGTGAAGAGGAAGAAAGCGAAGATAATGAGGAAGAAGGCGAAGATAATTTAAGTGATTTAAAAGAAACTGACTCAGAAGCCGAAACGGAATCAGAGACAGAAAACAAGACGACGTCATTGTCAAAACCAAAAGCAACTCAGCAGAAAAAATCAACGCCAGATGCAGCGCAATTTATGGAACGCTCAGACCTACCTTTTGCCATAGAAATGCCAACTAGCTATGAAGATTTTGCCACACTAGTGAAAACACACACACCTGAAGATCAGGCCACCCTAGTAGAACGGTTAATCAAATGCAATCACCCTAAACTAAATGGCGTTAATCGTGAGAAGGTAGTGCAGCTCTTCACATACCTCTTGAAATATATCGACGAACTATTCGTGGATGCCTCCACTGAAGATGTTGTTTTACATTTTCGCATAGTGTCCAGTCTAAATCCTTTCATCTATGATTTAATGCATTTAAATCCCGAGAAAATGTCTCAAAACCTGCTAGAAGTTATCAAGACGAAGTATGCTCGCTTTAGAAAAAATTCAAAATCTTATCCCACCCTCGAAACTCTAGTTTTATTCAAACTTGTTTCAAATTATTTCACTACTTCCGATTTTCGCCACCCCATCGTCACGCCTTGCTACATCTTTGCACAGCACATTCTATCGCGAACTCCCGTGCGTACGCGTCAAGACATAGCCATGGGACTATTTCTAGTCACTGTTCTGCTCGAGTACACCCACCAATCAAGAAGATTTCTGCCTGCCGCTTGGAACTTTCTACTGGGTATAATATACTTGGCCATACCTAAACGTCCAGTGGAAGTGTTGAAAATCCTGCCACCATTTCAGAGTACAGGTCCTCTTTGTAAACTGCTAGCCATTGCAGAGACTCCGAAGGCGGTTGAAATGGAAGAACAATTAATGAGTAGTGAAGATTTGGTTACAACAACGTTAACGCCGGACTTCAAAGTACGCGCTTTGAACACTGCGCTCAAACTTATACATGATAGCATAAGCAGTAGTCAGAACGAAAATATTGGCGCGAATTATTTGGCGCTACCTTTGCTTCAAATGCTAGAGCGTCTTCCCATTGAGATTTATCCAGAGTATATTAAGAAAAACTATGCGCAGACTAAGTTAGCGCTGAAAGAGGTGGCTAACAAGCCACTCATCAAACTTGTACCGCCTGAGCGAAAGCCAAAGGCGCTGCGTTTGTTGGAGCCACGTATTGAAACGGTGTACGATGACAAACGACGTCCGAAGCTAACACAAGAAAAGGAGGAGCGCGCAAAACTCATGCACAAGCTCAAGCGTGAAACAAAGGGTGCAGTGCGTGAAATACGAAGAGATACTCAGTTCCTGCAAAAGATACGCATTCAACAAAATATTCAAAGGTGAGCTTTTTCTTGTTTTTATATGTTATTCAAATAATTTATTCAACATGTATGTGTTAATTGCAGCGATATGGAACGCAAGGAGAAAGTTAGGCGCATCTATCAAGAAGCTTCTGTTCAGCAGGGCGAGCTCAATGAGCTGGCGCGTGCCAAAAAGAAGAAAAAGTTTTAATATACTTAGTTTTAATAGAAATGTAGTATTTGGTTTTATTTTTGTATAAAAGTTTTAGAAAAAAAATCAAATGTTTTAAATTTATGCGATAAAAATATACACAATATTTTGTAAAAATTATAATTAAAAATAATTAAAACCTAAGCTCTCCTTTTTGGAACTTACTTTAATCCTATATACATTTCTTTTCTAAAACTATGTTTATAATTGAAACCATAACAAGCCCGCTTCAAATCTGAAGCTATCAAATCCATACGTCTAAATTCTACTGCTGAGAAATCTCGCGACATTTCAGCGTAGCCGCCTCTACAGCTCCAGCAACTGCCGCACGAAAGCCTTCAAGTAAAACACATTAATAAGTATTAACCTTTACGCGGTTTGCGTTAATTCACTTACCTGCTTCCTCCAAAAGTTTAAGTCCCGCTGCCGTTGAACCTGCCGGACTTGTTACATTATCCTTTAATTGACCTGGATGCTCACCACTATCGCGCACCATATGACCTGAACCCATAACAGTTTGGGCGGCGAGACGGTAAGCTAGGTCACGAGGTAGTCCCATTCTTACACCACCATCGGCCAGAGCTTCAATCATAACAAACACGTAAGCGGGTCCACTGCCACTAAGAGCCGTGATGGGATCCAGCAGGTTTTCGCTGACCTCTTCACATGTGCCAACGGCTTGCAGCAGACTTTGTGTGATGTGTGCATCATTATCAGTTGCTTTGGTACCGCGCACAAAAACCGAACAACCGGACTGAACCAGTGCCGGTGTGTTGGGCATGACGCGAATAACACGCGCATTTCGTGAGAGATTCTATGGAAAATAGAAACAAAAAATCATTGGTTCCACATTAGTTTCGCATTCATCTTGATAAGAAATATAACCAAGGGTCATCAACGAAATATATAAATCTGTTATTACAATAGTAATTAGCAGAATATGACCATTGATCAGTTAATTTTTTATTTAATTTTTTTTACCTACAATTAAAAAAAAAAACAAAATTAACAAAATTAATAGTGATGGGGTTTGATCAACCTTACGTTTTACCGCGCAGGTTTACAAAAAATGGTAGTTGCATGAAGTTGTTATTCAATGGGTATAGGTGCTATGATAAAAGTAATGACACGACATTAAAGGTTAATTCTTTTGCTTTATGACGAAAATAAAAAATAATTTTCAAATTCAAAATCTCAATATAGTGTCGTCGCTTGGCAAGTCATGGCTTTCCTGGGTTAAAGCAAAATAACGATCCATTCTTCAGTTGTGATTGCAGCGCTGTATTGAATCATAGTTCAAGCTTCGATTGTACGGATTTTCTTACCTGAATTTAGACCATTCGGGCCTATATTTTTCAGGTCATGATTCAATCATGAAGTCAGACCAGAAATGAAAATTAAAAAAGTACTTAATTCCAAATTTCAGAGGTGTTTTCAAGCAACTGTAGGGCATCGGTCATATCGGAACTCAATCTTGACCAGCCATTATATTCTATGTTGGGTCGGTCCAATTTTGAGGCCCGGTTACGAAAAGTCTTATAATGGTCTTTAAAGATGATAGATTTTAAGAGATCAAAAAAACAAGATAGAATAAGAAAAAAGTAGTCATCGAGTAGTCATTGAAAAATCCAGTAGAAAAAATAAGCTTTTTTAATAATTACTTTTTAGTGTATATCGTACATAGTACGGCAGTAATACACAATTACTTAACTTTTCTTCTTGAACGGTCTATATTCAAAACGAAACAGTTACAGAAAATTAAATTAATATATATCTATAAAAAAGGAACTTAAGATGCAAAAAAAAAACAAGTATTTGAAGCTTCAATACCAGGATATCCTGGATAGAGCAATTTTCGGTTTAGACAAAAAAACATCGGATCCTTTTTTTTCTCATACAAACAAGTATGTTATACAATGGAAATTTATGATATTGAGAGAAATTTTAAAGAACATATGGCCTCTTGTGAATAACTTCCCAGCAAACATTATGACTCTTAAAAGGCTCTTTTAAGACTCATATAAATGAGTTTTTATCGTCATAATGTGCTCAAAAAAGACTTATGAGTACGTTTTCGTTGGTTGTAGGCTTCAAAATATGATTTATAACAATAACTGATTTATGACTCATTTTGGACTCCAAATTAGGTCTCTTTTAAGACTTATATTTAATACTCTTTTAAGACTCATAATAAAGACACTTAAAAGACTCATAATAAAGACTGTTTTAGAACTCATATAAATGAGTCTTTTTGGACTTAAAATTAACACTCTTTTAAGAGTCATATTTAATACTCTTTTTAAAAATCATGTAATGGAATCTTTAAAGACTCATATGAAGACTCTTTCAGAACTCATAGAAGTTATTATTTTAAGAGTCATAAGTCTTTAATGGTTTAAAAACTCTTTGTAAATACTAATTTCTGACATTGATATGATGTTAATAAAACCTCAGTAAATGCTTTTCGCCACTCTGGTGTACTATAAAAGACTTCGTCTTGTTGTAAAGGGTGTTTTTTTTAGGGGTTTGTTTTTCGAATAGAGATAAAACTGGCATTTTGTGGTCAAATCTGGCAACTCTAATGTCATTTATGTTCAGTTTGGTTTGCCATTTCATCATGAACAGGTTGACAAAAGAACAACGCTTGCAAATGGGCCGAAAATGAGATTGATCTCGATGCTGATTTTCATCGCAAAATTTTGTTCAGTGATGAGGCTCATTTTTGGTTGAATGGCTACGTCAACAAGCAAAATTGCCGCATTTGGAGTGAAGAGAATCCACATGAGATCCTTGAGACGCCATTACATCCACAAAAACTGACTGTTTGGTGTGTTCTATGGGCTGGTGGAGTCATTGGGCCATACTTCTTCCGAAATAATGCTGGAGAGTCAGTTACCGTTAATGGAGACCGGTATAGACCCATGATAACCGACTATTTTGTTCCCGAATTGGATGGCATGAATGTGGATGAGTTGTGGTTCCAACAAGACGGCGCTACATGCCACACAGCGCACGTCACAATCGATTTATTGAAGGAAACATTCGATGAGCGCATAATTTCGCGGAATGGACCTGTCAATTGGCCACCAAGATCGTGTGATTTGACACCATTGGATTATTTTCTTTGGGGATATGTGAAGTCGCTCGTCTACGCCAACAAACCAGAAACGTTAGGGGACTTGGAGGCCAACATTCGTGGCGTTATTGCCGACATACGGCCCCATATGCTCGAAAAAGTGGTTGAAAATTAGACCTTTAGAATTGGCTTTATTCGAGCCAGCCGCGGCGGCCACATGCCCGAAATCATATTTAAACATTAATGGCATAAAATTATCCTTCCAATAAAGCCAACTTGATGGACATTAAAACGATTTTCTTGTGTTTTATTTCAATTCGAAAAACAAACACCTAAAAAAAACACCCTATACAACATTATCTAAATAAATAATAAAAAACCCCTTTGCTCGAAATTATCGTATGTACCATTTTTTCCATTCATTTAATAATAAAAATAAAAATATTTCCATATTTTGCCATTCATCGTACTCATAAAACACGCATATAAAATACTCTTTTTAGAGTCTTATTTCAGAGCAATCATTTTAGAATCATATCAAATACTCCTTTATAAGTCTTTTTATTGCGTACTCATAAAACACGCATAAGAAATACTCTTTTTTTGAGACTTATTTTTGAGCAATCATTTTACAATAATATCAAATACTCCTTTATAAGTCTTTTTATTGCGTACACATAAAACACGCATAAGAAATACTCTTTTTTTGAGACATATTTTTGAGCAATCATTTTACAATAATATCAAATACTCCTTTATAAGTCTTTTTATTGCGTATTCATACAACACGCATAAAAAATACTATTTTTTGAGTCTTATTTTTGAGCAATCATTTAATAATCATATCGAATGCTCCTATATAAGTCTTTTTATTGCATACTCATAAAACACTCATAAGAAATACTCTTTTTAGAGTCATTTTTCTTGAGGCACTCAAAAAATGTTTACAGGGTTGGTATATCAGACATACGAGTATTTCTGCCGGTGTTTGTTATACCAATTTGAAGAGAATTCAAAAACGACAGCCAAAAAAATTCAAGTACGACAGCCATGAAGTGGCCAAAAGTAACTGTCATACCAATTTTTTAAAAACGCTAAGCTAGAATTTGGTAAAATCGGATGAAAACCACGCAGCAACCGCAGAAAATGTTTTGAAAGAAAAAAACATAAAAAAAAATTATTACGTGTAAAACGTCTTGAGAACATGAACGTTATAAGTATGCACGGAGTCAGGAGGAGTCAGATATATACTTTATAAACAAATGACAGTCATTTGTTTACAAACAATTTGATAAGAAGCACAGAACACAGCTGATTAAGGGGGGGTAAGGTTTGACAACATTTTTTTTTTCATTTTTTATTTTTGTTTCTGAAAGTACAACATCTGAAGAATATTGTATTAAATTTTTAGGTCATTCGGAGCAAAACTAACGAAGTTACAGTAGGTTGAATGACCGTACCTCCAACTAGTGTTGCTTAGTGTACAAAACTTTAAATCGATTTTCCCAAACATGTAATTTTTAAAGTCCGTGACCAGCCTACAGAAAAAACTATTGAACCAATCGTTTTAAAATGTTGTACTCATATTCTACATATACGTAGCTCTCTAGTGACGTCGAGTTTTTTGAATTCTTTTTACAATAATTTTACAATTTTACAATTTTACAATAACAAATAGGTATATTTTTTCGTCAAAAATCGTCATTTTGGCTTCGAAATTGTGCCAAAAATTGAAAAATTGAAAAATAAAAAAAAAAACTCGACGTCACTGGAGAGATAAAGTAATAAACTAAAGAAAGCTTTTTTATTTTTTGGATTCAGATGGTCCAGTGATGCTGTAGGCTGGTCACCACACAAAGACTTTTTTCGAGGCACCTGCGGAGATCTTCAATAAATCTATTATTTCTCTCTATTTTTTAACAAAATTGTTTTTAAATATTCTTAAAATGTTGTACTTTTATATAATAATGTGTAAAATAAACCTACTGTTATAGTTTTTTATAAAAAAATTCATGAAAAAAGGTCTTTTTTAGACGAAACAAACCTTACCGCCCTTAAGACAGTTGTAATATGAACAATCAAACAAATTTAGTAGAATTGAAGGTATTGAAAATAGAAGGTATCTTAAATTTTTGTAGAAAACGTTGCCACTGGGTATTTATCACTTCTCTTATTTCTAGGTGTTGAAAATATCCTTCCAAAAAATTTAAATATTGGATACTTCATGTCAAATTTCCTTTTCTTTTTCATACCACTTTAAATGTAATCAGCTGTTGTCGAGGCTTGCAAGTTTTTGCAAATTTTGCGTTCGCGTACTTTTTTGGATATTTTTATATTTGTGCGTTGCTCTCTTGCAAGTTGCTGCTGGATATTTTTCACTGGAGAAGTACGCGAACAGACCAATTATCAATGAAATTAACTCATTTTTTAAGTACCAAATGTTGCTTTAACTATTTATAGAGCGATAGTGAGTTTTTTCTTTACAAAAAGGAAATTAATCGAAAAAAATTCATAAACAACTGATTAAAATATTATCTCGATTGGTTTTGGTGTGTTTATTAACAATTTTTTTTTTCAATGATTCTAGACATAATAAATTTTTTATAAATTTTTTTGTTTATTTTTTAGTGGTATATGTCATGGTTGAATAAATAAGGTTGTCGCATGGGTGAGAGCGAGTTCCCATAAATGTCAAATCGAAGTTGACATCTCATACAAAATCTGAAAACGAAAATTAATAACATGAAAAGCGGTTGAAGTTGTTGTTGTTGCTTTTCATTGATTTTGACAATTATGGGTACTGAAAAGACAGTACGATCAGCCACGAGACAACCTTATTTATTCAACTATGGTATATGTCAGCTTTAACTCGCATATTCTATTTTTGACCATAGCACCTATATATGTTATGGGGAGTCACAATTCCATGTAACAAATTTGCATTTTCATTGCTTAGTTGATCTCGTCCTATTGCCGGTCCCGGTTAGTTTATTGTATTGCAAAGTGTTTAGTGCTTTTTAATAATCTATATATATAAAAAAGGAGCTTATGTTTGTAACTATGCAATCCGATTAGCATGAAAATTTGTGTATATAAGTTTTTTGGTACGGTGCGTGTTCGTGGGCTATCAATTTTGATCCACCTTGAACACCAGAGGGCGCTGTAGTACAACTTTTTTACAAAACTGCCTAAACCTCACAAACCGCCTATGCGATTAGAATGAAAAGTGGTATACAGTAGTTTTCATGTACGTTGAGTATTTTGCTGCTATCTTTTTTGACCTATCTTTAACACTAGACGGCGCTGTAGTACACATATTTGCAAATCCACCTAAAACTCCCAAACCGCTCATGCGATTAGAATGAAAATTGGTATATAGTAGTTTTCAGGTACGATGAGTGTTTTGACAGTATCTTCTTTGACCCACCTTGGACACCAGATGGTGCTGTAATACAAATTTTTTACAAAATCGTATATTTTTTGTTGTTTTCTTAGGTTACATATGCTAATATTTACAAAATATAAAATATTTCTTAAATTTAGTAAAATTAAAAAAATTTCCGCTATTTTGACATCACAAACATGAACATATCTTGAAAACTATGAAAAATTTTACTACAACGATATATTTAATGCAACATCGTTGCTCAAAATTGAGAAAAACACAATCAGAAATTTAATTTTGTGACTTTCGATTCAAATATCTCCTCTGCTTTTTATACATTTTGTTAAATTTTTTTGTCTTAAAGTTTCATCTAATTTCTATGAAAACCTTATTGCGAAAATACCGTTATTTGAGCATATATATTTTAAATATTTTTTTCAAAAAAAGCTCTGAAATTTAGGAATTTTCCTCAAAAAAAGGCTCAAAATTTGTTTTTGTTGTAAAAATAATTTAAATTCAAATTCGCAAACTTTCCACTCTCTTGAAAAGCTATAACATTTATAAGCAAAAGTTATTTCAATTTTACGCAAAAACTAAAAACCATTTTTGTGATTAAAAAAACAAGGCTACCCCTTGATTTTTTCGAACAAAATTTTTTTTTCCAATATTGTGTTTTTATATTTTTGAAAAAATATACAAGCTAAAATATTAATTTTTTAGAAAAAAATATATTAGTATCTCTTACCAATCAAAAAATATAGCCAATAATCTATATATACAAAAAGCAAAACGCTGTCTGTGTGATGGCTGGAAACTTCAAAATTACTGAGTCGATAGACCTGAAATTTTGGCAGTACATTTTTTCAAGTACGAGACCGTTTAAATTTCTGTCACACCCCCTTTTACCGCCCACAAATCAATAAAAATGATATATTTCCTACGGTTTTCGTCGATTTGGCTTTGGTAATTTAGTAATTTAGTTTGTATGCTAACTGTCGGCGAATGTACTAAAACTGAGTAATGTCCATCTACTAGAAAACTGGGATGGGCATTATATAAGGGGGTGTGGCTCCGCCCATACAATTCAAATTTGTATTTTCGAATAGCTTTGAAAGTAAAAGTAGCAGTATTTATATACAAACTCAAAATGGAGTTACTATTTGGTGATCTCTTGCTACTGGGAAACTGTAACGGGCAGTGGAAAATGACAGTAGTGTTAAACTAGGGGTCTAAGAAAAGTTTCGAATATAATTATTAGGTTGCGATATAATTGCTGGGTGCAGCAACGCGCGCCGGGAAAAAAGCTAGTTTTATATAATAGTATAGAAGTATAGAAGATATAGATATAGATATAGATATAGATATAGATATAGATAAAGATATAGATATAGATATAGATATATATATAGATATAGATATAGATATAGACAGTGTTGCCAGAAAATTTTTGAGGGTGTAGCTAAAAATGCTACAAAAAGTAGCTAAAAAGAGCCAAACAATTTTTTTTGTAGCTAAAAAAGGAAGCTAGTTTTTAAAAACAACTTAGTTACTATATTTTATTCATTCAGTTAAATTTTTTTTTTAAATTTTGTGTACATAAATAAAAACAACAAAAGGAATATATTTTCATATACTAAGGTACATTTTGATCAGTAAAATACACTTTCAAAATACTAATAATTTTTTGTAAAATGGTTGTGTTAATTAAAACAAAAATTAATTACAAGAAAAAGGCCAAAAAGTCTAGTTTTAAATAAATACATACATATATGTATTAATATTTATATGCAGGCACAGTTTTGTAGGTGTATACCCTAAGTTCAGATCTCAAATTCCATACTATCATTGCTATTATTTTCCGCAATTTAACTATCAGAATCTTCATCTTTGTAAATATCTTCCCGTTTCATACATTTTACGAGATCGTCATTTATAATGTAATCGTGGCAACATTTGTTTATTTTTTAAGATATATCTTACCCTTCACTCTGTATCACGAAATAGGCTTACTAACGATAAGCGATATGTAGGTTTATATATAGAAGAAAGTAGTGCTGATCGTTTCTTTTTTGTCGTTCATGACTTGTTTCGTGATACGAACGATGTACTTAACATACTGTGGAATTTGAAATTAACAATTTAATTAAATTTCTTTGTTTTGTTTTTATAAGACTCATTATTAAAAACGTTCTCTTTTTCAGCGTTGCTTAACGGTAAAAGTAAAAAATAAAAAACGAATTTAGTAAGATCAGAGAAAGAGTTTTCATTTAAAGCACCCTTCCATTCTCATACTTCTATCCAAAAATCAATAGAAGACGATACTTTAGTCCATGTATAAGTGTGAAGTTCCATTGGATTTCATTGTATGTATAAGTTAGAGATGTCACAAAGTTACGAAAATATTGCATTTTTTAACAAAAAAAAAAGTAGTAGCTAAAAATAGCTAAACTCGAAAAATAAGAAGCTAAAAAGTAGCTAGGAGCTAAAACACGATTTTTGGAGTTAAATGAGAAAAAGAAGCTAAATCTAGCTACAAAGTAGCTAAAATGGCAACACTGGATATAGATATAGATAAAGATATAGATATAGATATAGATATAGATATAGATATAGATATAGATATAGATATATATATAGATATAGATATAGATATAGATATAGATATAGATATAGATATAGATATAGATATAGATATAGATATAGATATAGATATAGATATAGATATAGATATAGATATAGATATAGATATAGATATAGATATAGATATAGATATAGATATAGATATAGATATAGATATAGATATAGATATAGATATAGATATAGATATAGATATAGATATAGATATAGATATAGATAAAGATATAGATATAGATATAGATATAGATATAGATATAGATTATCAATCTAATCTAGTGAAGTGCTAAGTATTATAACTGTTTTTAGTGAATTTGTTCATATTTTATATAAGTTTTAATTTATTTGTTTAATGTGTTAATTTCGTACTTGTTGTATACTTGTTATAAAAAAAACAAAAAAGTAGTGCTTGCTTGTCTGTCTTTTTTTTAATTCCTCTTTGTGCAGTGTTGTTTTTCTTAAGACCACTTTTACATTGGTCAAGGCTTGAAATCAATCCATTGCTATTCCTTTTTAAACTTACCCTCTCTCACGTTGATGTCAGCATCTTTCATCAACAATATTCTGTACCCGATGTTCAGTTGTTTTGGTCCTTGTCAGCAAATGTTCCATGCTTCTTGTGTTGGTATTTCAAGGTCGTGTGTTGACAGTTTATTGTCTGCCCCTCTGGGCTTCGCTGGTACTATCCTTCGTGCAGAGCTCTTTCTCCTGATGAGATATTTTTAAAAATTAAAACTTTTGGAGAAAGTCTTAACTTGCTGAACAATGATTTTAGAAAAATTTTGTCATTTTTTAGCGAATTAGTGCCTAACCTAATGACAGTATCACTAGTGAAACCTCTACACCGGAAAATATTGCGCCTCTCTCATCTGAGATTGCTTTTTTGGAACTTTGCCGATTTCGTTAGAGGAAGACCCAATTAATTCTATAGCACGGAGGAAAAACAAGAAAAACAAAAAGAATAATAATAAACGCCGTAAAGCCTCCTCTAGGTCTTCCAAGGCAAAGCACCTCTCAGCAACGCCTCTAACACCTCAGCAACCAAAAAAAATCATTATTCCTTGACTTCTTCTACACCTCCTACTATTCCTCCATTGTGTAGTAGCTCCAATGCAATTTCAACTGTGCCTAATAGCCAATTGACTTTAAAGGCAGTGTCGAGGACCAAAAACATTTTTGTTTCACGTCTACAGCCCGACACAACATCCGAAAATATTGTGACGTTTGTTAAACAAAACAATTTAGTTTCTTCAAATTTATTCTGCTCATGTAAGAAAATAGGTAATACTAACTGTACTAAACTCTAGAATGTGGGCCGATAATATTCTCGTTAGTGAGTTCAAGCCTAAAAATAAGTTTCGTAGGACGATCGCAGCCTCCCGTCAGACCAAAAAAACTAAATAGGCTATCCCTTTACTATCAAAATGTAAGGGGATTGCGTTCAAAGACGCAGAACATATTCCTGTCGTCGCAGAATTGCTCTGAGGATATTATTGCATTAACAGAAACGTGGCTGAATGGAAGAATTACTGACTTGGAATTGTTTGACTATACACTAAGGGAAATTACGCATATTAACATTATCCACGCCTGAGTATACATTTTATTTAAATATTTACGTGGATAAATCAAATATTTTGCTTAAAACTCGTTTTTTTCCCGTATTTAAATTTTATTTATACCACACCTACACACATATTCCATACATCTGAAATAGCCGACAAGCAGCAACAGCATCGCACTCTGTTCCTGCAGTTTATTTCTTGCAGTTGCAGGTTTTTTATAGTTCTGGTTTAGTTTTTGTTGCAACGGTAGCTTGGATGTTTGGCCAAGATTCTTTGGAGTGATCCATCGTACTCACATAACATTATGAAGGTTAGAGTGACAACCGGACATTTTCTCACAAATGTCTTGCACCGATTGTCATTTGCCTGCATACTTTGCTTTTAATTTTCTTTTTTACATTTTCTCTCTAATTTATATTATTTTTGACATCTGGCATTTGTTGCCATAATATTGCACCAACTGTCAAAAATAGTATAAATTAGAGAACGAAAAAAGTAGAAAGAAAATACAATATACAAGCAAATGGTATTTGTTGGACGCAGTTCGTGAGAAATATTTTAAAATATTTATCTTCACATTGTTTTTTAATTTCAATATTATTATATAAATTTTCTTATTTAAATATTTTATTTAATTAAAAAAGTATTTAAATAAATTTTAAATATTTACGAAGTTGATTTATGCAAATGCGTTATTGGTGCAAAATTGACTCGCTTTTTGGATAAATTAAAAAAGTTTTTGGATAAATTTAATATTTTTTTATCTTAGTGTATAAAAAAAAATCAATGCAAAGAAAATCTCTATGATATCTTTTATTTACCTTCTCCATTGTATTTATTGTAATTCCCATGGCAACTGAAACAAAAAGTTTTCCATCACTTTTTGCTTTAATATCATTTAAAACTGTCGGTACCACCTGTGGCTTCACTGAGATAAAAATAACATCAGAATTGTTAACAATTGGTTCATTTTCCGTTATGACCTTAATGCCCAATTTCTATATAAAAGAAAAACACTTTATCATTATAATCATTACACGAAGCACTTTTTATCTAACGAGTGTTCTATCACCTCAAGCGACTTCATAGATGCTTTATCACTAGGATGAACACTGGCCATGATCGTCTCCGATTTAGCCAAACCTTTCACAAATATATTTAAAAATAAATTCAAATACACTTTGAACAAAATTAAAAAATTCCAATTTTTTACCAGCGGATATAAAGCCCTTGGCTAAGGCTTGAGCAATTCTACCGCCACCAAGAAATCCAATTTTTCCAATTTGGTTCATATTTAAAATTTAATCTAATATTTTAAGGGGAGTGCTCTCAAAACTAAAAGTGTAATCAGAGATGACCGTTTTGTTTTTTGTGTGTGAAAACGACTGTCGAATACGAAATCAAAACCTTAACTGACCGAACAGAAAAACAATGTTTGTTGTTTTCATGGATTGGATTCTTGATTAAGAAAAGTCTTACATACTCGATAATATTCGAATTGATAACGTTACTTCAGTTGGGTTTCACTTGTTTCAGTTGAGTCCGTCTAGCGGCACGCTCATATAAAGTATATCTGTCTTATTTCACATACGATTACTTGAAAGGTTGTGTTTGTGCTTGAAGTATTATTATAAAAAAAAAAAAAAACATTTTTACAACAATATTCGAATAATTCTTATCAGTTGGAAAATAATTATTTACTGTTGTGTTTTTCTTGGTATGTACGTCATAGAACACTGAGACGATATGAGCAGACTGTTTGCAACAGGGTGTTGATCCCACTGAGCCATTGTTTTTTTTTATTTCTATTTATGACATTTTATGTACTCGGTTTTTTATATAGGTACTCAAAATCCACTTGGTTGTAAAACTTCACCTGTAAATTTTTATTATGGCGATTTCTATTATTTAATGACAGGAATGTGAAAGAATAATTTCTATTAGAACGAAATTGTTATGTAACATACAGTGCTGTGTAAGGCTCAAGCAACTGTTTCTTACGATTTGAATAAATTCTTACATTTGTTTTAAATGCATACTACTCGTATAGTCCAACTGGTTTTTATGCAAACCGTGTGACCATGTTATTTTAAAAGCGTACAATGCGAGGACCACATTTGCTAAAAATGGTTATAGTACAGCATGTTTCATGAGTTTCTTTTGATATGTAATGCGAGGTTATATGTGAATGTGGCCATAAAACAAGAGCCAAGAGTTCCAAAGAAATGTTTCCTTCGTATAATTTAGGCAAAAGGTACGAAAAAGGCCTTGGACATATCGCACGCTAAATATAAAAGAGGCACTACTCATAATTTTCCAAAATGGTCTTTTTGCAATAAGTCAAGCAACAGTTCATATCTCTAACTATAGCAAAAATTGTGTTTTCATCACCATCTCTTTAAATGGTAAAATACCGTTGACTCTTTTTGCAGTTGTTGAGTAGCTACTGCAGTTCCAACTCAAAGAGTACTATTGTTACTTGCGTCAATGTTATGAAGAACAACTGATAAACCATTCAGATAAACCATAAACTGATAAACATTATTCTACATGGAATTCCTTCAGAATGAAACTACATTTTTTTAGTAATTTTCATTTTTACATAAACAGTTTTTTGCTTTTCCTAAAAATTTGAGTTTTTTGAATTGTGCCTTCGATTCGATCTTTCAAGTAATTTTTGAGGAATTTTTATTACATCAAAGTCATTTTGATTATAAAACTACATCCAAAATGAAAAATTAAATGCATTTTCTATTGAGTGACTTGAATGATATTTTTGCGAACTTATTCTTTTTCTTCATATTTGGTTTAGAGTGACCTCCAAGGAGATTTTGTTGTATGTAGACCCTAAATGCTTTTATACTCCATAGTTACTACATAAAGAGGTAACTATAATAGACATGCTGGCATGAGTAAATGCCAACATATCCATTTGCCAGCAGGTGGCTTTAATAGTAAGCCCTTAAGGGAAGAAATACATGTAAAATCTACTGTAAAATGTATTGACAGAAAACAGCAACAACTGGAAGATAATCAGCTTTTCTATTGTATGTGCTGGAATTGCTGATTGATCGGTAAGTCGCAAAAACTAATAGTTTTATCGTCCCAAAACTTTAAACGCGATTTTCTCGAAACTGCGTTTTCAAAAACGCCTGCCACTGCAGCTCAAAAAGTAATTAACCGATCGGGCTGAAATTTTGAGGGGTTTTAGTCAACAAAATGATCCATAGAATAACCCTTAAATATTATACATTTTGCATAAATAAACAATTTTAAGGGGGCAATAACTGTCGAAAAAATAGGCGAATATACGAATGTTTTATTAAAAAGTTTACCAAAATTTTTTATTTCGTACTTTTTCTCAATTCTATAGGTTTACTCTATGCCTTAACTCATCAGTAATCGAAATATTTTTAGTTTTTTGATATCAGACCGATAGAAAAATCTGGGCGATGGCAGCCGTTTTACGACTTTGGCCAAAAACGGTCTTCGTGGAGGGACTGTACCGCCACAATTTTGTATTAAAAAAAAATTGTTTTTAATGCCAGACACATGTCATTAAATTATGTCGAAAGTGTAAAATGATTTAATTATTTTATCACCCCCAAAATAATTCAGGAAAAATTTCTGATTTTCGAGCATTTACACGTATTTCTCCCCTTAAGGCTTATGTTATATTTAGTTTGTCAATCCGTTTGTAAAGTCCATAAGGCGTGGTAGGCATAGAAAAGTATATATATATTCAACCTCGTAAGTAAACTTTGAATGAGGTTGGAATGGAAACCACGCCTCTCCCCTATGCAAAGTGACGTCATCAAAATAATGAAACCCTCATAACTTCGGATATAATATAATAAATGCTAGTGTGGGTTTGTTTAAACCTGGGCCAAGCCAAATATAGTACATTACTCACTAGTATTTACGAGGACTGGGCTCTCATCACGTGACTTTCAAAACGATCATCGTTCAAACGATACTATCTGACGATATCGTCAAAAGTTTGATTCACATACGAACCTCGCTATCGTCTCGTTCATCGTTCAGTTTTTTAAGTTTAAAAGTCACTGAAAAACCTCAGAGCACCGCAAATAGCGCATGAATAAGCCAGCCGGTTTGGGTCTGAACTTATAAAAAAACACTGGGAATTGTAAAAAACACTGCTCGGCTTGCACGTTCAGTGTGCGCTGTTGCACATAACGTCCTTTATTTCATAAACGAATGCAGATCCTATTTTGAAATTTTTCGTGTAACATATGCATAGTTTTAGCTTTATCTTGAGCAAAAAGAAAAAGAATAAAAAATAAATGGTCAAAGTTACTAAAATTTTGCATTTAAAAGTTCACTTCCGGTATTCTATAAGAACTTTTTATATTTTTGTATTATCATTTCATAATTAAAGAACAACATATTTTTTCTCAATAAAACACTACTTTGAATATTTTTTTAAGTAATGATTAATCCCTACAGCATTGTACAAAAAAGTCTTACACCGAGGAATTATACGAATTTTCGGCAAAGTTAACAAATATACATACTTAAAATCATCGCATTCAAGCTATTTTGACTTTGAAGGTGAATTTTTTCTAATATACTAATGAACAAAAATGAATTTGTTATTTTATAAAAAATAAATTTATTAGTATTATTTAGACACTGTTTATTCACGATACATACTTTTTTGATAGAAGAAATCTTTTGATAGGCGCTGAATAAAGTTTAATTCGTCAAAAAAAAACAAATTACGTTTTTGCAAATTACGTTCGTCACTCAAAAACAGAATCAAATTTCGCACCCGATACATTTAAAAATTATTTTTATTATTAATTACAACTATAAATATAGCCAAACGATACCAATTTAGCTATCGCGCCAAATAATCGTTTCGACGATATCATTTGACAGTTGTTAGCCATACATGAAGCAAGCAAAACGATATCGTAAAGACGATACTGCAGTTTTAGAGTTACGTGAAGTTAAACTATCGTCAAGACGATATCATCAAACGATTCTCATCATACGTGATCAGAGCCCTGTCTTTTAAGTCTTGCGTCTCGACAATACTAAGCATTGCCAGATAAATTCTGACAGTTCCATGGCAAAATTTGAAATTTTTTAGACTAAACGTATCAAAGAAATAAAATATAAGAAAATGGTGTTTCTCACACACACAGTGTATGTGTACTGCGGCTTTTTTTCTGATTGGATTTTTGACATTTGCGATCTTACTGCAAAGCAAAAGAAAGTGCGCGAAGAAAACATTGAAACAAATATATTAAAAGCGATTATAATTGCTCAAATTGGTTTAATTTGTAAATTAAATATAATAAAGAATATTTAAAATTATGCGTTGTGTTGTGAAAAATTGTTTAAGTGTCCAGAGACTGAAGGAAAAGCTGGTTTCATTTCACAAGTAAGTATTTTGCAATTGTGTTGAAACGGTTACAATTTTTTTAAGAAAAAAACTTTATTTAAACAATATTGGTTGTAGTAAAGTGTTTTTAAAATTAAATTTCACAAATTTCTAATCAGAAATTAAAGAAAAATCAATTTCTGAATTTAGTTAATTACCCGCCATTTTTTGCAAGAGCGAAAACGTCAAAACACAAAACGTACTACAAGGGCGCATTCATTTTTCAGGGTGCATTAAATTTTCATGGTGGCATATATTTTAAGGGCGTCATTGTCTTAAATGGATATTTTTGTATAAATTTATTTGTTTTATTTTCAGATTCCCACATATGCTAGATATTAGGCATAAATGGATCCGGGCCCTAGAGTTAGATCCCACTTCAGTTACAGCAAGAACTGTTGTATGCTCCAAGCGTTTTTTTGAAAATGATTTTATTGATTTTCAAAAAACCAACCGGAGATTATATCCATCAGCAGTACCATTTTTACAAGCTGCCGATGATAAGATGTAAGTCATTCTTTTTTTATTTTTATAAAATTATTACATATGAAATAATTATTTAGACATATTGTCCCAGTTCTTAACTGCAGCAAAAGTTTAGTTGCAGAATTAAATGAAATTAAATGTTCGAATAAAGATAATTTTAAAATTTTACAAAATATTCAGATAATGCCACCTAGGGAGAATGTATTAGAATGTGGTGAAATCATTCCACATAAAAATAATAATGATAAAGAAAATGATCCAAAGCCCCAAAAGAAAAAGCTCACACTAAAAAGAATGTTGGAATCTGATGATGATTTGTCATCATCCCCACGGAAGAAAGCAGCAAAAAATAAACTTACAGGCGCTTAAAGAAATAGTTTTGAAAAAAAATAGAAAAATTAAAACGTTGAATGAGAAAGTTAGACGCAGATCGAAGCGAATTGGAAGTTTGGCTGAAATAATAGGGGCAATAAAAAGAAAGAACTTAATTAACGAGGAAACCTCGGAAATTCTGCAGGATTTAGGAGCAATGAATGCAGATCTCTTCGAGAGAAAGTTAAAAAAAAGTACGAGGCTTACCAAACTCCAAAATGTATCGCCCAGAAATTCGATCGTTTGCGTTATATTTGAACTTTTTGTCACCAAAGGCGTATGAATATGTAAGAGAAAATTTCGATAATTGCTTACCACATTCTCGAACGCTCGCTAAATGGTACGAAGGGATTGATTGCTGCCCTGGATTTACTACAGAGTCCTTCGAGGCAATCAAAGCAGCTGTGGATGAAGCAAGTAAAGCATCGCAAAAAATAATATTGAACTTAATATTCGATGAAATGACAGTTCGGAGGTAATAATATTAGTGATATAAACAATACTTTTCTTTATTATAATATTTTTTAAGACAAATTGACTGGAGCAGCAAAGGAGCTTTGGGATACACATTCGTTGGAGATGGTGATTGCAGAAGTACTGAGGCAACCCAAATACTCGTCTTCTTGGTAGTTTGTGTCAACAAACCAATTCCAGTTGGATATTTTCCAATTACTAGCCTGGATGCCAGTCAAAAGGTAAATATGACGAAACATTGCTTAGAAACCCTTTTAGCCACTGGTGCGGAGGTAATTGGAGTTACCTTTGATGGGGCTGCAGTAAACTTCACTGCAGCAAGACTGTTAGGATCCGACATTTCTGATACTTGTACCGAAAGTGTTTTAAAATTAGATTCCTTACATACAAAATTTTGTTTTTTACCAGACCCCTGCCATATGATTAAGCTTATTAGGAACTTTTTCGCTGAGATAGGGGAATTTAAGGATTCTGATGGCAAAATTATTAAATGGCAATATCTTCAAAAGCTTGTGGAGTTGCAAGAAAAAGAAGAATTGCATTTAGGGAATAAGCTAAGAAGTTCTCATGTTTACTTTTCTGACCAGAAAATGAAGGTCAGGCTTGCAGTACAGGCTCTTAGCAAATCTGTAGCTGATGCGTTAGATTTCTGTAGGGAGGTATTGCTATTGCCAGAGTTTGAAGGTTGCGAGGCTACAGTCAAATTTATAAGACATATAAATAATGTTTTTGACGTTCTTAACAGTAGAAACTCACATAAATTTGGATTTGAAAAAGCTCTATGTAAAGAAAATAAAGATAGTATTCTTAAATTTGAAAATGAATTCGTGCAATATTTGAGTGAGCTTCGCACCCTTAATGGGCAATTGGTAATAAGCCATCGTAGAAAGACAGGGTTTATTGGTATCATAGCTTGTGTAAGGAATATTAAAGTACTTTATGAAAGATTTATAGACAGTAATATTTTATCTTTTATACCTTTTTATAAGCTTAATCAGGACCATATAGAGTTATTTTTTAGTTCAGTTCGTTCCCATCTAGGCTACAATGATAATCCTTCCGTTAAGCAGTTTAAAGCTGCTTATAGGAAACTAATTATCAAATGCAAAATTAGGGAAGGGGGCGTTGGTAATTGCATACCATTAGAAAAAATTGAAATTTTAAGTTTAAGTAGTTCTAATCCCATCAAAAAGAACAATTTGAATGCATTCGACTCTAAGCAGGAATTAGTTTTAAATATTGTAGATAATATAGAAAATGAAAATAATTTTTTAAATGAGCACAATTATTTTGCAGACGCTAGTATTTTGACAGAATACACATCTCACGTAGTTAAGTATATTGCCGGTTTTGTTGTACTCAAATTGCAATCTATTTTAAAGTGCAATGAATGCAAAATAGATTTGGAAGGACCCATAATGGACCCAGAGTCATTGGTTAAATTTAAATCGAAAGGATACTTGAAAATTCAATCGAAATCGGTTGAAGATACTTGCATTATTGCGGAAAAAGAATTGCGTATTCAAACAAAATTATTGGACAAAAACAAATATATTTTGCATAAAATGTACTTTAACCGAATTTTGTATAATACACAACTCTCCCTTGTAGGAAAAAATATATTTGAGGGACACATTCAGTCTTCTGGACATTACAATATTGTAATTAAAGCTTAAATTTGCATGTTTTTAAAAACCAGATATTTTTATATCACAAAAAAAATTAATGTAAAGCCAACAATAAGGCAAAAATTGCATAAAAGTATACATTTTAAGGGAATTTAAAATAAAAATAAAGAATAAAGTATGCTTTTATTTAATTCCTCTTTTATTTTAATGCATGTTCATATTATTAGTTGGTTATATTCTTAGTAAATTACTTACATTTTTTATATAGCATATTTTTATTATTATATTGTAGTATTAATTTTTTATATTTTTAAATAATGTTATTAACAAAGTGTAAGCGAACTTTGCTTTAAAAAAATCACGTCGCTTACAGGTTGTTAAATACATCATGAATTATATTGCTTTTGCTTTCTCTACATATTTATTACTAATATTTTCTTTTTTTTCGCGTGAAATAGGCCTACCGGGGAACCGAACACCCAAAAAAATCGGTAACGCGCCAATTTGTATACCTCAAAGGTGGTGTAAAAATACAAAAAAAAATATTAAATAAATAAGTTATTAATCTCTTTCGCTTCGTAGAAATTCTTTCCTATATTTATGAGTACGTTAAAAACTATTTTATTCCAACCAGAATGTATTAGTATGCAATTGCAATAAGAAATAATTTACGCCTTACTTTCCGCTTTAACCGAATACGGCCCTGAGTAAATCTTTCTGTATTGGTGTAAGCCAACACAAGCAAGAAAAATCCCTCACTTTTAAGCCAATACACCGCTTCCTTATTTCTTACTTATTTGAAACGTATTCACAACGTTTTGGTGGATACGCGCTTGTTGTGTTGTTTACAGTGGTTTTGAAAATTGTATTTCAGCAAATAAATGGCTTTAACACGTGAATATTTCCGGGTGATGATTTATTTCGATTTTTGACGTGGATTGACAAGAACATTATGCATCGATCAACTTTGTTCAACTTTTGGCGATAGCACCACACTTAGCGACTGTAAAAAGCATGTTCAATGAGCTCGAGCTCATCGCTCCAAGATGAATTTCGTGAAGATTGTCCACGAACGACTGTTGTGGCAAAAAAATCGCTGCTGTGCATAAATTATTGGAAACAGAACGGCCGTGAGATGGAGTCATCGTTGGGCATAAGATGGAACTAGCAGGCGTAGGGAAGATATGTTCTCGTTGGATACCCCATAATATGATAGTTGCTAAAAAAAAAGACTCGTGTCAATTGGTGCAAGGAAATGCTAAAAAATACAGCGGATGGTACGAAACACGTCTACGACATTGTCACCACAGGTAACAAATCATGGATCTAAACTTATGAGTCCGAAACAAAGCAGCAATTCACGTTTTGAGTTTTTCAAGTGCGCAACACCCGACAAAAGTTGTCCGCGGGCGGAGCACATCCAAGCATATGGTTGCCAGTTTTTTCAGAAAAACTGGCTATGCCGTAACTATACCACTTGCGCGAGAACTGTTGATGCTGAATGTTATAAAACCAATTGTTTGCCGGAAGTCTTCGGAGAATTAAGGAAAACCAAAAACCGAAGAAAGATCATCCTCCAACACGACAATGCAAGTTTCCACAAATCAGCTCAAACAAAAGATTTTTTGAGCACTCAAAACGTACACTCAAAAAAAATGCTTTAAAATTGACGACAATTGTTATTAATTTGACGAATTTCGTGTTAAAAAAAAAACTTGCAGCAAATTTCGTTAAAGTAGATAAAATGCGTTTAAGGCTTTTAAAAAACATATGAAAAAAAGGCAAATTATGAACACATTTTATGAACACATTGTGTTCAATTTTAAGCTAATGTTTTTTTTTTTTCAGTGTAGAATTGATGGGTCAATTCACCTCCTTACAGTCCTAACTTGACAGAAGAACTCATTGTCTTCTTGTTCCCTCACAATAAGAAAAAAAAAATGCTTGGCTAGCTTTTTTCTTCTCCCGAACTGGCCGTTGAGGTTTTCAAGAACTTGTTTTCGACGGTACCAACATCAGAGTGGCAAAACTGTTTCGAAAATTGATTCAAACGAATGCAAAAGCGTATCGATCATCTTCGAGAATACTTTGAAAAACAATAAAAGTCTTTTCATTGATTTACCAAAATTTTTTTCATTGTTAGGAGCAAGACTTAAAAGGCAATCCTTGTATTCCATGAATTTATTTCTAGTTTGTCTTTATATCATTTAATTTTACGCATGCTTTTTTGAAGCTCTTCATCGGCGCTTGAGTTTGAAACAAGTCCGCGATAGTGAATCCAAATCTCGTATTCGTTTCGAACTCAAATCGAATCCGGCTTCAGTTTTTGGTTTATTGGAATATCATTGTTCTCGTTCTTCGTGTTAATGTGTAACATTTTCTCTCTCTTTGATTGTTTTCAAACTTATTTTAATTTAAACAGATGAAAAAAAAAAACATTTAAAAGTGTAAGATTTTATTCCTAAGTATATTACTTTGTATATTAAAAGAAATTATATTATATACACATTGTTATTATTATATTAAAATAATTATAACATTATTATAATAATAGAATTATTATAACATTATTATAATAATATAATTATTATAACATTCTTATAATAATATAATTATGTGTTCTTATTATACTAAAATGATAAATAAATAAACATGAAATATGAGATAGTTCGATTGTGCGGGTTGTATAAGAACAATGAACAAAAAAATCTTAAAATTGAAAAATTTGCTATGGAACTACAGTGGCGAGCAATGAAACTGACTCACTTTATTTTTTTCATTTAAATGCTATTTTCTTCCACTAATTTAGATTTGCAGCAAAGATTTCAATGTCATATAAGACCTTGTAAAATTAACATATTCGTAGTTAATTTTTTTAATAACTTGACCATGACTAATTGTTAAATATCAACTTAAACATTAAGATACAATTTTTTTTTAATTTTCTACTCTAGTAATTTTGTGAAAAAGATGCAAAAAATCTATGCAGGTTTTGTAAAAATTGCATTTATATAAAATTTTAATGTTCGCAAATCGAAAATGGACGCAACAGAAACTGAAGCAGCTCAAATAGTGGCATTATTGCATCAAGGCTTTAGTCAGCGCTATGTTTCCCGCAAATTGCACCATAGTCAATCTACGGTATCTAGAGTCTACCAAAGATACCAGGAGACCGATTCCTTTAGTCGTAGACCAAAATCAAGTAGACAACGCGCTACTTCTGCAAGAGATGACAGATTTATCGTCACATCGAGTTTAAGGAATCGTCATGCCACCGGCGTAAGCCTCCAGAAAGAGCTGTTGCAAGTGCATGGAGTAGCTGTTAGTGAGTGGACTATAAGAAGAAGGAAGCTTCCCTCATCCCAAGAAGACCGGCAACAGGCCCAAAACTGACTGCAGCGCACCGACAAGCCTTTCTTACATTTGCTGAACAGTATGCAGATTGGAGTTTAGAACTATGGAGCTCAGTTCTCTTCTCAGATGAGTCCAGAATGTGCTCGATAGCAGAGAACGCGTGTATAGGACACCAGATGAGCGTTATGCACAATGTTGTATTAGAAGAACACTGGCTTACTGAGGAGGATCTTGTATGATGTGGGTTGGAATATCATATAACGAAAAATAGATTTGGTTTTTATACATGGTGGAAGAAGAGGATGTGGTTTAACGGCTGAACGCTATATCCAGGAAATCCTGCCAGAGTATGTTGTGCCTTACCGAGAAATTTTAGGCGACTCCTTTATTTTTATGCAGGATAATGCTCGCCTCACGTGGCAACATCGGTGTGTCCGACATATGTGGGACGAGGCCAAAAGAAGAGTACGGGCCAGAAACGTGGCTCCATCGACCGTGGATGGCTTGAAGTCAACGCTTCTAGAGGAATGGCAAAGAATCCCACAGGAAACTATCAGAAAATTAATCCCTTCAATGAAAAACCGGTGAGAAGCTGTTATCAGAGACCGAGGCGGTAATACGGGTCATTAATTGTTGCTTTAGTTTTCCCTTGTTACTGTTAATTGCTCCAGCTTACTTTGTTGATGTAATTTTTACTTGATTAATTTCTGTATTTTTATTTGTTTTGCTTGATATAAAATTGACCACTGGTCACAGAATAAAAAAAATTGTATCCTTTAACACAATTTTTTTCCTGGTCTTTAAGTGGTGTACTCAGATTTTTTTATAGGAAAGGAAAACAATGAAAACAGCAATTAAATTACAAAATTTAAGTGAGTCAGTTTCATTGCTCACCAGTGTATTTGAAAATTCGGATCATCTGGAAATTTTTATTTCGATATCGAATAACGAATAAACCGCCTTTATCAATTCTATATCAGATACAAATAGTTAGAATATGCCGCTATCTGGAGATCCATATCCAAATTTGAGAACCCTGCATATGCTCTAATATGTAATAATTCTAAAAATTTATTCTCTTCTTCAGTTTTCAACTTTGAGTTGTGACACTCTTGCACACCAATTTGTATCAAGCTATTTATAAATTCCTCACTCAACATAAGAAATTTTATTCAATTCCAATAACGTTTTGCACGTTTTTATTGATGCACAATTTTTCATCAACTCTGCGTTTTCTACTAAACGATGCAAATACATCACGTGGCTAACGAGCAAGGAATAATCTCAGGATATGCAGAAAATTTCGAAAATTTCACATAAGCAAAACTAAAAGATTCGAGGGTAGTACACAAAAGTATATAAACAAGAAAAAACCATTGGAAGCGGAAATGGAAGTAGTGCAAAATGTGTACAAAGTGATAGCTTTTTTCTATTAAATGTCGCACACGAATTGTCAGACTTTATTGCAATTTACTGACGCAATACGTGACAGATTAGGTTGACAATTTTAGATGGGAGCGTGCGCGGAGAGCGTATCCTAGCTGTTCACCGATACAATCTATATATGTATGTGTGTACTTGTGTGTGTGTAGCATGGTATAACGTGACAGCTACTGCGTTTGTTTTATTTTTTCTTAGCGTTTGTGATGCGGTGAGCTAGCAATAATTTATTTTTATTCCTTTATTCCTTCTATTTCAGGATATAGTAAAATGCTGAGTTGTGGCAAGGACACGTTGGCACGTTTAATGAATCAAATTGAATTCTATGTAGTTGAGCAAAATTCGTTCGCAAGAAATTGCTGATGTAAAAAGCAGGATTTTAAAAGGAACGTCAAGAAACTATTCGAACAAATAAGAACGAAAAGCAAAAATAAATAAAATTATTTTACAAATATTAATTTCAAATGTATGTAGTTTTGTAAAATAAAAGTATGAAATTGACAACTAGATTTTCTCAAGTGAAAAGAGTTAAAGTTTCCTGCAAACATTTTCTGAGTGCCTTAAAAAAATGACTCTAAAAAGAGTATTTCTTATGCGTGTTTTATGAGTACGCAATAAAAAGACTCATAAAGGAGTATTTGATATGATTGTAAAATGATTGCTCAAAAATAAGACTCCAAAAAGAGTATTTTTTATGCATGCTTTATGAGTACGCAATAAAAAGACTCATCAAACAGTATTTGATATGATTCTAAAATGATTGATAAGAAATAAGACTCTAAAAAAAGTATTTTTTATGCGTGTTTTATGAGTACGATGAATGGCAAAATATGGAAATATTTTTATTTGTATTATTAAATAAATGGAAAAAATGGCACATACGATAACTTCAAATGGCAAAAGGTTTTTTTATTGTTTATTTAAATAATGTTGTACAACAAGACGAAGTCTTTTTTAATACACCAGAGTGGAGAAAAGCATTTTCTGAGGTTTTATTAATATCATATCAATGTCAGAAATTAGTGTTTACAACGAGTTTTTAAACCATTAAAGAGCTTTTAACATGAGACTTATAACTCTTAAAATAATTACTTCCATGAGTTCTGAAAGAGTCTTCATAGGTCTTCATAGGAGTCTTTAAAGATTCCATTAAATGATTCTTAAAAAGAGTATTAAATATGACTCTTAAAAAAATCTTAATTTTGAGTCCAAAAAGACTCATTTATATGAGTTCTAAAACAGTCTTTATTATGAGTCTTTAGAGTGTCTTTATTATGAGTCTTAAAAGAGTATTAAATATGAGTCTTAAAAGAGTCTTCATTTTGAGTCTTAAATGAGGGGTGAAACAGTCATTATTATGAATCATATTTTGAGGCCCACTACCTACGAAAATGTACTCATAAAAGAGTCTTTTTTGAGCGCATTATGACGATAAAAACTCATTTATATGAGTCTTAAAAGACTCTTTTAAGAGTCATAATGTTTGCTGGGTTAAATAAAATATATGATAAAATACAACAGAACTTACTAAACATATTTAAAATTGTTGCAAGTTATGTGTCGACCAACAATATTATTTACGTGCTCAACAAAGCAATAATCAACAACATATTGCAACAACTTTTCCCGCATATCCTGCGAACATATTTGCCCATTTAACGCGAGAGATGCTCGGTTAGTCAAGTCAAAGTGAAAAATGCAAACGAACACATCCAGCTGTGTGAATTTATTCACTATTGTCTAAGTGTGTCTACGTGTGTGTGTGTGTGTGTGTGTATGTGTGTGTATGTGTGTATTTGTGTTTACTAAGCACAGTTGGTCGCTCAAAACGATTCGTATTTTATTTATACTTTCTTTTGCAATATGTCCTTTTGTTGTCCTTTTTTTGGTTGTAATTTTTATGGCACTTTTACTGCTAATGAAAGCTGCTGCAAAATATTTACGACTTTTTATTTCCATTTCAAACAGTTTCTGTTTCTGCTTCTGTTTCTGTTTCTGTTCCGGGAATAGGAATGAACAGGATGAACGAACACATGCGAACGGATACCAGATGCATAAATCCTTGCCAAATAGATGGCAAGTGGTCAAGCAAAATGCTGTTGTGTGTGTATGTGAGCATGACTTTTTGCACAATAAACGAAAGAAAAAAACAAACAGAAAGAAATAGGTAAAAAGTGCATTTTATGAAAACTCACCGCATATGTTAAAAGTTGTACTCATTATAAATTGATTTATTCTGACGTAACTCTATTGAACTGTGCTAAAAATTTCGTTTATTGCAAAAGCTGTGTTAATAAAATATCTATATAGTTAATGGGGAAGGAGTTATTTAGGTCATGCCTTAAAAGTTTTTAACCCTTTGCGTCAGAAAGGTACTTATTTGTTGCAATTTTTAAAAAATACTATCATATGAAAACGAATTCAGAAACATATACCAGGGTTGTCCCAGAAGTAGCCGACCTAACAAAGAAAAACCAAAAAAATATGGGAAATAAAAGTGGTCCTTATGAAAGTTCGCAATCTCGCTTTCATGAAAAACGCCTTTTCATGAACACACCCTGGAGGTTGCGAATGTGCAAATCAGCTGTCATGCGAACCAATTCATACGAGCTTTATGACTGAATTACAATACTGCGTTAGGTCGGTCGGCCTGTCAACAGCTTGTTTGACAGCTAGACTAGAAACAATGGGTTCTTATGAAGCAACACAAAATATGACTTCATGCATTGCGTCGACCTCCTCCCGCAAAAATGAATTTGAGGGGGTGACGTACGATCAACGCTATGAGTAGAGACATGCTCTACTAGCTCGTGCTTTTGACATTCCATTCCACGAACTGAAAATGCATGGAAGTTTTGAGAACATCAAGTAAACTTTTTTGTATGGAAAGGGAGAACAGCTGATATACGCAGTGAGAACTTGTGACGTTTACGTGGTATACGAGGCATTTGCGAGCTTTCATGATGGCCACTTATACCTTTATTTCTCTACATAGTCACCTTTTAGCTCGATACACGTTTCGCAGCGATGTTCAATGGCTTCTTTACACTGTTTATACCTGTGAGAACCTTCGAGCATCTCAAAATAGCCATCGACCGCAGACACCTTCATTGTTGGCAATTTTTTTCCCACCGAGCCATTTTTTCAAGTTTGGAAACAGATAATAAATCACCCGAGGGGGATAAATTTGGCGAATAGGGTGAGTGAGAAAGCAATTCGAACTTGAGTTGGGGCATTGCCTTGCTGAAAAAAAACTTTCTTTCTCGCCAAATGCGGCCGTTTTTTCTGGACTTCATCACAAACATTCTGCAATAAGTTCGCCTAATACTCGGCGTTGAATGCTTTCCTTACTGAAAAGATTCAATGAAGGTTATCCCATGTGCATCCCAAAAAAACTGATGCCATGACCTTGTTCGCAGTTGAAACTGTCTGCGCCTTTTTTGGAGCTGATTCTCCCTTCTCAGTTCATTGTTCTGATTGTTCCTTCGTCTCAGGTGTGAAGTAGTGGAACCATGTTTCATCAATGGTTGTAAATCGACGTAAAAATTCTGCTAAATTGCGGGGAAATTTCGCCAAACACACTATTGAAATTTTCTCACGACCTTTGTTTATGTTCCTTTGTGAGTAATCACTACACCCATCTTGCGGACAACTTTCTCATGTCCAAATTTTTAGTCAATATGCGATGTACAGCACTTTGCATGCAGATGACCAGACCTTAATCCTTTTTTTGGAAATATGCGATCACTCTTCGCAACATTTGAGCTCTATTTCGGCGATTGCGACTTCAATTTCCGCTTTGAGAGTTGCAATTCTTTGCAGATGGTTCTCTTGAGGAACATAACCCTACGGAAGAAGTGCAATGGTGTTAAATTGCAAGATTTTGGTAGCCAATTGGTGACTCAAAAACGCTTAATAACGCGACCAGGAAACTTTGTGCACAATAACTCGATTGTTCCGCGATTTGATGTTGACACGTAGCAATATACTGTTGAAAGTAGAAGTCATTTGTGTTCTTTTACTTCATCTTCCACCACAAAAAATATTTATCCTGTCTCGGTAGTACACTACATTGACTGTGATGGCTCTTTTGTCATAATTTTTGAAAAAGAACGACCCTATGACGCCTCTGGCCCAAAATCCGCACCAAACAGTCAGATCATTGTCACCCCAAATGCGGCAATTTTGCTTATTAACTAAGTCAGCACTGTGAAAATAAGCTTAATTTAAAAAATCACTGTCACCTTTATGTTCTCCAAAACGCAAACAGGGAACGTACGGCTTAGCCGGTGGTCCGCCGGCTGCAATTCTTGAGTCAATAGCTCCTTGTACGCAAGCAGAGCCAATTTTTTCGTCAATATTCATTATAGTGTGGACGTGAAGAGGTCAAGTTCTTGAGTACCGAGACGAATTGAGGTGTTTGGGTCGTTTTTAACACATTAATATATTGCGTCTATATTCTCGGTCGAACGTCTGAAAGTCTCTTGGAGTTTTTGATTATGTTGCGAACACATGTTTCTGATGGTGCATGATTACGAGGAAAATTTTCATGAACTTTGCGCATCTTAATTGCAATTGAAGGCAAATTTTTGTTAAAAAATTCAAGGAAATCTGTTATTTTTTCACTGTGCAGCAGTGTTGCCAGAAAACTGTAATTCAAAATCGTCATTTTCAGATTTAAAATACGTCATTTCAATAAAAAAAACGTCAGTTAAATATTGAAGCTGAAACTACAGCTCCATTTTTTTATTTGGCTGCAAGCTGCATGCTCGTTGAATACATTAAAAAATATCACGCAGCTAACAAACACTTGCGATGATAATAAAGTCGATAACATGATACATCACCTGGAGACCCTGGCGACCCAGGTTCGAAACCCAGCAGCGACAGAAAATTATTTGAATTAAAATAATTTTTCTGTACGGTCGCCACCTCTCTGCAGACAATGGCAAACCTCAGAGAGTAATCAAAATGCCATGTAAAGCTTCTTGAGAACGAGAACTTAAGTTCATCGCCGTTCGGAGTCGGCGTTAAGCATGTAGGTCCGGTTCTCGGTCAATTGTGTACAAACTTATATATAATAACACACACAACACAATTGATCATAAGAAGCTAGGTCAAAGTCCTTTCAAGGGCTGAAATGGCCAGATATTTATTTTTTTTTTTTTTTAGATTCATATTTACAACTGTAAACTAATTCGCACATACTATTCCAGCTATAAACATTATAAGGTATTCTGCTATTCCTGGTTAGCTAATATGGTTTAATTACTTTAATGCAATTAGCATAACCATTATTTCGTCGTGGCCATGGTACCATCACGCATAAAAAAGAGGCACAAAAATGGATCTTGATAAGTGTTTTATCAAAACTTCAACCCTTGGAATGTGAGCTTAGCAACACTGCTAATAAAAGCTTTTTATCAGCTACTTGATAAGAGATGGCAGCACCACTGCTACCGTTTGGCAGCACTGAGTCTGAGTCGAAAACAGCAACAGCATTTGTCTCATTTCCTCGTTCATGTTTTCGTATAAAGACGAAGTATCGCTTATTTTGCGAGAGTACTACGTCATAGACACTGAATTATATTTTTTTACATATGCTTATGTAAACACATATTTAATTACACGGTGTTACAAAATGAAAAAAAATCAAAAAACTCGCCTCGAGACATAGGAGAGGTAGTAGGCCTGGTTGAATATAAGATAACTGCATACTTAGTTTTTTTAATATACCGTCAAAATCGGGATTTGTGGTCAAAAAACCGATTTTTGGTAGGTGCATGTATAGTTTGTTATGTAACTCCGTTATATCAAGCTCAATTTTAAAAATTTAAACATTTATAAAAAGAAGAAAAATATACCTTTAATAAAATATAGAGACCGTTTTTTTAAAAAAAGAATTGACAAAGTTACAGGTAAAATCATTTGAAAATTTCTCATTTTTTTTTAATTTTTTCAACTTCAACAACGTTTTGTTCACATATTTTGTTTTGTGGCACTATTAGTTTTAGCATGATCCTGAAAGCCTGTTAAATTTTGCGTACAATAAGCTATCGTTAACTTCAATTGGCTGAAATACAAAAGCACTATCGAATTTTTAGTATTCGTAATAAAATACAAAAAAAAATTTTTTTTTTCTAAAAATGATTTTTTTACCTTTTTCGTTTATTAATATTAGCATAAAGCGGGTCTATTGCCCGGATGTGACGGAACAGTTTGCAGTTTTCAACCACAAACACGCTCCGAATGAATGGCGTTTGTTTATTGAGGGATCTTGCAAGAGCATGATTTATTTTTGAAAAACTTTTTGTGTGATTCTTGATATGTTAAATTCTGATATATGTATGTAGGTTTGAAAGCTGTGCTAACACAACAAAAATGAGTTACCAACGGTTCCTTTAGCTTATGCAACGAACATGAAAGAAACATTCGACAATGAAAAAAATACTTCGTTATATAAATTACAACACGTTTAAATGGCAAATAGTCGCCGACTTAAAGGCTCTAACAATACTGTTTGGAATGCAAGGTGGATATACCAAGTATCCTTGCATTATTTGCGAATGGGATAGTCGTGCGACTAATAAATATAAGCAAAAGGAATGGCCACTGCGTGCTTCATTTCAAGTTGGCAAAAAAAAAAATGTTTTGAATACTCCACTGGTGCGACCTGAAAATGTAGTCCTAGCGCCTCTTCATTTAAAATTAGGTTATATGAAAAAGTTTGTCAAGAAAATAAACTTTATTCATTTCGGTTATTCTAAGGTTTATTTGTGGGCCCACAAATTCAGAAAATTTTCTTGGACACTGATTTCGTTTCTAAATTAAATCCAGTTGAAAAAAAGAGCTTGGAACAGTTTTATTTCGTTATGCATTTATTTCCTCGGCAGCAAGAAGAGTCAAAATTACTTAGATGTTGTAAATTAATTTTTAAGTGCCAACGAAGAAATGGGCTGCAATATGTCAATTAAAATACATTTTTTGCACTCCCATATAAACTTTTTCCCGAAAGCCTTGGGCAGTTTAGTGATGAACAAGGAGAAAGGTTCCACCAGGAGATGGAAGCTATAGAAACCAGCTTTCAGGGAAAAAATTCCATAAACATGCTGGCAGACTACTGCTGGTCCCTAAAACGTGAAACCGATGATAATATATATAAACGAAAAAGGTCAAATAAACATTAACAAAAAAAAAATAAATTTTTTGTATTGTATTACGAATACTAAAAATTCGATAGTGCATTTATATTTCAGCCAATTGAAGTAAACGATAGCTTATTGTACGCAAAATTTAACAGGCTTTCAGAATCATGCTAAAATCAATAGTGCCACAAAACAAAATTTGTGAACAAAACGTTGTTGAAGTTGAAAAAATTAAAAAAAAATGAGAAATTTTCAAATGATTTTACCTGTAACTTTGTCAATTCTTTTTTTAAAAAAACGGTCTCTATATTTTATTAAAGGTATATTTTTCTTCTTTTTATAAATGTTTAAATTTTTAAAATTGAGCTTGATATAACGGAGTTACATAACAAACTATACATGCACCTACCAAAAATCGGTTTTTTGACCACAAATCCCGATTTTGAGGGTATATTAAAAAAACTAAGTATGCAGTTATCTTATGTTCCACCAGACCTACAACCTCTACTATGTCTCGAGCCGAGTTTATTTTCACTGTTACACCGTGTTATTTTTAGCATTTTATTGTAGGGAATTTCATTAAAAAAGAAATAGATTCTGTCTATATTACAATTACCATTAACATTGTTGTTGCTTCATTAGCTCATTTTTTCGATCATGCTTATAAGCAAGGCGTAATCAAAAGGAGCTTTTAAACACACAATGGAAAAGAAAGAATAAGCTTTGTACTGCTAAATGCAGCATTTATGAATAATTTTCTATGAAGATTTTTAGATGGTATTAAATCTCAAGTTTTAATAACATTTTAGGGTAGGTTTTAAAAAATAAAGTATGCAATAGCTTAAGTTAAGAATGACGCTTTGAATTAGTAAAATAATGATTAAAATCGGTTCAGTAGTTCTTTAGTTTAGCGTACACGAAGATACGTGATAAGCCTTTTATATAATAGTATAGATAAAATGTAGATAATATTTTGCATAGTGGTAACCCTCTTTTTTTTGAAAAAAGAAAATTGTGCGTGATTTTCATCTTGTCTGTATTCTTTTTGCAAAAATGCCTAAATCTAGCTGTTATTTGTACAAAAACACATGGAAAGAGGAAAAATATAGTTTACTTCATGTGCCTCAAGATATTGAAAGAAGAAGTTTTTGGAACACGGCTGGTGGGCAAGTTCTGCCGGCATCAGCGAAGTTGTGTGTGCTACATTTCGACGCAAATGATTTCAAAGCCGGTTCAAAGAGCAGGAGACTTGATACAAACGCTTTTCCAATGGTCGTAAGTTTTCCAAGACAATATGAAGAATGTAAGTCATAGAAGGATTCCGAAAGTCGAATGGAGTTAGCGCATGTGCTAACAAAATGTGAAAAGTGTGAATACTTAAAAATATGGAAAAAATTTCAAACTATATATCATTAATAAAAGTTGTGATATGGAAATTGTACAATTGGCAAATACTAAAAAGGAACTCAAGGCCGAAAATGTTTGCCTCCAAGCACAAGTTGAAGAACTTACTACTTTTAAAAATTCAGTTTACCAAATTTTTACGCAAGGTCAATTAAAAAAATTAATAAGTCCTAATCAGCGTATTTTATGGAAATGGGAAGATATAGCTTCTGCCACAACTTTGCATGCAGCAGGTTCCCGTGCATATAAGCACCTCTACGGCCTAGGATTTCCACTGCCATCGAAATCCTCCTGAAATGAAATTTTTCAGCAATAAAGTTGCCACCTAATTGTAATTTTGAAATTCTGACAACGGATTCGGATTCAGCGACCCATTTTTACCTAGTGTTCGCCCCAGCACCGAATTCGTAAAAATAAAAAAATTAGGTGACAACCCTATCTGTCATTTTAAATTTTAAAATTCTGACATCAGATTCGAAATCAGCGACCCCCTAAAACTGTTAGATAATGTTTAAAACTCTTAAAGCAACATATTATTAGGTGGCAACCCATTGTTGAAAATATCTTAATTTTGAAATTTTGACAATGGATTCGGATTCAGCGACCCATTTTTACCTAGTGTTCGCCCCAGCACCGAATTCGTAAAAATAAAATTTCTATTTGCCAATGGTAGAAATAATTACTTCGCCAAGGTTCTGTTGTGTTAGGTGTGATTGATGCATTTTTCGCTGTTAAGAATTGTTCTGTTAAAGCAAACGGCGAACATGGTTTGATTTGAAGCTGACGAGTGCTCGCAGTGTTCGTTTGTTATCATTAAGTGACTTGGATACGCTCTGCTTGACTAACAGAGTTCTGTCAAGCTCTGAACTCTGCACTGTTGGATCTACTGTTGTGGAAAAACGAGTGCATTTGTGCACAGGTTTAATAGTTACATATATACTGCCGTTAATTTTCATTTTGTTGTATACAAATTCATTTGATTAGAAAATCCCTACTTTGAAAATGCTTATAGAAAAAACTAATAACAAATAAAACAAGTCTCTTGTTGGTTTATATAACTATGTTAATGAAAAGTACGGATTACAAAAAAGTACGGATACAGATTAAATCAAGACAGTCTTGAGCATTTTTTGGGTGCTATGTGGAGCAAAGGCGGATTATTCGATCATCCAAGTCCTATGCAATTAAAATACAGATTGCGAAAATATTTACTGGGCATATTAATTTATTTTATAGAATTATTTTTAGAATTATGTCTTGTAACAACTAAATTTTTATTAGTATAAAATTTAGTTATACACCCTGTATTTTTATAAGTAAGATACATGCAACATAGTAATGAGAGCGAGAAACGAGAAACAACAATTTTCGAGAGATAACTTTAATACACACACGCATACACAACATGCTCCATATCATAAAGTAAGAAGGAGAGAGAGATTAAGAGAAAGCATACCAAGCAACATAAAGAAGTCAGCTTATAAAACCGGTTTGAACATCAAAGTACAGCATGCAGCTACAAGCGAAGGCATAAAAGGCTAGTCACAGCATCGAAGCGGTCTCTTGTTCATAGTACAGTCAAAGTGATCGGACGTTCGGAAGCGCAAAAGTGGTGAGTGTAACCTTGTGGAGTCAGAGTTCTTTTCGATTGTTTATGTAGACATATTTCCGGTGGTTAAGTTTCCTTCCCCGGTTATATTTAGTTTCCACTCACAGGGTCGCGATTACGTATTGGTGGTTAAGTTTCCTTCCCCAATATCGTAATCAAACTTCTTTGGCAGGATTTAGAAAAGTTTTCCTCGATTTATGTAGACATATTTCCGGTGGTTAAGTTTCCTTCCCCGGTTATATTTAGTTTCCACTTACAGGGTGCCGCGATTAGGTATTGGTGGTTAAGTTTCCTTCCCCAATATCGTAATCAAAATTCTTAGTCAGGATTTAGAATAGTTTCTTGCTCGATTTATGTAGACATATTTCCGGTGGTTAAGTTTCCTTCCCCGGTTATATTTTGTTTCCACTCACAGGGTGCCGTGATTACGTATTGGTGGTTAAGTTTCCTTCCCCAATATCGTAATCAAACTTCTTCTGCCGCAGTGACAGTCATTTAGTCACACTTCTTAGGTCGCAGGACTAGCTAATTGTTTCAAACAAGGTCACACAAAACCCAGAAAAGCACTCCCGACAAGTAGACTCCAATACATCACCTATTATCGCTCGTCAAGGTCATCGTGTATTAACTTTAAAAGCGGCCGTAATCTACACTTCAACTTCGCCACAGAGACTCCAAGACATCACCTATTGCCACACGTCAAGGTCATCGTGTGTATACGCTTCAACTTTGCCACAGAGACTCCAAGACACCACCTACTGCCGCACGTCAAGGTCATCGTGCGTATGCGCTTCAACTTCGCCACAGAGACTCCAAGACATCACCTACTGACACACGTCAAGGTCATCGTGTGTATACGCTTCAACTTCGCCACAGAGACTCCAAGACATCACCTACTACCACACGTCAAGGTCATCGTGTGTACACGCATTAACCTCGAAATCGGCCTCAATCTACGCTTCAACTACGCCACAGAGACTCCCAGACATCACCTATTACCGCCAGTCAAGGTCATCGTGTGTATACGCATTAACCTCAAAATCGACCGTAATCTACGTTTCAACTTCGCCACAGAGACTCCAAGACATCATCTACTGCCGCACGTCAAGGTCATCGAGCGTATACGCTTCAACTTCGCCACAGAGACTCCAAGACATCACCTACTACCGCACGTCAAGGTCATCGTGCGTATACACATTAACCTCAAAATCGACCGTAATCTACGTTTCAACTTCGCCACAGAGACTCCAAGACATCATCTACTGCCGCACGTCAAGGTCATCGTGCGTATACGCTTCAACTTCGCCACAGAGACTCCAAGACATCACCTACTACCGCACGTCAAGGTCATCGTGCGTATACGCATTAACCTCAAAAGCGACCGTAATCTACGCCAAAGTGCCTCCAAGACATCTCTTATTACCATCAGTCCAGGCCATCGTACGTATACCCATAGGAATGTATATAAGACACTAGGATTAAGCCGTATCTTGAATTGTCAATAAATAATTATCATCTTACAAGCGAAAGGGTTTCTTTATCATATAAATTTTCTGCAACGAACGCTGGATACCGGCGAGTATATCCCAGCTCTAAATCCGGAGAACGGAACTTCGTTACAGTGGCGCCCGAGCAGGGACCCTGACGCAGAAATATTAACCATCCAGACAAAACAAAAATCAAACAAATTAATCCAAAGCCTTACAAGTGAAAAAGGAAAATATTTACAATGGTGAAGACACCTTGGATCTTTTCTTTGCGCAAGGAAGATCTCACGATGTACGCACGCGAATTTGGTTTCGATGAGACAGGAACAGCAGAAAACCTACGTAAGAGATTCGCTAACTTCGCCTCCGAACTTGAAGAACCAACCTTAGAGTTACGACTCGAGGAGTTGGAAAGAAGACACACGAAAGCAACGTCTCCAAAGCCATTAGTGGTACCGACGCAGATTTCAACGGGTGGCACAATCTCACAACTGCCAGAGATCCAACAGAAATACAACATGGAAACAGCTTCAGCCCAAAGTGAAGATAACTATGCAGCTGTCATCGAGAAAGTTCATAAGTGGTCTCTAAAGTTTGACGGAAGTCGGGATCCTCTTAATTTCATAGATAGAGTGGAGGAATTGACAAAAATGCATGGGTTAAATCCTGATTTTCTTCCACGAACAATGCCCGAGTTCTTAACGGACCGAGCACTTATCTGGCTGAGGAATAACAACGCGCTTTGGCAGAATTGGTCGCAGTTCAAGAATGATTTTCTGACATTTTTTCTACCTACTCGCTACTTCGAGAAACTAGAGGACGAGATCCGGGGACGTCATCAAAGAACACAAGAAAGTTTTAAGGACTATATGCTAGCCATACATAACATGATGCGCCATGCAAACTACACGCCAACACAGCAGATGGAGAGGATATTTAGAAACTGTCGAAGTGAGTATCAGCTCTATATAAGACGTAAGGACTTCCGACACCTAGGAGAACTAATTTCCCTAGCAGACGATTATAAAAGTATACGAAGTTACAACGAACAGGCTCACGCAGTAAGCCCGCGTCCATTAGAGGAGCGGCACAGGCAAATCAAACAGGAAACAACAGCGAGAATAAATCCAAGAACCGCATGCAGACGATGCGGACAAGATGGCCACTACCATGCAGCATGCAGAAATCCAAGTTTTATGTTTTGCTGGGAGTGTGGAAACCGTGGAACACGAACTATTGAGTGCTGTAGACTCCCATATTCAGGGAAACGCCACATGGTTGCACCAATAACGAGGAGGAACGCAGCCACACCGCAAAACACCTCCTCTTCTACTCAATTATTAAGACAGGAACACAACCAAGTTGTCGCTACCGTGACTTTGAATACAACTTGTGCCTTAGCAGTCATTGATTCGGGAGCAGCTCGTAGTTTTATAAGTACGAAACTAGCAACTAAATTAAGAACTTCACGAAACTCTAAAGATATCAGCGAGAACGTAGTTTTGGCTGATGGCTCACGTAGAATGGTCAACGAGACACTGACTCTGAACGTGCAGTTGGACACCGAGCAAAGTGAGGTGAATTTCCTTGTCCTTCCAGAGGTAACAGAAGAAGTACTCCTGGGAATGGACTTCTTATCAGCCGTAGGGACAACCATCACGTGTGGAGGGCAGACACTCCACCTCAACAAGAACAAATTGCAGCAAAAGAACATGGAATCACAAATAGGAATGATCACTCCAGAAGAACAAACGATAACCTCAGAAGATATTGATTCATTCCTTAGGCTGGAGTACAACCAACGCCACCAACTGCAGGAGAACAAGGTCAAGCACCAGCGCCGACACAGTCAGCAGGTCCAGGCCAAATTAGTAACCTGCCAAGTAGCCAAGCAAAAGAAAAACAAGATGACCAACAAGGGAGTCAGCAGATACAACAGCAACAAGATAAGCGTGGTCCCTCACAAAATCAACAGCGACAAGGTCAGCATGGTCCCCCATAATGACAACAGCAACAGAGTCAACGGGGTCCTCCAGAACACCAGCAGTAAGCAACAACAACAGCACCTCATCCAAAACATTGACAGCGCGCAGCAACAATACTTTATTCAGAACACCAGCAGAGAACAACAACAACAGGACTTCATCCGAAACATTCACAGTGAACAACAACAACAGCACCTCATCCTCCACATTAACGGCGAGCAGAAACAATACTTCCCCCAGAACAACAACAGCAACGAAAACAGCATCTCATCCACAACATTGACACCGGGCAGCAACAATAGTCCCTCCAGAACAACAGCTATGATCAACAACAACGACAACAACACCTCAGCTGGAGCATTTACATTGAGCACCAGAAACCACACCTCATCCATCACCTCGACTACGAAGAGCAAAATTCACAACACTTACAACGAAGACAACCAGACCTCATCACCAACCACCACGAAAGCACCACCAACAGTAACATCGCCACGGTGGATATGGTAGATATATTTCCCACATCTGAAGACGAAAATTGCTTCGATTTGGGAGTACTTTCGTCGCCTTGCGATCCGATCGATCGCACAGCCAGTAGTCCTATCAACATCCAGGAACTGGTGACAGATAAGCCAGTCGACAAACCAGGAAAGCGGAAAGCCACAAATGTCCCGGAGGCACTCCTTCTTGAAATAGAAGAAGTCCAACGCAGAAGAAGATCTGGTGCCAAGGTCCGGTTTGCACGAGTAATCAAGGGCACGAAATATCAGGTGGATATTTCACGATGTGGAGCCATCAGCATTCATGTTCGCTCGGTAAAGTAGGAGGGGAGTGTAAAAACTAAATTTTTATTAGTATAAAATTTAGTTATACACCCTGTATTTTTATAAGTAAGATACATGCAACATAGTAATGAGAGCGGGAAACGAGAAACAACAATTTTCGAGAGATAACTTTAATACACACACGCATACACAACATGCTCCATATCATAAAGTAAGAAGGAGAGAGAGATTAAAGCGTGGTACACATTAACGAACATGAGTGGCACTTTTGCTCAAATTCTCTCTTTTTACGCAGGTTCGCGTGTGTGGCCATTATTTCTCGTCAGTCAACAGTCAACCATAAAACTTTTCGTGGTTGAGTGTCAGTCAGCGGCCATATTTATTTTTGACTGCTAGTTTGCACAAAATAGTTTCAGTCAAGCACAAGTCAAGCTCGCTAATGTGTACCACGCTTCAAAATGGATGCAGAAACAGACTTCATGAAAGAATTTCTGAGTTGTTATGAAATTTTATTTATAGTTTTAAAGAATAAAAATAGATTTTATATTTGTCTAGGCTCTAGCTGTGTTAAGAAAAAACTTGCTAAAAAAAAATCAAAACGTTAAAATAAAACTTGCAAAAAAAATCAAAACGTTAAAATAAAAGTTACAAGAAAAATCAAAATGCAAGTTTGATTTTAACACGGCCAAAGCCTAGACATATATAAAATAAATTATACACATTGTTTTCATGTTGGTAACCCATGTCTGTACCCATTTGATTCTTTTTTTTTATTTTCTTTTTCAGCTAGCGCGATAACTAGCAATGCGCATCTAATTTTCTTATTTTCTATTTTTATTACTCAAATTCCATAACTTGAATGACGGTTTGAGCTTGAGGATGAATGATAATTCGGTCGCTACGAACTATCACTCAAAAGTGTTGAATTTTTGAGTGCCACTCATGCTCGCTAATGTGTACCACGCTTAAGAGAAAGCATACCAAGCAACATAAAGAAGTCAGCTTATAAAACCGGTTTGAACATCAAAGTACAGCATGCAGCTACAAGCGAAGGCATAAAAGGCTAGTCACAGCATCGAAGCGGTCTCTTGTTCATAGTACAGTCAAAGTGATCGGACGTTCGGAAGCGCAAAAGTGGTGAGTGTAACCTTGTGGAGTCAGAGTTCTTTTCGATTATTTATGTAGACATATTTCCGGTGGTTAAGTTTCCTTCCCCGGTTATATTTAGTTTCCACTCACAGGGTCGCGATTACGTATTGGTGGTTAAGTTTCCTTCCCCAATATCGTAATCAAACTTCTTTGGCAGGATTTAGAAAAGTTTTCCTCGATTTATGTAGACATATTTCCGGTGGTTAAGCTCCTTCCCCGGTTATATTTAGTTTCCACTTACAGGGTGCCGCGATTAGGTATTGGTGGTTAAGTTTCCTTCCCCAATATCGTAATCAAACTTCTTCTGCCGCAGTGACAGTCATTTAGTCACACTTCTTAGGTCGCAGGAATAGCTAATTGTTTCAAACAAGGTCACACAAAACCCAGAAAAGCACTCCCGACAAGTAGACTCCAATACATCACCTACTATCGCTCGTCAAGGTCATCGTGTATTAACTTTAAAAGCGGCCGTAATCTACACTTCAACTTCGCCACAGAGACTCCAAGACATCACCTATTGCCACACGTCAAGGTCATCGTGTGTATACGCTTCAACTTTGCCACAGAGACTCCAAGACACCACCTACTGCCGCACGTCAAGGTCATCGTGCGTATGCGCTTCAACTTCGCCACAGAGACTCCAAGACATCACCTACTGACACACGTCAAGGTCATCGTGTGTATACGCTTCAACTTCGCCACAGAGACTCCAAGACATCACCTACTACCACACGTCAAGGTCATCGTGTGTACACGCATTAACCTCGAAATCGGCCTCAATCTACGCTTCAACTACGCCACAGAGACTCCCAGACATCACCTATTACCGCCAGTCAAGGTCATCGTGTGTATACGCATTAACCTCAAAATCGACCGTAATCTACGTTTCAACTTCGCCACAGAGACTCCAAGACATCATCTACTGCCGCACGTCAAGGTCATCGAGCGTATACGCTTCAACTTCGCCACAGAGACTCCAAGACATCACCTACTACCGCACGTCAAGGTCATCGTGCGTATACACATTAACCTCAAAATCGACCGTAATCTACGTTTCAACTTCGCCACAGAGACTCCAAGACATCATCTACTGCCGCACGTCAAGGTCATCGTGCGTATACGCTTCAACTTCGCCACAGAGACTCCAAGACATCACCTACTACCGCACGTCAAGGTCATCGTGCGTATACGCATTAACCTCAAAAGCGACCGTAATCTACGCCAAAGTGCCTCCAAGACATCTCTTATTACCATCAGTCCAGGCCATCGTACGTATACCCATAGGAATGTATATAAGACACTAGGATTAAGCCGTATCTTGAATTGTCAATAAATAATTATCATCTTACAAGCGAAAGGGTTTCTTTATCATATAAATTTTCTGCAACGAACGCTGGATACCGGCGAGTATATCCCAGCTCTAAATCCGGAGAACGGAACTTCGTTACAGTCTATAGTCACAAGAAATAACCACCTAATTAAAGAAAGAACTCAGTTATCGACGAAGTGTTCAGCGCATATAGTTCCATACTCAAAGAATATTGGGATATTATAGCGTGATCTCAGCAAAAATTATCACAAAAAAAGAACTTGTGATAGAACTTATATGGAGATGGGAAGCAACCAATGCAACCCTAAACTGATTCAAAATTAAATGTCAAAATAAGATAAAATAAAATAAGACATTTTTTTTATACATTTCGGATGAGAACACCTTTTATAATTTCACCATGGTTCTGATTACATATTGACAACTCAAAAAATATAACTCAAATAAAGAGAAAATATGACAGTTTGCCAAACGAATACATTTTTGACTAAAATTTAAAATTTTTGTTAACTATCGATTTGTTACATGCTTACGTCATGGCTGTCTTGTGACTATGTTTTCCCAACTCTCATAATTTCTCAATCTTAAATTATGTTTTGTCTTGCTTTGGTTTGATATTTGAACTACAGCCAGGTTGAGAGTTCAATGAGCACCTGAATAAATAAACTCACACTCATATACACGATGGCACACGCACACTTAGACGCACAAATTCAAAGTTTGTAGATATTCCACAACTAAAACTTAATCATCAACAATATAGAAAACAAATATAAACACCAATTTGCTCTGGTAAACAATTCCAATAATAATTTCGATGAAAGTAAATAAATAATTTACGTATGCAAAAGAACAACAAAAACAATAACAACAACAACAACATTGCACTGGGGGTCAGATAGATGATGGGCACGATTGAAATGTGTGGCATGGTGAAAGTGACTGTTGTCTCGACTTTCATCATTTTCGCGGACTTCAAAAAGAATTTGGGTCTCTTTATAATATTAAATATTTATATGAACGGTACCAGAATTCAACAGTGTTCTCTAATTTTTCGGTACTTAATTGTTTTGATTTAAGTCACTTGAATTCTCAATATTTTACTTATTTTAGTCTATGTCCTCTACGATCAATAAGTTTTCCATAATGCTAATTATACAATGATTCTCAGGGCACACCACGATTTTTAAAGTTTATGATGGTTTAATAAAGATCTTTATCTTTTTGGGTCTATATTTATCCTCCAAAAAGCCACATTAAAATTGATCACCCTACATAAGATATTAAGGTACTTTTATGTCTTAAGGTGCCACCTTTTAAGTATGTATATATGTATATATGTATATATGTATGTAAGTTCTCGTACGTATATGAATCTAATTTATTTGTTTATTTATGTGTTTCGTTTATATGTACGAGTATGTTGAGCATATGTTTGCTTGTGTTAATTTGTTTATTTATGTGTTTGTGAGTTTATGTATTTGGGAAATGCTAAAATTTCGCATATCTTGAGCATGTTTACAAAGTGCTCAATTTATATAGCCTCATATACAATCATATCTACATACCATACATTTGCAAATACAAATACATACATTACTAAGCAGAATATTCAACAATCTAGAAGGACGAAGAGTGCGACAAGAATAAGGATAGTTAGCACTCAACAAACAAAGCTGCTTCAAACATTAGTTCAAACATAGTTAAAGCACTTGGTATCTCGGTAAATATTTTCAATATATACATATCTGAATACCGTCAGTGTCTGTTAATAACTGAAAGGTTGGATGTATATGGATGAGATGCATTGAATACGACGAAAGCTTAAGCTGCTGCTGGACATTATTTCTGTTCGAAATTATTACATTCGCTCAATGGTTCTTCAATTAATTTGACATAATATGTCAAGACAAACATTTATATACGTATGTATTTCTATGAAACGAGTATGCTTAAATTAAAGTAGGATAGTAAATTTAATTACTAACCGAAAATTATTTTTGACCTATCCTCTTAACAACGGTTTTTATTTGAGAAATAATATTAGTTTTATTTTATGTGTTGACATTAAGCCATTTAATTAATTGCTATTTGAACAATTTACAGCTGGAATTTTGATAATTGACAAAATTAATTTTGAGTATGTTTAGATATACTATCTTAATGTCATTTTAATATGTATTGGACAATTTGACATTTTTATATATGGGCCAATTGCAAAAAAAAAACGTACACAAAGAGGTTTTAATGTTTTGTTTTTAAAGTTTTTTAAATTTTCCCGTTAGAGTAGTCAAATTAAGTGAAAATTTATGGAGAATTCGAAGTAGTTTTTAGACTCTGCAAAAAAGAATTTTTTCTATGGTTTTTATACGATTTTTGTATTGAACGTTACACAGAAGATATACTGGAAAAATCACAAAAAATTTGAAAAATGTTGTAAATTAAAGCTTACTGTGATGTTTGTTAAGTTATTTAATCAGTTAAATCAGCTTTTGCAAAAATCGCCATTTCAGTTACAAAAATAATAATTTTTTACCAAAAATACCTACATATTTTACAATTTTAACGGGAAAAAATTTAAATTTTTCTCCAAAAAGACATCAATATAGAGGTTATTTTCAAAGTAGTAGACTTGCAGCATTAAGAATAAAAAACTGTTTAATAATAAGCAATTTCAGAAAAAACAACAGAGTGACGTTCAATACATTTTGTGACGTTCAGTACATTTTTTTGCGCTTAACCAAATAATTTAAATCAAATTGGGAGTTTAACAAAAAACAGGTTTATTCCTTTACAAAAAAAAAAAGAAAAAGTAAATATAAAGTATATAATTCAGCTACACAAAAAAATTTTCATCCAATTTTTTTTTCTTTATTTTTTTACAAAAAATTAAAAAAGTCAATAGCTAGTTGAATTTGTATTGAAAATTTATTAAGACTTCACGTTTTACAATATAACTTCTGAACCCTTTAAAACCACATCTTCATTTTATATCATTGGAAAGGTATAACCTAACGTAAAAACGTAAAAAATGAAAATAAAAAAAAGAAAAAAAATTATAGCACGTGTTGCTGGCATGGTATTGAACTTAAACAAATTAAGAATGAGTCAACTTATTGCAATATTTTCAAAAATTTTGTACTTTTCCTCAAAATAGATGAAATATTACTTTTCAAATATAATAAATATAAATAATACTTTTCCTATGATACTTTATTACCGGTAATCGGTCTTAAGTTGATTGAGCTACGTTGTCTCCAAATAGACACTATTTTGGCCGCGAACAATTATTCTAAAAATTTATAACTTCAAATTTGGTTCTCAAATCAATAAACCAATGCAAGAAAAATATTTAAGAGAAATCGGAGATGGTCAGTGCAACTGATCACTTCAATGTGAAATAGGCGATATCAGTCAGTAAAAACAAAAAGCAAAAATCAAGTCAAAGTCATACATAGGTACCATTCTTTTTGATTTCGTTTATATTCTTCAGTTTGTTCCTTATCTAGCTTTATTTTTTCCCGATATCTTCGTGCTCTTTCAGTAGGCATTAACTTTGCTATTTTACTCTCAAATATACAAAAACGAAATACAAAATTAATACTTCAGCCGGTGGTGTGACATATCTTAAAAGTGACGTTCAATACCTTTAACCAATTAATCAAAACCTATGAAACAATGATTTAAAACTTGGAATTTTTTGATTTACTATTTTTGCTTTAATAAAACTCCGCGTGACGTTCAATACATTTTTACACGTTTATCATGATGAACTGAGAAAACACAAAAAAATTTACTTTAATATTATTTAATCGTCTTAAGTTGTAGAATTTCGTAGGAACTAATCTCTGCACTTTCTTAATGTAACTTTCTTGTCATCTATACCAAACCTAAATTAAAACTAAGGAAGCGTAAGAAAAGTGACGTTCAATACAATGCTCGGGGACTAAATGTAAATCGAAAGCCAAATTCGCGATGACAATGTTTTGAGAATAACAACAAAATAAAATATAAGAAATAAATGCTGTCATTACAAAACAGTTATTATTTGTTAAAATTTTTGCATTGTTTTTTCACGTTTTCATCAAAAAGTGTAACTGGGGACACATGTTTTTGTATTATGCGAGTACATTATCTATTATCTATTATCTATTATCTATTATCTATTATCTATTATCTATTATCTATTATCTATTATCTATTATCTATTATCTATTATCTATTATCTATTATCTATTATCTATTATCTATTATCTATTATCTATTATCTATTATCTATTATCTATTATCTATTATCTATTATCTATTATCTATTATCTATTATCTATTATCTATTATCTATTATCTATTATCTATTATCTATTATCTATTATCTATTATCTATTATATATTAATATTTTTGTATACGGCCTCTAATTATTTATATTGAAAACAAGTTTTTTTCGAGCTCTAGGCCAAGCATGTTGTCAACAAGACAACATGAAGAACAAAGAAGGCAACAACCAACAACAACAACAACGTCTCTGTATAGAGCAAATCACACAGCTTGGCTATACAGACTGTTTCATTGGCAGCTACACCAACTCATCAGTAGCCTTTGTATGACTTTACACTGTGATCCACTCAAGCTACTTAGGTTCTACATAAACTGCCAATATGCCGAGAAAGTTACCCGGAATTTGTTTTTGGCAGAGAACGCTGGAATATTTGTAACTGAGTTCTTATCTACTTTTTGATGCATACTGTACTAAGGTTAACAACCTAGATCGTATCATACTTTTAGGCATTGCCTTAATTTATGTGCATCTTCGAAATTCGATCACAGCGGTTTACTGCTATCAGAGCATATTGAAGTTGTTGTTATTTTTGCTGTTTAGCTCCTCCCTTTTTTCCACACTTTCATTTTAGGGTTCAGTTAGTTTAACTGATGGTACACCTAAGATGGCGTGGAGACCATTTTTTTGTTATGAAAGACTTTGTTGTTTTTTTATGTGATAAACTCACAACCAATCATTTATCTAGTGACAGATATCCAGAGTACACTGATGATGTGGAGGGAACACTTCTCTAGGCTTCTGAATGGTGACGACGACAACAATCCCGCCAATAGAGATGATATCCCGGAAATCCCAATTGTGGACGACAGCGTTGAAGTTCCGCTGCCCGACCATAGTGAAGTCTTGAAAGCTATAGCTCGGCTTAAAAACAACAAAGCCGCAGGAGCCGATGGCTTACCGGCTGAGCTCTTCAAGAATGGAGGCGAAGCTCTATTTAAATGCATTCATGAGCTTCTATGCAGAATATGGTCGGAAGAATGCATTCCAAACGATTGGAACCTCAGTGTGCTCTGCCCAATCCACAAGAAAGGCGATCCCACAATTTGCCCCAACTACCGTGGGATAAGCCTTCTGAATATCGCATATAAGGTCCTGTCGAGCGTACTATGTGAAAGACTGAAGCCCATCGTAAACCAGCTGATTGGACCTTATCAGTGTGGCTTCAGACCTGGCAAATCCACCATAGACCAGATATTTACGCTACGACAAATCTTGGAGAAGACCCTAGAAAAACAAATCGACACACACCATCTTTTTGTCGATTACAAAGCCGCCTTCGACAGTCCAATAAGGAATCATCTATATTCCACCATGTCTGAATTTGGTATTCCTGCAAAGCTCATCCGCCTTTGCAGAATGACACTGAGCAACACCAGCAGCACAGTTAAAATTGGAAAGGACCTCACTCCTCCATTTGATACCAAACGAGGTTTCAGACAAGGTGATTCCTTATCGTGCGACTTTTTCAACCTAATGATGGAGAAGATCATCCGAGCTGCTGATTTGAGACGCAGCGGCACGATATTCTACAAAAGTATTATGCTGCTGGCGTATGCTGATGATATCGATATCATTGGCCATAATACGCGCGAAGTCAGCGCAGCATTCTCCAGATTAGCGAAAGAGTCGAGTCGAATGGGTCTTGTAGTGAACGCAGATAAGACGAAATACCTAGTGTCAACAAATAAACAGTCCCAGCGTCTTGGAAACCACGTCACTATTGACAACATCTCCTTCGAGGTTGTTAAGGACTTCGTCTACCTGGGATCCAGCGTAAACTCTTTCAACGATGTCAGTATTGAGATAAAGCGAAGGATAACTCTTGCCAACAGGTGTTACTTTGGGCTGAGTAGGCAATTGAAAAGCAGAGCCCTCTCTCGACGAACAAAACTCACGCTCTATAAGTCACTAATCATGCCCGTCCTATTATATGCAGCACAAACCTGGACGTTGAGCGGTTCTGATGAAAAGACTCTGGGAGCCTTCGAGAGAAAGATCCTTCGTAAAATCTTCGGTCCAATCTGCGTCAATGGCGAGTACCGAATTCGATGGAACCACGAGCTGTATGAGCTGTACGCTGACATCGACATAGTTAAGCGCATTAAAATCGAGCGGCTCCGCTGGCTAGGTCATGTTGAGCGAATGGAAAACGACGCTCCAGCGAAAAAAATATTCGATTCGGTGCCCGGTGGTGGTCAACACAGAAGAGGACGCCCACATCTTCGTTGGAAGGATCAGGTGTTGGATAACCTGACCACGCTTGGTGTTTCCAACTGGCGCCAGCAAGCGCAGAACAGAAATGGCTGGCGCAATTTCTTATACGAGGCCAAAACCGACTTACGGTTGTAAGCGCCAGATAAGTAAGTAAGTAATCATTTATCTTAACATTTTTATGGGCGTGCTCTCCCAGAATATTTAATATTAATATTTTTGTATACGGCCTATAATTATTTATATTGAAAACAAGTTTTTTTCGAGCTCTAGGCCAAGCATGTTGTCAACAAGACAACATGAAGAACAAAGAAGGCAACAACCAACAACAACAACAACGGCTCTGTATAGAGCAAATCACACAGCTTGACTATACAGACTGTTTCATTGGCTGCTACACCAACTCATCAAGTATGACTTTACACTGTGATCCACTCAATATGTAGATGTAGAATATGTACTTAGGTACTTAGGTATATGTAGAACCTAAGTAGCTTGAGTGGATCACAGTGTAAAGTCATACAAAGGCTACTGATGAGTTGGTGTAGCGGCCAATGAAACAGTCTGTATAGTCAAGCTGTGTGATTTGCTCTATACAGAGCCGTTGTTGTTGTTGTTGGTTGTTGCCTTCTTTGTTCTTCATGTTGTCTTGTTGACAACATGCTTGGCCTAGAGCTCGAAAAAAACTTGTTTTCAATATTATCCATTATCTATTATCTATTATCTATTATCTATTATCTATTATCTATTATCTATTATCTATTATCTATTATCTATTATCTATTACCTATTATCTATTATCTATTATCTATTATCTATTATCTATTATCTATTATCTATTATCTATTATCTATTATCTATTATCTATTATCTATTATCTATTATCTATTATCTATTATCTATTATCTATTATCTATTATCTATTATCTATTATCTATTATCTATTATCTATTATCTATTATCTATTATCTATTATCTATTATCTATTATCTATTATCTATTATCTATTATCTATTATCTATTATCTATTATCTATTATCTATTATCTATTATCTATTATCTATTATCTATTATCTATTATCTATTATCTATTATCTATTATCTATTATCTATTATCTATTATCTATTATCTATTATCTATTATCTATTATCTGTTATCTATTATCTATTATCTATTATCTATTATCTTTTATCTATTATCTATTATTTATTATCTTTTATCTATTATATATTCAATGATAACTCGACTCACAAAGCAGGTTGCATAACATTTAAATTTATGTTCCTAACATATTTTCGCTTGACTGAATTCTATCAAAATTACTCATCCATGTGCGTGTTTTTATTGAGAACGATGTCAATAAAACTCAACCTTAAACTTAATGTCCAATCCGCTCTTTAGATTTTGTGTTGTTTGCACATCTTTTTTAATATCCCCCGGGTGCTAATGCCATCACCACCACTGTCTATATGTCATTTCGTTGCAAAAGTCCTGCGGGCAGGTCATTTTTGTTTTTTTGTGGAAACAAGAAAAATAAAAATTGTTTTCCTTCAACTGCGCTATGCCATAAAGTTCCGAACGCATTGCCTAAACTTTTTGTTACAGTTCGTTAAGTTCGATGAGCGCGTGTACGAATATGTTTTGTGTTAGTAATGAACAATATCTATACAAAAAAAGTACCGGCTTTCGATTCTTTAAGCTGTTCAATGAACAGAAATAATACGAGTGTGTTTATCAGATTTTCTATGTTTAAAGACCCCAAAATTAAGCATGTCATAATATCACAGATATTTTTGCAATATTTTTAAATAACACAATTGTCGAAACCTCATTAAATAAATCTAAAGAGTGCTATTATTCTACGAACTGGTATTTCAGAATAATAAGTTAAGTGCAGTTAAACTTAAATTAAGAATTTTTTTAAAGAGAAAATAAAGAGCATTAAGGGTGCTTAGAATCAACTATTCGAAGATATTTTTCAGTACCCATGCATGTCAAAAATCACAAATTTCAATTATCAATTATAAATAAAAGTATAGAACGGTGACTGGTATGTTTTATTTTAATAACTTTTATAGCAAAAAGTTCTTTGCATATTGCTCTGTTTGCCAGCAAGTGGGTGGGAGCGCATTTTATGCTTTTCATTGTTTCATAGTTGTAAAGTGAATTAAAAGTGACTTAAAATTTTGGTAGAAATATATTTGGGAATGAGCTTTAAAAGTTTGCTTCAAATAGCGTACAGCTATTTCATAATAGTACAGTTACTCTTTGATGAAGCAGTTGTAGATAAAAGCTATTGGTCTCCATGGCGTATGAGTACCATTTAATTGATTTTTAGACTAATGTCATCATTCGTCGTGTAGCACCAATACTTGCAATAACACTAGTTCCTCAAATATCAAAGCGTGTTTCGCTGAACACTGTTGCTCAGTTCAACAACATACGTCTCCTGTGTCTATTTGACAAAATTTTTAAATTCATTTGGAAACAGCTTTCTCAACGTTAATGCGAATCGATAACAAAAATAATTTTATGGGTTTTTTTTTAACGAATATGCAAATAAATACTTTACAGAAATATATTTTGTGTAACCTTTATTTCTTGGTGTACACACTGTATTTTAAACCAACTCTGTTAGTTAGAAACTGTCAGTGTTTGTCTTTTCGGTTAAGGTTGATGTTTTTGATATGAATATCAAAGACATGCTCCATATGCGTTGAATTTTTTGACGTGACGAAGTTACGTTTTACCGCGCAGGTTTCCAAAAAAGTTGAAAAATGCATTTTTTCAAAATTCATCCGCGTTGCATTGAATTGTTACTCGCTGAGTATAAGAGCTATGATTAAGAAAATGGTACGACCGTAAAGGTTGATTTGTTGACTTCATTACAAGAACAAAACAAAAATTCATAACGTCATTGGGACGCGGTGGGAGCTGCTTAAGCAACGCAACTGAAAATTTGTTACATGAAATTATTACTCGCCGAGCATTAGTGCCAGGATTAAAAATATGATACACCAACAAAGGCCTGCTCTAAGCCCTCACAACAAAAATATACAAAAAATTCCTTACGTCATGGGGACACAGAGAGAGCCCCTAAAGATCGACAATGCAGCATTCATGTAGCGGCGTTGCATTGAATTTTTACTCGGTGAGTATATAAGCTACGAAAAATGTTTAAAAAGGAAAATAAAGGATTTAAACATGGTCTTACGACAAAAATAAAAAAAAAAAAATTTCTGACGTCACCAGGTCGTAAATACAGCAGTTTATGTAACAGAAATGTAATATCGTTGCATGGAATTATTACTCACTAAGAAGACGTGCTGCGGTGAATCTTGCTTTACGACAGAATAGAACTAAAATACAAAAAAAATTCTTATCGTCATAAATTCAAGATGGCAACCACATAATGCAGTAAAAATACTACAACCATGAAAAAACATTGCATGGAATTTTAACTCTGTGAATTTTAACTCTGTGACGTAACGGAAAATTTTATGGAACGATAATGAAGGTGAGTACTTCGGGCACATGATAAAAATAACAAAAAAAAAATTTACGGCGTCATTAAGCCTACAGGGAACCGCCTTATGTGACGCATATGCATCACTTTTGCTGGATAAATTACATGCAGCTAAGGCTAAGTTAATACACCAAGAAAGAGCACACCCATTGGAGAAGCAAATGAAAAAAAAAACAATAAAAACACCAAAACTAAACACCAACACCAACACCAACACCAACACCAACACCAACACCAACACCAACACCAACACCAACACCAACACCAACACCAACAGCAACACCAACACCAACACCAACACCAACACCAACACCAACACCAACACCAACACCAACACCAACACCAACACCAACACCAACACCAACACCAACACCAACACCAACACCAACACCAACACCAACACCAACACCAACACCAACACCAACACCAACACCAACACCAACACCAACACCAACACCAACACCAACACCAACACCAACACCAAGACCAACACCAACACCAAGACCAACACCAACACCAATACCAACAACAACACCAACACCAACACCAACACCAACACCAACACCAACATCAACATCAACATCAACATCAACATCCACATCCACATCAACATCAACATCAACATCAACATCAACATCAACATCAACATCAACATCAACATCAACATCAACATCAACATCAACATCAACATCAACATCAACATCAACATCAACATCAACATCAACATCAACATCAACATCAACATCAACATCAACATCAACATCAACATCAACATCAACATCAACATCAACAACAACAATAACATCAACATCAACATCAACATCAACATCAACATCAACATCAACATCAACATCAACATCAACATCAACATCAACATCAACATCAACATCAACATCAACATCAACATCAACATCAACATCAACATCAACATCAACATCAACATCAACATCAACATCAACATCAACATCAACATCAACATCAACATTAACATTAACATCAACATCAACATCAACATCAACATCAACAACAACAATAACATCAACATCAACATCAACATCAACATCAACATCAACATCAACATTAACATCAACATCAACATCAACATCAACATCAACATCAACATCAACATCAACATCAACATCAACATCAACATCAACATCAACATCAACATCAACATCAACATCAACATCAACATCAACATCAACATCAACATCAACATCAACATCAACATCAACATCAACATCAACATCAACATCAACATCAACATCAACATCAACATCAACATCAACATCAACATCAACATCAACATCAACATCAACATCAACATCAACATCAACATCAACATCAACATCAACATCAACATCAACATCAACATCAACATCAACATCAACATCAACATCAACATCAACATCAACATCAACATCAACATCAACATCAACATCAACATCAACATCAACATCAACATCAACATCAACATCAACATCAACATCAACATCAACATCAACATCAATATCAACATCAACATCAACATCAACATCAACATCAACATCAACATCAACATCAACATCAACATCAACATCAACATCAAATTCAACATCAACATCAACATCAACATCAACATCAACATCAACATCAACATCAACATCAACATCAACATCAACATCAACATCAACATCAACATCAACATCAACATCAACATCAACATCAACATCAACATCAACATCAACATCAACATCAACATCAACATCAACATCAATATCCACATCAACATTACCATTAACATCAACATCAACATCAACATCAACATCAACATCAACATCCACATCAACATCAACATCAACATCAACATAAACATCAACATCAACATCAACATCAACATCAACATCAACATCCACATCAACATCAATATCCACATCAACATAACCATTAACATCAACATCAACATCAACATCAACATCAACATCAACATAAACATCAACATCAACATCAACATCAACATCAACATCAACATCAACATCAACATCAACATAAACATCAACATCAACATCAACATCAACATCAACATCAACATCAACATCAACATCAACATCAACATCAACATCAACATCAACATCAACATCAACATCAACATCAACATCAACATCAACATCAACATCAATATCCACATCAACATAACCATTAACATCAACATCAACATCAACATCAACATCAACATCAACATCAACATCAACATAAACATCAACATCAACATCAACATCAACATCAACATCAACATCAACATCAACATCAACATCAACATCAACATCAACATCAACATCAACATCAACATCAACATCAACATCAACATCAACATCAACATCAACATCAACATCAACATCAACATCAACATCAACATCAACATCAACATCAACATCAACATCAACATCAACATCAACATCAACATCAACATCAACATCAACATCAACATCAACATCAACATCAACATCAACATCAACATCAACATCAACATCAACATCAACATCAACATCAACATCAACATCAACATCAACATCAACATCAACATCAACATCAACATCAACATCAACATCAACATCAACATCAACATCAACATCAACATCAACATCAACATCAACATCAACATCAACATCAACATCAACATCAACATCAACATCAACATCAACATCAACATCAACATCAACATCAACATCAACATCAACATCAACATCAACATCAACATCAACATCAACATCAACATCAACATCAACATCAACATCAACATCAACATCAACATCAACATCAACATCAACATCAACATCAACATCAACATCAACATCAACATCAACATCAACATCAACATCAACATCAACATCAGCATCAACATCAACATCAACATCAACATCAACATCAACATCAACATCAACATCAACATCAACATCAACATCAACATCAACATCAACATCAACATCAACATCAACATCAACATCAACATCAACATCAACATCAACATCAACATCAACATCAACATCAACATCAACATCAACATCAACATCAACATCAACATCAACATCAACATCAACATCAACATCAACATCAACATCAACATCAACATCAACATCAACATCAACATCAACATCAACATCAACATCAACATCAACATCAACATCAACATCAACATCAACATCAACATCAACATCAACATCAACATCAACATCAACATCAACATCAACATCAACATCAACATCAACATCAACATCAACATCAACATCAACATCAACATCAACATCAACATCAACATCAACATCAACATTAACATTAACATCAACATCAACATCAACATCAACATCAACAACAACAATAACAACCATAAGAAACACTGTCACGTCAAAACCTACGGGTATGTCCACGACACATTCAATTCTTTTTTTTTTTTGTCATTAAGTCTAAGAATTAACTTTTACTGTCCTTTCATTAATTGTATCATAACGCTTATAATCTTTGAGTTAGAATTCCATGTAATGCCAATGCATTTTGGAAAAATGTCTTTTTCAATGTTTTTGGAAACTGCGTGGTAAAACGCCACGTTTTCACGTTAAAAACTCTTAACGTCTTAATTATATAGATTTTGAAAGACTGTTAGTAACAAAATAATAAACACAAATAATTTGAAATAAAGGACATTATTTAATACGGAAATTGAACTGTTCTATCTATTCCATTGAATAAATTGATACAACTGCTCTACTATTTCCGTCTTTTTTATATCATTATCATATGATATTAAAAAAAAATATTGTTTTGACACCCAACACCCCTCAAACAGCATGCTCCACGAAAAATCACTCCGTTCGACAAACTCATCGCTATCTCGAGCATCATATAAATCGTTTTCATCATCGCCATCATCAGCAGCAGCATCATCATTATGAGCATCATGAATATCAGCAGGATTTCATCAGCGGACCTTAACTAATGCATATTGGATTTGTTTTCACTTTTATGTTGATTGAGTTGGCGGTCATAAATTTTTATATACTTGGTTTAACTCGTATGGCCAACATATTTATTGTAAATTATAGCCCAATGAAAAATGTTGATTTTATTGGTTATCATTTGATTTATATGCATGTGACGTGGCAAAATGGGCCATCATAAAACTTATCGAGTTATCAAAGTAGGAGAGTTAAAAGGGTTTAAAACTGCACCGTTTCTTAACCCTTGAATATAATAAAAATCAACAAACTTCCTGAATTAAATTAAAATAAAATAAAATAATGTAATCAGCGCCAATTAGATGCTACGAAAAATTCAGATGGGACCCTATCTGATGAGGATATCTATTCAATTTATATTGAGTATGTAATTTGATTTCGCTCGTGCCTAAATTAACTTTGACCCAACAGAAAACATAGACCTTCAACAATGCTTATGATCTGGGCTATGCCAAGGTTGATGGTGAGCAATTTATAGCATTTATACAACACTTTTGCTTAACTGCAGAATACGCCTGCTCTTCTAATCTACTAACATCACCACCTCCGCCCCCTCCCCTTCCATTAATTGAGCTACGCCCTTCGATTTGTAAGCATTTTTAGGGTAATGTCAGCTTAAAGCAAAACATTTTAATTAATTCGAAAAATCTTTCAAAGAACTGCTATAAAAAAAGTTTTCATGACAAACTTAGTCAATTGAGTTCGAACAAACAGAGAATGAAAAAAAAAGAAAGAAAAAATAAAAAACAAAAAAAAAAAACAACCTTAAATGAACTCGATGATTTGGCAAAGGATAATGATGCTATTTATTGGCTTGTTTGTTGATCAACAACCACGAGGACAAGAGTGACACAACAATAGCCAAAGAACAAAGAGCCAAAAATCAATATCGTCAAAATGAACGAAACAAAGAAATTGTATAGAAAAATTACAAGTTGGCATAAGAGAAGAAGTAGCAAAAGCAGCGGCATATCCGCTTCCGGTTGTTTCAATCAATTTAACAAAAGTGTCCTTTAATCAGCAAACATGGCGCTGCTTCTGTTATACATATTAAAAAAAAAAAAAAACAAAAAAAAACCAAGTATATTTAGGGACTTTAATGGCCGAATAGAAAGGAATATCAAATAAAGTAGATAGGCAAACACAATGAATACCAAAGCGAAAAGGAAATGAACAAAAAGCAGCAGCAAACTCATATTGTGCCAGCCATAAATATAAATAAAAACGGTCTATTGGCTATTGGCAGTTGAAGTAGAGGAAGAAAGCTAAATATTTATGTGCAATAAATGTCCAATCGACAGCAGTCAGCATGTTAAGTCTTTCCAATAATCAATTTAGTGCTGGAGAAAATGACAGGCATAAATTAATGAGCGAGCACATTGAAAGAAGCGATAATGTTTTAAGAATCAATATCAAAATTTAGTAAATATATCACTTTTTGTTGTCTGAGAGTTTTATGTTTGCTGGGAGAAGAATGAAATGAAATGTGTGAAATAAAGTTGTCATCCTTTTATGCTCGTAACTTTGAGATGTAGCTATGCTTGAAATTAATTTGTAGCAATTTTTTTAATTTTCCAATATTTTTTCCATAAAAATCATGCTAGGCTGTTCAATAAGTTCTTCATCTGAGAGATAGATGCATATAATCGATGTTATTTTTAAGAATGGCATATTTCGAACGATGGCTATCAAAATTGTAGCCAATTTAAAGCAATTGTCTGCGATGGAAAATGGAAAAAAAATAACACAATGAACGAAAATGACTTTTGAGTTTTGATAAAGCCTGGTTCTTTAATAGAAAAAAGAAAAAACACTGTGCAAACAAAGGAATTAATTGACAAAAGTGATAGTGAATCAGCTCCAGCAAAATCAACCACAACCACATTATTGGTTTGATGAATTCAAACAAGCACTTCTGATGAAGAACGTTCAGATCACCGAAAAGAGGAAATGATCCACAGAATCCTGGACACTAGCAGAGACGTCCCTTAGGACAGACGGAGCAGACCTATACCTGTAGGAGCGTCAAAATTAAAAATTGTTTAATGGTTTTCTAATCTATTTTTACTTTCACCTAGTATTCTTTACCCATCTGATATCGTATAAAAAAATATTTACTCACATTAGTACTGAGTACTGATCGTACTCCCTCCTAAAAATGTCAACACCGTTACTCACATTAGATGCATTAGCTGCATTAGCAATAATACGAGTACCGTTCCTAGATACTCAAACTTTGAAAGTAAGTAAAAAATGAAAATAATTAAATTTTTCTTATTGGAAAAGTCGCCCTCAGCAGAACTCTTATCGGTAAAGGCGTCGTCGCACAGTGGTTAAGTCCCATACAAAAAATTTCAAAAAATAAAAGTAGTGGTCGTAGATCAATAAAATTAGGCTTATGAGTTCAATTTGACTTTATCAGGATAAAAACAAAAACTTGTCGATATCCGCCTAAAACCACGCCTCACAGTGTGACGAGCCCATATAGCGAGTGGACAAAAATAGAAGGAGTTATCCTAGAATCATGAAATTTTGTAAATATGAGTTTTACGATGAAAGAATTATTTTCACAAAATTTCGTTCAAATTGAATGAATACCTCCCATATAACCGAAATCGGTAATATGAAATAGTTCTCCAAACTATTATCCTAGTTCAATAAAATTTGGTACACATAGTTCGTTTAGAGTTATAAACAGCTGGTGTGACTCCGAACGGCGATGAACGAAATGTTCTTATCCTCAAGAAGCTTTACATGGCATTTTGATAACTCTCTGAGGTTCGCCATTGTCTGCAGAGAGGTGGCGGCCGTACAGAAAAATTATTTTAATTCAAATAATTTTCTGTCGCTGCTGGGGTTCGAACCTGGGTCTCCAAGGTTCGTTGACATAGCGGCCACGCACTTTAACCAACTACGCCACGGACGCCACATACTAAAATATATATGAGCGATTCCATCAATTATAGACCAACTGTGGAGCTCACCATCTAGAATTTTTTTGTAACTTTTCTAATTTGATGAGAATGGTGGAAAATGTATAAAAAACTCTTTTTTTTTTTTAACTCTTTTATTTCAGCTGTGATCCATTACGGTATTTCTTTAATAAGTCATAGTCATGACTTCTTTTATTTTTCATGGATTGTTGTTGGACTAAAAAAAAAAAAAGTTATAATATACTTTTATATAAAAACATGAACTTTTCGAAAAAAATAATGCCTTATTTAAAATGTTTGAGGAAAGCTTTTAAAATTAAGTTTCAAAACTGAAATCGAAGTTTAATGCCCTTCCCCCATTTTTAAATTTTTTTTCATATATTTTTAGAAAAGCTGAAAAAATTTTATATAGATTGCGTACATTTTGGAGATGGCATCTATGTAAACACAGCCAGAATAAATAAAAGAATAAAAAAGCACGGTTTTAAATGCTTCTTTTTAAATGAACGCTCCAAGAGCGCTCTCTGCCCATAGTGTCTCATGAGCTTCACTTAAGTTCGTTAAATTTCTCTCTCATTCTGCTGCATGACCAGATTATCATTCATGCCGTCTTCATTTAATTTCATTCGTTTGCGAATATCGTGCCATAAAAATATTCAATAAAATCTTCTAAAAACACCTTTTCTGCATCCATTTTTTAAAAACCGAACCACGAGCGATGTGGACACAATTAGAATTTCGAACGAATGTTGAATTGAAAAAATTTGAGTACACATTGTCAAACAACGAGCAAGAGCTCACCCGTGACGGACGTGCTCACAAAAATTTTTGTGAGGGTTCAGTCAAGAATTACAATTCAAAAGTCAAGTGTACATACTATGACTCAAGCTCAGATTTTCTCTCAACTGACATTCATGAACGATAATGTGTACCGCACTTAACGGTTTACAGATGCAGAGACTGCGCATGGTCGTTGTGTTATGAAACTATTTGTTAAATATCAGAATAAATTCGAATTATCTAATTTATAAAAACGTTGGTGCGTTTGTATGTAAGAGCATCACGGCTGAACCACTGAAGCTATCCACCTTTCACTTCATATTCATTCCATATGATTTTGTGGTGGTCAAGATTATTTTTTTGTGTTAAATGCCCCAAGGTGACGCTGGGGTGGAGATAATTTTAATAATAAAAGTAATTTCTCTGTTTATTTGAATCGAAAAGAAATCTAAACGGCTGAACGGATTTAACTCAAATTCAGCACACTTGAATCCTATATTAGGTCATGGTATATTTAGTTTTGACCACGCCGCCTCCGCCTCTTTTTGACCTCTTTTGACCACGATTAATTTTGACCAACATAAAAATGAATAAAAACAACAAGAACCAGAATTTTTCTCCATTACTGTATAAAAAGGAATTTTATGTCTACACTTCCGATACTATCGAAACTGTGGGTTTTTTATATTAAAACTGTGCTGTGTTTGCATATATTTGATCCGAAAAATGCGGTGTTTTTGTAAATTCAAGTTACGGTTGTATGTATGACTGTTTACAGCTACAGGCGCGATATCGCAAAAAACAAATAAAAACTGGAACAGAACTCAGTGTTTTAGCAATACGTGTAGAAACAGCTACAAACGTTTACAGCATAGGGGTGTGAATATTTAAAGTAAATTATAAAAAATCAATGTTTTTCTTTATGGTACCCTTAGCTCACATAATCAACATCAGTGCATCACATTTAAATACAGGTTCTTTTAGAATATCCCCGCCTGATATACAGAGTCAAATTGTAAAAAGAAGAATTTCATCATCATTTTAAGTCAACTTTTAAAGAGTGGCATGTCCGTAATTGAAAAGATATCGCAAAGTCCTTGTACACGAAGAATATTTATACTCTAAACTATTATTCTGCATATTTAGATTTATAAATTTATGACTTTTTTTCGTAAGCTATTTTTGTCCGCACTCGTTACACTGTGCGCCGACCTCCCATATAACATAAAAATTAAAAACGCTATAGTTGTTCTATAACTTATCCTCACCATAAACCACTTTGTCAGTAATCTTAAATTAAAGTGTGTAGTAAAAAAAAACATTTTTTCCGCCACGCCCACCTTTCCCAAAAAAATTTTCAATCCACTTGTTATTAAAATTTCAAACTTTAAGGTGATATAGCATCTAAACCGTTAAAAAAAGATGTTCATGTAACTGTAAGATATTATTTTAAAATTATTTTGTATGACAATGAAAAAATTATAAAATAAAGCTGCCCGTTTCGCTATTTGTTAAAAAAATTTGAATGAACCTTTTGCATTCTGCAACATATTAATAATTATTGCTTAAGCGATGATAGCAACTTTTAAAATATACTTGAGTATACTTTTAGGGATGATGAAAAACCTGCTATCAATCTACATATCCGTAGTTCACTGCAGCTTTTTATGCGCATAAATACGTGCTAATCTATCAGAAAGATCTCATCCTTTTTTTCAGTTTTTTGTTGTAAAAAAAATGTAAAAATTCGTTTGTGTGCTTCAAATGGTCAATAACACAGTGCAATAGTCACACACTATAAGTATGTCACACTATTTAACGAAGTGTTTAGCAGAACAAGCCATGCCTGAAAGTATACTTAGGAAAATTGGTGAAGTTCTAAGGGTTGAGACTTCAAGCCTTCATTCATAAAAACCGTTTTGGCAGCTTATTTATTTTTAAGTTTTAGTATGAATTCAATAATCATGTTAATCTAAACGAGCGAATACAGGTCGACACCGGGAGATAGTTATTCTCTGCCAAAAATGGCATTAAACTGTTTGTGGAGTTTGAAATATAAAAATATTGTTACCAAGAATTTATTGAACGCCTTATTATATAACAACTTTGATGGTTTCTGTAAAAAATCCTGCAAAGATTTCACCAAAACTTTTTGGAAACATGCTAATTAGACAATTCCTAAAAAAGTGATGAAACATGGATACACCACTTTACATTGCATTTTCTATCCAGTTGAAATTAAAGAATCATCAATATTTACGACTTGAAGTTGTAGTTGGTGGTAATGAATTTTCTGGATGAGATCGGCTTATAACTTGAATTGACAGCGTAAAAGGCATTAATTTCACTTGCCTCGGATTCAAATTCAGATGTTTCTGCAGGTTTTCACCACGCTTAGAACATCCTACCATGTCTTACCTTAGGATGAAAACACCTTTACCTTTCCTCTTTGAAAACACAAATTATTTTGGAAATTATTGTCATTTCTTTTTATTATGATAATATCGGTATGGTTCAATTAGGTATGGTTGTGGCGTCCGTGGCGTAGTTGGTTAAAGTGCGTGGCCGCTATGTCAAAGAACTTTGGAAACCCAGGTTCGAACCCCAGCAGCGACAGAAAATTATTTGAATTAAAATAATTTTTCTGTACGGCCGCCACCTCTCTGCAGACAATGGCAAACCTCAGAGAGTAATCAAAATGCCATGTAAAGCTTCTTGAGAACGAGAACTTTCCGTTCATCGCCGTTCGGAGTCGGCGTTAAGCATGTAGGTCCGGTTCTCGGTCAATTGTGTACAAACTTAATAACACGCACAACACAATTGATCATAAGAAGCTAGGTCAAAGTCCTTTCAAGGGCTGAAATGGCCAGTTATTTATTTATTTTTTTTTTTTTTTTTTTCAATTAGGTATGGAACAAAATATCGGTCAAATGGCCGCCGCGACTTCGGTGGCACACCTCTATCCTCCAGGCATTAGTGAGGTTCTATGCCGTTAATGTGCCGAATTATCTCATCCTTTAGCTCTTGAATTGTTGCTGGCTTATCGACGTACATCTTTTCTTTCAAATAACCCCAAAGAAAGAAGTTCAACGGTGTCAAATCACATGATTTTGGCGGCCAATTGACATCGCCACCACGTGAGATAACACGGCCATTGAATTTGTCGCGCTAAAGAGCCATTGTTTCGGTAGCTGTGTGGCAAGTGGCACCGTCCTGTTGAAACTACATATCGTCCACATCCATATCTTCCAATTCGGGCCATAAAAAGTTCGTTATCATCTCACGATAGCGAACACCATTCACAGTAACTGCCTGTCCGGCCGTATTTTTTCCAAAATGATACCTCCAGTTCATAAACCGCACCAAACAGTTACTCTTTGTGGGTGCATTGGTTTTTCGACAATCACTCTTGGATTATCATTCGCCCAAATGCGGCAATTCTGCTTATTGACGAATCCACTGAGGTGAATATGTGCCTCATCACTGAAGATGATTTTCTTCGAAAATTGATCATCCACTGTTGCCATTTCTTGCCACCATTCTGACCATTGACGACGCTTGAAATGGTCAAGAGGCTTTAGTTCTTGAGTCAATTGCACATTGTAAGTGCGTAAATGCAAGTCTTTATGCATAATGTTCATCAACGACGAGCGTGAGAGGTGCAATTGTTGGGCACGACGACGAATTGAGGTGGACGGCTCTTCAACCACACTATCGCGAACAGCAGCAATATTTTCTGCAGTACGAGCTGTACGAGCATGCACTGGTGTTTTCACATCTCCTACAGACCCGGTTTGCTCAAATCTTTGCACGATTTTTCCGATTGTACGCACATTTGGACGATTAAATTAACCGAAAAAATCACGAAGTGTACGATACGCATTTTGATTTGAAAGCCCATTTTCATAATAAGCCTGAATAACTTTAACGTGTTGTTCGATTGTGTTTCTTTGTATGATTCAAATTGTATTAGTCTGAAATTGAGAAATGTCAAATGAAATGCAGAAAAAAACTTGATGTTTAGGTGTGGTTTATATTTAACATCGGCCCTTAAAATTTAACCACCCTTTAGTTGGCTGTGTCGTGGACACATCAGTATATTTGGGTGTGTCAATTTATTTTCATATTGGTTCTTATTTTTATTTGTATCTTTCCCTTGTTTTTAAACTTGTTCCTATCCTAAATTTGATACGTATGTTTAACCCTATACTTGTTTAACTGGTTGTCCCAATCGTTGTCCAAATTCTTGATTTAATCCTTGTCAAAATTTTTGACCTTGTCCTTGTCTGAAGCTATTTCATTATCCTCGTTCGGCTTATTGTCGCAATCTTTATCCCAATCTTTTTCCCAAATTATTGTTCTAACCGTTATCCAAATACATGTCCTAATCCTCGTCATAGTTCTTGCCGTAATCCTTGTTTAGGCAATCCTTGTTCAAATTCTTGTTATGATCCATGTCCAAATTCTTGCTATAATCCTTGGCCAAATCATTTTCATAATCCTTGTTCCGCTTCTTGACGCAATCCTTCTCCAAATCTTTTTTCTAATTCTTGGTTTTAGTGTTCTCCAAATTATTGTTCCACTACTGTTGAAGTCTTTGTCTAAGTCCTTGTTTATGTCCTTCAGCCATTATCCTAGTGGTTGAAAAAATCCTTGTTTTAGTCCTTTTTCTAATTCTTGTCCAATTCCTTGCCCAAAACCTTGTCCATCCATATATTTTCTAGGTCTTAATCGTTCTAACTACTAATTCCTGTCCTCATCCTTTTTCTTATCCTAGTTCTAGTCCTTGTTTGGATTTGGATCCTTGTTCTAATATTTGTGCTATTTTATTTTTTATTTTGCTTTGCTTTTGCTTATATGCCATTTGCCATAGCGCTATGCAATAAATCCTTAGGGTTTTACGTTATGGCACACTTTTGTTTTTATTTTATTCATGCGGCCGCAAACCTCATCATAACTTTCGTCAAGGGTTGCCCAATCTCTGCTGTCGTAATATAAAATTTGCCGTAGCACCTCTATTGAGCGAGCAATAATTTCATGTAACAATATTGCATTTTTGTTGCATAACCTCTGTTACTATGAGCTGACGACGTCATAATTTATTTCTAATTTTTTTGGTAGGCTAACTATAAAACCTTAATTTCTGCTTTATACCATTTATTGCGCATATATTCATTTAGTAATAATTCCATGCAATGCCATTCCATGATTTTTACATTTTCGATCTTCGAGCGGTTCTAATTAAGGCCTCATAACGTTAAAATTTTGCTGTTTATTTTTGTCATAGATGCTAAAAACTGGTTTTTACTGACGAATCATATTTTTATAGTAGTAGCTATATTCAGAGAGCAATAATTCAATGTAACACAATTGCAGTTTTGTTGCTTAAGAAATCCTCTCCGCGTCCACAATGACATCATTATTTTTTTTTTTTTTTGTTTTTGATAAATAAAGTAAAAAAATTAACCTTCAAAAATCGTAGCACCTTTGCTCAGCGAGTTAAAATTCCATGCAAAGCCGATGCATTTTTGATAATGACTTTTAAACTTTTTTTTTTGGAAGCCTGACAAGATTAACGTTACTTTAAACGTTAAAAGGTAAAGTCATAAGACCATCTTATGATCTCAGGATTCAAACTAGGGGCTTCTGGGTAGCAAGCAAGCAAGCTATCAGTTGCGATAAAAAACTTCTCAACTAAATATTTCCTTGAAATGCATTGTTTAATTGTTGTTGTGTAGTTCTTACAAAATGAACCAACATCAATTTTATGAACTTTTTCATTATCTTAAATTCAAACTGCAATCTAAAAGCTGAACACCAAGTTGCCACTCGAAACCCGTGAACAATTTCTAATTGGAAAAAATAAAGTTTTCCTTGAGCTACTTTGTTTTTTGTTGGTAGCTAGTTTTTGTGAGTTTGAAGTATGAGAAATATATATTGTGCAAATACGAATGCATTTAGAACACAAAGTTCGCAGCGAAGCAACTAGCCAGCCTTGTCACGTCATCATCGTGATGTTCTCAACAATATGGCAGCACAGGTTAAGGGCTTCACAGTAAAGTTGCGCTAAAGTTTATTTTAGGCTGTATAGCAATAATGAGAGCAAGAAACCAACAGGTACATATGTCAGAGGAGAGTAATTAAATGCTTCAAAAATGAAAAATACTTAAGATTACTTTTGAGTAAAATGGTTTAACATGCCTATGCATCTTAAAGATCATAAAATGTATTTATATAAAAGTCTTTAGTTATGTTAGCATTCCACTATAATTAATAATAAGTTGAGCTTAGTTCTGAAATTAATCCTGAATCAGCCCTTTTCCTCACTTATTATAAGAGAGTAGCTCACAGTCACTTGATTGGCTTCAATCCATAGATTCAAATGTCAGTAAAATAAACTGAAATGCAATTTTCTCGCTTTCTCTGCAATATGCTTCTCTACTTTGTGGCATTATTTTTTTCTTTTTTTTTTTTTTCTTTTTTTATTTTGCACACTCTATCATACTGACCACAAGTGCTGTCTCATCATTTATGGAATTTACAATGACGTCGCTTCAGCTCCTTAGCTTCTAAATAAGCTTCCCTGGTAAACATAATCTTTGTCACTTCAATTTGTGCAAAAGCTTTGTGAGCAAAAAAATATTGCGAATCCATTAGAACTTTAAGTGCATTTGCTTTGGTCATTTTGCTCCTGATGACTATCCTGTGGGTCAATGTAAAATGACAACAACAACAAAAACAACGCTGAATGATTTTCTGTTGATGCAGAGTTTTATTTTATTTATTTTTTGTTTGTTGTGCGCTCTGTTCAGAATAAGATTGAGTACTCAACTAAATTATTGATTATCTAGTTGAAGTCAGTAAAAAAGTTCACGCAAAAAAGAAACTAATTCTAAATTGATATACATACATAAGACAAGCTTCCATAAAATGCTATGCGAAGTATTTTAGAAATTATTATCGAGGCATCTCTTTTTCTTTGTTAACAGTACCAGTACTTTTCATGAGCAAGTTTTGTGAGTAGTTTAACAATTTATCCCAATAACAATATAACAGAGATTAGTTTCGTTAGGTCACAGGTCATATTTTTGAATTGACTTCAGAGTCAAAATGAAAAATTAAAAGTCGAACTTAGCTAGAATATAAGATAATAGGTTAAAGCTGGCAAAAAGATCTGTTAGAGGCGTCAAATTTTGTCTAGGTTTCTTTGATTTGCATTTCATTCATTTCGTATGACTATTCAGACTTATCCGCAAGGTCGCTTCTATTTTTCGTAGACTGAACGAGAGATTATGAAATTGGATAAGGATAGGGATAAGGATAAGGATAAGGATAAGGATAAGGATAATGATAAGGATAAGGATAAGGATAAGGATAAGGATAAGGATAAGGATAAGGATAAGGATAAGGATAAGGATAAGGATAAGGATAAGGATAAGGATAAGGATAAGGATAAGGATAAGGATAAGGATAAGGATAAGGATAAGGATAAGGATAAGGATAAGGATAAGGATAAGGATAAGGATAAGGATAAGGATAAGGATAAGGATAAGGATAAGGATAAAGATAAAGATAAGGATAAGGATAAGGATAAGGATAAGGATAAAGATAAGGATAAGGATAAGGATAAGGATAAGGATAAGGATAAGGATAAGGATAAGGATAAGGATAAGGATAAGGATAAGGATAAGGATAAGGATAAGGATAAGGATAAGGATAAGGATAAGTATAAGGATAAGGATAAGGATAAGTATAAGGATAAGGATAAGGATAAGGATAAGGATAAGGATAAGGATAAGGATAAGGATAAGGATAAGGATAAGGATAAGGATAAGGATAAGGATAAGGATAAGGATAAGGATAAGGATAAGGATAAGGATAAGGATAAGGATAAGGATAAGGATAAGGATAAGGATAAGGATAAGGATAAGGATAAGGATAAGGATAAGGATAAGGATAAAGATAAGGATAAGGATAAGGATAAGGATAAGGATAAGGATAAGGATAAGGATAAGGATAAGGATAAGGATAAGGATAAGGATAAGGATAAGGATAAGGATAAGGATAAGGATAAGGATAAGGATAAGGATAAGGATAAGGATAAGGATAAGGATAAGGATAAGGATAAGGATAAGGATAAGGATAAGGATAAGGATAAGGATAAGGATAAGGATAAGGATAAGGATAAGGATAAGGATAAGGATAAGGATAAGGATAAGGATAAGGATAAGGATAAGGATAAGGATAAGGATAAGGATAAGGATAAGGATAAGGATAAGGATAAGGATAAGGATAAGGATAAGGATAAGGATAAGGATAAGGATAAGGATAAGGATAAGGATAAGGATAAGGATAAGGATAAGGATAAGGATAAGGATAAGGATAAGGATAAGGATAAGGATAAGGATAAGGATAAGGATAAGGATAAGGATAAGGATAAGGATAAGGATAAGGATAAGGATAAGGATAAGGATAAGGATAAGGATAAGGATAAGGATAAGGATAAAGATAAGGATAAGGATAAGGATAAGGATAAGGATAAGGATAAGGATAAGGATAAGGATAAGGATAAGGATAAGGATAAGGATAAGGATAAGGATAAGGATAAGGATAAGGATAAGGATAAGGATAAGGATAAGGATAAGGATAAGGATAAAGATAAAGATAAGGATAAGGATAAGGATAAGGATAAGGATAAGGATAAGGATAAGGATAAGGATAAGGATAAGGATAAGGATAAGGATAAGGATAAGGATAAGGATAAGGATAAGGATAAGGATAAGGATAAGGATAAGGATAAGGATAAGGATAAGGATAAGGATAAGGATAAGGATAAGGATAAGGATAAGGATAAGGATAAGGCTGAAATGACTAATTCGTTTCTATTTTTCGTAGACTGAACGAGAGATTATGAAATTGTTCATGATATTCTGGCATACTGCGGCTCCAGCTGCATTTTCGAAGAAGAAAAGCCGGATGACACCGCAAGCCGAAAATCCATATCGAACAGTGCGCTGTTGTGGGTGCATGGAAGCTCTTGGAGAAGTGTGCGAAGTTTGCGAACCATGTCTGCAAAATTTTTACTATTTTTCTAGTTAACAATGAATTTCTTTATAAATAAACTTGCGTGTTTGTTGTTGACAACAGTACTTTACGCTTGCCATAAAAAATGGTGTGTTCAAATAAAAATATTTGTGACTGTTGGGACAACCTTTATATAAAAAAACATTAATTATATAAAGGGTCCGCCATCTAACGTTTTTTTTTGCAACTAGTGCTTATTTCGTGAATGGTAACTTTTAGCACATGTCTGATTTGACAGATAATTAGTTTTATCCTTCTGCTGAACGAATACGGTTGTGTATACGCTTGAATAACGCTGGGAAATATTGCGACATTACTTTGAAAATCATGGTAATGTTGCAGAATGTGTGAGAAAATTGCGTACGGATTTTGGAAGAACAGAAGCACCGTCAGCTCCGAATGTTCGTTATCTTGTGAAAAAAGTGAAAGAAACTCGCATCCTCATCGATAAACCAAAGCGTGAAAAGCCAAAAACAGTGCGTACACCCGAGAATATTGCTGCTGTGGCAGAAAGTGTGCGTGAAGCGGCATCAACATCAATTCACCGTCGTTCTCAACAATTGAACATTTCGGAGACATCATTGAGACGAATTTTGCGTAAAGACCTTGGTATGACGTCATACAAAGCCCAATTGGTTCAGGAGTTGAAGCCAACTGACCATCCAATGCGTTTTCGCTTCGCTGAGTGGGCCTGCGATCGACATACAGAAGATGCCGATTTTGCCAAAAAAATCATCTTTTCAGATGAAGCTCATTTTGATCTTGGCGGGTATGTAAACAAGCAAAATTGTCGCATTTAGGGCACAGAAAACCCGCACGCATACATTGAAAAGCCGATGCACCCAAAACGAGTCACTGTTTGGTGCGGATTTTGGTCCAGTGGCATAATTGGGCCAATTTTCTTCGAAAATGAGCAAGGCGTGGCTGTTACAGTCCATGGCCATCGTTATCGGGCCATGTTGAACGAATTTTTTTTCACAAAAATTGAAGAGAAGGATATTGGCAACATTTGGTTTCAACAGGACGGCGCTACGTGCCACACAGCCGAAGCTACACTCGATGCTATGCGCCCTGTTTTTGAAGATAGCATTATCAGCCGCAGAGCTGATGTCGTTTGGCCACCTCGGAGCTGCGATTTGAGACCGTTGGACTATTATTTGTGAGGTGCCCTCAAAGATAAGTGTTACGCCGACAAGCCAGAGACAATTGACGCTTTAAAGGACAATATTCGTGAAGCCATTGGTGAAATACAGCTGCACACGATCGATAATGTGCTTAAAAATTGGACCGATCGTGTAGGCTACTGCATGGCCAGCCGAGGCAGCAATTTTAATGAAATTATTTTCCATTATTAACCGGAAGGATTGTACATTCAAATAAAAAAATAAATTTGAGATAATATTCAGTAGTTTTTTTTATAGTATTTTAAAAAAAAAAAAAGTTATTTGGCGGACCCTTTACAAAACGATTGTTTTTTAAATTTTGAAGAATCTTGACCGGAGTCTAATATAGGGTTCTTCCTAATTTGTCTCCGGATAAGTAAGCAGCAAAAATATCCAAAACATATTTTTATCAAAATATCAACTACATTAAAACATAAATCAACTGTACTTTCTGATCTACGCTTCCCGAATGTGCGATACACTAATTTTACTGCGAGTTGATTGCTAAATGAATAAACTTTTCTTTCAGCAAAATTGCAACACTAACGTCTCTTAAAGCCGTATTCGCTATATTTTCCTCCAACAGAGAAAAAAAAAACAATATCAACAATCTAGGACACGCAACCGACTAACTGTGAGCTCTTAATTGCACTTGAGTTCCACATTAGCTGCACTCTCATCAGCAATAAAATCAAAGCAACGTCAATAATTTACAATTAGCTGCTAAAGTTTGGACATTGGTCACTCACTGGTTATTGGACTAAGCAACATACACAAATGAGCTGTGTACAGTCAAATAGATACGAACGCACAAAATTCAAGGCTAAAGCAACTAGCTGCCACTGACAAAGGCCCAATAAAAAAAAAAAAATAAAAAAATTGACGAACATGTCTTTTGCTGAAAATAAATACAATTTTTGCCTAAAACCAGCCATACACCAGCCTAAATAACATGGAAAATCTAAAAAGGTTGTTTAAGTTCTGCAAGAACCTTTACGCTTAGCTCAAAACGCACGTACAACTCATCAATTCTTTTTATTTCTTTTAATGCTGTTCTAAGTAGTTTTGCCCAAAGGTAAACAACAACAATTTGAAAAAGCTTTAATGAACTTCAAGAGAGAAAACGAGAGAAAAATAAAGAAAAAAAATAGTAAAAGAAACAAAAGTATTTGCAAAAAAGCACTTCGAAGCTTATAAAAGAGTTTTTAGCCAGTACTATTTTAATGACAAAACGGAAGGGGATGTAGTAGTAGTAGTAGTATTAGTAGTAGTACACTAAGGGAAATAACGCATATTAGCATTATCCACGCCTGAGTATAAATTTTATTCAAATATTTACGTGGGTAAATCCAATGTTTTCCTTACAACTCGTTTTTTTCCCGTATTTGAATTTTATTTATACCACACACGTACACACATATTCCATACAAGCAAGCAGCAACAGCATCGCACACGTACACACATACTCCGACAAGCAGCAACAGCATCGCACTCTGTTTCTGCAGTTTATTTCTTGCATTTGCAGTTCTTATAGTTCTCATTTAGTTATTGTTGCAAGAGTAATATAGTATGCATGTTTGGCAAAGAAATGAAATTATGTAGGGTGGAGTGACAACTCGGTATTTTCTCAAGAACATCTTGGACCGGTTGTCACTTACATGCATAATTTGCTTCTATCTACATATATTTTGGACATTACTTTTTCGTTCTCTATTTTATACTATGTTTGACAGTTGGTGCAATATTGGGCACCAACTGTCAAAAATAGTATAAATTAGAGAACGAAAAAAGTGAAGCGAGAATAATTTATACATGCAATGGCATTTGATGAACGCAATATGAAGAAAATAATACCATAAAACCATTAATAACATATTCAATTTAAATATGTTTTTTTTAAATTCAATATTTTTATATAAATTTTCTTTAAATGCGATAGTTTATTTTTAAATAGTAAATATTTGAAAGATATTTTAAAAAAATTCGTGCATAATTTTAATATATTGTTTATTAATTCTGTTGAAATATTAAAATTAAAATAAAATAATTAAAATAATTAAAAAAGTATTCAAATAAATTTTAAATATTTACGTAGTCGATTTATGCAAATGCGTTATTGGTGCAAAAATGACTCGCTTTTTGGATAAATTAAAAAAGTTTTTGGATAAATTTAATATTTTTTCCCTTAGTGTAGTTGTTATTGTTGTTGTTGTTTTTGTTACAAATAACTTAAGCAAAACATCCTGGCCAAACACGTATTCAATAATCAAAATAACCGCCTGCCTGTTTCTTACAGCGGAAATTAAGAATAAACTGTTAATATTGAATTTTCATCCTTGTTTTCATTTTTCATTTGAACTGCTGGTTTTCCACCTCAGTTCTTTATTTCCCTTTTTTCTTTTCCTGAATGAAATAACAACAGGAAATGCTTTGCCACACTGCCGACCGCCTTTCAACATCCTGTGCAAGCAAAGCTTTTGCGTATAGCTAAGCTTAAGCTGTTAAAATTGCATAAATTATTTAAACAATATGAGTGTGATTGTGTGTGTTTGTGTGTTTGTATGTTTTTGTGTTTATACCGATAACAGTGTGCGTAAGCTATGGTAAATTTACTAAATATCATGCATTGTGGGTTTTTCTTTTTTTTTTGTCTCGCTGTTTATCTGGGCAAAAGTTTTTGTGCGAATTTTTTTTTGTGGTTAGTATTAAATGGAGTTAAAACATTTTTTAATTAGTTCTTGCTAGTTTACTGTATTTACTAGCAGAATATACGACTTGGTTTGGGACAAATTTTTATTTTTTATATTATAATGCTATCTTTTTTTAAAAAGAATTATAATTTTTCATTCATTTTTAGTATTTTGCAACAAATGTTGGTTTTTGTATAAAAGTAGGAATACAATATAAAGAGTCAAGGCTTTTTATCATTCCGCTAAAATATTTTCGATAAAGTTTTAACTACGTTGTTAAAATATGATGAGGGACTCAAGGGTTGCCTTTTAAGTCTTGCGCCTAAAAATGAAAAAAAAAACAGTGGTTTGTCAATGAAAATATTTTACCTATTTTGCAAAATATTCTCCAAGACAATTAATACACTTTCGCATTCATCTGAACCAATTTTCGAAACCGTTTTGCAACTAGAAAGTTGGTATTTCCGAAATCAGGTTTTTGAAGGCCTGGACGGTCTCTTCGGTTGTAGGAAAACGCTAGTCAAGCATTTTTTGCTTAATGTGAGGGAGCAATATAAAGTCATTGAGTGCCAAGTCGGAACTGTTAGACGGATGATCTATCAATTCCACGTTTTGAGTGCTTGAAAGTATTTTGTTTGAGCTGATGTGTGGGAACTCGCATCGTTGTGATGGAAGATGATATTCCTTCGGTGGTTGGTTTACCTCTATTCCAGCAAACAAATACTTGTGTACTATTCAGAATTAACAGATCTCCGTTGCTTAAGTGGCACATTTTCAACCTGAAGGGTTTTTCTGAAAAAAACTGGCAACCGCGTGCTTGGATGTGCTACGTCTGCGGACAACTTTTTTGGGTTTTGCTCACTTTAAAGACCCAAACAGGGTATTGTTGCTTTGTTTCGTATTCATAAGCCTAGATTAATGATTCGTCATCTATGGTGATGTCGTAGACATACTACCCAAACGCAGAAATGTTCGTCTATCAGCCTTTATCATTGAGTAGCATCGCCTTTATTTTTAATTACCGCCCGAATTCGGCGGGGCATAGTCGCAACTACTCTTTTGCATTCTGCAGGTGAGATACTTCTCCAAATATCCTGCAATTTTATCTTCAAATCGGCAGTTGTTGTAGCCGGATTTTTCCTTATGGATATTTTCATAATTCCTCAAATCGTCTCGATTTGGGATAGGTCTGGGCTGCTAGAAGGCCATTCCTCTAACTGAGGAATGTTCTGAGCTGCAAACCACGTCTTTGTCGTCTTCGCTGTATGACACGGTGCTCCATCTTGTTAGAAAAGGTACTCTCCCTCAGGCGATTGCAGATATGGTATTACAGGAAGGAGGTTACTTTCTAATATTTTTTGGTACTTCAAAGCATTAATTATGCCTTCCGCAAAATGCAGTTGACCGACACCTCTGCCCAACATACACCCCATACCATGATTGATCCAGGAAACTTTACGGAACGCTTCCAGCATTGTACTTTGAATGCCTCTGACTTTCGACGTACCACACGATTTCTTTGTGACCCAACACATAACTGGAAACGTGATTCGTCACATATCACAGAATCCCACTGTTTAGGCGTCCAGTTGAAGTGCTCTTTTGTCCAACTGAGGCTCTTTTTTTTTGTTTCTGAGTCAGCAGAGGCTTTTCCTTGGCCTGGTACAATTGAGAATTTAATATCTGTGATAAGTTTCACAGCTAAAAAATTTAAAGTAGTGAACAAATTTACCTTGTAAAATTTAAACCCAAATTTTTTCAACATACGTTTCCACGTATCAACAGAAATGTATTTTTTAATTAAATTCCTCCATTTAACTGTAATATATGCTGCAGAAGCATGACTGTCTTCAATAGATATCCTTTTTAAGCAGAGCAAATCTAAGCATTCACAGTATTTGGTCGTCCCGAATTTTTTTTCTTAATACAATTACCTGTATTTTTGTACAGATTTATTATTGACTGAACTGTACTGTGAGCCAAACTAATTTTTTTTTGCTATTTTGTAAGCCGAAAATGCATTTAAATGGTCTTTTATTATTAATTTTCTAATATCAAGCGACACTGGCTTACCTCGTGGCATTTCGAAACTTTAAAAGTGACTGAAGAACTCTAATAGCACTTCAACCACCGAAAAATGATAACTGATCAATATGATATAAAAAAAAAGAGAAAAATTTCTAACGAAAATCATCAAAAGAGATAAACCGTTTTCACTAGACGAACATTTCTGCACTGTAAATTGAGCTGACGAACATTTTAGCACCGAGAGTGAATTTTTATTTTGCGATTTTCTTTGAAAGAGAATTATTTTATTTTATTTATTTATTTAAAAAAGAAAATAAACACCGTTAATTTCTAAAATAACTCAACGTTTTTCTATTTTGAAGTTAACTAACTATTCATATAGCAATGAATTTACTTTCCTACACTGTACATAATTTTCAGCTAGACGAGCATTTCTGCGTTTGGGTAGTATTTCGAATCACCCCTTTTGTATTTTTCAGCATTTTCTTGCACCAATCGACATGAGGCTTGTTTTGAACAACTGTTAAATAACGTGAACAAACCTTCCTGACGCTTAAATACTCATGTAAAATCGAGTATATGCTAGTCCCACTAATGCTTAAGGGTGATTTCATCGCACAGTATAACAGTTCACGCACAGCATCGATGTTTTCTGCCACAACAGCCGTTCTTGGACGAACTTCACGAAATTCATCTTCGAGATAACGACGACCATGAGCTCGACCTCATTGAACCAGCATTTTTTAGTCGCTAAGTGTAATGCTTCAACACCATCAGTCGAACTAAGTTGATTAATGCAATATTTTCTTGCCAATCCACATCAAAAATCAAAAAAAATCATCACCCGAAAATGTTCACGTGTTAATTGATATTTTTTTTTTTGCTGAAAAACGTAAATTTTTTAAACCACTGTAAACAACACAATAAGAGCGCATACACAAAAATGTTTAGTTGTAAGTTTATGCTAGAATTGTAAAATTTTCGAATGGAACTATCGAGAATCATCTGGCAATGCTAAGTGTTACCAAGGCGCATCACTTAAACGGCAGCCCTCGTAAAAATATTATTTATTTATCATAAAAAAACAGAAAAAACATTTTTTTTACAGCATCGCTATATTATGGAATAACTAGTTGAAATTAAAGACCATTTTATTTTATTAGTTCTTATTAAATGTTTTGAAAAACAGCACAAATCGACTGGTCTCTGACTGAACCTTGTAAGTAAAAAAATCGAAGTTTTCAGGAGAAGCAAAAAACTGATTTTTTCCTTAGGAAGAAATATAAGTTGTAATAAAATTACCAATTACAATTACAGATTTAAAATTATATTTCTCCCTAAGGAAAAAAAATCATTATTTTGCTTTTCTTCAAAATGTCGATTTTTCTATTTACAAGGTTCAGTCCGAAACCAGTCGAAATAATATTTTGTGCGACCACTACTTACTATTGATTGGACATTGCTTTAAACATATGTATCTGGCAGAAGTAGTTTTTATCTTTACTTTGGAAAAGTGTAACTACCTTTTTCAGAAAATATAAACAATCAAAAAATTACACCTAAGCTGCAAATCTTGAAGGATTTATTTCGGTAATAGTCCAATTTGCTCTGTGTGTAAACATAAATCCTGCTCCATGTTTCAAGCCATAATTAAAACATTTAAGTTCAAATCTAACAGATTAAACTTTACGTTAACAAATAAAGTTCTATCAATTGTTGCCATTTACATAAGCAACAATAATGGTGTTGGAAAAACTTCAGCTGAAACAAATTTATTAGGATTCATGAGTTTATTAAACTTTGTCAACAGATTTACGACAACTTTGCCACTTCTATTTGCACATTAAAATTCAAGCAACCAAAAACTAACAACAACAACAACAACAACAACAACAACTACAGTCAGCACCATCATCCTTCACAATATGCAAGTCAGACATAACAACAAATATCATCAGCGAAAACACAAGCAAAAATACTTAAAACTTCATTTCCGCACAAAAGAATTTGTTGCAGCAACATGAAGTTCATGGTGGCAAATGTTTTTGTTGCCGGAATAAATTGAAAGTTACAGACGACGACGATGATAGTGATGATGATGCTGCTGATACCCAAAATGATGACGATGATGATATCAAAAATTTTGTAATTTTTCGGAATATTTATTGTTGTTGTAGAAGCAAACAAAATTGGATTAAAAAGTTTCCCATAATCAGCTACCAAGTCAAAACATTTTTAGACAGTGCGGAAAAGAACGATCTAGCACGTTAAGAGTTAGACTGAATAGGTTAGTTAGTTGTTTGGCTGTAAGCTCACAAACACAAAAAAGTAAACAAAAAATAGTACAAAACACTGGAAATACTGGTTGTCTTCAATTTGCCTGTTTTTTGTTTTTTTTATTCTCAAAAGAAAACTTTTTGCTGAACTTGAACTTGACTGGGAGTTAATTTGTGCCTATAAACAAAAGGTAATTTTGAATATGGCTTAAGCCAATTAAGTTCAAGACTGTTGAAATGAGTATATACAACAGGTAAAAAGTTTTTAAAAAATTGCAGTACTTTTGACCGGGGGAAGATCTTTACAGTGAAAAACCGATGAAGTAGTAAGTGAGTAACATTGTTGGACAGCTCAACAGAAATATACGTATCTAGCCTATAAAGTCAGTTTTTCGTTCTATTATCGTTAGTTAATTTTTTTATTTTATTATTCAAAGATATTTTTTTGGAACTTTTTTTAAGGAAAACTATTATTAGTGTTCTCATAAAAAGAAAAAAAAAATATATATGATGAATATATACGATATATATACGATAGATATATACGAATATATACGATGATTCCATATCAATTCGACTATTTTTGAGCAAAATTTGACCTGTGTGATTCAGATTTTTTTTAAACTTTGTAGGTTAGTAGTACTCATGAAAATAATTTAAACTGTATTTTTTGTTTTAGCAAAAACAATTTTTTTTTTAATTAAATACTGTAAAAAATTTGAAAATATATCTTAAAAAATACAATTAGTGTTTGTATTCAAACAGCTGTAACTTCGAAACCGTAAGTCGTACAGAAAAAAATATATCTTAAAGACCTTGAATGAGTCGTTCTTGTGGTACACTTGTTTTGGACTCTTTTTATAAAATTTTTTTTTAATTTTTTTAGCCTGAAGTTTTGTGTCACATTTTTCATGATGGTCGCAGTAAATTGTTCACCTTTTGAACATAGTGTCGTTATAATACATCAATTTTTAAGGCTTACACAAAATTTTAGCTTGGGATTTTAACAATTGCTATTTTTAGCGAATTTTTAAATAAATGTCTAAAGAAGATTTTTTACTTTTTTACCGAAAATTTCATATCTTTGTCTATAAAATTCTTCTGTACATGGCTATGTCACTAAACTCCTCCTAAATGGGTGGAACGATTTTGATGAAATTTGGTGTGTGTGTGTGCGTCTAGGTCTGTAGATTGTTGAGTTCTAAGTTTGTCCTTTTAGGTGGCGCTGTTGTTGCTGGTGTAGTGTTGAAAGGGGTATTTGACAATATAACTCAGAAACAAATTGAGAAATTGTCATGATTCTTTCACTATACCATTAGGTTTTATGCAAACAAAATTACAAAAATACAAAATAAATAAAAATAATAAAAAAAAATCTTAAACTTTTAGGATAGGCTTAATTTTTCGATCGTATAATACGTTTTTAAATTTTAGCGATAGAAACTTTAAATAAACCCTTCATTTATGCACACCATATGAAAGAACATTAAAAAAGACACTTTTGGTTTTCAATATTTTTTCATCAACAAATATTCTTACCAAAGCTTTTGGCGAAATAAAGAAATTCGTTAGGGTGTTTTTTGGAAAATTATAAAAATTAGAAGTAAAAAGGAAATGAATAAGGTTGAAAAACGATTGGACGGAAAATTAATCATCATTTGAAACAAAAAAAAAAAAATGAATGCAATCCTTTGTAACATAACCGAGTTATTTACTTCCATAGCCAGCACTTTCATTTTTGATTAATTTTTTTTTTCTATTTCACCAAAAAATGGCAGATTATTTACCTTAATAATTTAAGGTGTTTGATGAATCTGAGGACCTTAGTATGTTTGGCGATGACAAAAAACGTCAAAAATTTGGGTATAAATGGTTAATATAAAAAAGTAGCGGCCAAGGAACAAAGTGTAAATGCGTGACTTTGACGCCGAAGGACCTTGGCTTAAACCCCCTCTGCCGACAATGGCACACCTCAGATTATAAATTCAATGGCACACCAATTATAAATTCCATGAAAAACTTCTTGAGGACATGCAGTTTAGCCGTTCGCAGTGAGTATAAAAGAAGTAGGTCCAGTTTTTGATCCATTGTGTACAAAATTTAATAAAACGCACAGCAGAATAGCTCATAAGAAGCTGTGTTAATGTCTTTTCAACGGCTGAAATGGCCAAAATCGCCAAATTGTTTTCGATTTTTTGTATATAGAAGAGCACAATAATTGCGTGAAAAATTTCCATTTTGTTATGATTCAGAGGGGTTTTTTTAAATTGGAGGTAACGTACGGACAGTAAAACATTTGCAGGGTCCGATTGACCTTATCTATATATATAAAAAAGGAGTTTATGTTTGTAAGGCCGCAATAGACTCCTAAACTACTCATCCGATTAGCATGAAAATTTGTGTATAGAAGTTTTTTGGTACGGTGCGTGTTTGTAGGCTATCAATTTCGATCCACCTTGAACACCAGAGGGCGCTGTAGTACAAATTTTTTACAAAACTGCCTAAAACTCATAAACTGCTAATGCGATTAGAATGAAAAGTGGTATACAGTGGGTTTTATATACGTTGAGTGTTTTGCTGCTATCTTTTTAGACCTATTTTGAACACCAGAGGGCGCTATAGTACAAATTTTTTACAAAACAACCTAAAACTCCCAAACCGCTCATGCGATTAGAATAAAAATTGGTATATAGTAGTTTTCAGGTACGATGAGTTTTTGACTGTATCTTCTTTGAACCACCTTGGACACCAGATGGTGCTGTAGTACAAATTTTTTACAAAATCGCATATTTTTAGTTGTTTTCTTAGGTTACATGTGAAAATATTTACAATATATAAAATATTTCTTAAATTTAGTAAAATTAAAAAATGTCCGTTATTTTGACATCAAAAACATGAACATATCTTGAAAACTATGAAAAATATTACTACAACGATATATTTAATGCAACATCGTTACACAAAATTACGAAAAAAACAATCAGATATTCAATTTTATGAATTTCGATTCAAATATCTCCGCTGCTTTTTTATATATTGTGTTAAATTTTTTTTTGTCTTAAAGCTTCATCAAAATACTATGAAAACCTTATTGCAAAAATACCGTTAGTTGAGTAAATATATTTTAAATATTTTTTTCACAAAAGGTCTGAAATATTGGAGTTTTCCTCAAAAACAGACTCAAAAATTATTTTTGTTGTAAAAATAATTTAAACTCAAATTCTCAAATTTTTAACTCTATTCAAAAGTTATAACATTTGTCAGTAAAAGTTGTTTCAATTATACGCAAAAATTAAAAACCATTTTTGTGGTTAAAAAAACAAGGCCAACAACCCCTTGATTTTTTCGAACCAAATTTTTTTTTCCAACATTGTGTTTTTATATTTTTGAAAAAATAAACAAGCTAAAAAATTAATTTATTAGGAAAAATTATCTAAGTATCTCTTACCAATCAAAAGTTATAGCCAATAATCTTTATCCAAAATATATATACAAAAAGCAAAACGCTGTCTGTGTGATGGCTGGAAACTTCAAAATTACTGAGCCGATAGAGCTGAAATTTTGGCAGTACATTTTTTCAAGTACGAGATGGTTTAAATTTCTGTCACACCCCCTTCTACCGCCCACAAATCAATAAAAATGCTATATTTCCTACGGTTTTCGTCGATTGGGCTACATTTTGGTAATTTAGTCTGTATGCTTACTGTCGGTAACTGTACTAAAACAGGGTAATGTCCATCTACTAGAAAACTGGGATGAGCATTATTTAAGAGGGTGTATCGAATAGCTTTGAAAGTAAAAGTAGCAATACTTACATACAAACTCAAAATGGAGTTACTATTTGGTGATCTTCTGCTATTGGGAAACTGTAACGGGCAATGGAAAATAACAGTGGTGTCAAACTATGAGTCTAAGAAAAGTTTTGAATACACCTATTATGTTCCCATATAGTTGCAGGGTGCAGCAACGTGCGCCGGGAAAAGGCTAGTTTACATATAAAACTCTTCTGTGCATGGCTTTGTCACTGAACTCCTCTTAAACGGCTGAACCTATTTTGATGAAATTTGGTGTGTGTATGCGGCTGGGTCTGTAGATGGTTTAGGTTTATATTTTGACCCGGTAGGTGTTTCTGTGGTAGTGTATAAAGGGGTATTTGAGAGTACAACTCAGAAACGAATTGAGAAATTGACATGATTCTTTCACTACATCATTACTTTTTATGCAAAAAATTAAAAAAAAAAATTTATAAAAAGAGTCCAAAAAGTATAACACAAATAAATTCTCATTCAAGGTCTTTTAGATATATCTCGGATTTTGTTTTGTACGACTTACGGTTTCGAAGTTACAGGTGTTTGAATACATGCACTAATTGTATTTTTTAAGATATTTTGCAATTTTTCGCAGTGTATATCTTTTAAAAAGAAATAAAAATTAAAAAAACAAAGTATGCAGCTATAATACGTTTCAGGAAAACTATCAACTCAGAGAGTTTTAAAATTTTCAAAAAAAAACGATGTCAGAAACGTAGGCGTTTTGACATGGAATCACCGATATACAGTATTGGCCAAAAGTCACTCTTGCACTTTATTTGCGTTGCCTAATTTCACAATAAATTTAACCGTTACTTAGTGGTTTATTTTAGTAAGTTGTAAGCTCTGCGTTTGGTCGACTTACTACAAAAATGTCACGAAAATCGTATTCCACTGAAATTAAAAAACAAATCATCAATGATATTAATAAAGGTTCATCTCGACATGAGATTAGTAAAAAATATTCCATCAATCGGTCTATTATAGCTCGCCTTGTCCAAAAATATAAACAAACTGGCACAGTTGCCACCAAACTTCGTAGTGGAAGACCACAAAAAACTTCAGAACGAGACAAATCAGCAATAAAAAGGATGATTAAGAGGGATCCCACTATTTCTTCTAATGAAATTAAATCAGTTTTAAACCTGGAAATAAGTGACAGAACAATTAGGAGACTATCTGTTGATGCCGGCTTTTTTTCTAGACGACCAGCGAAGAAACCCTTCATATCTGAGAAAAATAGAAAAGCCAGATTACAATTTGCAAAAGACCACATCGACTGTAGCGTTCAAAAATGGAAGACAGTCCTATTTTCAGATGAATCCAAGTTTAATTTGAAATATTCAGACGGAATACGGCGTATACGCAGGCCTCAAGGAAAACGCTTCAATCCAAAGTACTGCATACCAACAGTAAAACATGGCAGTGGGTCCGTAATGGTGTGGGGCTGCTTTTCTGGGAACGGAATGGGGCCATAAAATTACAGGTATTATAGATAGATTTATGTACTGTGACATTTTCAAGGATGTAATGCTGCCATACGCTGAGGAGGAAATGCCTCTGAGATGGATATTTCAGCATGATAATGATCCCAAACACACCTCTCAGGTGTGCAAAAGTTGTTTAGAGTTCCAGAAAATTAAAGTTCTACGTTGGCCTGCTCAATCTCCCGATGTCAACCCGATAGAAAACTTGTGGGAGATTGTTAACATAAAAATTAAAAGGACGAACTGTCGTAGCATCGATGATCTGTTTCCTGCAATAAAAGAAGCTTGGGAAAATATTCCACAAACAACAACTATGAAATTAATTGAATCCATGCCAAAGCGATGTCAATCTGTTATAAAAAATAAGGGACTTTGTACAAAATATTAAAAAATAATTATTGTAAATCAGGGGGTGCTAAATTGATGACCAGCGATAATTGATCCTTTTTAAGCAAAACATGTTTAACTTATTTCTTTTTTTTAATAATAAAGTCATTGTTTTAATTTTCTTTAATAGACTTAATATAGATGCTATAAAAAAACTTTCTTGTTTTATTAAATTAAGACATAAATATTCTTATATAAAGCAAATGTGCCAATGGGGTGCTTAACTTTTGGCAAATACTGTATATTAGGGTGGGTCAATTGTTTTTGTCAAAAGGCGTATAGAAAAATGTAATCTACGAAGAATTCTAAGAAAACTTCCCCAAGAAATATGGGTCTGAAATCAAAACCTAGCTCCCGCCGAGAGACATAAAAATTCACATTTGAAAAATGTTTAAAAACAGTTTGGTTTTATTAAGAAATGCTGATATATAAGATATACCACATTTTTAATTAATGTTGGGCTTATTTTGTTTCATCTTTTCAAGCCAAATTTTAGAAATTTTTTTTAACTAACCAAAAAACTTAAGTTTGTAATGTCATTGAACAATCAGTAAAAACACAACTTTTTCAAAATTCATGTTTTTTTTTGAAAAGTTAAAAAACAGAATGTTTTAAATAAAAAAAAAACTGGACTTATTTGCTCAATTAAAAGCTCAAATTAAATTGAAAAAGCTTAGTTTTTCAAGTCTTTTTCGTAGTTCATTCGAGGTGGTTGGGTTCGACTATAAAGAGGCACTGCCATAATATCGTCTCTCATTCTTTGTAATTATGCGTAGTGAGACATGCGTAAGCAAATGCACTTTTGCTCGGTTCCCCAAATTCCATAGGAGGAGACATAGTTCCCAATGAAATCGGTTCAAAATATGGTAGAGCCTACAATGTTAATTGTGTTTTCTTTTTAAGAGAAAAAAGCGGGTTTGCATTACTTTCGGCATTTCTTTAAATCAAACTCGTGTTGAAAACAAAAATTTTAACAATATGGAAACAGATTCTTAAAGTTAATAAAATTTATTCAAAATAGGTGCGAAGTAATTATAAATGATGTTTGCTTCAATGATATCATGTTGTTTTCCATTAAATCTATGCGGTTTCTTAAAATTCCTCAAACCCATGATACAAAAAATACAGGTAGATTCGCTAGATGACAGCGTACTGCCGCGAATGTCAACACGAAGTTGACAACGCATATAAAATCTCAAAGCTATGAAAAAGTTCATAGAAATTAAATATAAGCAAACAACTTTTTTTATATGGATTTTGACAGTTATGGCAGTATTAAAAGAGAGCACAGTCAGGTCTGCATCTACCTCTATTTATTGTATCATGCTCAAACCGAAATCTTTATGTCTCTCGGCGGGAGCTATGTTTTAATTTTAGACCCCTAGTTTTTTGGGGAAGTTTTCTTAGAACTCTTCGTAGATTTCGTTTTTGCTACACGCCTTTCGCTTTTTTCTCACCCAAACAATTTGACCCACCCTAATACGAGCCCAAACCACTATTAATTCGTACAGCAAGCACTTTTATGCCAATGTAACATGTAAGGGTACATATTTTATTAAATAATATTGATAACACTATTAAATTTATACTTTTCTGAAAGTTTGTTTTATTGTCTTTAATTTCTTAAACAAATATGTGCACATATCATGATAAAAAGTTTTGAAAACAGAAATGACCGGAAAGTCCATTTATTTTGATAACAAAAATTTGACCACTATTAATTCGTACAGTGTATAAATTCAGCTAAAGACAACTCTGAAAATTAAAATGTAAACAAATAATGAAAATTTACCGTTTTATTAGAGTAAAGAAATGCAATTGAACAATAACACGATTTTTTTCGTGTTGTTTCTTTTTATTTCTGATTAATTGTTCAACGATGGCACTTGGTAAGCCAGTTTGTGAAGAAATTCGATTATAAATTATTGACAAAGTCAAATCGGGAAAAAGCTATAGCGAAATATCGGTTGAATTAAAGCTTTCCAGATCAACAGTATCAAGTATTGTTCAAAAATACAAAAAAAAAATGAGAATTGTAGCAATAATGTTGCAAACAGAGGCCGGGTCTCCAAAATAACGATTCGCGACAAAAGAGCTTTAGAAGTTATACTTAAAAAAAATCGTCGAGGCACTATTAGATACATAGCTTCAGAGTGGTCAGAAAGAATTGGAAAAACCATTAAACGTGAATGGACGCGTCGGCAAATGAAAGATATAGCTTATGGTGTTTATAAAGTAAGTTTAACACTCTAAAACTGGTGATACCAAAAACATTTATTGAAACTTGAATTTTTTAGGCCAAAGAAAAGTCCTTACTTACTGTACTTCAAATGAAAAAACGTTTATTATGGGCAAAAGAAAGACGTTCTTGGGTACAAAGGCAATGGGACACCATTATATTTAGCGACGAATCGAAGTTTGACGTATGCGTCGGTGATGCCAGAAAAAGGGTGATTCGGAAAAGCACAGAGGCATATCATAAAGACTGCTTAAAGCGTACTGTAAAGTTTCCAGCTAGCATTATGGTGTGGGGATGTATGTCCTCAAAGGGTGTCGGTCAGCTTCACTTTATTAAGGGAACAGTAAATGCAGAAAAATATATTAATATATTGGAAGAACATCTCATTCCGTCAGTACCAAAGCTAGCTGACTGTGGCGAATATGTATTTCAACAAGACGGTGCATCATCCCATACAGCCAAAAAAACAAAAAAATGGCTACAAGAAAATGGTATTAGTGTTCTGTACTGGCCATCATCTAGCCCGGACTTTAACCCAATCGAAAACGTGTGGGCACTCATGAAAAGGAAGTGATGAAATGACCCACAACGCACTCTTAGCGGATTAAAAGCCAACATTCAGGAAAGTTGGGACTCTATAACCCCTGAAGAGTGTAAAAAATTTATAGATACAATGCCAAAGCGATTAGAAGCTGTTTTAAAAAGCAAAGGGGGCGTTACACAGTATTAAATTAGAAAATGTTCCACTGTACGAATTAATAGTGGTCAAATTTTTTTTAACAAAATAAATGGACTTTCCGTTAATTTCTGTTTTCAAAACTTTTTATCATGATATGTGCACAAATTTGTTTATGAAATTAAAGATAATAAAACAAACTTTCAGAAAAGTATAAATTTAATAATGTTGTCAATATTATTTAATAAAATATGTACCCTTACATGTTACATTGGCATAAAAGTGCTTGCTGTACGAATTAATAGTGGTTAGGGCTCGTATATATATATTTACATATCTTTAACGGTCTAATAGTGGTGATTTTTTTCACGTGACAACGTTACGTTTTACAGAGCAGGTTACAAAAAAATTAAAAAAAGCATTGTTCGAAAATGAATTGGCGTTGCATGGAATTGTTTTTCATTGAATGTATGATGGTGCTACGATAAAATTTATGGTACTACTGTTGAGGCTAGTTCTTTGACTTAATGACAAAAATAAAAAAATGAAAATTAAAGACGTCATCGGCTTGCGAAGGGAGCTAAAGAAAATAGATTTAAATTAAAAATCAACAATGCGAGATATTAAATGGACTCTGCCTCGGCTTCACTGGTAGTGCTTCAAGCGGTCGGTTAGTGCGGTGCGAAACAAACGATGGACAAAAATAGGAGTGCTTTTATGATAATGAAATTTTGTTTGGTTGTTTAGTTTAAGCTAATTTAGAAAAATTTCCAAGTATTGAAATCGGTCAGTCCCTTGGAGTCTCTCCTTAAGACCTTCATTAATTTTTAATATGATTTTCTGGGAGGTACATACAAAAGTTGAGCAGTTATACCCTAAGGGTACCTCCCCTGGACCTATATTATTTTTTTCATATTTTTGTATGGGAGGTACATACAAAAATTATAGCATAATTTCAGGCACACTTTATCTAAACAACATGTGCGTGACCCATATTTTATAGAATATCTTCAGCAGCGCCTCATGTTCTCTCATTGAGTTTTGGAAAAAAATGAATAGTGACTTTGGCGATTTTTGCAATGAAAACAATTGTGTTTTCTAAAGAAGCTCATTTCACTTTGGCGGCTTTGTTAAGAAGCAAAATCGGAGCATTTGGGAGTCAAATCTGTGAGTGATTCAGGAGATGTCAATGCACTCACAACGAGTCAGTTTTTGGTGCGGATTGTGAACCGGAGGCGTCATTAAGCCGTGCTTTTTGAAAAATGACAACGAAAGAGCCGTTACAGACAATGGAGTGCACTACGGAGACATGATAAATAATTGTTTGTGAAACACAATCGACCTATACTTTCAACAGAATAGAATCAAGTCCCATAGAAGTCGCGAAACAGTCGATTTATTGAGCAGGAAAACCCTTTGTCGCGTAATTTCGCTTTTTGGAGACACAAATTGACCAACAAGATCTTGCGATTTAACACCGCTAGACTTCTTCTTCTAGAGTTATGTTAAGAGTTAATTAATAATAATAACCATAACCATCTGTAAACAATTCCAACTCTTAATGCGAACATTGAAGTCGCCTTCGCTGAATTAGAGCCCCCATTATACGACAAAGTGATTGAAAATTTCGCAAAAAGGATCAAGAGCTACGAGCTAAGCCGAGGCGGTCATTTGAAAAATATTGTATTTCATTCCTAATTTGCATGTGTCTATTATATAATCCAATAAAAATTTAAATAACATCCATACAATTGTTCGTTTTATTCAAAAAACAAATCCTTCGCCTTTTGTTGATACACCCTTTAATTTCTTTTTTAACTTTTAATTCTATTTTTGAAAAAAAAAACTTTGCTTAAAGTGAGTTGGACACAAATTTCAATGAGCTGAGAAGCTGGCAAGCTCCACTGCAAGTATCTCAGGTACTCAAGTACCCAAGAGAAAAACAAAGCGGGACAGACATATTTTGTTTTAGAGACGAAGCCACTTAACAGAGGTTGTTGTGAAGCAGTGACAGGAGAAGAGTGTGAATGGTAGCAATGGATGATAGAAAGTTGAAAAGACAAAGATTAAAAAAAAAAAAATCTAGTCTCAGAGAATGGAATCGAAAAACGTGAAGGAAATGTGAAGGGTGCTTCGATGCATAAAAAAATCTCAAGCTTCTCGAGCTTTTCTTTTTGAAGAGAACTTTTTGTTCACTTCCTCAAAAAAAAAAAACATAAAAAAATCTCTAAAAAGATACAAATTTTTAAAGAATATAAAATATTAGTTAAGGAGCAAATTTCTGCTTAAAGCCTAGATGTTGACGCTTATGCTCTCTATGGACATTTCATTCTCTTAGAAATTTAATTTGAATAATTTTTGGTAAAGTACATTACGGCCTATTTAGAAATAACTGCTTAACTTTGTTAAAATGTCAAGATAAGCTTTAAACTTTCCAATACTTTTACAAATGTTTATCATGATTTCAATACAGAGCTTTTAAGTAGCTTTATGTTGATCAAGCAAATTCCTAATTACATTAAGTTTTTCGCTCAACTAAAGCTTCTTTTAAACCTGCTACCCGAAAACTTTTAAGCAGCTTAAAAAAGTTCATTTATTATTATATTTTTTTTTTAATTCTCTCTGCTCTCAAAATACTCAAGTTTCTTTTGTGTTTCCTTTAAATTATTTAAGAAGCTTTAAAGCTATTTTGTGCATTTAATGGCACAATTCACTTAACCCACAAAGAACCCTGGCTCACAAAACTTATCCAACCACCTTGTGCGCCACAGCCGGGCGCTACTTAAGTGTGACCCACTCGGCTACGCTTGAATGGTGCCTTTAACTTCACTTTCTGGATGGAAAGGGGGGGGGGATAAGATGAGTAGCCAAACAGTGGAAGCTGCACGCAGAAAATGTTGCAAAAGCAGGATAGCAAAGTAAAAAAATAAATTTATGTTAATTCACTTTTATAGCTTTGCTTTGTCGTTCTGGTCGTCGCTGTCGTCGTCTTGGACACAGTCAATTTTATTTCAATTTTCAACGCGTTCAATATTCCTTCTTTGCTGTATACAAAGATTTCCTTCCGTGCCATTCATTTATTTGTTGGCTGCGTGCATTTGCCAAATACAACAAAAACAGCAACAAAATGAAGGAAAATAATTTAATTCGCTTTATTTGCCTTTTTCGCAACGCCTTCATTTCGTTCCCTCGGCTCAACTTTGTTGCTAGAGTTTTTACGCGCATTTGACGTCCATTTTAAAAGCTCTAACTTTTCGCATTTGCAGCAAAAAAGCCAAAAGAAAAAGTTAAAAAAAAAAAGATGAAAAAGTACTTCTACTTACCACACTTTTTACCGGAAATGCAAAGTGAAAAAACTTTTTCACGCCTAAGTAGTATTTTCTTTTTTACAATTTTTTGCTCTCGACTTGTTTTTCCTGACTTTCTTTCAATGCCTTTTTATAATTTTTAAGAGTTCTTTTATATCTTTTATTCCTGGGTTTGTTTTTGTTGCACTGAACTACATCAAACTTTTTGCTGCTACTGTCCAAAAACTTTTACATAATGATTGAATCATCAGCGTGCCATCATCTGTTTTTCAAATGCTTCTCCGCACAAGTGGCTTGAGTGTGGCGTTCCTTTTGCACTTCATTATGGGTGGTTTTAACTTTTTTCATTGCGCATAAGATTTTTTTTTTGCACAAGTTTAGATTTCAAAGTCGACAAAAAGTTTTTTATTCCTTAAATCTGCAGTTGGAACAAAAAAGAAAACAAAAAATTTCCAAGCTGAGAAGAAGCAATAAATTTAAGCTGGAAAAAATTTGGCATAAAAAATTTAATTAACTAATTGAAAAATTAATTTATTAACTGACATTAAATATGGTGATTAGAGGGCGAAGATTGAGAGCAAGATAATCATAATGAAGTTAAAACAATGATTTTGATTAAATCAACTTCAACATCTGCAGGAACCGGACCGGCAACGGTAGACGTACGTAAAGGGCTGTTCATTTACTCCTTCGGAAAGTAAAGTTTAAAAAAAAATCACACTTAAAATATTGTCAGATTTTGATAAAATTTTTACTTCGTTATAATGTTTCAACTTTGTCATTATACGTAAATACAAAATCATTTAAATGTCCTCTACGGAAGTTTATGTAGGACTCAATCCTTTCGAGGTAATTTTCGACGATAACTCGGACATGACTTGACGAATGTTGGTTTTTAATTGCTCAAGAGTTGGAGGTTTATTCTCGTTAACACGATTTTGTGCGTGGCCCCACAAAAAAAGTGCAGAGGGGTCAAGTCGCACAATCTCGGAGGCCAATTGATATCGCCAGATCTTGAAATAAGTCGCCCAATAGATTTCTGTTACAACAAAGCCCTAATTTGTGCTGTTGTATGGCTTTTGGTCCCATTTTGTTGAACTCACATATTGTACAGATCCATAACTTCAATTTCAGGCAAAAATTGGTTAACATACGGCCATAGCGCTCAGAATTGACTGTAATGGTTTCTCCTTGATCGTTTTCCAAAAAATACGGACCAATGTCACCACCAGATCATAATGCACACCATACAGTCACTTTTTGAGGATGCAATGGCCACAATTGCTTCTGGAATTTGAAAGCCCTATACACTGCAATTTTTCTTACTCCCGTGTTCACCTAGCGAGAAATAGGCCTAATCGCTTAAGAAAATGTGCTTCTAAAAATCAGCATTGTTTTTTTTGTAAAACAATTCAACAATTTTCCAAAATATAGCAAAATGGAATATTGGAAAAGTATTGCTTTTTGAATTTTACATTTTGAATTTTGAGTTTTGAATTTTGAATTGAATTTTGAATCTTGAATCTTGAATTTTGAATTTTCAATTCTGAGTTTTGAATTTTAAATTTTGAGTTTTGGGTCTAGAATTTAAAATTTTTAGATTTGAATTTTGAATGTTGAATTTTAAATTTTGAATTTTGAATTTTGAATTTTGAATTTTGCATTTTGAATTTTGAATTTTCAATGTTGAATTTTGAATTTAAAATTTTTTTTTTTTTTAACTTTGAATTTTGAATTTTGAGTTTTGAATTTTGAGTTTTGAATTTTGAATTTTGGATTTTGAATTTTGAATTTTGAATTTTAAATTTTGTACTTTGAATTTTGAATTTTGGATTTTGAATTGTAAATTTTGAACTTTGAATCTGGAATTTTTGATTTTAATTTTTGAATTTTGAATTTTTAACTTTGAATTTTTAATTTTGAGTTTTGAGTTTAGAGTTTTGAATTTTGAATTTTGAATTTTCAATTTTAAACTTTGAATTTTGAATGTCGAATTTTAGTTTTGCAATCTAACTATTATATTTTGAATTTGTAATTTTGAACTTTTTGTGGCGTCCGTGGCGTAGTTGGTTAAAGTGCGTGGCCGCTATGTCAACGAACTTTGGAGACCCAGGTTCGAATCCCAGCAGCGACAGAAAATTATTTGAATTAAAATAATTTTTCTGTACGGCCGCCACCTCTCTGCAGACAATGGCAAACCTCAGAGAGTAATAAAAATGCCATGTAAAGCTTCTTGAGAATAAGAACATTCCGTTCATCGCCGTTCGGAGTCGGCGTTAAGCATGTAGGTCCATTTCTCGGTCAATTGTGTACAAACTTAATAACACGCACAACACAATTGATCATAAGAAGCTGGGTCAAAGTCCTTTCAAGGGCTGAAATGGCCAGTTATTTATTTTTTTATTTTTTAATTTTGAACTTTGAATCTTGAATTTTGAATTTTGAGTTTTAAATTTTGAATTTTGAATTTTGGATTTTGAATTGTAAATTTTGAACTTTGAATCTGGGATTTTTAATTTTAATTTTTGAATTTTGAATTTTGAACTTTGAACTTTGAATTTTTAATTTTGAATGTCGAATTTTAGGTTTGAAATCTAACTATTATATTTTGAATTTTGAATTTGTAATTTTGAATTTTGAATCTTGAATCTTGAATTTTGAATTTTGAATTTTGAATTTTGAATTTTGAATTTTGAATTTTGAATTTTGAATTTTGAATTTTGAATTTTGAATTTTGAATTTTGAATTTTAAATTTTGAATTTTGAATTTTAAATTTTGAATTTTGAATGTTGAATTTTGAATTTTGAATTTTGAGTTTTGAATTTTGAATTTTGTATTTTGAATTTTAAATTTGAAATTTTGAGTTTAGAATTTGAAATTGTGAGATTTGAATTTTGAGTGTTGAATTTTAAATTTTGAATTTTGAATTTTAATTTTGAGTTTTGAATTTTGAATTTTGAATTTTGAATTTTGAATTTTGAATTTTGAATTTTGAATTTTGTATTTTGAATTTTGAATTTTTAATTCCAAATTTTGAATATTGAATTTTGAATTTTGAATGTTGAATTTTGAATTTTGAATTTTTAATTCCAAATTTTGAATTTTGATTTTTTAATTTTTTGTATTTCTAATTTTTTATCTCTCATCTGTCATTTTTAATTTTTCATATCTCATATCATCTTTCATCTTTCATCTTTCATATTTCTTCTTTCATCTTTCATTTTTCACCTTTCATCTTTCATCTTTCATCTTTCATCTTTCATCTTCCTTCTTTCATCTTTCGTCTTTCATCTTTCATCATATTTCGTCTTTCATCTTTCATCACATTTCGTATTTCGCCTTTCATCTTTCATCTTTCATCATTATTTTTTCATAATTAATCTTTCATCATTCATCATATTTCGTCTTTCATCTTTCATCTTTCATCATATTTCGTCTTTCATCTTTCATCTTTATTTTTTTATAATTCATCTTTCACCTTTCATCATATTTCTACTTTCATCTTTCATATTTCATCTTTATTTTTTCATAATTAATCTTTCATCATTAATCATATTTCGTCTTTCATCTTTCATCATATTTCGTCTTTCATCTTTCATCTTTATTTTTTTATAATTTATCTTTCATCTTTCGTCATATTTCGTCTTTATCTTTCATATTTCATCTTTATTTTTTCATAATTCATCTTTCATCTATTATTTGAATGAAGCAGCATCTTTCTTTCAGCAGCATTCATCTTTTATTTTTCATCTTTCATCTCTCGTCTTTCCTTTGTCATTTTCAATCTTTTGAAAATTTCAATCTTGAAGACAATTTTTTAACAATTATCATTCCTTGCAAGGCTTTAATCAAGCATCTTGTTATGTTGACTTTACTTCACTCAAGGATAAAATCCCCCCAATGACATGTAATGTTTTAATGACAACCAAAGTGCAATTTTTCGAAAAAATTTCGAAAAATTCCATTCATCCTACTTTCTGCTACTCCATTCATCAGCTTTATTTAAATTTTTATTGATTATGGAATGTTTCCATTTAACAATAGTAAAAACAAAAGGATAAAAAATCATAAAGATGCCCCAGTATAAAATTCAAACGAAAAGCCATGACTAAGAAAAAGGCCGTACAAATAATGCAGCTAAAATAAGCAGCAGGAATTTCTATGTCATTGTGATGATTGCCGCTTATCATGACACTGACAGCAGCAGAAGCAACAGCAGCAGTTGCCTCAAGACAAGCGTCGGCAAGAATTATCAGATAAAAGATAAAAATGCTAGCAACATTGAGCCGGCTTGTATACGTAAAAACGTTACACAAAACACTGAAAGAACGGGTGGAAAAAAAACTTTGCAAGCTTGCCAACTGCAACTTGAATTGCTAAAATGCCCTCAATGATTTCAATCTCCTCCTTTGCTTTGGTTTTAATTTTCATTTCCGCATTTCTTTTCTTCTTTTCGTTTTCCTATGAAAAATTTGACATTTAAATTGCAGAGAACTCGAGCTTGAAGAGCTGTGCATCGTAAGTGGTTTTAGGATGAGGACTAAAGTCAGAGTGATGATGTTACCGATCAGGCGGGGCATTTTCTACGAAAGGAAGTTGAACATAAGTGCCATCTTCAAAGTTGACAGTGGAAAGGAGACGAACAAAAAAATGTGAAGTGCTGCAATGAATAGCATCAGCATAACCATTGTGGGGTGCGTGGTGGGACAAATAAATGGTAATGTGTTGGATCTGCTTTGGAGTGCAATGTCAAGCGAATCAAAATAATTAATTGATTTTTTAATTATATCATTGTTCCTGGAAGCTGGAGGGGCACCCCTGAAGAACTGTTTCAAGCTAAGGCAAAATATATCATATTTAAATGACTTGTGGAATAAGCAGCACTTTTTGTTAGAATTAATTATTTCTGTAAATAACTGAAAACAATTTCGAATCAAATAAGATTCTGAAGCATGAAGAAAAAGTTTCCAAAAGTTTTCTGGTATTGGTTGAAAGGATTTTGCAATCAGGCAGTTATTAATATTTTAATACGTTTTGAGCCTTAAACGAGCATCCTTGTGCAGAAAAATTAAAAATTATAGAAATAAAAAAATTATTTGAAAATTTGTAGAAACTTGTTGAAAAAAAAAACAAAACAAAAACTAGTAAGAAATGATCTTCGACTGGGCCGAAGTTAAAATACCCCCACGGCCGAACCAAAGTATATTCAAAGCCTTAAGCAATCAATAAAATGTTTATTTGGATACAAATTTTCGTTATAGTTTAAACAGAAAATATTCGCTTTTGTGTTTTCATAAAGTCATTTTGTATGGGAGGTAAGCGTGGTTTTCACTCGATTTTCTTAAATTTCATACACAGAGAACATGTTATATATCGAAGTTCATATGCAAAATTGCAAGTCCATATATTAATTTTTGTGGAATTTATAGAGATTTCAGCTATTTGATAAAGTTACTTTGTATGGGAGGTAGACGCGGTTTTCATTTGATTTGGTTGAATTTCATACAGAGTACATGTTATATACAAAGCTTATATGATGAATTTCATTTAAAAATCTAGATAAAACTGAAATTTTGAACCCGACCACCTCAGATATCGATGAAATTTTGTTCATAGCTAAATTTGATCAATACAAAAAAACCCTCATTTTTAGAAATGACTGTTTTGCGATTTTTTGGGCGTGGCACAGTGGGAAAGTTTTCGAAAAAACGCGAAAATGGTCGAAAAGAGCTCCATTTAAACTGCAATAACTCAGAATCGGCTGAACCGATTTCCATGATCTTGGTATCATTAAAAAGATATTTTAACAGACTTTATGACACGTTTAAAAAATAAAAAAAATTACACTGTAAAAAATTTTATAACAAAAAGAAAATTTTACCTAACGAAAAAACCAAAAAGATCAAGGGTTTTTTTACAGTGTATTACTTTTTTAGAAAGGTTTATCCTTCACCTATAACATATCAAAAAATAAAAATGGGTTCTTTTTTAGTTTTTTTTATATAATTTTTTAAGTAGTGGCACTTCTAGTAATTGCCCATATATTTTTATATTGAAGCCACGAAAAATAGCCAAACATCTGTTATATTACTGAGAAGTGTTCAAATTTCAGTTATATTCAAAATATACTTATAATGTGCAAAGATTATTGATATAATATGCATAAAAGAAAATTATGTATGTATACAGGTAAAAAAAATAAACATTGTCCCAGAAAAATTATGAATATGTTTTAACCCCAAAAAGTTCTTGCGGCCGTACCAGCCCAAACCAATAAGTATACAGGTAAGCGCATAAAATGCTTACTGTAACTGTGTTTCTAGGATTAGCAAAATAAACACACTGCAGGTACCCCTAATTAAAGAATTGATTTTAAAATTGCCTTAAAAATTGCTTCGCAACATAAACCAACCAAAACTTTGTAGTGGCACCAGGCTTGCCGAAAAAAAAAAAAATATTGAGAAATTTTATAGAAGCAACAATTTTGAAAGGAAAATTCAAGGCCGAAGACGTTTTGATTCCTAGCATCCTAATGATTCCATCTGATAAGCCATTTGAATTTAAGTGTCTTCAAATTCCTGTTCGCCTTGCATTCGCCGTTACCATCAATAAGTTGCCAATCAATCTTTTAAAGGACAATCTTTATAAATGTGCGGAGAAATCCAGTTTTCTCGCATGGCCAACTCTACATTGTTTGCTCCCAATTTGGAAAACTATCTGCACTATTTGTTTTTACGAGCAATGCTAAAAATACTAAGAATGTTGTTTATACCATTTTTTTTATTTGCCTGGCGAAGCGGGCGGAGATTCAGCTAGTTCTCTAATTATTATTGACAACTAATTATAAATTGCATAGTAAACCAAACTGAACATAATTCATAATAGAGCCAGATCTGACCACCGTCTGACAGTTCAATCCTAAACGAGAAATGGAACCTCTAAAAAAAATGCTTTACTTAAATTAAAATAAAAATTGAAAAGGTCTGGCCATACTCATGTCTGGCAAAGCTTAATTGTACGAGTATTTTTCACATAAAAGCTTTTTAATTTATGATATTACAAATATTTTATATTTTTTTTTTTTCAGGTGCCTGCTGCATCAATTCTGATTCAGGTGTGTCCATGCATAAATTTGAATTCACACTCACAAGTTTGCGTGTGTGTTAAAATGATGTTTAAATATTATCAGATTTATTCAGGCATGCAAGTATTAAATACTTTTTTCAGTTCTCTGAAAAAATGAGAATTTGATAGTTACTCTCATTAGGTTATTTTCCCGTTTATGTATAGTCTCCAAAATTACTAACAAATGGGAACATTTTTCGACCAGCTTTTCCGTCCACTGAACAAATGAAAAAAAAAATAATAATAAGTTGACTGTAAACAGCTGGAGTTATTGACACGAAAACGTCAACGTTTTGTTTTTAATTTTGATTTTGCTTATGTTTTTATGTTTTGACGTGACAAACTTACGTTTTACCACGCAAGTTTTCAAAAAAGTTGAAAATGCATTTTTTCAAAATTCATCGGCGTTGCATTGAATTGTTATTCGCTGAGTATAAGAGCTATGATTAAAAAAATGATACGACCGTAAAGGTTAATTCTTCGACTGTATTATAAAAAAAAAACAAAATGTCGTCGAGACGCGGTGGGAGCTGCTTAAGCAACGCAATTGAAAATTTGTTACATGGAATCATTACTTGCTGAATATTAGTACTAGAATTAAAAATATGATACACCTGTTCTAAGCCCTCACAACAAAATTCAACATCAACATCAACATCAACATCAAAATCCTGCACTTCGTCAATTTTTTGACATTTTTTAAAAAAAAAATCAAACAACGTCAAAAACCGCTTCAGAAATTTTGAAAAAAGTTTTTTTTATTCTTTAAATGTCAATAAATATATGTACAAAATTTGAAAACGATATGAAAAAAAATTCAAAAAAAAATTTTTTTCTTTTAAATTTGTAACCTATATGTCCCCTTAAGTGACAAATGTGCTCGTACATCCAAATACAAAACACACGTACTCGATTTTCTCACAGCACTAATGACGAACAGTTATTTTATTTTGCTTTTATTGCATTATTAAGTAAAATTATGCTCTCGCCACATACTGTTGCAGCCAGTGATGCCACATACATACGTTGTTAAGTATAATTTTCCACGCTTAAAACACATTGCCTGGCGCCAGACCGGATTGTTGCTTTCTTTTATTTCCACGTATTTATTTATTTTGCTTTTAAAATTTTAAGCTTCATTCAATAAAATATAATTATATCTACATACATATATTTAAAAATCCATTGACAAATAGTTATGTAGAAGGCAGAAAAACATTAATCCTTATCATCATTTAGTAGCTACAATATTATACTATAAAAGCACATTTTATGGTAAATCAAACAGTAAACTAGCGGTTAAATAAATTAAATTTAAATAACTATATAAAGGACAATGGGACGTTGATTCAAGGACCTGTGAGAAAGTTAAATAACTTTTGTTTAATTCTCACATTATCTCAGATCATTGTACATACATGCAAATATCAAAAACAAAATTATGAAAATATTTTCCACCAGGACGAAATGTAAGTAGTGAGTGAAATAATTATATGTATGTGCATAGGCTTCTTTTTTACATTTTTACCTCTCTTTATATTATTAATGCACTTAACGGTAAAATTAAATTATGTAAAATTTCAAGGCCGTAGATTAATTTTTGTGAAATTTTCAGAGATTTTACAATTTTTGATGATTTTAAAAAGTGACGTGTATGCGAAGTGAGCGTGGTGGGAAGTTTTAATACTTAATTTCAATATGATATCCTCAGACGGATATTGTGAAATCGATTTAAGAGGTAATGGTGATCAAGAATAAATATACTTCTCTAGCTTACCATGCCTTCTTATAGGCGAATAGTTTCATTGGGTGAGTAATCAGCTCGTTCTGTATAAAAACTGTTGCCTGTGTCAACACACCCGTATTTATTTGGACGTGAAAACATATCCTTATCTTATTTTGTGTCCTAATCCTTGTCCTTATCTTTGTGCTGTTCCATGTCCAATTCTGTGTGTTTATCCTTGTACTAATACTATATCTAATCCTTGCTCAGGGAGACTTTCACAGTGTGACCCTCGGAGAGTATCGTGCTGGTTGTGGTAGTTCAACGTCTCGAACAGGTCGGTGTGATTGGCGTGGAGTTACGCTTAATAAACTGGGTGACAATGCCCATAAATTCTAAGAGATGTTAGATGGGTATCGCTTTTCACCAATAAATGTGGATGGTGATCCATCTAATCATCCATAATTGCTACTGTTGTGATGCAACATTGGTTGCTATCCATACAGTTTATTTATTAATTTAAATATACACTTAAGTATGGTGTGTAACCGGTGTTGAAACTACTATGACAGGGCATTGGTCACATCTGGAATTATAGAAGTCACGTCCAGGAGATGGTTGGGTGGGCATTGTATTGGTATTAGCATGGTACTAACATTCTGAAGATTTATCTGTTGGTTGTCATTTCCATGAACCTCGACGCCATTGTCATTGGGCAACATGAAATTAAGCTCATACGGCAGATGTTCACGTTCAAAAAAAGGAATTTCAATCTGTATTTCCAACCAATAACTCGCAGAACCTATAGTCACTGAGTTATTATTCTTTGTGGCTATTATCTTGTTGCATCAGTGTATCAATGTAGAATATTTGTCTTCAAGGTCTCATGACGTAGCGCGTAATACCACCGAAATGTAACGTTAATTCAATATTAACTTCACATATTTTTGGTTTTCCTATATTTGTAATGAGGCGAAAAAGCAGCCAAATATGTCGTGCCACAACTTTCTTCGTAGCACTTTGTAACTAATATGTAATGCCATGCAACGCCGTTGCGTTTTAGTAAATATCCCTTTTTCAATTTGTCACACCAAAGTTATTTAAATAAAAACAAAAAAATGGGTGAAAATTCCTTACTTTTAAGAGAAAACCTTAAATACATTAAAAGTATTTCTCTTTTGTAGCATCCCAGTCGGAAGGTAGGCGAACACCTCTCTAAATACCCCTTACGTAGCAGCTCCATACAAAAAAAGACATGGCATTTGGTAGTAAAGGGGTATGATCGGTGAATTTTAAAGGATGTGCCAAGAAGCTATCTTGGGATGATCGCTTTTCTTACTGGGATGTTATAGCAGGAGACAAGAAATATAAAGAAGAGTGAAGAGTCAAATGCGCTCAAAACATAAAATAACTAGAAGACTTTTTTGTTATATCTTGTCTATTAGAATATCTGGTAGTTTCTTATTTTTTTTTTCATAGAAAAATGAATTTATTATCATACCTTATCAACTCTCTACAGATAATTCTGCAGACAAATGCAGGTGAAAACAAATTAAAAGAAGTAACATTTTGGTCAGTAGCGGCATGTTTTTAAGATTACTTTTAAGAAATAAAAAATACAAAAGAAATTTGTATTTAAAGAAATTTAAAAAATATATAAAAGGTTATAGCAGAATATATTTAACAATGATTGGCCCAAGTATTCGAGCATATTTTATACATTCCAAATAATGTTAAGCTTTAGGTCATTAGTCTTCGTGAACAAACCAACCTTATCTTTTCTCAATTAAGTAGAATTCAAAACATTGAATGCGAGTGTTTCCACACTTAACCACGGAATCACCAGTGATAGCGATATAGTTTTAAACCGTTTCATATGATGCTGTTTTTCGAAGGATACATCTTCCAATTCAGGGTAATAAATAATAATTCAGTTAATTAGCAGTTTATGCAAACGCATATGCATGGTTTTACACTTTTAATTCGCACTCAGTGAAACACTAAAACTAAAACACACAACTAATACACTCATATACACACAGAGCCACCACAAAACACATTATAAAAGTATTTAAAAGCAAACCCAACAAAAACTGTATGTGAACCGAAACATTTACAAAAACAAAAACAAGAACAAAAACACAGCAACACCACAGCACTTAGCTACAGCTAAGTCATAGTTGTTATCACCATCATCATCATCATCATCATCATCATCATCATCATCATCATCATCATCATCATCATCATCGTCGTGATCATCATCGGCATCATGCTCTCCGCAACATCAACAACATTAGCATCAGCATCAATAGCAAGCAACAGTAACAATGAACAACATCTTGTGCTGCCATCATCAACAGCTTCAGCTGCTTATGATGCAGGAACAAGGAACAACAACATATAAAAAATCATATTAATAAAATAAAAAAACAACACAAATGTTTTGTTGTTTTGTTGTGGTTGTTTCTTCTTGTATTTGCAAAGCAAGTCGTCCCCTCATACACACACACACGCACCCTGCCAGCCACCCACACTTGTTGATTGTTGGTTGCGAATGTGTTAATTGCTGGGAGGTCTTTGCGCTAGCGTTGAAATTTTTAACAAAGGTTTTAGCGTGAAGTTGAAGTAAGTGTGAATGTGGGTGTGTATGTGTGTTTGTTTGTGTCAATGTTAGTGTGCAGTAAATGCGTGGAAATTTCTAAACATACCCAGCCGACAATGGCCTTTCTTGCTCGATTAAAGTATACTTTACCGTTACAATATATGAAATGGGGAAATTTTTCATGCTACCCGAACCCGGTAGGAATACATGAAGAACCAAAATTTTTAAAAACAACATTATATCTGGGGCATTTCATGTGAAGCGGACAACGAAAAAAAGTGAGGTTATGAAATTCGTTCATATTGGGCGTATTTGTACTTCTAGGGGATATGAACGTGTTCACATAATATTTTTTTGATTTGAGGTTTAGCTGTTAAGATATGGGATTCTATAGAATTCACCAGAATGACGGAAGGGTTTTTTGAAATTTTATTTTCATATTGAAGAGAATTATTATAAAATAAAAAATGTATTTTTTTTTTGATTTTCGAATCAGATTTTAAATTTGAATTTTTTTCCAGTTTTAAAGCAGAAGTAAGTATTTCAAATACCTGGAGATCCAGGTTCGAATTAAAATAATTTTTCTGTACGGCCGCCACCTCTCTGCAGACAATTGCAAACCTCAGAGAGTAATCAAAATGCTTCTTGAGAACAAGAACATTGAGTCGGCGTTAAACATGTAGGTCCGGTTCTCGGTCAAATGTGTACAAACTTAATAACACGCACAACACAATTGATCATAAGAAGCTAGGTCAAAGTCCTTTCAAGGGCTGAAATGGCCAGTTATTTATTTTTAGTTTTTAAAGTATTTCAAATATTTTTTCTTCGAACTTTTTTTTTACAACTTTTTTTAACAGCAAAGGTTAACATTTAGAAATTCTACCATAAAAATTGCAGAATAAGATCTTAATTAGTTTAAGAGATAAATCAATTAGAGTACGTAATGTATTACTGGGCCCTTGGTAAAGTTGGCGGGTTAGTGTAAAAGAGACATAGCCTCATAGTAAACTTGATGTGAGATCTCCTATTTATATAGAATGACACATACTCTGAACTAGCTAATCATTTGATACCTATATATGCTTAATAATAAATTTATAACTAAATAAAACAATATTGTATCAGAAGAAAAAGATTTTATTGTATAATTTTTACAATTTTACTATTGCAATCAACACTGGTACGTTTTATAACCATGCCTTCAGTAGTTGAAACAAAACTTGGTACGTTTTTGTTCCTGGAATAAATACTGATGGTTAAAATCGTGGTTGGAGAAAAATTCTTTGGCGTTCAATGGCATCTTTGGAGCAGTTGTAAATGGCTGTTTGAGATAAATTATAAATATAAATTTCTAGTATATAACTGATTTTTCTGAAGTTATTCCTTTCAGAACTAAGAGATGTCGTTATTATTCGTATTTCGTTGCCACAATACGAGAAAAAATCACGTAAAATGCTTTACTTGACTATTGCTTTCTACACATACTTCTGTTTAAATTATTTTATTTTAAATTTAAATATTAATATTATTAAATATTAAATATTAAATATTAAATATTAAATATTAAATATTAAATATTAAATATTAAATATTAAATATTAAATATTAAATATTAAATATTAAATATTAAATATTAAATATTAAATATTAAATATTAAATATTAAATATTAAATATTAAATATTAAATATTAAATATTAAATATTAAATATTAAATATTAAATATTAAATATTAAATATTAAATATTAAATATTAAATATTAAATATTAAATATTAAATATTAAATATTAAATATTAAATATTAAATATTTAATTTAATTTAATATAATTTAATATAATTTAATTTTATTTAATATAACTTAATATATTTTAATTTAATTTAATTTATTATAATTTAATTTAATTTAATTTAATATTGTTTAATTTAATTAAATTTTATTTTATTTTAGTGTAATTTATTTTCTTCTCTTTGTTTTATTTTATTAGATTTTAGTTGTTTTTTTTAATTTTATTTTATTTTATCTATTTTGATTAATTTTATTATATTTTTTTTCTATTTTGACGTATTTTTGTCAGATTATTGTTAAGAGTTGTTTAGTAAAAAAAATAAAAAAATAAAAGAGTTGTTTAGTAAGTAACAATAAATACGTAGGCTGCTACTTATATTTCGGGATCTGACCACTCTCGTAAAAACATTATTATTAGGAATGTGACGGATCCGCATCCACATCAGTTAAAGATCTGAAAGAATTAAAAAAGAAATAAAGATCCGCAAAAATCCAACATTACTATTGTAACACCAAAAGTAATGCATGCCTTCCCCCGAAGAGCTCTGGCTTAATTGCCTATTGGGTACTTAAGTACCTACGTGTGTGTGTGTGTGCAGAACATAATTATTCCCATGCAATATATACCCGCCTTCTTGTGGCTATAAAACTGTGGCAATAATTGCGGTCTGGGAAAAATTATTAACTTCATCTTCTATGCTGTTGCTTTTATACGACTTTTTGTTGTTGGTTTTTTTGTTTGGCCAACTACATAAATTTATTGTGGCAAAGTAATTTCATGTTATAAGCTCCACATAATTTTGGATAATGAAAAAGTTGAGAATTGGCTGTAGCAGAAATAAAAACTTGTTGTTCGGTTTCACATAACATAATTGCAAATACCATAAAGCGTGATGAAGAAGATTAAAGAAGCACGAAAAAAAATTCCTATGTTTCACTTAACTAGCCAAACTAACTTAACTCTGATGGGATGTTTCCAATAACAAGTATCTGTGGACTATGCTGGTGTTTGATTAGACTGCAAATATACTCGGAGCTAATAAAATTATTTCTAAGGTTGGTAGGGTTTGTCTGACAGGATAGCCTAGTGTATTTATCAATATTAAAAAGAGTGAACTTCCTAAAATAATAAAGAAAATAACATAATTTTCACCTTAACCCAAATATGTAAATAAACTTGCACCGTTTCTTGCCAATTTCTAAGCAAGATTTATCCCTACAGATAAGCAAATAACCAGAATAAAAAATAACAAGCAACCACCAAGACGTAGCGAAGGACAAAAGCAAAATGCCGCACAGTGGATTACAATCTAATATTCTGGCCTTTTATTTATTTTTGAAGTAAAACTTTTTTAGCCGCGTATTCATTCAACATTACGAAATGGGTGTTTCGCTTGTTCTGAAGCAAAATAAGGTAAGATGGAAGGGATGCGTCATGTTATGATGGTGCGGATTGACAAACTATGGCATGGTTCCAAGGCGCAGTGTCTTGTTTATATGTTACTTTACTTGAAAACATGTTAGCGTCCACAAGATATATTTAGTATACTCGAGTAGTTTTTTATGATCGGTTATCTTACATCTAACATCTTTGTTGAATGATTTTCATTATAATAAGAAAATTAAGTTTCTATTCTAATATCAAGCAAAAAATGTTAGTATTAAGAAATTTCTTTACTTTAGTTTTCAATAAATTCTTTACTTGAATCAAGCAAATTGTTCTCAATTCAAGGAAAATCGATTTCTGAAATCAAACAAACTATTTTAGTTTTCAGCAAATTGTTACTTGAATCAAGCAAATTTTTCTCACTTCAAGCAAGTATTAGTCTTGAATATCTATATATTAATACGAAAATATCGAATGTTGTGGTACACTTTTTTAATATTTGTAATAAAAAAAGGGAATAAAACTTATGTCATTGGAAAGGTATTGTGCCACAGATGTGCCGAAAAATAAAAATAGCAAAAAAATTTAAATAATTATGTGATAATTACATTTTAAAATAAAGGTATGCATTCTCATACCCATGGCTGTAGTTTGAATCTCTCTCCATTTCAAGTTTTGCAAACAGTTGTTGCTGCTCTCTCTCTCTCTCTCTCCTTTTGCTTATCGCATTCAGTGTTGCCAGATTTTTTTTTTTAAAAACTGCTAAATCTGAAGAAAAAAACTGCATTTTGAACAAAAAAACTGCCATTCGAAAAAACGATTTGTTAAGCATTTTCTTTAATTTTTTTATTAAAAACTGAAATAAAACAAATTCATTTGTGTATAAAATTGTTGATGTATTTAATATATAAAAAACTTCTGGTATTTTATTCACATTTCAGATCATTTTAAGATAAGTAATTCAGGTATTTTTAATGTTTGTTTTTTACATATATTATTATTTGCAATAGTCATACATATCCCTATTAAATTTTTGTATCATAGTTTTTGATACGTCAAAGCTTGAACAATTATAATTGTTTTTTGTTTTTTTTTTGAGAGGGTTAGAATTTCTAGTTGTCTAAGCGACTCATCTTGTCGCTTTTGCCAATCCAACCTTTCAAGTACTTATTTTCCTCCTAGGATCTACAAGACTTACAGCCTTGAGGCTTGAAAAGAAAACACGCAAATTCGCGCAAATAGAGAAGTGGGGTTGGTTCATGTTCAATGATCAATGCGTGAAATTGGCTGAAGCTGCTGCTGAAGTTTAAAGCAGGTCTGCTTTAAAAAAGTAATTGAACCATAATGATTTTTTGGTAAAGAGAATTTATGAAAACTACATAAGATTTTATATTTTCATAAAAACTGCATTTTACCCTGAAAAACTGCATTAATAATGGAAAAACTGCATTTTTTTTAAAAAAACTGCCAACCTGCTCAGAGTTAAAAAAATGCCATTTGCAGGCAAAACTGCCATTCTGGCAACACTGATCGCATTCCACATTATTTTGCCAAACAAAAATTGTAGCTGAGTGGCATTATTGGTGTTGTTTCTTTTTCAAAATATTTATGAGACCAGTTTGAATCTCTCTCCATCTCAAGTTTGCTGCTTTGTTGCTGCTCTCTCTGTCTCTCTCTCTCTCTCTATTTGCTTATCCCATTCCACATTATTTTGCCAAACAAAAATTGTAGCTGAGTGGCATTATTGGTGTTGTTTCTTTTTCAAAATATTTATCAGACCATGGAGAGAGCAGCTACAAGATCCAAGATGATTCAATCATGCAATGGAGTAGTTGCAATTTTTATTTTACAACAAAAAAAAAATGCTTATATGACCTCATTACGAAAAAATCAATTTTTCCTTGCAACAACAATAAAAACACTAAAACCAATAAAAAAATGCAAAAGCAATAAAAAAACTTGCATGGAATTATAACTCCATGACTATTGGCGCTACGGTAAATTTTATAGAACCACAGTGAAGCTGAGGTTTTTCGTAACATAATAAAAATAAAAAAATTAATGGTGTCATAAGGCCTCTACGCGAACCCCTTAAAGTAACCTGAATGCTAGAAATGCAATAGCAAAACCAAAAAAAAAAAAAAAAAATATTTTATTCAAATTAAAATTAAGACAATTATAAGACATGAATTTAGTTACGCACAAGTGCAATGATTAGACAAGAAATAAGATTGGCAGGGATTTGGACAAAGATTGGGACCAGGAATAAGATAACAAGTAGGACAAAAATTTCAATACTAATTAAAGTAAAGAATTGGACAAGAATTAGAAGAAGAATTTTGAAGATGACTTCGACAAGGATTGAGACAAGGGTAAGGAAAAAGATTGAGATATACCTAAAACAATATTTGGGATTACAATTACAAAAGAAATGGGACAAGGGTAAGGACGGGATTCTGTCAAGGATAAGGTCAGGAATTTTGACATGAATTAAAACAACAGTTTGGACAGGAAGAAGGACATTTATTAGAACAAATATAAGAATAAGAATGAAGAAGTTTGGGAACAAAAAAGGATAGCGACAAGAATAAAGCAACACTGTCACGTCAAAGTCTACGGATGTGTCCAGGATACAGCAAACTTACTAACCGACTTCTCTTTACTTTACTTTGCCAAACGTTTCTCAATAAAAATAAAAAAAAAATACAAGAGAAAAATCGATTTTGATATGGTCGAATTTCGACCACAGGCGATACTAGTAGAAATAAACATTCTTGAGTTGTAAGCAAAATTTTCTTAAATTAAGCATTTTTTTCTTAATATCACGTGTTTTAAATTTGCTCAATTCTAGCAAAATAATGCTTGAATTGAAAAATTTACGCTTGAGTGTGAACTGATAGCGTATTTTCCTGGTTAAATCATAGAATGCTTAAATTTTTTCTATCCGTGTAGGTATGTGAGACTTACCTAGCCGAAAATGGGGTTGCTTTTTTGTGCCTTTTATAAATTATTAATGTCTTTATATTTTCCAGCCGCAGTTGATTCGCCATTTTTAAATTTTTATTTATTTTTTAACTTCAGATTCGGAGTGGCAACAATGAACGACTTAGCCATAACAGCCCTTGAAAGGACTTTGGCCTAACTTTTTATTATGAAGTGTGTTGTGCCTTTGTGCAGATGTTACAGAGAGCCGAACCTACAAGGTTTATGCTAATATTCTCAAGAAGTTTAACATGATATTGTTTACTCTCTGCGGCTTTACCATTGTCTACAGACAGTTGACGGGCGATGAAAAAATTAACTTTAAATGAGTGTCAGGTGGGATTTGAACAAAGTATCTCGCGGCTTGTCAAATCAGCATCGAATTGTTCTTGCCACTCTAACACGTTTGGCAACAACCTCAACCGCAGATCCAGAATCAGTGATCCAAAAATTCCCCAGAGTACCATTTATGTCCTAAAACTCAATTTCAGTCAATTAATCTACTCATTTGGTATCCCTCAACCCACTGTGCACCGCATGAGCACATCGCAACAGTAAGAAAACATAAAACTTGCGTAGCCACCCACCATACTAACATCATCCTTCCAACTAGCTGGCGCAAGCAAACAGGAACTCACAGTTGCCATAGCCAAAGCGAAAAATTATTATAATTTGATAATATATTTTAGAGCTTCGTATAAATGGTGTTACCATAAACAGTATGAGCCACACCAAGTCCAACGTAGCACCACCCGCAGCAGTGAGCACTTTATAGCCAAGTTAATAAGGACGTAATAATAATAATGAAGTTTGCCTGATAATCATAACGATGTTGATTTAGTTTATGGTTCAGTGTTCTTGGCCAGCTCGTTGTGACTGGTGTTGCTGCTGTTGCTGCTCCGTGTAAAAGCTACTTTGAATATTGATGCGTACGTTCTGACATTTTGATTTTGGCTTCAGTTACCGTTAGCATTTGTCGGAATTATTGCAAAATTCAACGCTTTAGGTTGAATTTGATTATGATTAATATCGATGAATTATCCAAACCTGGCAACTGCTCAGAGAAAAGCAATTGAATTGCGGCTTAATACATTTCTGTTCATTATGCATATAAAGTTTCATTTAAGTGAACTGACTATAGAATTTAGCTGCCATAAGGAATTCTTTCTAATCAAAGTAGCATTAATTACACAGTGCAACAGTAAAATATTAACCTAGATCACTTTGGATGCATATCGTTAAAAATGGCTTGTTCTATTGAATAATCAAAAAGACAATTGAAAATCTTTTAAACAGTTAGATCTAGCTAAGGACATATAGATATAGCTCGATATTTATAGGGATATAGGGACAAATTTTTTTATATTTAAGTTGGCACTACTGTCACAGACATTTGTGTCAAATTACACAGAAGGCCTTCGGGGAGCAAACTCTATCGAAAGCATGAGTTTATGCGTCCAAATGTTCAAAGAGGGTCGAGAAAGCGTTGAAGACGAGGCACGGCCAGGACGACCATCAATATCAGCTGATGAGCTACTCGTCAACAAAATCAAAGAATTGGTGCTCCAAACTCGTCGATTGACAGTTCGAGACTTGTTGGAATATCGGGAGGATCAGTAAAAGCTATTTTGAGTGACCATTTGGGCCTCAGAAAAGTGAAATCTCGATTGGTTACAAACAACGCTCAATTTCATGTAAAAACAGCACCGCGTTGATATGTGTGACTATGAAGACAAAATGAAACGCATCATAACTGGAAATAAGACTTGGGTCTACGCTTACGAACCGGAAACAGCCGATCAATCGAGTGAATACCGTCATGAAAATCAAGGTCATGTTGACAGTTTTCTTCGATTATCGTGGTGTGGTGCATTATGAATTCTTTCCAAACGTGTTATACGTCGTTTGCGTAATGCTATGCGTCAAAATAAACAGGGAAAGAATGAAATTAAAAATTATTATTATATGTATATGTTTACTAGCTTTTTCCTGGCGCGCGTTGCTGCACCCAGCAATTATATCGCAACATAATAATTATATTCGAAACTTTTCTTAGACCCATAGTTTAACACCACTGTCATTTTCCACTGCCCGTTACAGTTTCCCAGTTACAGTTACAGTTTAAATAGTAACTCCATTTTGAGTTTGTATGTAAATACTGCTACTTTTACTTTCAAAGCTATTCGATAATACAAATTTTAATTGTATGGGTGGAGCCACACCCCCTTATTTAATGCCCGTCCCAGTTTTCTAGTAGATGGACATTGCCCAGTTTTAGTACAGTTGCCGACAGTGAGCATACAAACTAAATTACCAAAAATGTAGCCAAATCGACGAAAACCATAGGATATATAGCATTTTTATTGATTTGTGGGTGGTAAAAGGGGGTGTGACAGAAATTAAAACCATCTTTAGCTTGAAAAAAATGTACTGCCAAAATTTCAGTTCTATCGACTCAGCAATTTTGAAGTTTCCAGCCAACACACAGACATCATTTTGCTTTTTGTATATATATTTTGAATAAAGGTTATTGGCTATAACTTTTGATTGGTAAGAGATACTGAGATAATTTTTTTTTAATAAATTATTATTTTAGCTATTTAATTTATTCAAAAATATGAAACCACAATAATGGAAAAAAAAATTTCTTCAAAAAAATCAAGGGGTAGGCCTTGTTTTTTGAATCACAAAAATGGTTTTTAACTTTTGCGTAAAATTGAAACAACTTTTACGTACAAATGTTATAATGTTATAACTTTTAAATATAATTAAAAGTTTGTGAATTTGAGTTTAAATTATTTTTACAACAAAAATAATTTTTGAGTCTGTTTTTGAGGAAAACTCCAATATTTCAGACCTTTTTTGAAAAAAATATTTAAAATATATTTACTCAACTAACGGTATTTTTGCAATAAGGTTTTCATAGTATTTTGATGAAGCTTTAAGACAAAAAAAAAAAATTTAACACAATATATAAAAAAGCAGCGGAGATATTTGAATCGAAAGTCACAAAATTGAATATCTGATTGTTTTTCTCGTAATTTTGTGTAACACTGTTGCATTAAATATATCGTTGTAGTAAAATTTTTCATAGTTTTCAAGATATGTTCATGTTTTTCATATCAAAATAACGGAAATTTTTTTAATTTTACTAAATTTAAGAAATATTTTATATATTGTAAATATTTGCACATGTTACCTAAGAAAACAACTAAAAATATTTCATTTTGTAAAAAATTTGTACTACAGCACCATCTGGTGTCCAAAGTGGGTCAAAGAAGATAGTGCTAAAAAACTCATCGTACCTGAAAACTTCTATATACCACTTTTCATTCTAATCGCATTAGCAGTTTATGAGTTTTAGGCAGTTTTGTAAAAAATTTGTACTACAGCGCCCTCTGGTGTTCAAGGTGGATCGAAATTTATAGCCTACAAACACGCACCGTACCAAAAAATTTCTATACACAAATTTTCATGCTAATCGGATGAGTAGTTTAGGAGTCTATTGCGGCCTTACAAACATAAACTCCTTTTTTATATATATAGATTATTTTTTTAAAATCATGATTTTTGTTTTGAGATTTTTTAGTTTTTGTAACAAAATGAAATGAATAGTTTCAGACAAATATTTCTACTTTAAATTGCCGCAGGATTTTTCCATATCAGACTTCTTGTTTCCGAGATTAAGTGTGGGTCGTAAGACGATGTTTACTTTTTAGAGTCTACTTCAATGCCCTCTATCGGCACCAAAAAAATATTTAAATAAAAAAGTATTTTTTCTTATTTTTGAAAGGTGTATTATTTTAGAATTACATAGACATATGAAGACAAAAGTATTGCAAGCCAAACGAAATTTTATTAGGAAGTGAAGAAAAATTTCAATACAATTTTTCTTTAAAAAAACAAAATATCAAAGTTAAACAGATTCAAATATTTACTAAGTACATAGTGATTTTTAAACAGGTGTTATTGAAATTATCGCAAACTATTAATGTATTAAGAAAAAAAAAAAAAAAAAAATTACTATAAATATTTATTTAAGTGCGTCAAAAAACAAAGTATTGTAAAAAAATATTTTTTCACCTTTTAAAGTGTACTAGTAGTACCTTAAGCGGTGAAATTCTCAGCAAATCCCATAGAATTTATGATACATCAGAACACAAGGCAGCCAATAAGAAGTCAATTAATTATGACAGAGAGTGACACGAAGTTACAAGAAATTTCCTAGAGGGAAATATTTTCATTGAGCTTGTGTGCTAACTGGTTTGGTACACCGAAAAAAAAAAAACAATAGTAAAGTCACCTAAGCCGGGCTTGTGTGAAAATAATTTATATGGAAATGAAAATTTTATGCTTATTCACCAAATTAAGAAATAAGTTGATTACACTGTTCAACACGAAAAAAAACAACAAGGTTCCGACAATGGATTCTGGTAGAGGGAACAAAAAAAAAATACACGTGTATCGGCGTTTTGAAAGTTTACGTCTGAGTCTTATTTGAGGGGGATTTTATTTTCCCCCATTTGAACATTCTTATAGTGAATCGGCATAGGAAATCATGTTATCCTTACATTTTTCGTATAGGATATGTTCTAAGGATTTATGTAAAATACTACAAGGAATATTTTTGTGAAACATTTTAACCCCGTAACTTCTCAATTGATGGGTCTTTTTTGACCTTTTTGTGATAAAAGGCAAAACAAGACCCATAAAACAAGGATATAATGGGTTAAAATGTTCCACAAAAAATTTATCATAAAATTCTACTATAATTCTCTGAATACATCAAAGCCAAAAATTCAACTTAAATGCTAGAAATAAGTCAAAACTTAAAATGTGTTAAAGTGTTAATTTCGTACTTATTCAGAATTGATGCTAAAATGTCGCTCAAAACTTGGTTTTAGGGGGTTACTTTATATGAAAAAAGTGTTTTACTCATTTGGCACATCATACTTAGCAATAGCAACGAACCTTATAGGATGCACTTTGGCTGATAAGATCCATTTGGTTCAAACAAAAAACTATGAAGGGCAAAATTAAAACAAAAGTTAATGTTAATCCCCTCCTCCGGTTCCCATTATTTTATTGTACCAAAACTTGAGACCATATACGCCATATACCTGTTTTTTGTGTTCACAACATTTTAACCCATTATATCCTTGTTTTATGGGTCTTTTTTGCCTTTTATCACAAAAAGGTCAAAAAATACCCATAAATTGAGAAGTTCGGGAGTTAAAATGTTCCACAAAAAATATTTCTCGTAGTATTTTACATACATCCTCAGAACATATCCTATACCCAAAATGTAAGGATAACATGATTTCCTATGCCGATTCACTGTAAGAATGTTCAAATAGTGGGGAAAATTAGATCCCCACTAAAGTAAGACTCAGACGTAAACTTACAAAACGCCGATACACGATATTGTTTTTTTGTCCCCTCTACCAGAATCCGTTGTCAGAACCTTGTTATTTTTTTCGTGTTGAACAGTGTTATGAAAGAGTGACACGAAGTTGCAAGAAATTTCATTAAGGGAAATATTTTCATTGCGGTTCTGTGCCAACAGAGAAAAAAAACCAATATGTAGTAAAGTCACCTAAGCCGGTCTTGGTTGAAAAGAATTTGTATGGAAACTAAAAACTTATGCTTATTCACCAAAGTACTTAATTTATTGTTTTATAAAAAAAAAAAAAACAAAAAATGTATAAAACAATATATTACTTTGATGAATAAGCATAAGTTTTTAATTTCCATAAATTTTTTTTCCTATCCAAGCCAACTCAGGTGATTTTACTATCGTTTTTTTCGCGGTGTACAAGCCGTAGCTTGTGGTGATCTGTTAGTCATGAAAGACTTTTTTATTATTTATCAAGATTTACTGATGTACTTCCTGTTGACGCTATAACAATTGAACATTAACTTCTTTTTTATAGAGCTTCCCAATATTTGTCATTTTAATAAGATTAACTGAAAAAGATTGGCTCAAACCAGTTGGCCAAGATAATGCTGCCTTAAAAAACTCAAGTCAAACTGAATAAAAAATTGAACTGACCTGTAAACTGAATAAGTAAATCGTGTATGTTGGATATATTTGTGTGTATGCAAGTACTTATGTATGCTTAAATGACCAAAGGCTTATATTAGATACATGAACACAAATTGAATTTATGCAAATGAGAGTTTAGGTATATAATGTGTGTGTGAAGGCGTTTGTATGGGCCTGTGTAAAATATGTATCCTGCGGCAAAATATGTTTCCCAATGGATAAAATTTGCAAATATGTATGTATGTATATATTATGGAAAATAGCAACCGACAAACATTTGCATGCATAGCTATTAACAATATCTAAGTTAATACACACACACACACACACATATATATACCAATATATTGGTCCGATGCGCGTGTTGTATATGTGTGCAGCATAATACATACATCACAATGTTATGAACGATAAACTGCTTTCAGTCGGAATAAAAATATCATTAAGAAATAAGTATGAAATGTGAGTTCTATGCCTCCCTTTCAAGCCAGCAAAAGTAATTTTTATCAAAAGCTATGGCTTTGGCTGAATGAATGAATGCATGAATGAGTGAATGAGTGTGAGTGTTTGTTAATATTGAATTTTGAGCGTTGTTGTTGGTGAGTGGGTGGGTAGCATGACGCGCCAACTTGCTACGCATGCAGCACGTAATTCTATGTGAGCTAGGTCAGGACCACGACGCAAAAGTAAGTCACCAAAAGTTAACTAACTGTTCAAGTAGGATTCTAGCAAAGAGTGACAAAATTAAAGAGAGTTGCTTCCGAGTATAAGAGCGTAAAATTGAGCACAGAGAACGCAGGCGCCGCAATAAATAAAGCACGTGTATTCATGCCAGACAGTCTTGTAAAAAAATGCACCCCTCCTGCTCCACTCACTATACACCATATGTTATTATTTAACGTTTCAAAGTCGCCTGAAAGAGTGCTTGTTTAAACTCATATTTAAATTTTTTCGTGTTATTGGATTGTGTGCTTTTTGGCGCTCATCATGTTTGCATAGTTTTTGGCGCGAAAACTTTTGACATCGTTGTTGCTGAAAGCACATCGTTTTTGTTTTTTTTTTGCGTTTTATCGCGTTCTCGCTAACTTGCTACGTAATGTATTCATATTTTGTTTTTGTTGTTGTTGTAATTCGCCTGATTGTTGTATTTAGCTCCTAGCTTATCTTCACGAGTGGTGGTCAATAAATCACTTCACAGTTTTCTCCTCATTTTTATTATTTTCTGAAGGACTCAATATTTTTGTGCAGCAAAAACATTTTATGTCCTTATCATATACAAATTTTCTTTGGCTCTGTGTTCGTTTATGTTGGACGATATTGTTTCGGACATGTTTTTGTTGGCAATCAATGTTTGTTTGAGTGTGTGTGACTGCATAACCACGGGGTATCCCTGCTAATCAGCGCAGTTCAACAGTTCATTGCCTGGACTTTTGTGCTGTTGCAGCATCGCGCTTCATGTATTTCATCTCGTTCATGAGCACAACTGACGCGTTACCAGCTTGAGACCATGACTCTGTTGGTGATGCAGATGAGGACATGATGACAATGATGATGATGATGATGATGATTATAATGTGAATGTTGATGAAGATGTGAAATGATTTTTGGTTTATTGATTGTGGTTTTTTGAATTTTATTAGACATTTATTTTACTATTTAACTTCTTTGTTGACTCGTTCTATATGCTTACATTTATTTTGAAAACGCCAGGTTGCAATCAAATGTCATGGGTATGTAGAGTAAAGAGTAAGAAAGAAACAGAAAAACCTATTGAAATAATTTCTAAAAAAAAAAATATTAAAAAAGAAAAAATTAACCCGTGACCGACTCGGGGCTCAATTTAATTTCTATCCATGTAAAAAAAAAAAACAAAAAAATGTAGCGGGATATTTCAACGATACAACCGTGAGTTTTAATATGAAACGTATATTTATCGCAATCCTTAACCTTATACTTATCCTCATCCTTATTCTTATCCTTATCCTTATCCTTATCCTTATCCTTATCCTTATCCTTATCCTTATCCTTATCCTTATCCTTATCCTTCTCCTTATCCTAATCCTTATCCTTATCCTTATCCTTATCCTTTTCCTTATCCTTATCCTTATCCTTATCCTTATCCTTATCCTTATCCTTATCCTTATCCTTATCCTTATCCTTATCCTTATCCTTCTCCTTATCCTTATCCTTATCCTTATCCTTATCCTTATCCTTATCCTTATCCTTATCCTTATCCTTATCCTTATCCTTATCCTTATCCTTATCCTTATCCTTATCCTTATCCTTATCCTTATCCTTATCCTTATCCTTATCCTTATCCTTATCCTTATCCTTATCCTTATCCTTATCCTTATCCTTATCTTTATCCTTATCCTTATCCTTATCCTTATCCTTATCCTTAGCCTTATCCTTATCCTTATCCTTATCCTTATCCTTATCCTTATCCTTATCCTTATCCTTATCCTTATCCTTATCCTTATCCTTATCCTTATCCTTATCCTTATCCTTATCCTTATCCTTATCCTTATCCTTATCCTTATCCTTATCCTTATCCTTATCCTTATCCTTATCCTTATCCTTATCCTTATCCTTATCCTTATCCTTATCCTTATCCTTATCCTTATCCTTATCCTTATCCTTATCCTTATCCTTATCCTTATCCTTATCCTTATCCTTATCCTTATCCTTATCCTTATCCTTATCCTTATACTTATCCTTATCCTTATCCTTATCCTTATCCTTATCCTTATCCTTATCCTTATCCTTATCCTTATCCTTATCCTTATCCTTATCCTTATCCTTATCCTTATCCTTATCCTTATCCTTATCCTTATCCTTATCCTTATCCTTATCCTTATCCTTATCCTTATCCTTATCCTTATCCTTATCCTTATCCTTATCCTTATCCTTGTCCTTATCCTTATCCTTATCCTTATCCTTAACCTTGTCCTTCTCCTAGTCCTAGTTCCAATATTGTTCATAATTCATTCCTTATTCAGTCCTTATTCTTGTCTAATTTCAATGTTTCTATAAATCCATGCAACTAAGGACCTTTTCCGATTTTTAAGAGGTTGCCTTATGGGCCAAGATGCTACTATTAATAATTTTTTATTTTTAATCAAGAGTGTCACCTTTTTTGTCGTTTCAAATTTACAATAGCACCTTCATATGGTTCCCGATATATAATTCCATGTAGGAAAGGGAGTCCAATATTGACGACATTCATTGTAAATTTCGGAGAAGTTTTTTTGCTGAGTGTAGCGAAAAATCGAACGTATCAGTAACTGACGAAGAGAAAGATGCGATAATCGACCAAAAAATTGAAGAGGAAGTGCACACATACACACGTGCTCCGTTAAACTCACACATATTGCAATACGTACTGTTGTTTTGTAGTTGTAGTATTTAGTTTATTGTAAAAAGTAGAGATTAAAAAAGGAGAGAGAGAGAGAGCGAAAGAGTGAGACGCACATAGCATAAAACAAACATTTTTACAGCAGACAGATAATTAAGAGAATTTCAAAGAGTAGGCAACACACAATGAGCGCAAAGATCAAGAGCAAAACAAGAGGGATAAAATGTGAGAGAGTGAGAGAGATAGCGGAAGTGGGTAACAAAGTGGGTGGCTGATAGGCAAAAAAACACAAACAACAAACATCAAATTGACTGACTGTGCTTGCAACAGTTACCAGTCAGATAAACTCATGTACCGTTAACTCGATGTGAATGCGAATGTGTGCGGGTGAGTGTGTGTGTGCGTGTGTGTGTCGTTAAAACCAATGAAGATGCTACAAACAGGACGATTGGCATTTTCAGAATTCAGTTCGTGCCGGCTTTTCGAACTGTTTGGACGTGTTTTGTTGCAACTCGGTTCTTAAGAAGATTTAAATAAGTTGGTCCAAGTTGAAAGTTTTTTGCTGTGTCTTTCTATTCGGGGGAGTAGAGAGTGTGGTGCGAGAGAATAGATGTACGCGAGGGCAGCGACGAGTTAAGCATATGTGATAGTGTTTCTAGTTTGTGGACTTTACAGAGCATACAAAAAGGATACCTTAATCGGCGCACACACACATACTTATACACATACACGAACACACATAAATACTTATACATATGTACATATGTTTGTGCATTAAGGCCTTACAACTTAACAGACGAGCAAAAACAAACAGCCATCTGAGCGTATGAAAATATGTGTGTCCCAAAAACTATGCAACACTTTTCTGCTGGCATAATTTACTCAGCTCTGTGAGTGATTTGTTGACAGACAGTGTAAAAAACAACAACTATAACAACAAGAAAATATTGACACAAACCGAGTGAATGAAACAATTTTTTGTGCTAGTGGAAATCCTACAATGAATGCTGTGCGACCAATATATACAGGACTACCTGGCGTGCAGCACTAATCCTGGCTGTTTTCGGTTTTTTTTTTTGCTTTATTCAAAGAATTTTCATATCTCTGTGTGCGTGCTAGTGAAAAGTGTTGAATAAATTGAAAAAAAAGGTTCCACAGTTTTACAGCTCGTTGCGCCTGAAAAAAGGCTATTTAAAGCAGCAAAGCTTAGCCAAAAAGGTTGTGCTAATAAAATCCTCTTTATAATACAAATAATAATAAAAAACGAAAATCCTTTTACTGTTTACTTTGCTAAGCTCTGATTTGCTATGCCTAGGTGTGGAACGAATGTAATAAAATAAAATAAAAAAAAAAAAAAATCAAATAATCTCAAAATAAGCGCCTGAAAAGCGGCAACAATTTCTTATAAAAGTTTCCAATTCAAAATTATTCATGCACACAAACACAGCTCTAGCAAAAAATGGCTGCTTTTAACGGTCAAAGGTGTTAAGAGGTGTCAGCAACAGAATAAAAAAGCAAAGCAGCATTTTAGGCACTAAGTGAAAAAAGTGTCTAAAAGTCACTCTCAAATAGTAAAAGCGCACAAACACACACACACACACCGTAAACGCACAAAAGGAATTTTTAATAGACTGCAAAAACAGCGCGAAAATTTATTGAGTGAAAAGTGAAAATAAATGAAAATTGAAATAAAGTAGCAGAGCAAAGAAGAATGTGAACGGTGATTATCAGCTGAAGATAATAGAGACGAAAAAGAAGGGAAAGAAAATTATTCCATTGGCTACGAAAAGCAACAAAAAAAAAAGTTAGTTTTATTTTTTGATTTTTCTCTACAGCTGTAAAAAGAAAATTTATTACCTTTGGCAACAGCTAGTGAAAGAGCAAGAGGGATCAGTGAAAGAGAGAGATAGAGAAAGGGAGAGAGAGAGAGAGAGGGAGAGTGTGCTTAAAGTTAATTTCATTGGAATCTTTAGTGTTTTTTTTTTTCAAGCGCATAAAAATATGCTTTACTTTTATGTCAGCAAAATCAAACAGTCATAAAAATAGACACTCTTCTTCAAAATTATAGAACCACATAAAAATTGAGATTTTCATCATCACACAATGGCAAGATTATTAATTTTTTCAACAAAAAGGAAATAAATAAAATACAATTTTAATTCATTTAATTGAAATGCCTTGTTATTAATTGTTGTAAAATTATAGATCAGTAGACTTTGAAGTGTTTGAATAATTAATTCCCTTAAATCAAAAATAAAATTAGCGCAGTGCAAAATGGGAAGGATTGGATACTTTAAAAAAAAAATCACAGTTTACGAAATAATTTTAATTATGACGAAAAAAATTCACTTGTTTCCAACTGTACATAAATCCTCAGAATTTCTTGCTTTAGATGGGTGGCAAAACAGAACCGAATGGCATATCAGTCTGAAAATTTTAATGCATTCTTGTTAAAGATGGTGCTTCACAAATTTCTAGTGAAATATGCGATTGCAACGACATTTGTTTTATTTTTCAGGGATTTTTCTCCTTGTTCACGTATTTGATTGAAGAGTGAGAACAGCAAGATCAGTTGTATGAAAAATTGGGTGAACAGAACTACGTCAAAAAAAGACCAAGAGGTTCGATAGCCAATCAAACATAAATCAAGGATTTATACAGAATTTTTACAAAATGGCTTGATCAGTGTTTCACTATCATGTCTGAATTTTTATTAAAATTTCTTTAAAAATTAAAAAATGTCCCAAAATCATAAAAAGTGTTCGACTTCTTAACCGGGCATGGCATCTCCCATCCTACATCAAAACAACGCCAAAACGAAAATACTCTAGAAGTAACCACCCGATTGACTTCAATTGACTTTCAAAATATGTTGTCTTGTTTTCTTACTGAACGTAAGAAAGTCTTAAGTCTTAAGTCAGTGAAGTCTTAAAATGTCACTGAAGCGTGGCATTTGGCAACGAAGCGTGACAGCTCCCATACAACGCCAACACCTAAACGAATATCAAAACTAAAGGGTGTATCAACAAGAGGTGCAGGATTGCAAAGACATATTATTAAAGGGGGCTTCTCGTAAATTTTTGAAAAATACACTTTTTAAGAAATTTTTTTTAAAAGAAAACTTTTACACTTATTAACAATATTCCTTTTGGGCATTATTAAATATAAGTTAAAGTTTACAAAAAAGTTTTTTTGCGATTTTTATTCCTCTTGACCTCTAGAGGGCGTCATGCAAAAAGTCTGTTTTAGACTTTAGGACACTTTGTAGATCTCATGTAACAAATTTTCGTAAAAATCAAAATGGATTCTATTTTTAAGACTTAAAACTAGGCAGTAAAAAACTTTAAAATACATATTTCATTATATTTTGATGCTTTTATATAAATATTTCTGAAAAATAAAAAAAATCGCCGTTTTTTTGGGGCGATTCACCCTTATATAAGAAAAGAAAGGGTAGTTTTTGAAGTTTTAGGGGCTTATCGTCTAGTTTTTCTAATAAATAATCAAACATTTATTGGTTTATTAAAATCGGTCTAGTATATTTGGAGAAAAATGTGCTACCAGTTTTAAAATGGTAGTTTCGAGAAAAACAGTCTATTCATGCGCGAACGGCGCACAGTGGTTGAAAGTTGGAAATAAATGTCAAAATTCATGTTCTCTTCTTAACATTTTTTAAATTTACATCGTTTAAGAACTGTTCAATAAGCATCAATCCAAAATATTTTTGAATTATACTCATTAATTTTTTGTCTAGAGGCCCTCAAACTCGAACAATGCAAAAAAAAAAAAAAATAAACTGGAAAAATGATGTAAAAAGTTGATATTTTTTCAGAGTTACCACAAAAAAACGGGAAGAGATATTCCTCTCCTGTTTTTTTTATTTATTTAAATAAAATATATTGTTTACCTCTATTTTTTAAAAAAACTCAAATATAACGTGGATATGAAAAAAAACCGTAACTTTATTTTTTAGCAGAATGTTACTTTGTGAGCTCCAAGTTACACCAAAAAATCCTTCAACGGAATGTATTTATTGATCTTTTACGTAAATATTTCCAATAATTAAAGTGAGCTCTTTTGAGCTTTTTTCACAAGACATGACAATAACTAAAACCGTTTTGAGACAAATATGGAGTTGCTCAGTCTCAAGGCTTAGTTCTTTGGCAATTATCCTTAGTATACTTTCAGGCATACTTTCATTCAGGTGTTAAGCCAAACACTTCGTTCAAAAGTGTGACATACTTTATCTTGTTTATTATGGAACCAGCAATATTGCACTGTCTTATTGACCATTTAAAGCTCGCAAACGAATTTTTATATTTTTTTGCGACTGTAAAAAACTATAAGAAAAGATGAAAATCTGTCTGAAGCAAGTTTAACATTATCCCTAAAAGTATACTCAAGTAAATTTTGAAAGTTGCTATCATCGCTTATGCAACAATTATTACCGGGAGTTTTATTTTGAAAAATGTTTTGTCATTGTCTTACAAAATAATATCTTACAGTATCATGAACATTTTATGTTAACGGTTTAGATACTCACCTTGGATACAAGTGGAGTGAAACATTTTTTGGGGAATGAGGGCATGGCGGAAAAAATGTTTTTTTTAATTAACATTTTAATTTAAGATTTCTGACAATTGAATAAGTCATAGAAAAAATATAGCGTTTTTAATGTTTATGTTATATGGGAGGTAGGCGTGGTTGTGGGCGGATATCAAAAATTTTTGTTTTTATCTTGATATAGTCAAACTGAACTCATGTGCCTAATTTTATTGATTTACGACGATTACTTCTATTTTTTGACATTTTTTGTATGGGGCTCAACCACTGCGTGGCGTTACAAATATGTATAACTATAACTTTTTTCTAGTAAAAATTTCTTTATAAAATATTAGGAGGCAATTTTTGATTAAAAAAAATAAAATAAAATATATTGTTTACCTCTATTTTTTAAAAAAACTCAAATATAACGTGGATATGAAAAAAAACCGTAACTTTATTTTTTAGCAGAATGTTACTTTGTGAGCTCCAAGTTACACCAAAAAATCCTTCAACGGAATGTATTTATTGATCTTTTACGTAAATATTTCCAATAATTAAAGTGAGCTCTTTTGAGCTTTTTTCACAAGACATGACAATAACTAAAACCGTTTTGAGACAAATATGGAGTTGCTCAGTCTCAAGGCTTAGTTCTTTGGCAATTATCCTTAGTATACTTTCAGGCATACTTTCATTCAGGTGTTAAGCCAAACACTTCGTTCAAAAGTGTGACATACTTTATCTTGTTTATTATGGAACCAGCAATATTGCACTGTCTTATTGACCATTTAAAGCTCGCAAACGAATTTTTATATTTTTTTGCGACTGTAAAAAACTATAAGAAAAGATGAAAATCTGTCTGAAGCAAGTTTAACATTATCCCTAAAAGTATACTCAAGTAAATTTTGAAAGTTGCTATCATCGCTTATGCAACAATTATTACCGGGAGTTTTATTTTGAAAAATGTTTTGTCATTGTCTTACAAAATAATATCTTACAGTATCATGAACATTTTATGTTAACGGTTTAGATACTCACCTTGGATACAAGTGGAGTGAAACATTTTTTGGGGAATGAGGGCATGGCGGAAAAAATGTTTTTTTTAATTAACATTTTAATTTAAGATTTCTGACAATTGAATAAGTCATAGAAAAAATATAGCGTTTTTAATGTTTATGTTATATGGGAGGTAGGCGTGGTTGTGGGCGGATATCAAAAATTTTTGTTTTTATCTTGATATAGTCAAACTGAACTCATGTGCCTAATTTTATTGATTTACGACGATTACTTCTATTTTTTGACATTTTTTGTATGGGGCTCAACCACTGCGTGGCGTTACAAATATGTATAACTATAACTTTTTTCTAGTAAAAATTTCTTTATAAAATATTAGGAGGCAATTTTTGATTAAAAAAGAAATCAAAATACTTTAAAAAAAAAATTGATTTTTTGAACATTTTTCATGAGAAAGTCACCTTAACAGCTGGTCGTTGGGTAGTTATCAAGTCAGGCTCGTAGCCAGGACTTTCCTTGGGGGGAGGGGAGGGGGAGTTGATATCAAAAATATATAGATAAGTACGTACTTTTGATTAATGATCTGATTTGCTTGGTATTTCGCGTCTTCTACGATCCTTTGGGGGGAGATTTTAACATCAAAAACCCCCCTTGGCTACGGGCTTGCATCAAGTGTTACCATTTGTCATTTATAAAAGCGTGAAATTTACCATAAAATGCTATTCAGAAAAAAAAACGAACTGAATTTGTTGAATTTTATCAAGAAAATTCGAGTTTAATCGCTGTTACGATTTCCCTCGTAATCATGTGCCTTCTGAGACATTAGTGCGTAACATAATAAAAAAAATTTTTAAAAATTGGCTCAGTACAAAATGTGGAGACATCAAAACGTGAAGGCATTTGACCGAAAATATTGGCGTAATGAAGAAAATCTCTCACCGTGCTCAAGAACACGACCTTTCGATGTTTACACTTCAGCGAATATTGATGAAAAATTTAGCTCTGCTTGCGTACAAGGTAAAATTGATTAAAAACCTGCAGCCGGACCTTCGGACTACCTGCCGGACCACCAGGAGAACCGTACGTTTTCTGATTGGGTCTTGGAAACAAGAATGGTGTCGGTGATTTTTGCAGAATTGTGTTTCTGACGAAGCTCTTTTTCACATTTCACACAAAATTACCGCATTAGAGGATCCGAAAATACAGCAGTGGTTCAAGAGATGTCAATGTACTCACAAAGAGTGACAATTTGGTGGAGTTTGTGGGCCGGAGGCGTCATAGTACCGTACTTTGCGAAAACGTAGACGGAAGAGTCGTTACGGTCGATGGAGTGTGTACAAACATAAAGTTTTTTGTGGTCGTAAATGAAGTATGAGAACAAAACCGTCTTCTCCTTTCAACAGGATGGCAATACGTGCCATAGAAGCCGTAAAACTATTGTGTTAATGAGCAGGAAGCTCCCTGGTCGCGAAATTTCTAAGATCTAGGTTAACTTCTAAGGTTAAGAATAAGATCTACTTTAAAACCGAAAAAACGCAAACAATTCCCACACTCAAAGCTAAAGTTTAAGTCCCCATTGCCGTAATAGGGTCCCAACTATGCGAAAGAGCGGTTGAAAATTTCGAAAAAAAAGGATTAAGGTCTACAAATAATTCTTTGTTTAATGCAAAAAATTCAAATGCAAAAAAAAAAAAACCGTTACAAACGTGATAACTATAATAGAATTTATGGCCTTAACACTGTGGCGATGACAGCAACATAAAGAAATGTAAAAATTATTGACGTAACAACGTTACGTTTTATCACGTAGGTTTGCAAAAAAGTTAATAAATTGATTTTTCAAAAGTTCATCGGCGTTGCATTGAATTGTTACTCAACAAGTATAGGTGTTATGGTAATAGTAATGACACGACAATTAAGGCTAATTCTTTAACAAAAATAAGAAAAACTAAAGTCATGTATCGGGATGGGGAGTCGGCTGCCTGAGCAACGAAACTACAAATTTGTGACATTGAATTATAAAGTACTATGTATAGGTACTACAGTTAAAAATGTAATATTCCAGTAAAAACGGGTTGTTAGGATTCACGATAAAAATTAATCTTATGACGTCAAGATGAATCGGAGAAAGCTGCTACAAGTTTAAAAAATACATCTAACATGCAACGGCGTTGCATGGAATTATTGCTGTTTAAATTTATTCGCTTCAGTAAAAGTTATAAGACAGAGATAAGAGATTTATACTTGGCCTTACGACAAAATTAAAAAAAACACTAAATTATGACGTCGTTAGGTCACGTATATGGCAGCTTTTTTTAATTTTTGAAAAAAAAAAATGCTATATTGTTGCATGAAATTTTCGGTCGCTGAGTAGAAGTGCTACACAAAAATTTATTGTACGAAAGTTAAAAATGGTTCTCTGATCTCATAACGAAAAAATAATTCTTTTGAACCACGGAGGCAACCGCTTAATATGTACAGTAAAAATGCAACAAAAATAAAAAAAAAGTTGCATGGAATTATAATACCGTGAACAATTGCTGCTACGGAAAATATACAGCAGTTTCGGCTAAGTCGTAACACAAGACGTAGAATTATATAAACCTTAAATTAGAAACAATCGAGTTATACACTTGTTATTGATACTAAAATATAGAAAAAGTTGGTACATTTTTTTCAACTTGTTTTGTTGGGGGGTTTTATGTGGTAGATTTCGCATTCAATTACTTACAACTATTAGCTTGCATTTAAAATAACAATTATAAAACCATGCTGCTAAAATTAAACCCTCCCCTCTCACAATTAAATAACAATTGACGCATAATCGCGAATAACGTTGTAAACGAAAAAATTTTAATTTTTGACTAGAGATAAAAAACGTTTTAAACATTGTGGGCTCAGAGTTAAACACTCTGATTTAATAAAACTTTACCATACATAAGATATAAATATAAATATAAAATATAAAAATATTTTATATAATTAAGAAAAACAACTTCATTTGCTTTCCAAATGTAGACTAAACTTTATTTTTCAATTCTTTTCAAACTTTACAAACTAAGCTCTTAATATCTAAGTCAGCATAAAGTTGTTGACGCTTGGTTTCTTTTGCCGTTATCGAATGTATTCTACATAAGCGTGAGATTGCTGACGTTTGGCCTTTTTTTAAGCGTGGGACAGCAGCTGCTGAACGGAAGCAGACTTTGCTTATGTTGAATATATTCGATAGAGTTTGTTTATTTTGTTATTGCATAACTCCTCCAACCCTTGGAATATTTGCACTCCTTGCAAATGGATTGGGATTTTTACATGACTTATTTTTTATTATTACTGTGTTTTGTTTTTTATTCTTACAGGTTTTTGTCTTATAGATAATAATAAAAATAATCATTAGCGATAAAATTATTACAATTGTCGAACCCGTAGTAGTTTTATTTTGGAATTCAATGTATTTAATTAATTCTCTATTTTTAATATTATCGATGTGGAGTTGTTCCAAAGTAAAGTTATTAATTATTTTGGTAAAGTTAACATGAATTACTGGCATAAGTATACTACTAGTAAAATTCTCAATACGGTTTTCAAACATAAGCTCATTTAGTAGCAATCTACATTCACTGAATTTTATAATGTTGTTGTTTTTGATTAATATGTCTTCTTCAATACAGTTTTGATCGATTTTAGTTAGTTCCAAATTTTTTGTTACAATTAAACCTTCATTTAGCTCTTCAAGTGAGGATACATTGTTATTCTTTAATTTACATACATTACTTAGCTTTAGGACATTTTTTAGACAATCATTATTATGAATTTTTAAAGATTTTTTTGTAATTACATTCTCTTCACTAAGATAAACTTTGTTTTGTTGAGTTATTACTCTAGCAATTTCATGATCTAACTCTTCTTTATTTTCATTTGGAATTGGAATAATTAATGCGTTATAATAAATTTCAGTAGTAAAGTTTGGTATACTGATGCAAAATATAAGCGCGTTTCCAAAGTACAGTACGTTTGACTTAATGAATCTTAGTTTGTCAATAGTTATGTTAAATTTATTCTTTTCTTGATCAGTCATTATGTCATGTGGGAGCACGTTGAGCTTGCTCATTAAAATAGTATCCATTATTTTGTCTAATTGCCTGTTTATAAGTATTAAGTCTGAGTAAATCTGAAAAATAAATTTGGATTTCTCCGCAAAGCTAAGGACTTTGTTCGTCATAATAGTTAGATTTCCAAGAAATTCGTTTAGTTTTACCTGTTGCTTGTTAACGTGTTCGGTCACTTGTTTTAAGTTTTTTATTAGATCATTATTAATTATAACTTGTTTGTTGATTTGATCAGTCATTTGTCTTGAGTTTTTATCTAAGTTCTGCAAATGGCTGTAAATTTCTTCGGCGTCATCATTGTCCATTGTCCCGTATAAAAATTTTATAGCTTTCCCAGCAATATTAAATAATCCTCTTTTACCACGCTTTTCCGTATGGGTAACAGGGATGATTGTATTTAAAGTATTATTTGCTAGCACTAATTCTCTAGTCAAAAAGTCAAAGTCATTGCTGTTGGGCATGTTTAACTGTTGAATGTTGTTTTCAAGTGTCTTAAGTATGTTACTGTATTCGCTTAGTTCGACTATGTGCAAAATCTTGGTATAGTTTTCTACTATTATTTTCTGTTCTAATCTGAGTACTGTAAATCCATACTTGTTGTCCACTGGCAATATCTCAATGAATTTTCCCAGAGTCAGGGGAAAAATTAAAAAGAGAAGAAACATCTGAAAAAGAGCAAATAAATTAATTTGTTTGGTAGTTGTACTTCCTTTTAAGTTGATTTGCATAATATCTAGTGTTCCGTTTCGTACTAGTGTCTATAATGTAGTTTCCATCTCGTTTATAGTTAACAAGTTTTTTGTATTTGGGTGTATTCTTCCCTATGGCCCTATTCTGAACTATATTTCCTACCAATTCAAAATTACTTCTACGATTATCGTTTAATTTGTTTGTTCGCGTTCGCTTTTCTTCCTCAAACCGTTGTGCTAGATTGCTAATCTGATCACTAGTTAGATTGTTTTCAATAAAATCGATAGGTCGCATTTTCGTAGTTGAGTGAATGGTGTTATTGTATACGGTGATTATCTTAAAAATTTTATCATCTATGCTGTCTGTACATTTTTCGACTTCCAAAATCCTTAGATGTTCATTAAGAGTACCATGAAGCCGCTCTATATCTGAATTTCCTGTCTTATTATGAGCTGTTGTCGCATGGGAAATAATGGAATTTTCTTTAAGAAATAGCTCTACAGAGTTATGGAGGATGCACCTTTCGTTATCGAAAACTAGCTTTTTCATCTTACCGAGAAACCGGATGCGTTCCTTTAGCGTGTAAAGTATTGATACCCATGTTCGATCCTTTAATTTGTGCGCGGTTGCGTATTTACTGAACTTATCTATAGTTGTTAAATACATTATATTTCTGTAAGGAAACCATATGTCGATGTGGACAATATCATTAAAGTTACTTGGCGTTTCCGTTATTTTCAATGGAATTTTAACTGGGTGGCGGTCATGTTTTGCTAGTGAGCATGTCTCACAATTATTTACAAATTTTGTTATTAATTTTATTAAGTTTGGGTAGTAATATTTCACTTTTAATTCATTAAAAACTTCTTGAATTCCTCTATGATTTTTCTTGTAGTGCTCTTCTTTTATCAGGGATAAAATTTGCTCGTCATCGGTTATGTCTATTAGTTTAATATTGGACTTTAATAGTTTTAAATTAACATTTCTTGAGAAAAATTGGACAAAAATACCTTGCACCCGTATAAAAAGTTGGTCATCTTCGCAGTAGATGCACATTGTGCCTTTATCTTTCAAAACCTTTTGTAAGATTACTTTTAAATTACTTTTTTCGTTTACAGTGATATAGTTGTGAGATTTTGCGTTCACGGTTTTCGTTAGAATTTTTTCTATGTTTCCCTTTTGTATGTAAATTTGATTTCTATAAATGTTTATAGGTTTTTCTGTAATATGAATGTAATCTATGTCGTCTTCCGCTGCACTATGTATTGTTGCGTCCGTAGAATTAATCTCAACATTATCACCTTCTGAATCCTCTGAGTTGAACAAAATGGCGTCAACGACTTTTCCATCATTACCATGATTATCTATTCTACTTAACCCGTCTGCAACTTGATTCGTTTTACCCTTGATATAGGTTATGTCAAAGTCATATTCGTTTAACATGATCTTCCAGCGTTGTAATTTCAGATTTGGCTCTTTTATGTTATGTAACCATATCAGCGGTTTATGATCGGTACAGATGGTAAACTTCCTTCCGTATAAATACGTTCTAAAGTATTTTACTGACCATATAATGGCGAGAAGTTCCTTTTCAATAGGCGAGTACCTTTTTTCATGTTCGTTAAGTGTTCGCGATGCGTAGCATACTGGGTGGCCATTTTGGCTTAGTACGGCCCCAATAGCAAAGTTCGACGCGTCCGTTGTCAGTGTAAATTTCTTTTCGAAATCAGGACACTTCAGTATTGGTTCGGTAACTAAAAGCGTTTTCAATTTATTAAATGCAGATAGAAATTCAGGATCGCATTTATTTATTTTTGAATCTTTTTTCAAATATTTAATTAAAGGGTATGCCACCTTGGCGTAATCCTTAATAAACTTCCGATAAAACCCGGTGATACCTAGAAATTGTTTGATTTCCTTAACTGAGGAAGGCACTTTAATTTTTTGTATTGCCTCAATCTTTGTATTGTCGGGTTTAATTCCGTCCATGGTAACTACATGGCCTAAAAATTTTGTCGTTTGTGCTGCAAAATTGCACTTATCAACCTGAATTTTGAGATTTTTCTCTCTAAGTTTTTTCAAAATTTTAGAAATGGCTACCAAGTGTTCTTCGAAACTTGTTGAAAATATAAGAATGTCGTCCATGTAGACCACACATATCTTATTTATGTAGGGTTCCAGAATACAATTCATCAACCTTTGAAACGTTGATGGGGCATTTTTGAGCCCAAACGGCATTCTTAAGAACTCATAATGTCCACTGGATGTGGAGAAAGCTGTTTTATGGCTATCTTCAGGTGAAACCTCTATCTGGTGAAAACCTTTCGCCAGATCTAGAGTTGAAAAATAGTTGCACTTTCCAAGCTTATCGAAGAGTTCTTCCATATTTGGTATGGGAAACCTGTCGTCTACAGTTTGCTCGTTTAGCTTCCTGTAGTCTACTACAAGCCTCCATTTTTGTTGTCCAAATGAGTCTACTTTTTTTGGAACAACCCAAATGGGTGCGTTGTAAGGGCTATTACTTGGTTTTATTATTCCTTGATTCAACATTTCTTTGATTTGTCGATCTACCTCGCGTCTATGAACTTCGGGGTATCTATAACATTTAGCGTAAACTGGAATATCATTTTTCGTGAGGATTTTGTGTTTAATCTCGTTAGTCATAGAAAGGTTATCACCCTCCCTAAAAAATACGTCCTTGAATGAGTTCAATAAATTTTTAAGCTTATTCGTGTCTTTTCCATTTAAGTGTCGAGCAAAGGTTTCTACTGGCATTTCGTTAAAATATATCTCTTGATTAAAAACAAACTCGTTATTTTTAATATTTCTATCATAATCTTCTTCTTCTTTATTAAGATAAATTCGGTTTTCTGCGTTTCGTGTTTTAAGTAGTCGGTTTTTATAGTCAATAACCGATTCAAGTTTGTCTAGAATGTTGTTACCTATGATTCCATCGAAGTCATTATGGAAATTGTGTTCTAAAAATTCTACTTTATAACTCTTGTCTTCTTTGAATTCATTAAAAATAGGGATACTGTAACATATATGTGTTCTAATCTCACAATTCAAAGCTTTAAGTGATTTACTTGGAATTGGAACTTCCCATTTTTTGTTACAAATATGAGGATTTATAATACTTTGTTCAGCACCACTATCGATAATAAACTTCATATTGCGTATATCGTTTTTTATTACTATATAAGGTAGTTGTTTTCTGCACTTGACCGAAAATTTGTCTGATTTCTGTGTGTACGTGGATTTTCGAAGCCCTGTTGTGTTTGGTTATTACCATCTAATTCGTTTACTGATATATCCATTTGCTCCACGACATTGTTTGAATGGTTTGCTCTACGATTACTACTGTTAAAATTCCTCGATTGGAAACTATTGGCTCCGTATCTTGGTGCGTTATTCCTATTAAAACTACTATTTCCTTCATAGTTGTTAAATGTATAAGAATTTCGATTTTGGTCTGAGTTAGAGGGTCTATTTCTTTCATAACTATTTGTCGTATTAAAATGTCTAGGTTGGCCTCCGCTAGGGTACCTGTTCCTTCCGTAGTGATTTGTCGCATGATCCGTGTTGGAAAACCTGTTCCTTTCGTCCTGTTGTCGAAAAAAAGTGTTATTACTACTCGTATTTTTTTGTTTGTTTACGTTAGAGCTAGTCTTATTGTCATTAACTAAATTGTTACCTCTTGGTTTTGTATGACACAAATAGTTAAATCGCGCTAATAAGTCGTAAGCATCTTCCATGCATTCTGGATTTTGACATCCAATTAGATTTTTTGCTAAAGGAGGAAGACCCTCTACAAAATGTTTCATTGCTAGTCTTTTTATAGCAGCTATTTCATATGAGGTATTGTCCTCATTTAAATTTATTGAGTTTATAATTCTTGCCAACAGTGAATTTATTTTATTATAGAAATCTTCTACAGTATAGGTGCATCTAGACACCATTAGCTCATCTAACAGTTCTGATGTCGGCTCTCTTTCCCCATGGCTTTTAATTAACGCCCGCTTAAGGTCAGGCCAAGATTCTAATGTGCCTTGCCTTATCAAAGTTTCCTTGGCTTTCCCTACAATTTTGTCGGAAATGTAGCCTAGAACCACTAACTTGAAATCATTGCTTAGAGTTTCGATCATTGGTATCATTGCTTCAATTCTAGTTATAAAGCTACTTAAGTAAAATTTGTTTCCATCAAATGGAGTCATAAAGCTAATGCTTTTTGCAATGTATTGTAACGTGTTTTGTACTTTAGAATTCATTGTTATCAATTTATTTTTTTTTTTTTTTTTTTTTTTTGTGTTCACTAAGAATAACTTATTCTATACCTTTAATTCGAACTTAAATCTTGTACTGCAACTCAATGGCTCCTCTCCGCATTAAATTGGATGCTGTTTTGTGTTGTTGTGGTTGTTTTCTAAATTTGGATGATGTTTTAATTCTCGTTGAAACTTGTTTGTAGAAGTTGTTTTGTTTTTTTTTTTTTTTCTCAAATGATCGAAAAGTTTTCCAGGGTTATTTGTTAAAGTATTTTCGTTACTGATTAATACTTCTCACAATTATTACAGTAATACTGCACTGGTTTAAAGATGACTAAAATTCTTCGAATGTTTGTCTTTCGCTTGCGTTTTGATTTGTTCTAACGATCGCTGCATTAACACTGCGTCGATTTAATTCACAATATTCCAGGAAAGTAAACAATTTAACTGCTTAACTGGATTTTTTCTTTGACCATTTCTGCACTACAACTGCATTAAAAAATGTCATTACTCAATTGTCTTAGTTACAATATAACTGCACTAATTTTATGGCCGAATACCGACTGCGCCAATTAAGAAAAACAACTTCATTTGCTTTCCAAATGTAGACTAAACTTTATTTTTCAATTCTTTTCAAACTTTACAAACTAAGCTCTTAATATCTAAGTCAGCATAAAGTTGTTGACGCTTGGTTTCTTTTGCCGTTATCGAATGTATTCTACATAAGCGTGAGATTGCTGACGTTTGGCCTTTTTTTAAGCGTGGGACAGCAGCTGCTGAACGGAAGCAGACTTTGCTTATGTTGAATATATTCGATAGAGTTTGTTTATTTTGTTATTGCATAACTATATAATATAATATAAAATATAATATAAAAAAAAAATTAAATAAAAGATTTAATTACATCTAAATTTACCGTTTAAAAGTTTTTACAGTGGAATAACGTTTTATATCCAAAAATTTAATGGATGATGAAACGTTTTTCCACTGAACATAACATATGACTTATGGTCCTTAAAACGTTTTTCCACTACTAAAAACGACAGCTAACTGCACTTACAACGTTCTGCCAATTTACATTCACAGGATCATTTTTATTTTCTTTGGTCTCTCCATTTCTCGAAATATGAGACTGACCACTATCTCTTAGTCTTTTATAGTTAAAATTTTTCCAATTTTGGAAATTTATTTAATGTTTTGTGCATCGATAGCACTTGCGCATCAAGTTCGATTGTTCGCTTTTATTCATTTTACAAGCACGTGCAACGTTATTCCACTGAGTGGCATTTAAAAATGCCCCAACCTGCATTTTTTTTGCTCACTTCTGTTTTATATAGTATAAGAGAGTAATTATAACTGGTATCCGCGAAAAAACACTTTTAAAAAAAATATCGTTTACAATGTTATTCGAGATTATGCTTCAATTATAAATCCATGCCGCAGCCGCGCCTCCGCTGACGCTTTTTCTAAACGAAAATCGGTAGTGCTCGATTCTGTTAAAAAAGCATACCCCTCAAAATTACGCGATACTTTTTTTAATTAATGGTTTGTGTCTGGGCTACGCGATACTGTTAAAAACAACATGCCGCCAAAAGTATGCTATATTTTTTTAAAACATATGATTAATGTCTTTGCTACGCTAGATGGCACTTTTTCAAAATCCGGAAACAGAAAGTGTGCCAGAACTCTCATAGGTATACCCACTACCAATGCAGTCGATAAATAGGTAGCAACCTTAAACAAGAACCATGCGCAAAGCAAACAGAAACATCAAATGTTGGCTTTATATTTCATGTAATTGTGTAAAATGTATATAAGTAAGAGAGATCAAACCTGAATTGAGGATCAAGCAGACCAACAAGTGGTTACATCAACATTTTACGATCAGTACTTTAGGCACACCAAAGGCTCAAAGTGAGCCCTAAAAACGCTATTAACCGCCGCTTGATCACTATCAATCGCCCTATAATCCGAGAATGACTTAATTCAACGTCAAAAAAAAAAATTAATGGTGTTATATGGCCTCTCAGGCCTTTCAAAGTAGCTGAAATGCACCAAATACTAAAGGAAAAAAAAAAAAAAAATAAAAAAAAAATAAAAATAAAAATAAAGAAAAAAATTAAATTAAAATTAAAAAAGAGGCAAGTATTAGAACGAGTATTGGGTATTGATTAGGGCAAGGATTAGTAAAAAGATGAAGGCAAGGATTTGGAAAAAGATTAGGACCAGAAATAAGATAAGGAAAAGACAAAGGGGAGGAAAAAGTCCTTGGAGAAGGATTGGGACAAGAATTCAGACAAGGATTAGGAAAAAGACTATGAGAGGGCTTGTGATAAAAATGTAGACACACCCAAAATAATATTTAAGACAAGATTGGGTAAAAATTATAAAGATAAGAAATCAGCCAAGTAATAGAACAAGGATATGAATACGTTAAAGACAATATTTAGAACAAAGAAAATAAGTGGGAATAGGAGTAAAACAACAGCTTGGACAAGAAGTAGAACAACTAATAGGAAAAATATAACAGTAAGGATAAGGAAGGGGACAAGTTTCGGAATAAATGAAATAATAGTGACAAAAATAAGTACAAGCCTTAAGATACACTCTCACGTCAAAATCCATGGGCATGTCCACGATACAGCCAACTTATTTTTCAAATGCATTTCTTATGGAGCTCCATTTTGTAGTAATGTCGCAACGACATGACTTCATTGCAAAAAAAAATGCTGTCTTTGGTTTGAATGTATTTCTATTTTAAAGTGTGACAAACATAAAATTGACTTTAAAGAGTTTATTGACACTTTGGTCGCATTTTCTGTCGTCGTTACCGCGTTTTAAATAATCAAGTATTGTGGTAATTTTTTCGAACGGTGGGGCTTAACATTAAAATCTTAGATATTCTCAATAACTACACAGTTCACCAAACTTAAGCTCAACTTTCAAAATCTGTGCAAAAAAATGAACTTCGAGCAAAAAAAGCAACTTTTTGAAAGCTTTTTCTGCAAGGTTTTCAAATAACTTTAACGTTGAAAAAATGACAATGTTAAAATTATTAAGGATTAGAGGGTTTAGCCGAATTGAAATGTATGGATAATAATTTCAACTTCTTTTCCGGGGTCTAAAACGTTAAAAGAAAATATATAAAGTTAATAAAAGCGCTCCGTTTAATTTAGCCCGATTTCATTAAAACGATGCAGAAATCGTTTTTAAGACCGGGACTGAGGAATCTAATTTTCGATGCTGTCTAGTATGCATGTGTGTGCATATGAGCAGATATAATTTTATTGTAAAGGAATATGTGTGCATATCAATTGTATCTGTGTGTGTGTGTGTGCATCTATGTAGCTTAATTGTTTGTTTGTCATTGCATGCATTCGCAAAAGCGTATGTTTTGCACTGAACTCCGACATCTCCATATCATGACCCATGTATGTGTGCGATGGTGTGTGCTTGTTGAATGTCTGTGTGACTGTGTGCCTTTAAATGGTTTGGCCATTTGCCAAAAATAATAGAATCACAATTTTATGGCATACCCGTTGTTGGATTTATATAGCACCATTTTTATTATTTTTTTTTTGTCTGCTTTTTAACCGCCGGTTTTTCATGTCTGTCGCTGAAGATAACGAGTTAATTTTATGAAATGATTTGTGGACTAAAATATGTGTGAAGCCTTTTATAATTTTTTTTTTGTCCACATTGCACATTTTAAGAGTGAGTTAACTGTTGATTTTGGGCTTTATGGTATTGTGGCTGAAAGAAAAAGTAAAGCTTGTAAAAGGTTTATGTATGTTCTTTTTTACACTCTTACTCATAAAAAAAATAATTTGAAAAAAATTTAAAAAAATTATTTCTCGAAAATGTTTTATAATTTGTCAAATTATTTTTTTATGAATAACGCAATCTTTTTTGTTAATTTTTTTTGCAAATAGTAAATTGCACAATTTTAGAAGCAGCTGTTTTTGAGATGCCTCAGAACAAAATAGTTCAATACTCTGAGCGTACTCTGTCATATAAAAAGTTGCATCTGAACATGCTAATGCATACTTTTTAGACATCTTCCAAATTGAGTTTAAATAAACTAAGAAAGCAAATCGAGTTTTGGTTGAGTTTCATTCTGCATCATTTTACTGGAAACTCGAGAGTTTATTTTGAGTTCAATAGCAAAAGTCAACTTTGTGCTAGAAACTTAAACTTAACTCTCTGTGTAGACCAGTGGTGTTCAACGCACGGGTCGAACAACAACAAAGAGAGCTTTACGAGTGCACAGTTTTACACTGAAACAAGAAGTTGTTAAAAGCTCTTACAACATTTGGTTCAAGGAAATCTTGTTGAGTGTTGGATTTTCTATATAATCATTTCTTTTTATTTTTTGTTTATTTTTAGCTATTTTAACATAGAAAACATCAAGAGACGGAAGAAGTAAAGAGTAGAATGTATTAATGCTTTTCCTGAAACATTGCAATATATGTAGGATTAAAGATGCATTGGTTTTTGTATTTTCTATTCAAATTTTGTTTTATTTCAAATTTTATAATTTTTTTACAATATTTTATTTTTCAAACTACATTTCTTTTCGACAAATTTTCCAAAGTAAATTTATTTTATAAATTTTTTGTTCACAAATATTTTGAGGTTTTATTAACAACATTGATATTAATTTGTTCGGTAGATACAGTACATTTCAATAAAGTATTTCATATAGTAGTAAGTAAGTGATTTCCCTGTCAGTCAGCGTTAGTATTGACGTCCATTCCTTGTCTTCCGTCCATGTCCGTCTGACTCCCTTCCCACATATATTTACGTATTTTCATAAAACAGCGAGCGACCCCCACATCACATGAACGCTCAAAGCATACTGACTTGAAATTTAAAGCACATCAGAAAAAACAAAACTTTTACGAAGTGTACAAACACAGCGAGCCGATTGCTACTTCGTGTGCAAAAGCTCAACAACATCGATGTCCGCGGGCCATGGGAAACCATATAGTGAGCACCACTGGTTTAGACATAGCCTAAGATTGTTGCCAAGTAAAAGTGGACATTAGACTCTAACGAAAAAAGTACGCCACACACCATCTAATCTGAAGCATTTTTGAAAGACAATACCAATAAAAATTTTTTTTTGACCGAACGTAGGGTCGCTCATATAAGTTTTTGTTCATATCTTCGGCATTTACTGTTCGATCTTAAAGAATGATATATCAATGTTTTTTTTTTCGAGAAGTCCAACTTTTTTGCTCTAAAGGTCATTGTGGTTAAGCACCCCGTTATAGTACTTACTCATCAGATCCCTGTTTCTACCATCCTAATGTACCATTCTAAGGTCATAAAATTAAAGCTTGCAAAAATCATTAAACTCTTCGAAAGAAAGTATATCGATTATTCTAGTAGACCTATTTAAAAAAATTTTTTTAATTTTTTTCCGAACGTAGGGCTTCTTCTTTTAAAATTTTCATCATATCTTCGACATATAAAGTTCGATCTATTGATAGGTCACTATTTTTGTTTCAAGGTGTCAACATTTTTTGCTCTAAGGATCATTGGGGTCAAGGACCCCGTCATAGCTCTTACCAGATGTCAACTTCTACAACATGAATTACAAGAATAAGAGTCAAATCAAATAAAGTATTTTTGAGCCGTTGCCCAACATCTTGAAGGCCCGCACCATATGATATATTTTTATTTCCATTTTTTTATCATTTAAATAAAATAAGGTGGCGTCCGTGGCGTAGTTGGTTAAAGTGCGTGGCCGCTATGTCAACGAACTTGGAGACCCAGGTTCAAACCCCAGCAGCGACAGAAAATTATTTGAATTAAAATAATTTTTCCTCTCTGCAGACAATGGCAAACCTCAGAGAGTATTCAAAATGCCATGTAAAGCTTCTTGAGAACAAGAACATTCCGTTCATCGCCGTTCGGAGTCGGCGTTAAACATGTAGGTCCGGTTCTCGGTCAATTGTGTAGAAACTTAATTACACGCACAACACAATTGATGATAAGAAGCTAGGTCAAAGTCCTTTCAAGGGCTGAAATGGCCAGTTATTTATTATTTTATTATAAATAAAATAAGAAACTTTTATAGTGGGAACATTTTTGCTAAAAAATCCACTTTAATTATTTTCCTACGCAGTCTGTTAAGAAGCAACAGACTGCATTCCTCAAATATTCGGTCCACAAGTAGATCATTTTATAAATTTCGACAGTAACTCGTACTTCAATAGGACAAATTGAACCAAATTAGAATTGTCTTTTCAACATTTTCAGATTAGGTGGTGTGTGGTGTACTATTTTTTTTTTCTGTAAGGTGATAAGGTGGTCATATCACACTAGTTACTTTATTGAGTCTTTAGATAAAGGTTATTTTCAATAAAGAGCTCAGTATACCCTCTACTCCGATAGTTGGCGTGATTTATTTTGATTGATAAAGAATTAAAATCATGGAATCGTAAGTTATCCGGAAGTGAAGCACAAAGATTATTTGAAAGAGTAATCTTCACCCACTAACTTTAAGAGAAGTGGGCGTTATATAACAAAATTGATTTGATTTTTGTTCTAAGGTTAAAGTCTTCAAACAAAAAACACTTTTGTATACAGTGGCGACCGTGAACAAATGCGTTATGGGGCAATGAACCTATTCCAATTTTACGAACTGGGAGAAGATTCCTACTATTTTAAAGGGATGTTAAAGTCTTTACTGGCTTGACAAATAAAGTGAACTTATTGCCTGGATGGTTTGCCCAAAATTCCATAATCTTGGGTAGCAATCAGCCGCCGTTCTTAAAAATATATCGTCTTTAATGCAAGAGATATATTTTCGAATGAGAGCAGTTTAAAGATTCCTTGCAAACGTAAACATAAATAAGTCTTCTGACTCCGATGATATACCATCAATTGTGCTAAAGAAGTGTGCTCATATAAAGGTTCGCCCTTTGCGTAACCTTTTCAAAATTTCCTATATGAGATGCTATATTTTCATCTTGTTGAAAGGTATTTCATCTATACTCACTTTTCGAATGTTTTGTTATATATATACTAGAATATATGCCCGTTTTACTCGGGCGAAAAAATATAAAATTTTGATATTGATTTGATAAGTTTGTTTTTTTTTTTTTTTGTTTATTTTTATTCATTTTGTATTTTTGTAATTTTTTTTGCATAAAAAGTAATGGTGCAATGAAAGAATCATGACAATTCCTCAATTCGTTTCTGAGTTATACTCTCAAATACCCCTTTAATCACTGTCACAGCAACAACTACCGGGTAAAACTTTAGACTTAAACCATTTACAGACCCAGCTGCACACACTCACCAAATTTCATTAAAATATGTTCTTAACTCACAAGAGAATGTATCGCTCTTCAGCTCCAATATGAACGATGCGGAACTTGTGGAGTCAGATACTCAGATGAAGAAACGGGGAAGAGCTTCGATTTTTTTGAACGGTGTACTTCACTCCAACTGATTTTCGTATGATCTACACCTCGTATGATCGTATGATCTACACCTCATATATTAGGCCAAAATTGGATTAACCTTTAACTGTGGAGGTGGTGGTAAATTTTACCCTCTCTTTTAATTTCTTCAGTTTACTCTCTTCCGTTACGCTCTAGCAATTTAATTCTCTCAGTATCTTCTCAAATTGTTCTCATTTATATTCAGTTGTGTTTTTGCTGTGATATATATAGCACGAGCAGCGGAATTAAGGTGCTGGAGTAAATTTTACCACTCGTCCAAGCTTATGAAAGTTTTCCTTTGAAAATATTTTACCACCACATCAACTTTAGCGTAAGTTTTCAGTATAAGCAATTTGACCACACGTCCAACTTAGCGTTAGTTTATCATAGAATTAATTTTACCACTCGTCCGTTATATTGTTGGTATAAAATGATTTATGTTTTATGCAGATCATGTCGAATTCAAAAAAATTCAGTGACGAAGAGAACACAACCAAAGTCTGCCGCGGTCATTACGAGAAGTAATAAGTAACGTTTTAGGTTCAGACTCCGCACCACCGCCTCCGATTGAGTTTAATCCTGTGGCTCGTAAATTGTGTCATATATGCCCCAGCAAACTTAAACGGAAAACTGCACATATTTGTGTATATTGCAGTAAACCGATATGTATGGGTTGCACCAAACGTATATGCGTGGACTGTGCAAATACGGAAATTGAAGAATAAAAAACCTGCAAACAAGTAGATCTGCATTTTCTACAAATTAATTTTTTTTTAATGATCTCTTTTATTTCTTAAAATATAGACATTTTGATGTAAAAAACTCCTTGTAAGTTTTATAATTCTTTTAAATTTGTATTTTTTTTATAAGTTTACGATGTAATGTTTTTGTACCATTAAAAAAAAAGCTTGTGAAGTAAAGTGCCAGTTTTATTGAACTTAAGAAAAAAAATTTAAATTGTGTGTTTATTTTAACTTAAAAATGTAGTAAACTATGTTCAGGAAACAAATTATCGCCAAACATTTTTTCATTAACATTTTTTAATAAACTAAAAAGGGGTAAAATTTACCACCACATCCCAAACTGTGCCAAAAAATTTCACCTCCACAGTTAAAGGTTAAAATTCATGCATTTGGGCAAGGGGCTCAAAGATCTTTCTTGTTGTTTTTAAATTTAAATCAACGACTTGTGATATATTTGATAGGATATGAAAATGTATCATCTTCTATCAATTCTCTTGGGAATTGACGCAATATTGGTTGCTTAGCCCTTCCATACAGGTTCCATGGTTAAGTGTTCAAGGGCGATACCTCACCTGATGCCATCAGCTCATGTATTTTCCAGGTCCACTCGGACTAGACTAGGCCCATCCTCAATTATTGCCTTGGTGACAAATAGAACCTCGCATTATCGAGATAGTTTGTTCTTCAGTCGTGTATTAGAATTGTGGAATAATATCTCTGCGAGCGTGCACCCTGACAGTTTTGCACTGTGTAAATTTTAGTGAAATCTCCCTGACAATACTAATTTGTCCACCTTCTAACTAACTATTACTCGTCTTTCGAATCAACACAATGCTTTCACATTTAAAGGAGGCATCCCTTGGTTTAGTCTAAAAAAAAAGGCCCAGTTTTTCAATTCCAGAATAACTATATTTGTGGTGGCTATTTTAACCCATCTTCTAAATGTTAAGTCTTTAGTTTCAATAAGTGCTAGATAACACTTTCGAGGTGTTTTAGCCGAATAGAAGGTGCCACGTTCTGTTGTCCAATTGGTTAGGTTAGTTAAGGCAGAGACGGCGGGCTATACACTATACTATACATACACTATATACTATACACCAGTTCAGTTAGATTGGACGGAATGTCTGTTTAAATCAACATTTTTAGGTGTATCCTAATCGGAGAGAGGAAGGCTTTAGAGCGCCTGAGATCTAGAGACGGCCAAATATACTTAGAAGTTCTACAATTAGAGAGTTCAACAATTAGAGAGTTCAACAATTAGAGAGTTCAACCCATCTGATGGTGGCAGTTCAATGTTTTCTTTAAATAGCAGCTTAAGGGCCACTAGCAGGATTTCCTGTGGGTTCTGTGCTGATGTTGCCTAGGTACTATTTCAAGCGAGCTTGTCTGTTTTTTCAATAACCTTGACACCCATATGCTCAATATCATCTTATATTGTCTAGAAAAGTAAACCTATTTTGACCCCGCCTCAATCGTTAGTTTTAGATTTTTTTTGTGAGGTAATAGGAACTGGGATAATGTGGGTGAATAATCGCCAAAAAATAAATTGGAGGAAAAAAAAAAGAATCAGAATAAATTTGCACAAAATCAACAAATGCATACACTTATAATTTTTTTGCATTAGACAAGACAAAACCGAAGATAAAACGAAAAAAAGAAAAAGCTCTAAAGGGTCCATTTAAATTCATAGAGTTTTTGTAAATTTCTATGTTGATCGCCACCTACAGAAAGAATACTATTACTACGTGCACAAAAGACACCTAGAGAAACATAACCTAAAAGTTAGAAGTCAATCGATTATGCCGTTTCGGAATTTTTTAAAATTAATCTCAACAGAAATTGATTTTTTATATTAAATGAAAATATAGTTTTCCCTCTTAGATAACTTTGATAAGGTCGTTTCCATTATAAAAGACTTTAAAAGCATACTTACCACAGTGTTAAATGATTTTTTTTTTTAAATTTGAATATGACCTTTCATTATTTTATGTTGAAAACAAATATGAGCTTTAGGTCAAGTATGTTGACAACAAGACAACATGAAGACAAAGATGACAACAACCAACAACAACAACAACAAAAGCTCTGTATAGAGCATACCACACAGCAGACTAGACAGACTGTTTCGTTGGCCGCTACACCAACTCATCAGTAGTCTTGCATGACTTTTCACTGTGATCCACTCAAGCTACTTAGGTTCTACTTATACTGCCAATATGCCGAGAAAGTTACACGGAAGTTTATTTTTGACAGAGAGAACGCTTTTTACATTAGTAATTGAGTTATTATCTACTTCGATGCACCCTGTGTCAAGGTTAATCTTGATCGTATCATACTTTTAGGCATAGCCTTAACTCATTGTCTTGTTGTCAACATACTTGGCCTAAAGCTCAAATTTTTTTTTGTCCTAAAAACAAATTGTTTAATCTAAGACTTTAAGGTACAAAAATTTATTTATTAAACTTTTCCTTTAGTCTTTAAGTAGGAAAAAGAGACTCGAATAATTTTGTGGAATCACTTTTGGATCATATCAGATGTGGTACAGGAAATGTATCTCCAATTTTTTTATACCTTAAAGTTCATGATAATCGGATTTTTGTAATGAAAATATAGTTCATGAATATAGATCGTGAAAACATGAACTCATTGGACTGGTTGCCTCTACTTTCAATAAACCCTTCTTATGAACTGCAAATGTTCTGAGCAACGGATATGCTTTGTGAATGGTAAAAAGCACTCATTCTCTTGTGAGTAGCCAAGTCACCATTCACCCAATAACACTCCCAACAGCAACATCGACAGCAACTCTTTTCAATCTTTTGTGCTTTTGTTTTTTTTTTTTTTTTTGTGCCACCAACACAAAGGACGGCTCTAAACATTTATGCCCAGCGTACTTGTTGGCACTTCTAGCAACACCTCTTTGCAATGTTGCGTCCGGTATATTTACTTGTTGTTGTTATTGCTGTTGTTGGTGTTGTTGATGTTATTGTTGTTGTTGTCGCAAAAAAGCTGAACGAACCTTATGATGCGTTCGCACGTTTAACGCTCTGTCGTCGGTGTGTGTTTTTAATGGAACGCAGACAGTGCAAATATTATTAGGTACGCTTTTATTTTTTTATTTATTTTTTTTTTTGTCCTCTTTACAGCATGAACTCCATTGACTTTAAGCGCAGCGCAGCAACGTCAGCTTTGCTTGGCCACAAGGACATTGTTACATCAGTTGTTTTTGTACGGCTGCAATTATTTTCCTTGCCATTGTTAGAGTGAGTCTTTATAATATTTTTAATAGCGACCAACTGCATGAATTGAAGTGAGTTGGCATGAAGTGGGGGCAGGTCGGGATCTACATAAAGGGATCCTTTTTTACTTGCTGCTTTTCATTGCAAGGTGATGCAGCGTGATGCCAATGTGATGTGATGCAGAAGAACGTTAGTGGTTGTTGCTATAACTGTTGGTGTCAAGATTTTTCATGTTTAAATCTGAAGTTGTTCCAAGTACTAATATTCTTCGAATGCCAGCTATTGCAGGAAGCTTTTTGTCCACCCCATTTTTGTTGTACAAGCAGGTATCGCTTAAGTGGGTGTTGAAAGCGGAAGTTTCTTATGCTGTGAGATTGTTTTTTCGATGTATGAGTTGGTTGTTTGTTTAAATTTTTCCTTTATAAATGAAGGCTTTTCTTTGCAGAGTTCTTGGATGCAAAAAAGAAAAAAAAAATATAAAAAAAGACTGAAGTGTGGGTTTTCAATATAATTATTCGTTTGCGATTAATTTGGGGTAAAATGAGAATTGCGAAGAGTACAGTTGCTAGCAAAAGGTCCAAATTGTTTTTAATCGGAACATTTTTCAATCAAGAAGCTGAGATGAAATGGGTTTGATTTTTAATCCTCTCATCTTTATTTTGCCTAATGTCGGACATTCCATATCGAATCGAATACTTTTATGACATGACTAGATATAAAAATTGAAAAATGAATTTGGATCGCGGCGGCCAATCCAAGTCTAGAACGTGAAAAAGTTCGCTCCTCAAACGTTTCTTTCAGTAAATTTATTGTTTTGGTGGATGTTTGGCTCGTTGCGCGGTCTGGCTGGAACCAATTTCGCTATAGCGTGGACCAATGACCGTCTAGTTGGCTCCCTCCTCATGTTCAAAAAAATAAGGATCGATGATGAGTGCAATCTTCTTAGTGCAAGTGATGTAATTGAGTCTCCAGTATCTCGTGCAGTTGTTCACCAGACCAAATCACCGACAATTCCATTTGTTTACGTTCCTATTTATCCAAAAATAAGCCTCGTCTGAAAATATGTATTTTAAGCATTATTACTTCGAATGTAAAATTGCAATATTTGCAGACATTGCTTAGTCGTATATCTTTGCATGATACTGATACCGTCTTTACTGAGTAAAAAAAAAATAAAAACAAAAAATGGCGACTATCGAATGAGATCGAACACAGACGTCAGATATACCTATTAGAAAATCACCCCAAGGCCACGATTATAGTGCGCGCTGAAGTAGGTGCTTGATCGTGCTTGGAGATGGAAGCAACTATATTGAGCTGGTAGTGATTTTAGTGCGCGCTTGTTGCTTGTGGATGGGATCAGCTTTATTCAGCTGTTGGTGTTTATAGTGCCTATTTACTTCTTGTGACTGGCTTCTGTTTCGTTTTCATTTTTTTTAGGAAAATAATGTCAATCGTGTTTTCAAAATGAATTCCAACTCGAATTGAGTTTTTGCTGTCTTGATCTTGGTTATTATAGAGATTATTTATTCTTTAATGTCTAAGAACTTGAACAAGAACTTAGAATTAGTGTCTTTAGTGTCTAAATGTTCAGAATTCATAATTATAAGAAAAAACCAACCATTTCTAATTTAAAATGGGAAAAATCGTTTGGTCATGATAAGCTTTAAGAGTTTATCCCTATATCCCCTATGACACAGGGTGCATCAAAGGTAGATAAGAACTTAGTGAGTAATGTTAAAGTGTTCTCTCTGACAAAATAAACTTCCGTGTAACTTTGTCCGCATATTGGCAGTATAAGTAGGACCTTAGTAGCTTAAGTGGATTACAGTGAAAAGTCATGCAAGACTACTGATGAGTAGTTGTTGCCACCAACGAAACAGTCTGTGTAGTCAAGCTGTGTGATTTGCTCTATACAGAACGATTGTTGTTGTTGTTGTTGTTGTTGTTGGTTGTTGCCTTATTTGTCTTCATGTTGTCTTGTTGTCAACATACTTGGCTAAAAGCTCAAATTTGTTTTCAATATAAATAATCAAAAGTCATATTCAAATTGAAAAAATTTATATATTTATTAAAAATGAAAATAAAGTCATATTCAACAAGAATCTTATTTGAAAATGAAAAGGTTTTAAAATCTGACCATCTTTTTGAAGTGATAAAATATCGCAAAACATTAAAATTGTTGAAAAAATATAAACCATAAATTTAAAAAGATCTCAAGAAAAAGGAAAGTATTTTCAAGTATCGATTTGCACCATTCGTTAAGAAACAGCTGGTAAAAATCAAAGTAATCATTTTTGTTTTTCAAAATTTTATTCCTCGAAAATAGGTCGATGAAAAACTAGCAAGCCTGCGTTTTAAGCTCGATATACTCTAACAGCCGTATTCATAAAAATATTTTAAAATAGCTTTAAAACCTTCAATAGGTAAAAAGCTTTTTAATGTTACTATAAAGTCTTTTGAAATTTTGTTATTCATAAACATGTTGTAGCTGCTTTGTAGTTAAAATAGGAACATTTTCGAAATGAAGTGGGAAGAGTGTCAGTAATGGTTTGTGTATTAGATTAATTCAATTATTTTTATTTATTTTTCACAATTTCCCTCTACCTCTACCCTCTGCAATAAAAAAAATTGTAATTTTATTTTCTTTTTTTGTAAATATTTTGACAAATTTTCTTGTTTTTATTTTCTTTTTCTTTGGAATTTTTTTTACATATTTTGAATTTTTTTGACATATTTTCCAAATGTTTGAAATATTTTGAATTATTTTTGACAATATTTGTGCTCAAATGACAGTAAATAATTTTAAAAATGCTTTATGAGGGATTTATAGTACCCCAGCAGTTAATTTGGAGGCAACAGTTTACTTTGCTTTTGTTTTCAAAAGTATTAATGAAAAAATAAACGCGTTCTGGCTATTTTTTAAAATATTCTGCGCACAAGGAAAAATAATATATAAAAAAAAAATAAAAAGTAAAAATGTATATCGATGGCTTAATATAGAAAAGGCGTAACTCGTTTTTTATCGAAATCGGGGTTTTAATATATTCTGATAGACCACTCTCAAATACACCTCCCTTAACAAAATCAATGCGCTTTTTTATTGTTGTTGTTGCCTATTCTAAATAAAAACTGCATTAAAAAAGTTTTTATATCCAAAGTTTACCAGATTTTATTCAGCTCTTTCCTTCTATTGTAAAGTAACAAAAAATCGAGTTACGCCTTTTCTATATTAAGCCAACGATATAGACATTTATAAACAAAATTTCTTTTGGATTGTGGCTGGAAAAGATCGTTCAAAACAGGTATTTTTTAAAAAATTTTTTAGAATTTTTTTTTATAAAGGCTTTATAAGATGTTCATAATTTTTTAAGAGGTTCATAATTTTTTATGAATACAGCTGTTAGTTTTTGAGATATTTAAAAATTTTACGTACTACTTTTTAGTGTATAAAATTCACTGCACAAGCTTTTGACTCAAAAAATACATCTTACATTTAATTTCAATACTTATACACTAACAAATAAGTAATGATTTTCGACTGGGCCGAAGTTAAAATATACCCACGGCCGAACCAAAAGATATTCAAAGTCTTAAGCAGTCAATTAAATATTTATTTGTAAAAACATTTTCGTCATAGTTTTAACAGAAAATATTCGCTTTTGTTTTTTGATAAAGTTAATAAAGTCGATTTCGTTGAATTATATACTCAGAGTGCATATTAAATATTAAAGATTCTTTGCAAACTTTCAAGTCCATATATTAATTTTTGTGGAATTAAAAGAGATTTTACTTTTTTGGTACCTTTTTGGTAAAATCACTTTGTATGCGAAGTAGGCGTGGTTTCCATTTGATTTAATTGAATTTCCTACTCAGAGTGTATATTAAATATCAAGGTCATACGCTAAGTTTCAAGTCCATATATTAATTTTTGTGGATTTCTTAGAGATTTTACCGTTTTGATAAAGTCACTGTGTATGGGAGATGGGCGTGGTTTTCATCCGATTTGGCTCATTTTCGAACTTGATCTTTATTGTTTAGATACAAGTTTAAATATCGAATTTCGTGATGATAGCTTGAAAATTTCGGCTGTAATTGTGATCACCGACAAACAGACTGGTGGACTGATAAACGGGCATGGCTAAATCGACTCGGGTGGTGATGCTGATTAAAAATAAATAAAATTTTCTATACCTACCACGCCTCCTTATGGGCGTTACAAAGGGAGTGACAAAAGTAATCTACCCCTTTTACGTTTTTTAAACGTGGGGGTATAACAAGAACAATGAAAACAATGTAAGCAAGCGAAATAGAAGAAATAAGTGTCGAAAACCATAAAAGAAACCATTACGACAAAATTAAATCAAAAAATGAAACATGCAGGCGAGATTGACCTTAAAACCGATGAAACATCTTTCAGCGTTTGCCATCTTCAGTTTCAGCGTGCACTATAACCGTGGGCGTATAAAAATGACGGTACATAGAATATTATAAACCTATGGTATCGTATGAAGGTTGCAATTTATTCCTATTTCTGTACTATTCCAATTGGAAACTTGACAGTGTTGAACATACCTTTCATCCAAACATTTTGCAAAAAAAAAAAAACAAAAAAACAAAAATTCATCTCGGGCAAAAAATGGAATCAATTCGTGAACATTTTCGTGTGACTATTTTTCATAATATTCGGCGTGGATTATCTGTATCTTCGGCATTACTGGTTATGTGGCGAAAGTAGCATAAGAGCAACACAGGACGGTCAGTTCTGAATGGTACACAGACATTGGTTTTCCACAAGTCATAAAATCGGAAAAAATCGGAAAAGGTCGAATTAGAGGCGAATTATTCTGCATAATGACAATGCGGCGTCCATGGCGTAGTTGGTTAAAGTGCGTGTCCTCTATGTCAACGAACCCGGAGGCCCGGGTTCAAACCCCAGCAGCGACAGAAAATTATTTCAATTAAAATAATTTTTCTGTACGGCCGCCACCTCTCTGCAGACAATGGCAAACCTCAGAGAGTAATCAAAATGCCATGTAAAGCTTCTTGAGAACAAGAACATTCCTTTCATCGCCGTTCGGCGTTAAACCTGTATTTCCGTTTCTCGGTCAATTGTATACAAACTTAATAACACGCACAACACAATTGATCATAAGAAGCTGGGTCAAAGTCCTTTCAAGGGCTGAAATGGCCAGTTATTTATTTATTTTAATGACAATGCGAGCTCTCTCACATCTATTCAAACAAAGATCTTTTGACCAGCCAAAAAAACGAATTGATGGGTCATCCGCAGTACAGCTCTCACTTGATACCCAATGTCTTTTGGTATTTTATTTCTTGCCTTCAATCATGGAGCTAAAAACTTAAAGATTTTAGTAAGTTTTCGTAACTTTCTTAACTATATCTTAACTTTATATTTTACAAGTGCTAAGATGTGATGTGTGCGTTTCAATGTATTAATTCTTCAAAGTTGTATACTTAACATCTAGTTCAAGAATCACCAACACTTCTATAACGCACTCAGAAACAATCTTTAAACTAGAAACACCTACATCTTCAACGATAAAGTCACAGCGGAAAAAAAGGTGATGAACATTAAAACGTTTCAACAACTCAACTCAAAAGAAAATTATTGCACGTCGAGTGGTTGCAGTATTTATGAGGTTGACGAAACACATATAGCACAAGCACAAAGCGAAAACGAGAAAAAAACCTCGGAAAATAAACATTGACGCTTGCCAACACCAAAGATTGCAGGACATGCGCTGCAGAGCAGTTCTAAAACAGGATGCAAGCGTCTTAAGCTGTTAATGGAGAACAAATATGTACTTTAAGCTCTTGAGCAGTGTTTGAGTAAAGTGGGCGACTCATAAATGGGGGCACTGAGAAGAGAGTGTTGAGCACAGTGTTGCAAGTTTAATGCAGTCAAAAACTTAAAATTCATTAAAAATAAAATTGAAAACTATGGAATAATTATAAATTCATATAAACTGTAATGTAGGTTTTAAATTTTTAAATTTATATCGATGCTGATTCCATCGCAATTATTAAAAAAATCTCATGTATATCACGAAAACTTTTATGTAGTGCACGTCAAGCATCAAACAGCTGACAGGCTGCTTTAGCAGTCAACAAAAGTGTTGCCCTCTGGAGTGTTTGTAAAGAGCATCACGGCTAAAAGGAACTCATTAGAATGAATGGGCTGCTTCATGCATGGAATATGATCCTTGTGAGTGTTTGTTCAAATGTGTCTGCATGAAAAATAGCTTAAAGCGCAATTTTAACAAAAGCTCTAAGCATACAAATCATTTAAAATTCTCAATTAAGCGTACACAACACGAACATACTCCGACCAAGAATTTGCAATTTTATTTTTATTCTGTTCAAAGTATGTATGTGTGTGTGTGTTCTTGACATGTATGTGTGTGTACATTGTACTTGAGTGCTAGTGACATAATGCTATTTGTTTTGTCACTCTTGGGCTGTGAAAAAGGTTTATTAATTTTTTTTTTTTTTGCTTTTGTAACTTTTTGACGCTTGAGGCCCTTTTAACTTGCATTCATGTTGGGTTTAATAGACATGAGTTAAGTTCCGTTACTGGTTAAGGTCGCATGGCGACAACTTTGGGGACTAAGCGTGTTTGTAATGCTTTAATCTATTTTTCGCTGTCGGTTATAATGAAGCAGAAAGTTTACTTGAGTTGAGTCAATAGATTGAGTTATTATCAACTTAAGTCTATTATAAAGACTCTACCTAACTAACTAACTTAAGTAAATATACTTTTCAGTTGAGCGTTAAGTTATTCGATTAGACCAAAATATGTTTAAGATGGAGTTAAACGGTATATGAGGGAATGGGGCAATATCAGAGCACATTTTGTGTTATTAATTTTGTTATTTATAATTTTGATATTTTTATAAAATTTCTTAATATATGTGGAAGAGATATGATAATGAAGCATTAATATAATTCAATTGAAAAAACTTTCTATGTCAGAAGGAATTGAACCAGGGTTCTCTGGCGTATGGGTCACGCACTCTACCCACTGCTCCACGGCCACCACATGAATGGGTAGAGTGCATGCATTAAATAAGTTTATATAAGAAAATACTCGTATGAAGAAAAACTTTTGCTATGTGATGATATCATTTTCACAAGAATCGACTTAATGAGACTAGAATAGATATTAAGAAAAATCACTATGAATATCTTTATTTTTGCGTACGGTATGCGTCCACTATGAAGATTTTGTCAAAGCTACTTTTTCACCCCTTTAGAGACATCTTTTAACCCTAAAATGGGGATTTGGTTTTAGGTTTAATTGAAAGAATAAAGAATGTTTTGTTAAAAAATATTTGTACAGTTTTGCGCAATTAGTTTTATAAGAGTCAAAAACGAACATTTTTGCAACACCGTAAAACATTGTAGAGCGATAACGTTATAGGGGACACAGAGAGGGTTAAAAATTACAAAAAGACTCAGAACTCATGTTTCTTGTTGCTCAGGGACAGACATATATGTAAAATTTTAATATATAGTTGTTTAAAACATATTGTATTAAAACATAATATTTTAGGTATTAAACAAAAAAAAAAAAAAAAATATCCTCTTCTATTCGTAGATCAACTTTTGCAAAAGTGTACTTATTAAACTATTTTTACATGAATAAAATTAATTGTAACATGAATAATTTAATTCCATTCAGACTCAACAAGTTTTGAGTTCTTCACCAACACATGTATCACGTTTAACAAACTGTAAATATATTAGTATTTCTTTTTTCTCATTACAGGATAAACTTGACTGAAAATATACCAAATATATACCAACAAACTGACGCAACACCAACACATGAATAGCAATAATGACACATACAAATGCACCGAAGGGTAAGTTTAACATGTGAAACACTTTTAAAAAAAAGTGAATAAAAAAAAAACAAAAAAAAAAACAGATATGAAAAAACGGCTACAGCAGTACTTGAGCTGATTTTTTTTTTTAAAAAATAATGAGAGCACGAAAAAGAGGCAATAATACGGAAAATAAGTATAGCGGAGCAGCGCATGTTAAGTGCAGCTAATTAGTACTTAACATGAAAAATATGTGAATGCATATTTAAAAAAAGCTCACTTGAAAGTTTGTATGTTTGTTTCTGTATTGAAGTGTACTGTGTGTAATATTAAGCTTAACCGAAATTTTGTTTCCAGTACGAATATTGCAAATGCAGACAGACATATTTATTAAATATAATTTTAAATATGCAAGTAATTAAGCCCAGTGGAAAAAAGTTGAAATAGGTGCTGTGTGGCATGAATTTGGAGATAAGATTTTAATCGGGTATAGCGGGAAAACTATACTGCCGTCCTAAGAAAGAAAATATTTAGGTTTTACCTTTTTTATCTATCGGTTTTTACACTAGAAGTAGAGATGTGACCATTTTACTTAACGTTTCGTAGTCATTTCCAGTTGGAAATCGGTATTTTTAACTTAACACAAAAATCAGAAATTCATTCACGGTTCCGCAACTGCTCTTGTCTCAATTTTGGAATTTTAGTGCTTATGACTTTCTATCTTAGAACGGCAGTACAGTGGTCATGAGAATATAAAATCTAAATAAAAAGACACAGGTGTTTCGACCATGTCGTAATATAAGATGTAGAATTAATTAAAAATAATACTTAAATTGAAAACGAATTTTTGAGCTTTAGGCCAAGCATGTTGACAACAAGACAACATAAAGAAAAAAGAAGGCAACAACCAACAACAACAACAACAACGGCTCTGTATAGAGCAAATCACACAGCTTGACTATACAGACTGTTTCGTTGGCCGCAACAGCAACTCATCAGTAGCCTTTGCATGACTTTACACTGTGATCCACTCAAGCTACTTAGGTTCTACTTATACTGCCAATATGCCGAGAAAGTTACCAGGACTTTTTTTTGACAGAGAGAACGCTTAATACTAACTGAGTTCTTATCTACTTCAATGCACCATGGATCAAGGTTAACCTAGATCGTATCATACTTTTGGGCATAGCCTTAACTAAAAAAAAACATAATAACACAACCCCAACATGCTCTGATAGCGCTAAACCACTGTGATCGAATTTCTAAGACGTACATGAGTTAAGGCTTCGCCTAAAAATATAACACGATCAAGGTTAACCTTGATACTCTTGGCAGAGAGCATCGTAAGTAAATACAAACTTAGTTATTAATGTAAAAGCGTACTCTCTGACAAAATAAACTTCCGTGTAACTTTGTCCGCATATTGGCAGTATAAGTAGGACCTTAGTAGCTTGAGTGGATTACAGTGAAAAGTCATGCAAGACTACTGATGATTTGGTGTTGTGGCCAACGAAACAGTCTGTATAGTCAAGCTGTGTGATTTGCTATATACAGAGCCGTTGTTGTTGTTGTTGGTTGTTGCCTTCTTTGTTCTTCATATTGTCTTGTTGTCAACATGCTTGGCCTAAAGCTCAAAAATTCGTTTTCAATACAAATAATGAGGAGGCCGTATACAAATATTAAGATTAAAATAATACTTAAGTAAATAGCATTCAAGTTATATGGTCAATAATGCCAAAAAGGGGATATTCCTGTCCCAACTATCGAAAACCACAAGCGAGTGAAGATATACCCAAAAACGCAATTGGGTTTTACTGGTTGACCTGAAACAAACCTTTTCTAATACCAAACACAAGAATTGATGCCAGAAGAAAGCGGTGGCACGACAAAACATGAGTGAAATGTCCGCTTCGTAATGTGTCCGAAATAAAATTCCTTTAATTTATCCACGCTCGAACATAAATAGAACCTCAGAGCTACCGTAAAACCGAATTTCCAGTTCTTTATTCACCCATTTCAAACGGATAGTTTTTTTACTCATTTAAGTGTGTCCATTAAATTTAGTAATTTTCAAAAAAACAATTCAAATTTGGCGCCCACAGTATAAGAGTAATAATGATGCGTGTAGCAATCAAATTTTATGCTATTCTATCTCGCCGAAATTCAAAATAACCGATAAGCGCGTTCGAATTTGAAATGTTTTAAAACGGCGGCGTCCTTTTTGCCTCCTGTAAACAGTGCATATCTGAAAGTGTCCCCTCAGTATATGAAAAATGCTTGAGAAAAAGAAAGAATTAAAGGATGCCCCAGAAAATCAGAAAAATGTTTTCGAAACTCATTCGCGGACAAACAGAGATCAAGCACGATTTATCCCCTCCGTAATGCAAATTTCCTCAGTTTTCATTTCATTCTTGTTTAGCGTAATAATGAGGCGAGGAAAAATGACCCGTGGCGCAAAAGAAGCGAATAAAACTCGAGAAATTGAGGAAAGAAAGAGAGAAGAGGAAAAGTAGCGCCATACCATTTGTTGCTTATAACCTCAAATACCAATATAACTATCACGTATAACTATACAATAATCTAACTATCACGTTGTATACAACTTAAACGAAGAAGTCGGTGATCCCTACTGCCACGCTCCTGACGGTCAGACCTCAAAATAATGAACCGGCGAGAATGTTGAAATCGCTTCTTTTGAGCAGATGTATCTTTTATCATAAAGAACTTATCATAATGAACTTCTTAAAATAAAAAAAAAAATATGTAAATAAACACATAATGCCCGAAAATCGTGTGAGTCGACCCGGAACCCTTGAATGAATCCGTTCTTTTTAAGGTTTTAAACCGATAAAAAACTTGAAATCGTTATTTTCTGCAGCTTTTATTTTTGCAAATTTTCTAAGCAGTATATTCCCTTTTTGACGTTATGGACCATATACTCTTATTGAGAGTAATATACCGTTGATTAACACAACACCGCGATTTCAACTGCCAACATAATTTTTTTGTTAGATTTCACTTTTCACGGGGTTTTGAGGGGGAAAAAAGCATAGTATATATCTAGCTCCGCCCGACATCGTGTGAAAAAATTATTGAGAAAACTAAAAAAGTGATTTTTTTTCTTGTATTCCTTACGGGCTCTCCGCAAAATCGCCCAAAGAAAAATCGCCTAAAAAAAAATATTGAAAAATCACCCAATTTTTTTTGTGTGAAAAATCACAAAAAAAAAAAAAAAAATTGGGCGATTTTCCATTTTTGTTGGGTAAAATTTCGTTTTTTGCTTTTGGGCGAAATTTCACCCAAATATGTTGTTGGAAATTTCACTTTTCGTTTTTGGGTGATTTTTCGTTTTTTTTGGGTGATATTTCGTTTTCAATATTAAATAAAAAACGTCAATCAGTTCTTAAACATAACGGTATTTAAAGTAAAAGCAGCGGTTCTTCTTTTGTTTTTCTTTTGTATTTGCATCATTTGCTTGAGTTTGCTTGGTCAAGTCAAAGGAAATATTTAGTACCGCGCCCGCGCATCACGACGCGGCGGATTACGAGTAGTGCGACGGATCGTACGCGCCACCCGTCGCCCTGCCCTGCTCCCCCATCACCTCCGCCGTCATTTTTCTTTTTAAGATTTTTTGATAACCAAAGAAACTTGTTGTTTTGAAAAAGAATCAGTATTTTTCCCTTGTACGAAATGTTTTTATAGATTTTAAAGTATGAGATTATATAAAATTAAAATGAATTAAATTTTTAAATTTAACGCACTTCCTACACAATTAAGATTGATTAGTAACGTAGTATTGCAATTTAAAAATCTGCTTACCCAGTACCTTTTATCGTTGCAATAATAGTTTTCGTGTTATTATTTCATGTTTTAATAACAGTGGTTAATAAATAACTATATTAATAAAAAATAAATAAATAGTATTTATATCATCAAATGATTGAATTAAAATAGACTTTAAAAAAAAAAATACTGGCCTTGAAAATTCTCATTTCGTACAAGGGAATTTCATATCTCGTGTGGGAAGACAATGTAAAATATTGGGCGATTTTTCCTTTTTTTTTTGGTGAATTTTCGTTTTTGTTTTTTGGGTCATTTCTCCAAAAATTTATGGGGTTTTTTCGTTTTCTTGGGTAAAATTTCGTTTTTTCGTTTTGGGCGATTTTTCATAATTTTTTGGGTCATTTTTCATTTGGGTGATTATTTTTTTATTTTTTTTTTGGCGATTTTTTTTTGGGCGATTTTGTGGAGAGCCTTCCTTACGTAATCAATTTTTAGTAATTTTCATAGCTGAAATCTTGTGTTGGACTTGATTTTTAATGTATTTTCATGATTCAATGAAGTTTCCAAAGATATCGTGAATTAGCAATTTTTTTGGATGGTTTTCAAAATGTGATTAACACTGTAGATTCAGCTTGAGACTTGTAGGTTGGACACCTATTTTTTTAATTTGATTCGCATACTAAAATTATTTGGAGTCATCATTGAACTAACTCTTAAGTGTTTATATCGTGTTTAAACGAATTTTACATGAAGTGAAGCGCAATCGCATCGTTTCGCTGAAGAAAACCACCAGCAAAACACCGCCAAAGCAACGAAAGAAGGAGATGTCGCACAGCGGTATTTTTTGTATGGATCAGCGGAAATAAATATATATCTTCTAAACCACTCAATGAAATTCAATGACTCTTTGTACATTTGATGATTATCCCATAATCATTTAATTTGATAAAAATGAACTTGTTCCGCTGATTCTTTTTAATATATAGTATCCCATCCCATACAAATTTGCATAAAATTACTATTTATGAACATTTTTCTGAAAGACTCTGTGTAATTTGATAGCATTTCATTATTTCACTGTTCATTAATGAGCAAACATCATCGATTAAAAAATGGACTTGATTCGCTTTCTTTTTAATATACCTCCCATAGATATTTGCATAAAAATTAAAAATAGACCAGTTAATGCCATCTGTCATCTGTGTTTAGAACCTGGTATCGAATTGTCATCGAGTGGTCCACGCGACGATCTCGGCTACGGCTGCCACGACGCTCTCTTAAGCGATATTTTCTTTAAGGTTTTGTTGTACTTCTTTTTGATTATATAAATTTTCTTCGATTGAAGGTAGGTGTCCCTATATTTTTACATCATAAAATATTTTATAGGCAAATCTTTTGTTTTATTCTTTCCGATTTGAATTTTTCCTACTGGGCTTAAAATTACTTGCATTTCAACAAACATACAAAAAAAAAAAATAAAAATGCATATGAAATAGTATTGTAGGTAGTGATAATGCAATGAGTTGATGTACATTTTTGAAATATGAGCAACATAAAATATGAATTTTAGTTGGGAAAATGTTAAATGAATGAAACTTTTTTTTTTAATATCTTAAGATATCTATTGCAACAATATAATAAAATGTTAATGATGAAAAAGAAACTTTTTTATTGCAAAAGGCTTTTTGATGTGTTATAGTACATAATTGTACTATAATAATTTAGTTATAGTACAATAGTAAGGACTACCAGCAAAGATTGGTCCTTAGTCGTCATGATAAAAATAGACAAAAAATCTATGGCATTATTACATCACGGAACCAGCTACTACAAGATCGAAAATGCAACAATTATTCAACGGCGTTGCATGGAATTTTTACTACCTGAGTATATGCCCTATGGTAAAAGTGATAAAACGAAGTTGGAGAATGGACCTTACGAAAAAAATAAAAAAAAAAAATAAATGATGACATTGATAAGGCTTTTGCAACGAAAATGCAATATTACTGCATGGAATCATTACTCAAACAGTAGAGGTGCTACGGACACTTAAATTTTACGACAGCAAAGTTTGATTTTTTGAACTCATAACGAAAATAAAAAAAATTTTGTCACCATGCCACTGCGGAAGCAACTGCTTAATGCATTAAAAATGCAACATCAATGAAAAAACGTTGCATGGAACTATAACTCAGTGACTATTAGTGCTACGGTAAATTTTATGGAACTACAATAAAGGTGACGTTTTCTGGCTATACGATAAAAAAATTAACGTTTCATCCCCTCTGGGAACCATTAAAAGTGACGTCAATGCACCATAGTTGAACGGATTTGCGCTATTGTAAACACACATGCAACACACAAAAGCATAAAAATTAAAGCAATACAAAAGCAATACAAAATCAAAATCAAAATCAAAATCAAAATCAAAATCAAAATCAAAATCAAAATCAAAATCAAAATAAAAATCAAAATCAAAATCAAAAGCAAAAGCAAAATCAAAATCAAAATCAAAATCAAAATCAATATCAAAATCAAAATCAAAATCAAAATCAAAATCAAAATCAAAATCAAAATCAATATCAATATCAAAATCAAAATCAAAATCAAAATCAAAATCAAAATCAAAATCAAAATCGACATCAAAATCAAAATCAAAATCAAAATCAAAATCAAAATCAAAATCAAAATCAAAATCAAAATCAAAATCAAATTCAAATTCAAAATCAAAATCAAATTCAAATTCAAAATCAAAATCAAAATCAAAATCAAATTCAAATTCAAATTCAAATTCAAATTCAAAATCAAAATCAATTCAAAATCAAAATCAAAATCAAAATCAAAATCAAAATCAAAATCAAAATCAAAATCAAAATCAAAATCAAAATCAAAATCAAAATCAAAATCAAAATCAAAATCAAAATCAAAATCAAAATCAAAATCAAAATCAAAATCAAAATCAAAATCAAAATCAAAATCAAAATCAAAATCAAATTCAAAATCAAAATCAAATTCAAATTCAAAATCAAAATCAATTCAAAATCAAAATCAAAATCAAAATCAAAATCAAAATCAAAATCAAAATCAAAATCAAAATCAAAATCAAAATCAAAATCAAAATCAAAATCAAAATCAAAACCAAAATCAAAATCAAAATCAAAATCAAAATCAAAATCAAAATCAAAATCAAAATCAAAATCAAAATCAAAATCAAAATCAAAATCAAAATCAAAATCAAAATCAAAATCAAAACCAAAATCAAAATCAAAATTAAAATCAAAATCAAAATCAAAATCAAAATCAAAATCAAAAGCAAAAGCAAAAATTAAAAGCAAAAAGAAAATCAAAATTAAAAACAAAACGTTGACGTTGTCACATCAATACTAGCCGTTAATCCTGTTAATAAATCCTTCTTTTACACAGCTGACGCTTTTCTATATTTTTTTCTTTAATTTAATAACTTTTATCAAATAAACTTTGAGAGATATGATGAAGCTTAAAAAAAAACTGATAAAGAAGATTTAAGAATACCTGAAAAAACTTAAAGATAAGCTGTAATGTTCTAGAATTTTTCCATTATTACCATTTCTGTCTGCTTCTAAAAATAAAATTATTTAACTAAACAAACAACATTTCCCACACTTTTTCCTACTTTCCCATTCAAACCAAATCATGATCAACCTACAATCCATCTATCCATACCTTGAACCACAACGTCTACTTGTGTTTTTTATTTTTAGATGCTACTCCGAAGAAGTTCTTGCTTCTCCAACATTTGCCAACAAAAGTCAATGTGTTGGTGATGCTGCTCGTGCTGCTTACAACAATGATACCACCAACTGCTGTCATGGCCACAAGTGGACTACGCGTGCCCACGTTCATTCAAGAGCCACCACCACGTCTTTTATTTAGCAATGATACCGGGACACAGGTCACTTGTGCGGCGCACGGTAATCCAACGCCTATGGTATCCTGGGTAATGAAGGATGGCTCAATGGCAACGCAAGTGCCTGGATTAAGGTGAGAGAGAGAGAGAGAGATAATTTTAAGGATGTTTCTTAGAGTGAATTGACGCTTTTGTACTTACGCGTACATTTACAAACCTACATATTTATTCATTATTTTATGTTAATTAAGTACCTTCATATATCTTAGAAGTGAAACAATTTTCCAAGGTTGCTTTATTTGTTGTTGTAAAATTTTAATTAGTTACACTTAGTTTTGAAAACACAAGCTTAACTTGACATTCATGTAGAACAACAGACTTATAAGCATTTTGTTTTTGTTTTGTTGCATTTTAATTTGTGCTATGAAAATTGTTTGTAGTTTTTTGTTGTGTTTGTTTTTGTGGTTGCACCATTTATTACATAGATATGCCGAATCGTTTTCATGCAAGGTCCTTTTGAACTTTTAACATAGTGTGAGTGTGCGTTGAAATGTACGTTTGCACGCATAAGTGCTCTTTCACTTTTGAAGTACGCATGTATGTGTGTGTGCAGCACACATAAGTGGCACTTAAGTGTGCAACATGCTACAAGTGTGCATTTTGCATAATATCGTTATTAACAACTTTTATGTTGTTTAAGTTTAGCAGCGTTAATTATGGTTTTGTTGTTTTTTGTTTTGCATATTTTTTTATGGCTTTGTTGGTGGTTTGGTTACAGACGTTGTTTTGTGCTCGACCCTGTGATGCTGCGGCAGCAACAAGTGCTTCTTAAGAAATGCTGTTTTTGTTCCAAATTTACGAGTTTATTTTCGGAAGGATTTATAGTTATAAATATTTATCTCAATAGGTTTATGGTTTAAAATATTATTAAGTCTGAATGAATATTTGTAGTTTTGAGTTTTTAAGTGTTTAAAGAATTTTGTTAAATATTTATTTTCAATTTTTTTTTTATGTAACAGCTGTTTCGACTAAAGGTGTTGCATTTGTTTTTTGAATACTACAATGTGTTAGATGTCTCTTAGCGTTACATTGGATTATAAAGTAGACATAAAGGAGAGAACGTATAAGCACTAAATTTTTCAAACAGCCGCACAGTGGGAGGACTTCATACAAGTTTTGGCCATGAATAGAAAAATAAACCTAGAGCTTTGAAATTTGGTATGAATGCTTTGTACAGTTAAAAATGAAATATATATAAGTTTGGATCAATTTCACCCACAGACACGCCCACCTTCCATACGAATTTTTTTGCAGAAAATAGTAAAAATAAACGTAGAGCTTTCAAATTTGGGTTGAATGCTTTGCATACTTAAATATGATATGTATAATAGTTTGGATCAAATCCGCCCGCAGACACGCCCACTTTCTTTTTTTAACAAAAGTTGTAATCTTGAAGTTAGTCTTTGCAAAATATTCTCGTATAATGTATTGGAAAAAAGTTTTATTTTCGAATTTGAGCAAAATTTGCCGACAGACACCCCCACCCGTTATCCTAATCTTCTTTCTTTGCATATAACACTTATTAAACTCTTCGTATACAAGTTTAAATTCTATGTGTTTTTAACATTGTTCTTAAGAACATAAGCATAAGCCGTACGGAGGCGGCATAAAATTGAAAAGGCTAGTTTACAATTTTGAAATTATTTTTTATTGCTCATAAAGCTCATTTTGTATAAGTTCTCGAGCTTCTACTGAGAGCTCTTTGTTTAGGGCACTTAGTATGTGTATTTAAGAAATCTAATTAATTTCGGTTTATTTTTGTTAAATTACTTTGATAAATTGGTGTGACTTTTTTTGTTATGTATCACTATAATTAACAAATGCAAAAAAGTAGCATATTTGCTCAATAGAAAATATTAATGCTAAAATTACCCCTGTCAAATTGCGCACAGTCTAAGTCAACGTATAACGCCATCTATCGGGTTGTGACATTGACCCCAACAAAGCACCATCTGTTATTTATCTCGTTACTTCTCCAAAAAAAAATGCACGAATTTAACAATCATCAGTAATCTTCTATGCCTCACAACAAATTTTCCACCTTAACATTGTTCAAAGTCATCAGATCATGCGATAAAATACAAAAATTTCGTCGAAAAAAATTCATATTTTTTTTCGTTTTTCCGGAATTTTCCGAGTTTTCCACTAAGAATTTCCTATTTTTCCATTCGAAAAGCCATTTTGAAACAATTGCCCACAAAATTCCATACAAATAAATCAATTTTCGACTTTTCCAATTTTCCGACTTTTCCGGACGGTTTTATAAAAATTTTCTTTCGTAAAATCCTTTTCCTAGTAATTATGAACAACTGCAAAAAATTGAGCCAAACCAACCTACTATTTTTTACTTTTAATGTTATTTTCATTTTGAAGATACTCTGAATATAATAAAATAAAATATTTTTTAATTGACATTCAACGAGAAAAAATCACATTAAACCCATTTGGGGCAAGTTCGGGCAGCAAGAAACATATTTTGCTATAAATATATATATTTCTGGATACTATTTTGAAAAAACTGGAAATATGTTTTTATATGTTTTTTGTTTTTGTACTGCTAAAGTTTTCCAACTTTTTAGCTTTTTTGCACTAAAAATGCTTATTTTTAAAAAATCACAAAAAATAAATTTCTTTTAATAACAACAAAAAATCGACATTTTATGAAACAATAAATATCATCTATTTATTATTTCTTCATTTCAATTCCCTTCTTATTAAAACAAAAAAAGTGGAACACAACTGCGTGTGTTGTTGTGTTCCAAAGAACTTTTTTGCGTGTTTCTTATCTGAAGTATAAACTGTCGATTAGTAAAAAAATTTTTTACAATTTCAAAACCAATACTTTTTTCAATTTATGGCCACGAATCTCCCAGTGTGAGCCGCCTCGGCTTAGCTTGCAGACCTTTATCATTCTGTCGCAATGTTCGATCACAATTTCGCCTAATTAGGGCTCTATTTAGGCGATAAGGACTTCAATAATCGCTTTAGTAAGCGTGGATCTTACTCTTACCAAAACCCTAAAAAAATAAGTGCAACTGTTTTAAATCGGAAAATGTTGGTGGCCAATTGGTATTTCAAAAGCGCAAAATTACGCGACCAGGCAACTTCGTGCGCAATAACTCGATTGTTTCGCTACTTGTATGTCCTTTGACACCTTCCTGTTCAAAGAAGACGTCGTTTGTGTTCGAATAGTTTATCTCCGATCACAAAAATTTTTCCGTGAAGCACATTTCATTGAATAACCGATCGCTTATCTCGTAATTTTCAAAAAAGTAAGGTCCTTTAACGCTTCCGGTCCATAAACCGCACCAAACTCGTCACTCGTTGCATTGTTCATAATGGTTTGAAAATTGTATTTCAGCCGAAAAATGATATTAGCGCGTGAACATTTTTGGGTGATGATTTTTTACAATATTCGACGAGGATTGACAAAAAATGAATGCATCGATCATCTTAGTTCGACTTTTGGTGATGAAGCACCACACCCAGTGACTGGTTCAATGTGTTCGAGCAATTTTGTCTTCTCTTCAAGACGAATTTAGCGAAGGTCATCCTAGAATGTCTGTTGTGGCAGAAAATATTGATGCTGTGCGTGATCTGTTGGAAGTAGACCAACATGTGACATACCCTGAGATGGAGTCATACTTGGGCATTAGTGAGACTAGCATATGTTACATACGGTTTTATATGAACATTAAGGCGTCAGAAAGATTTATAGCTCGCTTTATAGCTTTTACGAACCTCCAGAAAACAAACAAAAAAGTAGTTTCAAACCCAAAGGCTTTAAAACCAATTATTTCTAGTTAAGAATTTGATTCATTTGCAATTTGTTTCTCGTTTCGTGTCGTGTGTTTTATTTATTTGCAAAAGGCTCGAGTCGGTTGGTGCAAGGATATGCTGAAATGAAAAAAATGCAGCGGGGGTGTTCCGAAATACGTCTATGACAACACCACAGGTGACGAATCACAGATTTTGGGTTATGAGCGCGAAACAAAGCTGCAATGTACTGCTTGGGTCTTTCAAAGTGAGCGAAACCCAACAAAAGTTGTTCGCGAACGGAGCACATCCAAGCATATGGTTCAGAAAAACCGATCATGTCGCAACTGTACCCCCAAGGAACGAAGAATTGTTAATATTAAATGGTACACAATCATTTGTTTGACGGGAGTCTTCGGAGAATTGAGGAAAACAACCATCGAAGGAAGATCATTCTACATAACGACAGTGCGAGCACCCACTTATCAGCTCAAACAAGGGTTTTATTCAATACTCAAAAAGTGGAATTGATGGGTCATCCGTCTAATATTCCTGACTTGGTACTCAACGACTTCTTCTTGTTTCCTCACATTAAGAAAAAAAAAATGCGTGGAGAGTACTTTACTGCACCCGAACAGGCCGTCGAGGCCTTCAAAAACCTGGTTTCGGAGGTATCAACTTCAAAGTGGCAAAACTGTTTCGAAAATTGGTCCAAACGAATGAAAAAGTGTTGATCATCTTGGATAATACTTTGAAAACATTCTCCAGCTTGGAAGTGATTTTACCGCTTTGATATAATCACTTTGTGTGAGGAGTAGGCATGATTTTCATTCGATTTTGTCAGATTTGAAATGAAGAGTATAGTACCTATTGGAGGCGGTCTTGGTAATCGAGTAGGTAGCGTGCTCGACTGTAACCCCAGAAGTTACGGGTTCGATTCCCGGCCAGGCCATGGTTCCACGCTTTGACCTTCCGCATTTGAATTTTCTCTCCTCATTTCTAATCAACTGAAATTGAAAATTCATCAATATTTACGAATTGAAGTTGCAGTTGATGGTAGAGAAGTTTGTGGATTAGATGCCTTATAACTTCAAGAGACTGAGGTAAAGGCATAACACTTACCTCAGATTAAGATTCGCATCTGTTTTTGGCTTTCCACCAGGCCTAGAACATACTACTACACATATTTCACTTGATTGCCCCTTCCTTGTCACTAATCTATCACCCCATTTAGATCCAAGGCAGACTTGACTGAATAGGTATTACACCTGAAATTCTTGGTTCAAAGTTAAAATTTTTGAGAAAACATTTTTGCGGATTTTTAAGAGATTCTATTATTTTGATAGTCACTTTGTATGGGAGCTAGACGTGGATTTCTTCCGATTTTGTTTTTTGTCAAACTTAATTTTCATATTTAAGATCAAGATAGAAGTTTATAAATCAATTTTCATTGTGATAGCTTAAAAATTACAGCTGTATTCAAGACGAAGAATAGACAGACGGAAAACGACTCGGGTGATGTTGTTGAAAATGTTTATAAATGCGGTTGAATTTCAAAACGATATTTTTGTTCACTGAGAAACTACTTTCGGTACAATCAAATGTTTCATGACAATACCAACTACTTTTTTTATTTAAGTGCCGCATTAGCAAATACGATCACGTATTCGCGTGACATGCCATTTTTAAACCATAAAAATTCTTTTAAGGAACTTCATCATATACGAATGTATATACATATGTATATTTATATATGTGCGTGTGTATGCGCTGTTGTGCTTGCTTGTACGCTATAAGCCCACATAAATGCGAATGTATATAAATGTTTTCAATTTTCCACAAATGATGATAAGTTCTGCAGACATCATCAATCACTCTCCTACGCACGTATGTGAGTGTTTGTATGTGAGTACGGCTAAGTGACTGACTTCAATGGCAGTGCAATAGTGCTTTAGTTCCACTGTTAACTTATACCATTAGCTTTGTCATCTTTATTCTTTTTTTTTTTTTGTTTTTTGGTTTATTTACTGACACAGAAAGTCATTTGAAATTAAAATTCATTATCTACGACGTATTCAAATTTCAACGTAAACCTGCTAGTTTTTATACATAGTCAGCATGAACTAAAAATTTACACCGTGTCTTCTGTACTAAAGAGCTGCAAAAAACTTTCAATGCACAGAACTTCACTAGTGTACAGTGTGTTCCAGTGCAGCCTCGACTTCAAATAAAAATGTTCTGTATGAAACTAAGTTAACAAAATAAGCATTGCGTATTATGAAAGCTTTTCAAAGCTTTAAAAGTCAAAGCAGTACTTGAGTTTTATTATGAAATAAAATATCAAAGCGGAGAGTGACCATGAAGTAAAACCAACGGGAAAAATTATAGCGAGCACACCAAGTGCATCAGGCATCACCATTGTACAATTTTCAGCGATTGTTTTGAGAGGTGCACAAGAAGAGAGGTTCGGTCGTTACTATAATTTAAATTTAAAAAATATTGTAAGAAAAAACGCCATATCTCAAAAACAAAGCAAGATAGGCCAAAAATAACAGTTTTCGAGACGTACAAGTAGAGGGGTCGGTCGATATGATAACTTCATTTTAAAATATTATGAAAAACGCCTTATCTTGTAAACAATAGATGGGCAAAATATAACGTTTTTTGTTTTTTCTAAAGAAAAATTAAAATTCTGTCAAAATGCACACGTGTAGGGGTTGGTCGATATAATAACATAATCTTAAAAAAAAATTTGAGAAAACATCATATCTTCACGACCGATATAAAACTAATAAAAAAAATCTGTTAAGAAATTTAAAAAGTTTTATCTAAAACAGTGGTGCTCACTACATGGTTTCCCATAGCCGCGGGCAGTGTTCAGACTTTACTGCAATTGCAGTAGATCTACTGCGCTTTTTAGCAAAATTGAATGTTTTACTGCGTCACTGCGGTTTTTTTCAAATCTACTGCGATTTATTCTCAACAAACATTTGTAGGGTTATTTGTGTCTTTATCTTACAAACGACAGGAAACAGAGGCAATTTGTTATGTAACGTTGCATTACGTCAAGTATAACTAAACCTTTAATACCATTACATAAAAAACTAGAAAGATGGTAGCATAAGTGTTAAATTAATAGTTATATTAATTTTGAATACGTAAAAAAATATATTTCTGCAACATGCAAATATATAGTATATAGTTATGTATACATTTGTATTTAGGTATTTTTTTATTAGTATAAAATTTACGTACATGGTTGTTAATAAAAAAAACTACTGCGAAAAAGTTCGCTTTACTGCGTTTTTTTCTTTAATTTACTGCGATTTATTAATTTTCAAGCCCGAACCCTGGCCGCGGGCATCGTGTGCTGTTGAGCTTTTGCACACGAAGTAGCAATCGGCTCGCTGTGCTTGTACACTGCGTACAAGTTTGTGTTTTCTGTTGTGCTTAAAACAGTGGTGTTCACACGCATACTACTACAATTCTCGACTTTTGTGCTTGTGCTTATAGCTCTCTCACCCCAGCTAGCATTTGGAAGATTGTATGACGATCGCGATCATTTCGCGATTCTTTTTTTAATCGTCAAGACGATTGTTAAGTAGAATTTTATTTTGCTCTTCCAAATTATGCTATTGCGAGTCGTTGTGACGATTTTTGGACGAGTGAATCGTCGTTCACGCATCTTGGCGAGCATTAAAAGAGTGCAAGCAAGAATGCGACTCATTTTGATGATTGATTGACGAGTGTTTTTTTTTTTTTGTTTACTCTACAATCGTCGTTTAATCGTTCTGAGGACTATTCGTGTACTTGTGTTACTCTAAAATCGCCGCTTATGCATTCTCGCAGTGGTTTGGCGAATTTAACCGTTATGTTTAGGAATCGCCGCTTACGCATTCCCGCGATCGTTTGGCGAATTTAACCGTTGTATTTAGAAAAGTTTACAAAGATCAACTGATGTTTGCTTCATATTAACTCAGTTGTTAGCTAGTGAACACGTGTCCAAGAATTATAGCAAGTAAGTACTTTACTCTTACAGTTTCCTAATTTGTTTTTCTTTTTTAAGATGTATGTCACTCAAAATCTAAAGGTCTTCAGCGATTCTTTCCTGAGCATCGTAGACGACTCAATTAGGCGATTGATTCAAGGGTCGTTTGAGGTAGGAATAAAAGCATCTTACACGATTCTTTTTTGAGCATCGTACACGACTCAATTAGGCGATTGATTCAAGGATCGTTTGAAGTAGGAATAAAAGCATCTTACACGATTCTTTTTTGAGCATCGTAGATGACTCAAATGGAAGAGTCGCCGGCTTGACACAGTTTCTCCCGTTGTACTGAACTTCCGCGATTGGAATACGACATCGTCGACGATTTATTTAATCGCCCGCTCCGATCGTGGAAGAGTCGCCTGCGATTGAAAATGCTAGCTGGGACTATCTGTATTGACAAACATTTTGCGCAGGTACTAAACAAAAATTGTGTTATAATTATCATTGTGTCATTATCATTATCATTCTCATTATCATAATCATTATCATTATCACAGTCATTATAATTTTCATTATTATTATCAAAATTCTGCAAATAACGAAATTAAATACGTCAGTGATGTTCCGTAGTACCACGCTTGGTGAGACTCGACAGCTGTATTCGAGAATCAAAACACGTACACGATCGAATGCACGAAGTTCACTCAATCAGCTGGCGCTGAAACTTCAAGCTGGTAAGTTCGTGCCACTTGGTCGTGTGTATTGCACTGTACGAAATGTTTGAGGCATATGAAAACGCGTTATTTGTAGAATAATAATAAAAATAATGATAATGATAGTGGCAATGATAATAATAGTGACAGTGATAATGAGACTAATAAAGATGATGATGACGATAATGATAATTATAACACAATTCTTGCTTAATATCTGCACAACAATTTTTGTCAGTGCAGAGAGCTACAAGCATAAGCACAAAAGTCGAAAATGTAGTGGTATGGGTGTGAACACCACTGTACTACGTGAACATCACTGGTTTGAAATTTCAAGTCAGTATGCTTTGAGCGCTCATGTGTTATGTGAGTGGCTCGCTCTGTTATCTGTGAATGTTCTTAAATATTTTGCAATTACCTCTTTTACATTGGTTAAGAATTCAAAGCAATATTTTTGACGTACTCTTTTGAACCCGAAAAGTTAATGGTAGAACACAAGGGTATCGTCAATTTTTTTTCCCTTTCTTCTCAGCCAATTTGCTGCAATTAGCCTACAAACTCGAAAAATTGCATTCAATTCTTGTCCAATGTAAAAGGGGTCATTGTTTCAAGCAAAAAAAATCAATAGGTACATTCTATTCTTCACTCTTACTTTTTTCATGTTTTCTATATGTTAAAATTTGTTTTCATTATTCAGTATATATTAAAATTTCATCAACCAAAGATGTACGACTGAGCAATGTCTTCAAATATTGGATTTAAGTGAAGTAAAGTCCCAAAAGTTACTGATATTTTAATTTTTCAATAAAATGCATTGATTTTTTGAAATGTCTGCGAGTTTCTATTGAATTATAAAGTAAAGACATTAAGGTTATTGAGGATGTATAATATCTTCCTTGACCTTGCTTGCACATGCGAGTCCTTTTCATTAAATTTACCATGACATTCTGGCATAATTGGTCAGCATGTCGCGATATCGGGCACCATTCACAGTAAATACGGTTCCAGCTGTATTTTCAAAGAAGAATGGTCCGATGACACCGCCATCTCAAAATCCACACCAAACAGTGAATCGTTGTGGGTGCATGGGAAGCTCTTAGAGAAGTGTGAGGGTTTTCTGAACCGTCTCCGCACAGTTTTCACTATTTTTATAGTGAGTTTTCACAATTTACACATGTTGCTTGACCGTGAATTTCTCCATAACTAAGCCCACCATGCTTGTTGTTGACAGCTGTTATTTATTTGTGACAATTTCTATGCTTATCAGAAAAAAGTAGTTCCCGAATCAAAATGTATGTGACTTTTGGGACACCTTTTATACATTAAAAATAAAAGCTCGAAAATCGTCCTGATTTTAAAAAACAAAAAATCATATTTTCGAACGAGGCTCATTTCTGGCTAAATAGACAAACAGATTTGTCGAATTTGATGCGATGAACAACCGCACGACATACTGAAGACTCAATTTCATCCGTTAGGGATCGCAGTTTGGTACGGATTGCACTCAGAAGGTATCATCGGTCCTTAATTTTTTAAAAAATTACGGTTAATGGACTACGCTATTGAGAAATGATTGAGGGCTGGTTGCTGGCAAACATTGCCAACAATGATCTCGATGCGCACTGGTTCCAGCAAGATGGTGCAACAAGCCATACAGTCACCGAAACAACCAACAACTAAAAGAGACTTTTTGTGAGCGAATTTTGTAACGTTCTGGACCTGTTGATTTGACACCGAGATTGTGCGATTTGACGCCCATTGATTACTTCATGTGAGTTACATGAAGTCATTGGTCCATGCAAATAAGCCGGTAACAATTGAGCAGGTTGAGGGCAAAATAACGTGATTTACAACGAAATTCGTTTAAAAATGCCTGCAAAAGTAACGAAAAATTGGGTCTATTTCGAATGTCCTACGCCAAGTGCAGTCGAGGTGGTCATCTAATGGAAATAACTTTTAAACAATAATTTCATGTCTCAAACTTTTTACAAAAAGCATTGGTTACAAAGGCATTGGTTATTTGTTTAATTTTTTTGTATTTTATTTCAGAAAGAAATCCTACAGCGAATTAAAAAACACCCTGTATGTGGAAAGAACTAAATATTTTTTGAAAAAAAAAGAAAAACAAAAGTTGAATAGTACTGATCCAGACACAACGTTTCAAAATTGTAAAGGACTCTATTTTCGCCCCCTCTTTTATGCTGTATGCATTGAATACAAAGTCATGCTTTTTCTTTTTGTCTATTATATAATTGCGTGCTTTTATTTTTTCTCTATTTATTTATTTTTATTTTTGTTTTAAAAAAATATTCTTTAGATTTTTTATATATTGAATCGCTGAAACATGTGAAAGACAAAACAAAACAAATAGACACGAACAAAACAACCGCAACATTGATTTTGACATGTTTCTGCGGTTTCCACAATTTTTCAGTTTCTATTACATTGTGTGTTTTTTTTTTTTTACAACAATGCTATTTTTGTTGTTGTTGTTGTTTTTGTTGTTGTCTCTGTTGTTTTGAAGACGTTGGAGTATCGTATGAACTTCTTTCTATTCTTGCAAACACGTGCACATATTATATGACTAACTTTAGGGTGCAGTTGACAGTAGAGCTTTTGAAAGTATAGGTATATAAATACATTGTATCCTGCATAAAAGGACGACAACTCGGTTTATTTTTTCTTCATAACCTTTATTTTCTTTGAATAATTTCTTCTATGTGAGCCCAGTGAAAATATTTTTTATTTGTATTGATTTTTTACTTTTCCCAAAAAGAGCTTTTAAAATTGGCAAATATAGATTATATTTAAATAGTATCCTATAAAAATCATTTCGGCTGTTCACGATTCGTTGCAATTAGGCTTGCATTATAATAAATAATGTAGAATATATTTGCACATTTTGCAATAGTTACAACAGATTGTATTTAATGGCATTATCTATGAGTTTGCATAAATGCTATACCGAAAACCTATTGCAAATATTTACATAATGGAGATGGTTCATTTTATTTTATGGATACGGTGAAGGTGAGATTTGTTTGCCATATGATAACAAAAACAAAATTGATGAAGTCACAAAGGCTCATCAGGGCAAAAGCAAAAGCAAAAACAAAAACAAAAGCAAAAGCAAAAGCAAAAGCAAAAGCAAAAGCAAAAGCAAAAGCAAAAGCAAAAGAAAAAGCAAAAGCAAAAGCAAAAGCAAAAGCAAAAGCAAAAGCAAAAGCAAAAGCAAAAGCAAAAGCAAAAGCAAAAGCAAAAGCTAAAGCAAAAGCAAAAGCAAAAGCAAAAGCAAAAGCAAAAGCAAAAGCAAAAGCAAAAGCAAAACCAAAAGCAAAAGCAAAAGCAAAAGCAAAAGCAAAAGCAAAAGCAAAAGAAAAAGCAAAAGCAAAAGCAAAAGCAAAAGCAAAAGTAAAAGCAAAAGCAAAAGCAAAAGCAAAAGAAAAAGCAGAAGCAAAAGCAAAAGCAAAAGCAAAAGCAAAAGCAAAAGCAAAAGCAAAAGCAAAAGCAAAAGCAAAAGAAAAAGCAAAAGCAAAAGCAAAAGCAAAAGCAAAAGCAAAAGCAAAATCAAAAGCAAAAGTAAAAGTAAAAGCAAAAGCAAATCGACCTGCTTCCTAAGGTGACGTCATCAAAATAATGTTTGATGATAAAACGTCATAATGTAATGCTTTGGTTAGGGAATGGAAAAAAACCTCAACGATCGGTTCGTTTTTGATCTGTTCTGCATTTTTTAGCAAGCGCTACCTTTATTCCTCCTCATTCGTATATCGCTTTTCGACTCAATCACAAGCGCTACTCTTAACACGCAGAAGAGAGAGAGAATGGAACAGAATGGAAAAGTTGTGTTGAAAAAGCACAAAACATTATTTGCTCTGTTGTAGTTTTTGCTCGCCTTCATAAACAAGAACCAAAACCGTACCAAATGTATCGTTCGTTTCTGCGTTTCTTTGTGCAATCGTTTTGCAAGTATCCAATTAAATCAAGTATCCAAATAGTTCAATGAGCTTGTGTGGGAAACGCTTAATCGTATTAGGACTTTTTAGGATTCTGTGGACTACTTGGACAAAAATTGATGATTTTTTATTTTAAAATTGGGCCTGTGTAGCAGATGAGATCTTCATATAAGTATGGGCCAATAAAAATTCCAAATTGCGCAGCGCAAGGAAGAACTCGCATGTGTACGGAGAAATGGATAAAGCCTTGTCCTCAAGTGGAATTGATGTCACGTTGGTGGATGTGCCGAAAACATATGGGTACACAAAAGTAAACGAAGAGCTATGGTTAACTTAAAAATAAACTCAATCTGAACTCTCTGTGTAGACATGGCATAACACAACTCTGCATTAGCTATAGAGATGCACAGCAATTCGTTAGTTACCCAATGAAGCAACTAAGTATAGTCAGGTGTTACATAGATATCCAATACAACAATCTTAAAATCATCAAATAATGCCATATAAACTTAGAAACACTGCACAGAAGTGGTGAAAACATGCCCCTGGTGAGTTTCAGTTGTTGCGTAAATAGTCGTATTGGATTTAATTATTAGTGAATATCGCAACCACTTATTGCCCTTACATATCGCACTCCATCTTTAAATCAGACACGACTTAAAATTTCAAAATTTTCAGGAGAAGCAAAAATCAGTTTGTTTTTCAAAGGAACAAAACAACGAGGCAAAACGATTTTTTTTTTATTTAAAGAGTAAAAAGATAAATATGTACATAATTTTGATATTTGATGGAGGTTATCACTACGAATAGTTTAACATTAAAAAGTAAAAATTTGTAAATTTTGAGTTGAGCAACATACAAATTGTCTGCCGAAATCTTATGTTTTGATTAAAAATTTATTATTCTAGAAATGTTTGTGTTTAAAAAAAATTTCGTGAAGTTTTGCTTGTTGCAATATTTTAAGTTTTTTGACAGAATTCAATAAAGCTGGTAGTTCGAAAACAAAAAAGTCTATTAAAGATAAAATACCCGTATCAACCCTCTTGGCCATAACTTCATATGTGGTACATTGTACCTACTACAACTATCAAAGCTTAAAAATGTTCAAACTTTACCTGAGCCTTTAATCTTTTTTGATAAAACTCGCTACTCGTATTAAATTTAATAACTTGAAATACTTTGAGAAACACTCATTGCTTTGTTTTTTTTGTTGGCCTCTTCCTGTCTGCGTTCTACCAAAACTAACTTTTTATATGCAACGAACACTTTGCTCCAAACAAATTTCAAAGAAAGCCACACATCTAAATAAATCAGCAAGTAAAAATGGCGACCGGCTGCCAGTCTATACAAATACTACAAGCATAAAGAGCCGCAACGCAACAGCTAAGCTGCCTAAAAGTAGACACTGTAAAATGTATATTTTATTATATTTATTCCCATTGCAAAGCTTATGTTTGCTTAGTTTAGCTACATGAAGTTGCAGTTGTTGTTGTTGTGTTATTTTTTTTTTTTTTTTTTGTCCTTATTTATAACTTAACAATTTTTCATTTTGGCTGCTTTTCAGCTGATGTTTGTTGGCTTGTTTATTTTAAGAAATTCTTCTTTTACAAGAAACTATATAAATATATTTATACCTTGAACGAATATTTGCAATTTCTTTTATTGATGTTGTTTTTGTTGGTGTTGTTATTTCGTTACAGAAAAATTTCAGGCAACGGAACTTTGTATTTTCCGCCATTTTTAGCACAATACTTTCGTTCGGATGTGCATGAGGCGATATACCGTTGCCGTGCCACCAGTGAAGCAGGCACAATACTCAGTCGGAACGTGCAGGTGCAAGCAGGTAAATATCACTGTATATGCCACAGATACAAGTATAAATATATTTAAGCAAATTCCTATCTTGCAGATACAACACGCTCATGTTCATCTCGTTTTCTTGTAAATCGAGTTCCATGTAAATGTTGTGTGTGTGTGTTTTGTATTTCTTTATGTTCTTTGCTTAGCTCTTCTTACTCTGCTGGCAATTTCCTGCAAGTCTTTAGTAATCCTTGAATTATTTTTGTTGCTTGAACAGAATGTTGAAATATCACTGCTACTTTGGAATGGAAGTTTTTAGTTTAGTAAATTTAAAAGAATTTATCATCGTTTCTTCGTCAACGTACGTGTTCAATATTGTTCGTAGTTTGAATTTCAGACATATCCGTTAGTTTTGTATCTTGCAACATCATTGGTGTAACATATTTTTGTTATTGGTATTTAGATGTTGCTGCATATTTGCAATGCAGCATTTTGCAAAAGTGAAAATCCTGTAGAAGTTGCAAGAATTCAATATGATCGAAAGCTGATTGTAGCACACAAATATGTTTATTGCAAATAAGTTGCCAAAGACGAACACAATTGTATTATTTATTTGGGTCCTTGTTGGATGTTAAAAAAAAAAACAGAAATAACTTAGTTGAAGTATGCAAGGGAGATGGTAGAACATATTTTATCTTTCATACTGGCTGAATGTTGCGTGTGTATAACTTACAGTGGTTGAACAATTTGTTTTTGGATGCATAAGTATCTGCCCGCTCTAAAAATTCATTGAACAATATATATGCAAATTGCAGATATTGGCCGAATTTGATAGCCTCTCTATAGAAATTAATTTCTTGTCAAAATTGCACACTTCCACAGGTTTGTAATTCAATTAATATTTAAATTTTCAGAAATCATAATTTGCTAGGGATAGAGCTTCGGCGGTTGCGCCTTCGTCGTTCTAATCGGTTTTTTCATTTACCGTAGGGTCATATAATTCCTTTTGTTTTGATATCGAAGTTGACGGCGTACATATACTCGTGATACTCGTACATATTTTTATTGGACACGATTTATTTGTACGATTTTAGAACAAGAATAGTTGCAACCTCAGTACTATCTGAATTGTGTATAAACAAGAGATGTAAGGTTGCAAAGGCGTATACAGCTGGTCGCTTGGGAGTTGTCAAATGTTAAAATTTGTTATTTATAAACGCGGAAAATTTACCAAAGAATACTACACAGTGAAATAAAAGGACAGAATTTGTTGAATTTTACTACCAAAATTTCAGCAAATTTTCCTTGTATTTACCACGTCAGCACTTCAGCGAATATAAACGATTTATATATACTTTTTTGGATGCCACTTAAGTGGCCTAGACCGAAAGTGGGAAAAAGCCCAATAGCTTGAGAAGATCCTAATATTTAATCAGATTTGATTTTCCATAAAAAGTGTTGTGTTTCGCTTTTTGCTGAAGCAATCTTAACGTTAAATTAATGTTCAATTTCGATTAGCGGAGTCAACATTCTATTCGTATTTGAAGAAATTAACTACTTCAATGAGAAAAATATTCCCTACTTTGTGAACAGTTGCGCAAAGCTTCTTCACAGCTCCATTTTTGAGCAGTGGTGAGCAACATACGATTCAAACAACAACAAAGAGAGCTTTCCGAGTGCACAGCTTTACACTGAAAAAAGAAGTTGTTAAAAGCTCTCACAACATTTGGTGTAAGAAAGTCTTATCGAGAGTTTGGATTTTAAATATAATGATTTTATTTTTGTTTTTCGCTATTTCAACAAAGAAAAGATCAAAAAAGATAAAGTGATGAATAGTTTTCCTCAAACATTGCAAAATATTTACGTACATTTCAAAAAAATAACCAGCGAGCGACACCACTACTACAAGAATGCTCAAAGCAAATTGACTTAAAATTTAAAACACATCAGAAAAAAACTAACTTTTACGTTGTCTACAAACACAGCGAGCCGATTGCTACTTCTTGTGCAAAAACACATCATACGACGCACAGAAGGTTGAAATCGAAAAAAAGAGATTTTTTTGAAAATGTTTACTACTCGATTAAAGAGCACAAAATTGTACATCACTACTGAAAATTTCAATGTTATATGTTGTTTACTTTTTCTGCTGCATAGACTAACAGACCTATTCTGGCTGTCAATTTACAAGAAATAATTTGTCAAAATTTTGTCAACCTGACTTGTAAAACCTATTCAGGCGAACACTTGACAAATGAAAAGCTTTATTTATTCACCACAGGAAGGTGAAAAGCATGTTGCCAGAAAGCAGCTGTTGAGTGTTGCATGCTTATTGAAAAAGGTACCCTAATTTTGTTAAGTTCCTTTTTTAAAATGAAAATATGAATTTATCGTTGAGAATTTGTTAGTTCTTTTGATATTATATATTTAAATATTGAAGGCTTTAAAACAATGGCACAAAAAAATGTTTTTCTATCTTCTTTTAGAACTTACATTGGCTTAAAGTTATTTCTTAAAAATGTGATAACTCTGAGAGTTTAACAGTAACAATAAAAAAAATATATACCAAATTGAAGGACAAAAATATGACTTTTTTATTAAAATAATTAAAGACTGCCATAATAACGCATTTTTTTCTTTAAAATAAGTTTATTGAAAAAAAGAAACTTAGAAAAAACAAATCGTTATATTTTTAAAACTCTCAAGAAATTTAGTAAAAATTTTAACAAGTATAATAAAGGTAATCAAATTACCTTTTCAATGATTCCAGCTGCGATGAAATATGTTAAAAACTTTCAGAAACTTTTAACCACTATATTTTCTAAATCAAAAGAGAACTACACTTTTTCTTTTCACAATCTTTTTGAACGCTTCAATGTTTTTAAATCACTTGAAAATATTTAAAGAAACAAATATATAAAAATTTCATTTTGCGCTTCAATTATCCCCCACAACATATTTGATCAATACTGTTTATAGGAGGCAACACTTTGTTTTGACAGTGTTTAAATTATTTCAAGAAAATAAACGAAATAGTTTTATTTTTATTCTTCTTTATTTTTATTTTCTTTCTTTAGTTCTTATTGTTTTATTAATATGTATTAAATATTATTATACAATTATAATAATTTATTTGATTTGGCGAGCAAAATATGAGATAACAAACCAGCAGCGTAAGCTGGATATCTACATACAAAATTCACTGTCAACACCTCTTTTGCTATTGACAACTGTGTCAAGAAAAGAGCTTTTAAAATTGAACGAGAATAGGAAATATTGACAATTGTCAATATATTTACTATTGTAAATATGTTGAACTTTGTCAACTCACCGGAATAGGTCTGTAAAAGTTGATAAATTTTTGATTTTTCGTGAACAGTTCAACAAATTGACATTTTGTATTGTTAAAAAAATTAATATTTTTTTCTTGTACGTCAAAAGTAATATTTTTACTATGGAACCTTCAAATTCAGGTATCTAAGCGTAATTTAAATAAATAATAGTTACTAATAATTGTGTAGAAGTATTTAAAAAATTTTTTTAATATATGTCATAATTTGCGCTATTTTCGAAATATATGTGGAGTTTTAAATAAGAATACCGTCACATCAAGTTGAAATCGAAATTTTGTATTAAATTTGAATATCTAGGCTTCTATATTCAGCAATAAAAAGTTTAGCGTTTTTAGGCAAATTCTTTTTATTACATAAATCGTGATAATAGTCACTTAAATAATAGACTGCGCCGAAGTTTTGAACTTTTCATTATATTAATGACGTCACTTTGTATGGACGATAGGCGTGGTTTACTTCCAACTTCTCCGAATTTCAAATTCAGAATACATTTTTATTATAATATTATTTATATTTCAATTAATTTTTGAGGAATTTATGAAGGTTTTACTATTTAGATGACGTCATTTTGTATGGGAAGTAGGCGTGGTTTGTATCTGATTTTGCCGCTTTTCATAGTTAGGATTTACATTGAAGAAAAAAACTTACGTGCAAAATTTCAAAGCATTTCTTTAATTCTTGTAGGTTTTAAAAAGATTTTACTTCTAAAATAAAGTCACTTTGTATGGGAGGTAGGCGTGGTTTTCATCCGATTTAGCTCATTTTCGAACTTAATCTTTATATTTGAGATACAAAATTAAATATGGAATTTCATGGCGATAGCTTCAAAATTACGACTCTAATCATGTCGAAAGACGGACAGACGGACGGACGGATAGACTTTTTTTTACATTTGTAACCAATCAAACTAAAACAAAAGTCAAAAATTCCCTCTAACTCCTAGGTGAATTAATCTCCATTTTTTGGTATTTCAATCCACTGTGCGACGCCCTCGGGCTATGGGAAATCATGTAATGAGCACCACTGTTTAAGAGACTCACTCTCGTACGAAACAACCTCGCTTTAACAAGTAATGCATAAGATGCTTATGCATTAAAGAAGCAAAAGCAGGGACCGTAACTGTTATGACTTTTTTAAAAAAAGTCAATAAATAACAGTTAAAATTTGACTTAAAATTTTTCGGTCAAAAATAAAAGTTAAAATATGACTTTTATTTTTCCGATCAAAAATAACAGTTAAAATTTGACTTTTATTTTTTCGGTCACAAATAACAGTTAAAATTTGACTTATATTTTTTCGGTCAAAAATAAAAGTTAAAATATGACTTTTATTTTTTCGGTCAAACATAACAGTTAAAATTTGACTTTTATTTTTTTGGTCAAAAATAAAAGTTAAAATATGACTTTTATTTATCCGGTCAGAAATATAAGTTAAAATTTGACTTTTATTTTTTTGGTCAAAAATATAAGTTAAAATTTGACTTTTATTTTTTAGTTTTAAGTTTTATTTTTTATTTTATTTTTTCTTTTAAAAATAAAGGTACACAATTTGACAGTGATATCCTATATTAATTACTTGCTTACCCGGCACACGTTGTTTTGCAGCCTTAATTTATTTGTCGTGCTCTTTTTGGATTTTCGCGATTTTTCGCTTATTTGAAAATGATTTTTATTAATATTTAATTATTATACTGTGCAACACAACTTTCTCAACAAAACGATGAAAGTTCCTTTTCTTCACTTGAAGACGAAAACTAGATGTGGAAAAAATTTTCGGCGTCCTTGTTTATGGTTATTAGTTATAAATAGTATATAATAGTATATATTTGGCCCACCCTGTATAAGTATTTTACATATTTCATTGAGCAAGGATAGGGTAGAGAACAACAAGTAACTCGGGTATGATTTGAGTATCCGATTTCAGTCCGTTACTCATTTCAGTTCTGTGATGTTCTCTGATGATCATTTCAGTTCACAACAATGACAGGGAACGCAAGGTGCAGTGATAAGCCAAACAAAGGCAGATAAGAGTAGAGTGAATAGAATTTATACTTTTGTTATATTTTTTCACCTTTTAACCGAAAAAATAAAAGTAACATTTTAACTTATATTTTTGACCTGAAAAATATAAGTCACATTTTAACTTTTATTTTTGACCGAAAAAATAAAAGACAAATTTTAACTTATATTTTTGACCAAAAAAATAAAAGTCAAATTTTAACTGTTATTTTTGACCGAAAAAGTAAAAGTCATATTTTAACTTTTATTTTTGACCAAAAAAATATAAGTCAAATTTTAACTGTTATTTTTGACCGTAAAAATATAAGTCAAATTTTAACTGTTATTTTTGACCGAAAAAATAAAAGTCAAATTTTAACTGTTATTTTTGACCGAAAAAATAAAAGTCAAATTTCAACTATTATTTTTGACCAAAAAAAAAATCGGTCAAACATAACTATTATTTTTTGACTTTTTTTAAAAAAGTCAAATAAATAAAAATCTTTTAAGATTATTATTCCTTAGTTAACAAGCATCGCTATACTTTATTCAAATATCGAAAAGACACATTTCTTCCGCTTGAATTTTTGAATCGAAATTTCGAAAATAACAGTTATTTTCGGTCCCTGAGCAAAAGTAAAAAAGGAGCTTTTTGAAAGCTGTTTGGGCATCAATAAGATGTTTCGGTAAAACTTACACAAAGCTCTCTTGAGAGCATTCGCTCTGACATGCATAGTTGGGTTTCACAAGTATTAAAGAAGCTGATCGGAAGCTTACAGAGTAAATTTTTCAGTTTCTCGAAAAATATATGCTTAATATTTTTTTTTTTTTCAACTAAGTGTGATAAAATTACAATAAATTTCTATTTAATTTATATTTATACTTTCCGTTTTTTGTTCCTTTTTATATTTTTGTATACATATGTAGAATACTAGCAAGGAATAAAAAAATTTACTTATTTCTGAAATCTCATGGTTTTTCGCACTCCGATTCAATATGATCTCCATTAGGCCAATCTTATATAAACTTGTAGTAGTATTAAATTCATAACAATTCATAATAAAAATAAACTTGTTAAGTTGCTTTGGGAGATATACTCGTGAAGCAAGTAAAACAAGTTCACTCACTAAAATGTTAAAATGGCTGGCGTTCAGGAAGTCGTATCGTAGGAGAATAACACTTTCACTGACAAGTTTAGAAGGGCTTCTCGTCTTAGCTTATACGAGGCTATACTCCAGAGACTTCGGGTAATTAAGTTTTTAGTGTTTTTTACAAATCAAGCTCGCTCACCAAAATCCGAGACTTGCTTTATAAGTACTTTTGAAGAATTATCGAGGAAAAATAATACTTCCGCTGACAAGGCTTCTCGTCTTAGCTTTGTCTTAGAAGCTTTTGCGATATTATTACTCACAAGAACTTGATAAATAACTACTTAAGAGCTTAAAGCGAAGCAACATAGAGTTGATCAATTAAAAATAAAACTTACGCTCACAAATACTTTTAAAATATTATTAGTTTACGACAAGATTCTTCCATTTACAAGTTTGGAGAGGATTCTCAACTCAGTTTCGTTTTATAGGTATTTGCAAGGCTTATACGAGGTTATATTCTCAAGACATGTAGCGAAGTAAGAAATACAGGCACGTTCTTCATAATTTTAAAATTCAACTGGAAAATTTTAACAAGATTTTTAGACATTTTTAGAGCTATGTAGTCAGATCTTTTCAAGTCTCAAAAATTAAAGAAGTTCGATTGTAATGTGGATATAAAGTTAGAATTTTGATTTATGTTTTTAGATATTTAAACTAATTTATATTTTATTTGTCAAATTTTTGTGTATTTATGTCTTAAGTCGTCTCTAAGATCTGTGATCTATCTCAAGTGCTTTTTTTGAATGTGATTGGTTATATGAAGTTTTTCTTTTATGTATATTCTTATGGGATCTGGTTTTCTCAAATATTTTTCAATTGAAATTAATTTTTCGCGAAGGATAAATTATACCATGTGCAAATGAATAGCACTGGGCACACTATGTCGTTTTGATCACTTTTTGTATTTCCTTTGTAAGCCTTGTTTTTTAGGGATTTAGTAATTTTTATTTGAAAGGGGCTTCAAGGTCCTATTTAGAACTTCTGAACCGAATTCAACGACGTGCGATATATTTGATAGGGGATGAAAATATTTCATCTTCTCTCAACTCTCTCGGGTATCGACGCGATGTTGGGTGCCTTAGCCTGTTATATAGGTATTACCATGGGAAGTGTTCAAGGGATGTACACGACCTGACGCCACCAGCTCGAGTATTTCCCAGGTCCACTCGGTCAGCACTACAAGCCCATCCCTGTACCAATGCCTTGATGTTCAATAGAACATCGCATTACAGAGATAATTCGTTCTTCGGTCGCACAGTAAGATTGTGGAATAATCTCCCTGCGAGCGTGTTCCCCGATGGCTTCCAGCTATGTAGGTTCAAGACAAATCTTCACCGACACTACTCAATCTTTCCACCCTCCAACCAAACTATCACCCTTCTTCCGAATCAACTTAATGTTTGCGCATTTATAAGGGGCATCCCCTGAACCTTTGTTTAGTCTAAAAAATAAAAAAGTTGTCACTTATATTTTCTTTTTTTTGCTCTTACAATTTAAAAAATACCGAATTTACACCTCTATTCATCCCAATTGATGTACCCTGCAAAGTTGTAAATTATTTAAGGAGCTTTAAGTTGGCCCACTTACAATCATTCAATGCAGATTATGTAGATTTCGTAGACTGCCTCTATAGCTTTAAGTTAATTCGTAGAATTCTTGGTATTTTCATTTAAAGGAATGAAGCGATATTTTATTTACACAGGAAGAGCAAACATAATCATTGCAATCGAAGCAAAGGTTGTTCAAATGTAAACAACATGAAGTACGCTGATTACAAATTGCTGACGGGAAGCAACAACAACAACAAGACAGCAATAGCAAGGAAGCAGTAATTATAGCCCCCCCCCCCCCACCAACTAAGAAGCTGTATATTAATGTTTTCATGTTGTTGTTTTGTTGGTTTTGTTGTTGTTTTTGTTGGTGGTGTTGTTGTTATTGATGCTGTTACTGTTTACGTATTACTGCGGCCTTTTACTGAGCCTAGAAAGTATTCTTTGTAACAGCAACTGTAACAACAACAAATATAGCCACAAGCAGCAACATCAAAGCACAAAGACGCACAAAAAATAAAATTTGCCTATCTTAAGGCGAAATTAATCAAGTGTGATATTTCAATCCGTTTGTGCATCAATAATTATCACAGAAACGGTGTTGATTAAAAACACCATTTTTTTTTTCTCTCTTGTGATGAGAGAAGAGGAAATTTTTCCAAGCAACACGAAATTTCCAAAGTTCTTTCAGATATCGTAAAACTACAAAGGACACAACTGGGTTAATTTTTTAAAATTTTTGATTTAAATAGTTATGGGTATGGTTATCGTTATGGTTATGGTTAAGATATGGTTATAGTTATGGTTATGGTTATGGTTATGGTTATGGTTATGGTTATGGTTATGGTTATGGCTATGGTTATGGTTATGATTATGGTTATGGTTATGGTTATGGTTATGGTTATGGTTATGGTTATGGTTATGGGTATGGTTTTGATTATGGTTATGGTTATGGTTATGTTTATGTTTATGATTATGGTTATAGTTATGGTTATGGTTATGGTTATGGTTATGGTTATGGTTATGTTTATGGTTATGGTTATGGTTATGGTTATGGTTATGCTTATGGTTATGGTTATGGTTATGGCTATGGTTATGGTTATGGTTATGGTTATGGTTATGGTTATGGTTATGGTTATGGTTATGGTTATGGTTATGGTTATGGTTATGGTTATGGTTATGGTTATGGTTATGGTTATGGTTATGGTTATGGTTATGGTTATGGTTATGGTTATGGCTATGGTTATGGTTATGGTTATGGTTATGGTTATGGTTATGGTTATGGTTATGGTTATGGTTATGGTTATGGTTATGGTTATGTGCATGGTTATGGTTATGGTTATGGTTATGGTTATGGTTATGGTTATGGTTGGGGTAATGGTTATGGTTATGGTTATGGTTATGGTTATGGTTATGGTTATGGTTATGGTTATGGTTATGGTTATGGCTATGGTTATGCTTATCTGTATATTCATAGTCATTGTTATGGTTACATCTGGCTTATGGAAAGCTTTTTCTCACTCTATATCTTCAAGTTTTGCTATCGTAACCTATGTAACTCCATAGACCAATATCGCATAATTAAATTTTTAGCTTGAGCAAACTCTTCAACATCCGCTCAAATCTCATAAAGCAAATTTCATTAGGAGCTCTGCCTAAAATTATGCAAACTGAATTAATTGCATTTCATTCTCCATTGATGTACGCTACTCAAGCTTCACAAATAGAATCAAAATTAAATTTCCTGCTGCTTATTATCCGAACTTGACTTTATATAACATACATTTACTTCTGCATGCATCTGTGCATCTCCTTCCGTCTTTCGTACTTCACATCGTTGTTCGGCAGTCACTTTATAACTCGTAACTCCCCACGTTACTCAATTGAAAACTTATTACATTCAATATTTACAGTTGTCTTTCATGGTTTCATTACGTACTTCATTCATTTATTCATTTCAACTGTCTGTCCAACTGTCCGCACATTCGTCCTTCATGAAGCTACTGCCTCATTCTTGTTTTGCAATTTTATGCATTTTAATTCATTTAATTTGAATTCAACTCGTGAACGCAATCTTTGTCTTATACTATGTTTTAATGTGTTTTATTATTTGTATTCTTATTTCCATCACTCACTCTCTTTCTCTCTCTCTCTTTCTTTCTCTCTCGCTTTGCTTTTATTTCATGCTGCCTCAACGCCTGTTGTAGTGGTGCGTCGCCAATTTCACATTCATGTCGAGAACACAGAGGCCTATCTAGGCAATTCGGCGCTTATTAAGTGTGCCATACCGGACTATGTACGGCCCTATGTTAAGGTGACCAGCTGGCATCGAGGCGATGAAACGTTGCTGCCGGATCTGGCCGATGTTGGTAAGTTAAATTTGTTGATTAAATTTTTGCTTCTTTCTCTCTCTTATTGTTTCATTGCGAATAGTTTTTTTGTGCTGTGTACATAAGTGTATATTTGTTTGTATGTAAATTGTGTGCATGTGCTGGTGCTTTCCTGTTGTGCCTGTTTATCTGTTGTGAAAATTTATGCACGCATTTCCTTCCGGTTGCACAGTTAAAATAAAATAAAATGCTTTGCAAGCGGAAGCGTGTTGTATGTGTGTGTTTATGCACTTTTGTGTACGTATGTGTTTGTGTATGTGTGTTGAAAAATGTTGTTGACATTTATTGGGAAATGTTTTATATGTTATGTGTTTTCCTTGATACTACCCACTGTGTGCTCCTCTGACAAAATGAAACTTGATGATTTTAATATCAGTGCCAGTATCTTTTTCTCATGAGCTTCTTTTATGCTCTGTGTGACATTTATTACAGACGTTATAAATACGTTGATTTAACATGTGTTATTATTGAGCTATAAAAAAAAGTAATGTTAAAGCATGTGAATGCTGGAATGATTTCACAACAAAAGGAGGTAGACATATTGCAGCAATATTTGCCACGACAAAATATAGAAAAAAAAAAACAAAATGTATAAAATGAGCATTCAAAGTGCTCACTCGCATTATTAAAAATAATCTCATTAACAGTTTAAAGTTCATCAAATATTAAAGGAATAAAGGTTAAGGTCTGCATATGTTAAGGTACTGATAGTAAGAAAAACATTTTAAATGAAATTAAACAAAGAAAAAAAAAGTAATATAACAAAAAATTTTATAATCATAGTAAAATCAATTTTTCCAATAAGTGCTCACAATAAATCGGAATATTTATTTTAACTGAAAGTTAATAATAATTTTTTGTAAAATGACTTGAGTATTTCAATGATTATTATGGCTTGATTGACTTTGAAAATAATTACTTTGTTTCATTTGCTTAGCTGAACATTTTCCTAAAAGTATTTAATTGTGAAGAGGTTCTTACGATTTGGGTGGAATTTTGTCTGCAGCATAACAAAGAAAAAGTTTTTTCCAAAATATATCAAAAGCGATCCGAATCTCAATTTAGTAGCATACTTTACTTAAATATACTTACTTTCCCAAGAAAATTTGTTAAAACCATCAAGAGATTCTGTTTTTATCTGATTTTAAGATACTGTCTATTCTCTCCTATACTACTGATATCAAATAACCTCTGTAGTAGGAACAAGGGTTTATGCAAAACTCTATGCTAATAAGGGGACGACTATGGAAGATAATTTATTGTGTATTTATTCTATAATTGTACAAAGTTTAAGATAGAAATAAACGTCTTTAGCCTTGATCCTTAATATAAAATAAAATAAACTGGTCATTTCAGCCCTTAAAAGGGTTTTGACCGAACTTCTTGTGAAAAAAAAATTGTGTTGTGCGTGTTATTTTAAATGTTTGTACACAATTGATCGAGAACTGGTACTACTAGTTTTATGCCGACTCCGAACGGCTAAGGTGCCATGTTCTCAAGAAGCTTTACATGGCATTATATACTCTCTGAGGTTTGCCATTTTCTGCAGAGAGGTGACGGTCGAACAGAAAATTTAATTCAATTGAAAAAACTTTCTGTGTCCGATGGAAATTGGGCCAGGGTTCTCTGGCTTATGGGTCCCACACTCTACCTACTGCACCACAGCCGCCACAATGATTCTTAAGCCAGCTAAATACTGGTGCCCCGTGAAGACGAGTCAAGTGTTGCCTAAAATAGTTGCAAAACTATTAAAATAAGAACAATATTTTATTACTTACATTACAAAAAGCACTCAGTTTTGGATCTTTAAACAGGGATCTCAGACCCACAGTTAAAAAATTATCGATTTCTTACCAGAGATTCTGGTAGAAGAGAAAATATAAATTTAATGCGACCTTTTCATTCAATTATATAGAGAATTAATTGTTGAGCTTAAGTCCAAGTATGTTAATGAAAAAAACAACTAACAACAACAACAGCTCTGTATAGAAAAATCATACAGCAGACTAGACACACTGTTTCGTTGGCCGCTACACCAACTCATCAGTAGTCTTGTATGACTTTGACTGTGATCCACTCAGTTAGGCTGACTCCCTAATTGCCAATTGCAAAGTAGTGATGCGGTACACGGGTCGTTTGAACGTAACCTAACCCGAAAGTCCTTGCACTTCAGATTTTTTTTGGCAGAACTGGTCTCCGAGGTATGAATTTATGGAAAAATACTTTTCCCAAATCTAACAACGAGTTATTTCAGTTTATGCGCCATTTGAAAAATTTAATGTTTGGTTCAAATTTGTTTTTTTTACAGTGTAGAAAAGAGATGTGTGTATGTGCGTGTACGGGTCTTCGTTCTGCCATATGAATATACGGACACCCTGAAACACACGCAAGCCCATAAAAAATACTCCCACACATACACACACACCTATACACACATAACGCAGAAATTCTAATACTTCTCACAAGGAAGTTCAGATACTTCCTGGTTATGTCGTCTAATTTATTAATTAATTAATTTTTCTTTACATATTTTCCCACAGCACCGAGCACATCTTTCTTTTGGAGCGAAATTCGGGTTCGTGGTCCAAACGCACATTTAGGAGTAGAACCTTTCGGGCGTGTGGTCACTTATTATAAAAATAAAAATAAATAATAGTAGATAAATATTTGTATTAATATGTAAAAAAACTAAAAAATATAAATTACATCTTACCTCTCTTGATCCGCCATTTTTACAAACTCAAAAAGCATCACAAAAGTTGATGCATGTTATACCTTTTTGATGCTTATCGATAACATGCTTATAGCAAATTCGAACATGATATATTGCGTAATGTAAGTAGGGTTGCATTTTGAAACTCGATATTTGATAGCACTGCAAAGCAATTGATAAATAAATAGATAAATTCTAAAGAAAATATAAATTTGGAAACTATACGCCTAAATCTGATCCCAATTGGAAACTTAAAACTAATATCTTTCCAATCTTCACTCCGCAGCTCATTCAAAGCATAAAAACAAAATCTTCTAACTCGAGTCAAGCGAATCCCACACTTCAGCACTCTCACCCGAAACGGGTCTCATTTAATCTTAATCCTAATTCACACCAGGTCACACCAGCAAACATAAATGAGAGTAATATGCTCCAGACACTATATCCTAACTTTGTACATTCACATACTTTAAACCCATCTCCTTCTGTTCCAATCACAAGTGGAGCCCATAATCAACCTGGTAGTTCCACTTCTTTCATCGACCCTCTTCAACCACCAAAGGTGAAACTAACTTCGAACTCTTGTGTTGACACCGAGAGCAGATATGCCCTATCTCGTCTTAGAGAGAACAGTGTCTACAACAATGTGCGCCTCTACCTGGCTTACATGTATAAAGCACCTGTCTCTACTTGTATAGAAGGCAAAACCAAGACAAACCTCAAAGTCTTGATTCAGCAAGAAGGCTTACCTACCGATGTCAATGAATTACGCCATTTGTTTACCAGTTCCACGTGCAACTTGGCTTGACAAGTCAACAAGTCAAAGAAGACCTTGACACATATGGTGCTCATGTAAGGTCAAAACATATCTCCTATCTTCAAAAGACCCGTAAAGAGCAACAACAATATTATTCCTAACCAACGTAGTGAACATAATCAAAACCCTAATCGCAGCCCAATTAGTGATTCCCCGCCAACGACTGCTCTACGCATATTTTACCACAATTGTGGCGGTATGCGAGGAAAACTTAATAAACTCTTTGTTGACGCGAAATCTTGCCTCTTCCAAGTACTAGTTTTCACCGAAACATGGTTAAACGATTCTTTCAGAAACGAAGAGATTCTTGACAGCAATTGGACAGTTTATCGAAATGATCGGGACTTTGGCCACACAGGTCTCTCCCGTGGAGGTGGTGTTATGATTGCAACGCATAACTCTTTAGAAAGCGAGCTTGTTGCAACAACCTCTCACACACTCTTTGAACACCGTATCGTCAAAGTTCGCTTAGGGACCAATATTTTTATTTACATTGTTGTCTTCTACATTCCCCCCTGTTCTATCGAAACAACATACAACGATTTATGTGAAACAGTCCAATCGTTAACCGCAAACTTAAATGAGGAAGATAAAGTTATAATTTTTGGAGACTTCAATCGTCCAAATATCTCATTTATCGTCGATGAAAATGACAATTATCTTCTTCCGGTTAACCTTTCAAGCTCGATAGACTTTAATTTACTTAGTACCTTTTATAGCAATGACCTACAACAAGTTAATCCAACCCCAAATCGGAACGGCAACTGGTTGGATTTAGTCTTTGCTAATTCGTATGATGAGATAATGATTACTGCAACTACTCAGGCTGAACACTTATTTTCTAATACACTCCACCACACTGCTTTAACTGTAGAATTTCCTAGTAACAACATGTCTTTTACCACCTCATTTAATAACACAATTGTGTTCGACTTTCTAAATGCCGATTATGACAGTATAACAATTGATTTGAATGCCTATAACTGGAACGATCTATTAAATTTGGAAATAGATAGTGCTATTTCACTTTTCTACCAACGCCTTTTCACAAGTATTGAAAAATTTGTGCCTAAGATAAAGAAAAAAAATAAACTTTCAGAACCATGGCTTGACCAAAGTCTCAGACATATAAGAAACCAAAGAAACAAGCTATACAAATTCATTAAGAAAGGCGTAAATGTAAGCGATGAAATCAAAATGAGATACGAAGAGCTCTACAATGAGTTCTCTATAAAATCAAATGATGCTTATAGAACTTATACCAACCTTATTGGAGAAAAAATTCTTAGAGATCCTAAAAAATTTTTTGATTTCGTTAATGTCAAACGTAAATCAGCTGGATATCCCTCATCTATGTTTAAAGGCAATACAATTTTTTCCAACCTCCAAGAGATCTGTAATCTTTTTGCAAATCACTTTAGAGAAGTTTTCTGTGCTCCCACAACCCAGGCTCTCTATTCCTCCCCCTCTCCTAATGCGACAGACATTATAAACAATATCAGTCTGACGCTGGATGAAATTGTTAATGCTATCATGGAACTTGATTCAAACAAAGGACCTGGACCAGACCTCATACCACCAAGTTTGTTAGTTCAATGTATAAACAATCTTGCCATTCCCTTATTTATACTTTTCAACAAATCCTTATCCTTAGGTGTTTTTCCATCCTACTGGAAAATCTCCCATTTGACACCTATATATAAAAGTGGCGATAAAAGGTCGGTTGAAAATTACAGAGGCATTGCCATCTTGTCAGCTATACCAAAATTATTTGAAAAGATAATATGTGATAAGCTGACGAGTCTCATTAATCCCCGCTTAAACGAGCAGCAACATGGGTTTCGGAAAGGCCGATCGACCACCACTAACCTAATGATCATGGTCTCCGATGTGTTAAATCAAATGGAAAAAGGACGCCAAGTAGATGCAGTTTACACAGACTTCAGTAAAGCATTTGACCGTGTCGACCATAATATCTTAATTTTGAAGTTAGAAAAATTTGGCATTTCCGGTTTATTACTCAATTGGATCAAATCCTATCTCTGCGAACGATCCCAGTTTGTTAAATTTCAAGGCATTTTTTCAAATGAAATACCGGTCACCTCTGGTGTACCACAAGGTAGTCATCTTGGCCCAATACTTTTCAACATTTTCATTTCAGATTTATCTATTACTTTTTGTGACATTCCCCATCTTATGTACGCAGATGACCTTAAAATATATAAGATCATTAAATCAGAAGTTGATGTAACTTTCCTACAATCGAAACTGCTGTCCCTTGAGCAATGGTGTAATCAAAACAAACTTCACTTGAATGTTAAGAAATGTTGCGTGATAAGTTTTTCCCGTAAGAACTTGATACCAGAATGCAGTTACCTCCTTAATAATATTGTTCTGAGCAGAACCAACCATATTGTAGACCTTGGAGTTGTCCTTGATAATAAGCTGAGATTTAATCTACATTTTGATAAAGTCTTATCGAGGGCAAATAAACAGCTGGGATTTATAAAAAGACGTGCTAAAGAATTCCAAAATGTGTGGGTAACCAAAACGTTATACTGTACCTTAGTGCGACCACTTCTTGAATATGCTTGCATCATTTGGAATCCAGCATTTGAATCTCATAGCGACAAAATTGAATCCATTCAAAAACAATTCCTGCTTTTTGCGTTAAGAGATATCTTTGACCCCCGTGACTATAACAACTTGCCACCGTATGAACAAAGACTCAGGCTTCTCTCTCTGATGCCTCTATCATCAAGAAGAACTTTACTGAGTTCATGTTTCACATTTGATGTTATTAACGGAGCTATTGATAGCGAATATATCTCCAGCAAAATTACACTAAATGACCCAATTAGACGTACTAGGCATACGCGGCTCCTAAATGAATATATTCACCACACTATTTACGCAAATAATGAACCTATTAGTAGGTGCTGTAGAATTTTTAATAATATTAGCGAGCACTATTCACCATCCATACCAAAATCCACATTTAAGCGAACCCTCTCAAAGTCTCTCTTTGACTCGGAATAATTTGTCCTTTTCAAGCACTGCTCCCTATAGAGTTATGCTGCTTGGTGTAGTCCCCTTCCGTCATCCCCTAAAAGTAGTACTTAAGATATATTAGCGTAGTTTAAGTATTCTTTTGAAATTAAATTGTTCGTATATAAGTTCCTTTTCTCTTCTTCCTACCTTTTTGGCGTGTTTTGAAATCATGTCATTCAGGTGGGCGGATTACGCCCACATCGAATTACATATCTTCAAACACAAAAACAAGGAAAGGAGAGAGAGAAAAAAAAAAAAAAAAAAAAAAAAACACATAATGTTAGAATAAGTAAATTGCCTTGTTTTGGCCAATAAATAAATAAATAAATAATTTTAATATGGGCTTTAGGTTAATTTAGAACATAATTATTTAAGCATTTTATTAATATAAAAAGGAATAAATCATTTTTAAATTCTGACAAAATTATAATAAAATAAAACGGAGTTATTTTTATAAAATTCTTTAACAAAGTGTTTAACTTCAAATACATACAATTATTCACATTTCAAGTGCAACTTTTTCTAAATCAAATTCAACTTTTTTGACGTGACGAAGTTACGTTGTACAGATCAAGTTTCCAAAAAAGTTGAAAAATGAATTTTTTAAAAATTCATCTGCGTTGCATTGAATTGTTACTCGCTGAGTATAAGAGCTATGATTAAAAAAATAGTATGACCGTAAAGATTAATTCTTTGACTTCATTATAAAAACAAAACATAAATTCAAAACATCATGGGGTCGCAGGGGAACTGTTTAAGCAACACAACTGAAAATTTGTTACATGGAATTATTACTCACTGAGTATTAGTGCTAGGATTAAAAATACGATACGCCAATAAAGGCCTACTGGAAGCCCTCACAACAAAATTAGACAAAAAATTTCTGACATCATGGGGACGCTGAGAGAGCCGCTCAAAGATCGATAACGCAACATTCATGCAGCGGCGTTGCATTGAATATTTACTCAATGAGTATATAACCTACGATAAAAGTTTAAAAAGGAAAATAAAGTTTTTATACATGGCTTTACGACAAAAATAAAAACAAAATTCCGGCGTCGTCAGGTCGTGAATATATCAGCTTATGTAACAGAAATGTAATATCGTTTCATGGAATTATTACTCACTCAGGAGGAGTGCTACGGTAAATTTTGTTTTACGACAGCAGGGATGTGCTATTACGCTACACAACTAAATTACAAATCAAATTCTTGTTGTCATGATTTCAGGGATGCAATCACATAGTGCAGTAAAAATGCTACAGCCATGAAAATACGTTGCATGGATTTTTAACTCTGTGACTACTGGTGCAACGGTAAATTTTAAGGAACGAAAACGAAGGTGAGGTCTTCGGGCATACAAAAATAAAAAGAAATTGACGGCGTGTCAAAGACCCTCAGGGAACCGCCTAATGTGACGCCAATGCATCACTTTTGCTGGATTAATTGAAATTAGAGCACAACCAATGAATGGGGAAGCAAAAAAAAGCAAAACGAAAAGCACCAACTCCAAATCCAACAACAACTCCAACACCAACACCAACACCAACATCAACACCAACACCAATACCAACACCAGCACCAACACCAATATCAACACCAACACCAACACCAACACCAACACCAACACCAATACCAACACCAACACCAACACCAACACCAAAACCAACACCAACACCAACACCACACCAACACCAACACCAACACCAACACCAACACCAACACCAACACCAACACCAACATCAACACCAATACCAACATCAACATCAACATCAACATCAACATCAACACCAACACCAACACCAACACCAACACCAACACCAACACCAACACCAACACCAACACCAACACCAACACCAACACCAACACCAACATCAACACCAATACCAACATCAACATCAACATCAGCATCAACATCAACATCAACATCAACATCAACATCAACATCAACATCAACATCAACATCAACATCAACATCAACATCAACATCAACATCAACATCAACATCAACATCAACATCAACATCAACATCAACATCAACATCAACATCAACATCAACATCAACATCAACATCAACATCAACATCAACATCAACATCAACATTAACAACAACAACAAGAAACTTCGTCACGTCAAAATCTACGGGTGTGTCCACGGCACAGCCAACTCTTTTTTTTAAGAAAAGAGTTTCTTTTGAAAAAACTTTGCATTTCAAATTCGAACATTTACACTTAAAAAAAACCTGTTTCCATAAAAATCTTGACGTAGAACTACGTCATTCTCGGAGGTTAGTAAGGCGGTTGATAGTCAAGCGGCGATTGATAGCATTTTCAGGTCACACTTTGAGGCTTTGGTGTGCCTAAAGTACTGATCGTACAATGTCGAAGTAAGCACTTGTTGGTCTGCTTGATCCTCACTGGGTGAAAAATTCATGTTTGAACTCTCTCACTTTTATAAATTTTGCATTTGAACATTTTTGATGTTTCTGTTTGCTTTGCGCATGGTTCTTATTTAAGGTTGCTACCTATTTATCGACTGCATTGGTTCTTGTATATAATATAATATATATATGAACTGAGTGTTGCTGATTAAATCAAGAGGGCACAGCCAGTTAAAAAAATATATAAAACCAGCATTTGGTGTTTCTGTTTGCTTTGCGCATGGTTTTTTAGTTAAAGCTTAGTATGCTGTAGAAACGAAAATTCCGCGGCATATAATTCCATACAGTGTAGAGTCAAAATTTTTGTGTGGAGAAAAAAGCAACTACAGTACAACCTTCCTCAATGCAACTAGATAGATTTTTCATAAATAAAAATTTAGCAAGCAAAGAAGAACTGAAAGGAAATAATGTAAAAGTTTATGTAAGTTTACGCAAATGTAAGTTGCGATAATTGTGCAATTTTTTCTTTAAATTTGCGTTTACTAAGTGAACAATGTAAATTTTTGAGTGTAGCGATAATCGTACTGTACTCTTAAACGAGGTCGTTTTGTACTCTTATTGAAATGTCAAAATTACGCAGCCAATTAAATATCCGGGCTTATAATCGACAGCGACATTTTGACATTTCAACTCTCCAGCAAACTCTGCTAGCATTGAACAAATTTTTCGACTCTACAGCGTACAAGGTAGCGAAAAAAAATTGCGCTGTTGCTTTATTTATCCATTCTTGCTAAATATTAGACCGAACACAATACGCGCGACGAGCGGCAAGCGCCAATTGTCACTTTTCATTTACATGTATTTCTTATGGGACGTATTTTGGAGACTTGTCGCTCAACATTGTCGCCCGACGTTGCCGTCTGCTTCAATTTAATTTTAATTTGACAGGCAGCAAAAGCAAGTTTCCACCATTGCTTACATTGATTATTACTGGTCGCATTCAGCAAACTGAACTGTTGTGCAATTAATGGTAGATATCCCTTAGTGAGGGATATTTTGCTTGAACTGTATTCAGAGCTGTAAAATCTGCATTCATATTCAGAATTTTAAGTATAACTGAATAACGACATAAGAATCCATACATGAGCGCAAAATTGATTTGTAAATAAAACTTTAATTTACATTTCATTTTAAAAACTTGATTAATTATTCATTTCAATTAATCATTTTTTGTTGCTAAGAATAATGAATCAATTTTTTATTCATATGAATGCAATTCACAAAGAATTTCAGAATTTTCAATTATTTTTTGTTGTACCCATTATTCATATTTTATTCATTATTCATTTTTTTATTCATTATTCATTTGTAATTCATTATTCATTTGTTATTCATTATTCATTTGTTATTCATTACTTATTTCTTATTTATTAATGATATTTCATTCGTTAATTGATATAAATGAAACGACTAAGTAACCAATTTTTTAAAATTGAATGTGAAATAACATTTTTAATTATTTATGAGTTTTGCATTCATCAAATGGATTCTTATTTCGTTATTCACTCATTCACCTTTTTGAAAATAAAATCAAATTGAATGGATTTCTTTTTCAGGTCTGTCTTGTTGTTCTTAACGGCAACTGTTGAGTTAGCTGAATGTAGCCATTGTTTTTTGTTTACTATGCTTGCTGCTGAAGTCCGCCGCTGTCTCGTTTATTATATTCAAGTCGCCCAACATTTTTCTACACGGCAGAGTGAAGACATGCTGCTCGCCGCTCGTCGCGCTCATTGTGTTCGGGCTATATTTTTTAAAAAAGATGTCATCAAAAGCGAATTGAATAATTCTACGTGTTGTGTTACGACATTGTCGAAACTGCTGCATCCTATTTTTTTTTTTAATTTCAAATTCAACTTCATCTCGAAAATAGATTTATTCTAGGTTTTAGTAATAATTCCCTCATATAATCAAAAGTATTCTATATTCTTTTTAAAAATATTATAAATATTTAATATGTTTATTGAGTAGATAGTATGCTTGACTACCATCCCAGAGATTTCGGGTTCGAATCCCGGTCAGGCCTTGGTTCTACGTTTTAATAATTCTGCATTTATTTCCTCATTTCTAATCAACTGAAATTGAAAACTCGTCTATATTTACGACTCAAAGTCGTAGTAGAGAAATTTGTGGTGGAGATTGCCTTATAACTTGAGTAGACTGAGGAAAAGGCATAGCACTTGCTTCAAATTTAAACTCACATTTTTCGCTTGATTTCGAACCAAGGCAGACTTGACGGAATAGGCATAATACGAGTACCAGAAAATCCTTGGTTCAAAGCTAAAAAAAACAACATAATGTCTGTTCTCATTTAGAATCGAGTGGAATAATGTTTGCACTGTTTTTCTTTGAATGCGGCAAAAATAATTAAAACTCTTCACATATTTTTAATAAATGTTTCTTATTTCAACAGCTGGACGCTGCGTTGTGCTCTCATCCTCCGGTGACCTCTACATACGTTCCGTTCGCTCCGATGATAGTCTTTTGAAACTGGCTTGTTTAACCACAAATACCTTAAGTGGCGAACGAACACGCAGTGATACCGTAACACTAACTGTTAAGGGTGAGAAAAATAATAATACTTGTTACACTTTTGCTTAACTACTTTTTGATGCTGATATACTTAAGTTTTTCGCCATTTATTTGTTTTTTTATATTTTCTCATTTTCAGAGCTTAGTAAAAATTTAGCTCCGCGCACCACACAGAAGCCTGTCATGGAGATTCATGTTGATCGTGGCAACGATGTTCATTTACCATGCAACATACACGGGAATCCCTTTCCCATTTTCACGTAAGTATTACTAAGAATTAATTACGTTTCGGTTTTATTTTATTTTGTGGAATAAAAAAATAAAACAAAATACACCCAAGCACTAAAGCATTCCCAAGCGCACACTGTTATATAGTAAACACACACATATAAAGCAACTTACATAACTAAACTGTTGTTTGTTTTTATTACAGAGCACGTTGGGTTGATTTTTTCTGCTGTAAGTGTAGGCAAAGGGGGGTGGTGGTGGTGGTGGGGTTGGGGATGAGTATAGGTCGGATTTTGGTTTGTGGATTAGTGTGGTTTTGTGGTCATAGCTGTTAGTCCATTAGTGTTAATTAAGTACGTATTTTTATAGATACTTCGAGCCCGCATGCGAAATAAAGTTGGAGTCTGTGCTGCAATGTTAGACGAAAAAAAAAAACTACTTTTGAAGGCTTTGGATGAGCCTTGACTATTTTTTCATAGAAAAAAGTTAGAACTTTTGTATTATTATGTGATGAAGTTGAGCATGAGTTGACAAAAAGTTTACCAAGAGCGTGTTATCAGGCGGATATATTTAATTTGAGCAATTAAACTCTATAAAAGCTCTATAAAATGAAATGAGAAAAACTTCAGTGAATTTTCAAAAATTTTATTTTTCTTAATTTGAGAAATTTTTTTGTGCAATCAACTGGGAAGAATCAAATATAAGAATCTTCTTAATCTCCGCTCCGAAGATCATAGATGTAAAAGAGAACCATAAAATGATTAACATAAAGAAAATATAACGAATTACTGAAAGAACTAAGATAAAGAGAATGCAAAAAATTATTAAGGAAATATTGCGTATCTGGTAACAAGTTTTGGTACAATAAAATAATGGGAACCGGAGGAGGGGCTTAAAATAAACTTTTGTTTTAATTTTGCTTTTAATAGTTTTTTGTTTGAACCTAATGGATCTTATCAGCCAAAGTGTATCCGATAAGGTTCGTTGCTATTGCTAAGTATGATGTGTCAAATGAGTAAAACAATCTTTTCATATAAGGGGGTTAAGCCAAGTTTTGTGCGACATTTTATCATAAATTCTCAATAAGTACGAAATTAACCTCTTAACACATTTTAAGTTTTGACTTATTTCTGGCATTTAAGTTGAACTTTCAGCTTTAGTGTATTCAGAGACTTATAGTAAAATTTTACGATAAATTTTTTGAGGAACATTTTAAGCCATTATATCCTTGTTTTATGGGTCTTTTATGCCTTTTATCACAAAAAGTTCAAAAAAGATCCATAAATGGAGAAGTTAGGGGGTTAAAATGTTCAAATGTTCCACAAAAATATTTTTCGTAGTATTTTACATAAATTCTCAGAACATATCCTATACCCAAAATGTAAGGATAACATGATTTCTTATGCCGATTCACTATAAGAATGTTCAGAAAGGGGGAAAATTAAATCCCCCCTAAAATAAGACTCAGACATAAACTTTCAAAACGCCGATATACGGGCACTGTTTTTTTGTCCCCTCTACCAGAATCCCTTGTATTTTGGAAAAAAATTGATTTTGTGTAATTAAATTCACTCTCTTAAGTAATTTACTTTCTAATAAAAGGCTGAAAACTATAAAACCACATTTTATGTTTAGATTAGAGCAGATAACACCTGCTTTAAAACAGTTTCGATTTTATTTTTAAACTTTGAAACAAGGATTCAGATGTTATACCTATTCAGTCAAGTTTGCCTTGGTTTAGAAATGGGCTGATGGATAAGTGGGAAAGAAGGGACAATTAAGTGAAGCATGTGTTTGAAACATGGTAGAAATGAGGAAAAAAATACATAAAGGTTAAAGCGTAGGACCATGGAATGTTTAGGAGTCGAAACCGAGACCCATGGAGTGGTAATCAAGCCCGCTTCCACTAATACTACCAAGGTTACTGCCGAGGTCGGTTTTTTTCCGTCAACAGTTATCATGTCGTATATGGTACAAATACAAAATTTTTTAAAAAAATATTTCCGGGTATTTTTAAGAAAACTGTTTTGATCTAAATAAATAAATAATGATCTTATAAAGTTTCTAAAAATCAGTATCTGTTTGGGAGTTAAAAAAATTCGTGGTTGTTTTGGTTTTTGTTTTTTTTTTTTTTTTTTTTGTTACTTTAAATCAACTATTTGAATTGTAATACCTATTCAGTCAAGTCTACTTTGGATCGAAAAAAGATGATAGTGGGAAGGAAAGGGGGGCAACCAAGCGAAACACTTATAGGTTGATCTAAGCATACATTATAAAACAAATGCTTATGTGCTTAATGTGGGTTGCAAGAAAAAAATTACAAGTAGAATAATAATTTTAAAGATACTTTTATAACCCCTTGGGTGAAAATCATAAAATAAATTTCAGTACATCTAAAATGCCTTCAATTGAAATTAGTCGGTACCAATTTTCGGAATTATTCGATAAACAAAAATACTGTTTGTGTTCAATGTTAACACACAAAAATAAAAAATTTGGGACAATAACGGTTAATTCGTGTTATAGTATAACATATACTTTTACATATTAGTAAATCAAAACAGTTTCTATTAATACATCATAAACAAAGTAATCATGTTAATATGCAAATCGGAATCCTTCATTCTATTGCCATCATACCATACATCATACAATGGGTTTTATGGGTATAAGCCCCCATCGTAGGACATAATTATACCATATCCATCATTTCATACCAATAAAACCATACCTTTTATTACTCCATACCATACCATTTCCATATTTATAGTACCATACCCGTCATTTTCCATTTTCATCACACCATACCAATCATACCATACCCATTATACTATACCCATTTATGCCATAGGTTTTATGGGCATGAATCTATCCTTTCACACCATCATATTATACCCATTATGCCAAAATGTGGCGTCCGTGGCGTAGTTGGTTAAAGTGCGTGGCCGCCATGTCAAAGAACCTGGAGACCCGGGTTCGAACCCCAGCAGCGACAGAAAATTATTTGAATTAAAATAATTTTTCTGTACGGCCGCCACCTCTCTGCAGATAATGGAGGTTAGAGAGTAATAAAAATACCATGTAAAGCTTCTTGAGAATAAGAACACTCCGTTCATGGCCGTTCGTAGTCGGCGTTAAGCCTGTAGGTCCATTTCTCGGTCAATTGTTGTACAAACTTAATAACACGCACAACACTATTGATCATAAGAAGCTAGGTCAAAGTCCTTTCAAGGGCTGAAATGGCCAGTTACTTATTCTTTTTTTTATGCCAAACCAATCACACCATACACTTTATTTCAAACCCTTCATAACATACCATCTCTATAACCATCAATAACCATTTATATTCAAAATGTTCCCTTCAATAAATCTAACAAAATTGCAAGTATATCGTTACAACTGTATAGTCCCTGAAAGAACGCGTATGATAAAATTTTACCAACAAGCCTTAACATAACCCAACTAACATTAAATTTTTATATTACGCCCACTTTTTATATCGGTTTATCTATGTAAGATCTACTGACCCACTCATCTTGGTGGCAAGTTACAACCTCCTAGTGCAGATGTAGCTCTCTATTAATAGCCGTTCTAAGTTCATTTCCGTCACTTTTTTTGAATTTACCGCGAAGCCATAAGATCCTTTTCACTTCAAAATATTCTATGATTAGTTGATTTCTTAAGATTATAATCATGAGGTTGACTGAATAAATTTTCTATTTAAATAACTAAGCAATGATCCATCATGGTCTTTTAATATACGAGTATGTATTTTATTTCAACTATTTTAATTTATTATATAAATTTTATTGAAATATAAATTTTCATAAAAAGTTCAACACTTCATATATATATATTAAATTAACTCATAGAAATAAGTTTATTGTATATATCTCCCTCAAAGTCCAAAATTATCTTAAATTGTCTTATATCGACATTGGAAGTTAATCTAGACGACTTAATATGCCTCTGGCATGATTTTCACCAATTTTATAAAATATTAATATTTTCCCCGAATTGCCTTCGTACAAAGTATGCCCTTGACAAACAAACAAATTACCTGCCTTGCCTTCATATTGAAAACATCTATGGGTCTACATTTTCATTTACATTTCCTTCAACGCTTTTTTTTCTCGCATCGCATTCTTTGGCATAAACAATTTTCGCTACTTAGGCTTAATCCACTTTTGATTTGTTCATGTTGTTTGCTTTTTTATTTTCTGCTTGGTATGCAAAACCAATGCACAGCCATAGCATAGACACGGGCACAAAAAATACTGATGAATACTCGAACAAAATACTCAATGAAACACACGCAAATACACCCTCAAGCAATATAGAGGGAGGTTTGCGGGTGGTATGGAAAAGTTTTTCCTGAAGTAAAATTGCGTCGCGTGTCCTCCTGACTTTTGCCCGCGCTAATCAAGCGTTTATCAATGAAATTTTAATGAGCTCAAACTTTAATGCAGACAGTCAGCCAGCAGATAGACTGTTAAGTCGAAGAGGAAAGTTAGGTTGATAGGAAGGCGATTTGTGAAGTGAGGCAGGCCTGGTAGGTTCGAGCAAGCCATGCAGTGCGCTCATCCTGACTGATCCAGGGATATTTTGTTTGGTTTTATTCTTGAAAATCCGCTGTTTGTTTGCCTATCAGTGTTTGTTCTGACAAGTGGATTGTTGTCATGAAAGGTTATTGAATTATCGCATAATACAATTTTTTTTAAGTGACGGTTCAAGCTTTGTGTACAGCTTAAATTCACTGTTATGTGCATAACTTTACGCTAAGTACAAAAAAGTCTCTCTAAATCTGTAGCGAATATTTTAATGAAGGCATTTCTGCAAATGAATGAATAATCAATCAACTTATTTTTTTTTAATGAAATTTAATATAAAGGCTACTTTCAGTCAGTTTTTATTAAATTTTTTATGACTTTAATTTCTCAATTCCTCGTTGAGAGAGAATTAGTATGACAATCTTACTAACACACCAACTTTCATATGATTATGACTCTGAAGGTTAGGAAATATGAAAATTCAACAGTTGAAGGATCGTTGAAGCTTCTTAACAGCTTGCGAACGAACGCTTGTTAGGTAGCGAAGCTACAGTTGATGTAAAGGAAGTATCAACAAGAGGTGTAAGGCTGCAAAGACGTATTATTTAACAGCTGGTTACTTGTCAGTTGTCAAATGTTGACTTTTGCCATTTATAAAGGCAAGATATTATCATTTACTGCGAAACAGAGAAAGAAAGACTAGAATTTATTGAATTTTATGATAAAAATTTGTGTTCAGACTAGTGTTGCCAGATTTGTTATCCAACAATACGGGACAAATGCAAAATATATAAAGAAAAACGGGATTTATAGCATAATTTTATAAATCCCTGCACATCACTTCACGCTGCGTTGTTGAAATTCGCAATTTATAAAACGCAACGCTTCACGCCGTGATCTTCAGCGTTGAGTAACGCAATAGCGTAGTAAAAACAGTACAAAGTTAGCATTTTATAAAACGCTGCACTTGAAATTCGTTCACTTGAACTGTCACTTTCATCACTTGCTCTTGAGCTGCCGTTAGAACGAATAAGTTGGAATTGAAAGGGTAATAACTGTTTGTTTCACTCATATATTCTTAAATGTTTACATATATCGTTTGAATATAGGTTAAAGACAACAACAACGAACCAACAGTTCGAAATGTTGCTAAAAGAAATAAAAAAACTACCGCAGGTAGCAAATGGTACGACAGTGTTTGGCGTTTATATTGCAATTTCAATTTAATGATGGCAGAAGAGAACAGCTGATATGGTTGCCAACAAGTCCAAATTTGGTGAATCTTAAATATTTCAAAGATTTGCAAAAATGATGCTAGTTTTATTTCACATGTGACAACCCTAAACTGCTGTTGGCTGACAGTTCACCGTGGTAACATCGCTAACGCAATAACGTAGTGATTAATAAAATGCAAATTTTAAATCAAAGTGATGCGCCGCGTTACCGTTGCGTTTAATCACGGTGATTTATAAAATGATGCCATTAGAAAAATTTTACGGGACAATAAATAAACAGAAAGTTATTTTAAAAAAAATGTATTTCAGAAAAAAACAATTTATTTAGGTACGCAGAATAAATTTAATGTCAAATGTTGCGCTTCCGACATATTTTGCACTCAGTGTTGCTTGAAATGTATGTATTATGTACTATGTTATGTAATAGTTCTATGCATATTATAGTCGGCTTACACTTCTTTTCTGAATGCCTCAGATCATGTGAATGAGTACTTGAAATCATAGACATTTTACAAAAATGTCAAAAATACCGAATAAATTTTGTTCCGACGGGACACTTAAAAAATCATGCAAAATACGGGACGTGCCGTTAAAAACAGGACATATGGCAACACTAGTTCAATCGTAGTAACGATGCGCTAAGTTCGAGCAAATTTTTATTGTAATCATGTACCTTCTGAGTTTCGGTGCAAGATGTGAAGACACCGAAACAACCTGCCCCAGAGTTTCGACCAAAAATGTCGATGCAGTGAAGTTAAGTGTTGAAAACAACCCGATCATCTCAATTCGTCAACGTGCTCAAGAACTCGGCCTCTCCATGTCCACTCTGAAACGTGTTCTGGGGTTTTCTGACGAAGCTCACTTTCACATTGTCGGCTACGTTATTAACCCGAATGGTGCTGGAATTATTTTTTTTCGAACTTCTTTCGGGTCGTCGAATCTAAAAATTTGATTACATATGTATATGATACACGAGCAGTTTTTGTGAACGTCAATGTGCGTCACCACATGATAACGCTGACACAGTTCGGGTTAAGGGAGGTTTTAGCCAAAAGTGCCTAAAATTAAGGTATATTTCAGAAAATGTTTTTTGGTGTTTTTGTAAAATATGTGTAGAATTAAAATTACAAACAGATAGAAAAAAGATACAGTAGTTTCGACTATGTCGTAACACAAGACGAGAATTATTCAATTCCCTTTTGATGACATCTTTTTTAAAAAATATTTAGCAAAATATTTATTCCATACACCTGAGCATATGACCTTTAAAAGAGTGCCGAAGAGGGTTAATATGTATGACCGAGCCCTTTTGCAAAAGGAACATTTTTGCTTTTGACACATATTCTCTCCGACCACTCTTTAGGGGGGCTCCCATACAAATTTTATGGTTTTGTATACTTATTCCATACGCCTGAGCATATGACCTTTAAAAGAGTGCCGAAAAGGGTTAATATGTACCACCGACCCCCATTACCTTTGCAAAAGGAACATTTTTGCTTTTGACACCTATTCCCTAGGAGGGGCTCCCATACAAATTTTATGGTTTTTGTTTATTCCATACACCTGAGCATATGACCTTTAAGAGAATACCGTAGAGGGTTAATATGTATGACCCACCCCCATTACTTTTTCAAAAGGAACATTTTTGCCTTGGAAATCTATTCCCTCCGACCACTCCTTAGGGGGGCTTCCATAGAAATTTTATGGTTTTGCCGATAAAACCGGAAACTGTCGATAAATAGGTAGCAAACTTAAGCAAACAAAAACATCAAATGTTGGCTTTATATTTCATGTAATTGTGTAAAATTTATATAAGTTAGAGAGTTCAAACATGAATTTTTCTCCCAGTGAGGATCAAGCAGACCAACAAGTGCTAACATTGACATTGTACGATCAGTACTTTAGGCACACCAAAGGCTGTGATATAAATACCGACACCTGATCACTATCAACCACCCTACTTACCTCCGAGAATGACGTATTCTATGTCAAAACAAGATTCAAATGTATTTCGTGTAATGTTTTTCTCTGCATAACTAAAGAAAGGCAGTGCTTTTTTGAATTTCATTCATAATTTCATTTTATATCAAACATATACGTTTATATTTTTATTTTTAATTCAAAGTTTTTAAGTCCAAGTGAATTGTAATTTAGTTTTGATTTATTTGTAACCTGATTAAATTTATTAAGTATACGGGAAATTATCTAAAATATGTCATCACGTCACAAACTCATGTTATCACATATAAAATAATCTATATGTGACCCGGTCTACGAAAAGGGACCTTCGGTGTAAAAACAAGTTTTCGAGAAAACAGCTGTTTGTAAACGTTTAATTGTCGCACACTGAATGGCGTCTTTTCATTTATTTCAGCTTATCCTCTATTCTTACAGAGTTGTATTTCTTAGTCTATTAATACAGATTTGTATTTCTTAGTCAATTAATACGAGTTCTTTTTTTTAGTTAACGACCAACAGTGAAGAGGTGATTACGTTTACTGAATCATTTTTATGCGTCTTTTGATTCCTGACAAACTTCTTTACGAGTTGGAAACTTCTGCTTTGCGCCATTAGAAAGAGCACACATTAGTCTATCCGAATCGCCAAAAAAGTGAAAAATGATATTTTCACACCGAAGGTCCCTTTTCGTAGACCGGGTCACATATATATAAAAAAGGAGCTTATGTTTGTAAGACCGCAATAGACTCCTAAACTACTCATCCGATTACCATGAAAATTTGTGTATAGAAGTTTTTTGGTACGGTGCGTGTTTGTGGGCTATCAATTTTTATCCACCTTGAACACCAGAGGGCGCTGTATTACAAATTTTGTACAAAACTGCCTAAAACTCATAAACTGCTAATGCGATTAGAATGAAAAGTGGTATACAGTGGGTTTCATGTACATTGAGTGTTCGGCTGCTATCGTTTTTGACCTATCTTGAACACCAGGGGGCGCTATAGTACAAATTTTTTACAAAACCACCTAAAACTCCCAAACCGCTCATACGACTAGAATTAAAATTGGTATATAGAAGTTTTCAGGTACGATGAGTTTCTTAGCACTATCTTCTTTGAACCACCTTGGACACCAGATGGTGCTGTAGTACAAATATTTTACAAAATCGCATATTTTTAGTTGTTTTCTTAGGTTACATTTGCAAATATTTACAATATATAAAATATTTCTTAAATTTAGTAAAATTAAAAAAATTTCCGTTATTTTGATATCAAAAACATGAACATATCTTAAAAATTATGAAAAATTTTACTACAACGATATATTTAATGCAACATCGTTGCTCAAAAATGAAAAAAAAAACAATCAGAAATTAAATTTTGCGGCTTTCGAGTCAAATATCTCCGCTGCTTTTGTATACATTTTGTTAAATTGGTTTTTGTCTTAAAGCTTCATCAAAGTACTATAAAAACCCTACTATTACTACTTTTACTATTTACTTCTATTACTACGGTACTATTTTTGTATTACAAAAATACCGTTAGTTGAGTATATATATTTTAAAAATTTTTTTTAAAAAAGGTCTGAAATTTTGGAGTTTCCCTCACAAAAAGGCTCAAAATTTGTTTTTGGTGTAAAAAGAATTTAAATTCAAATTCGCAAATTTAAAAGTTATAACATTTATAAGCAAAAGTTATTTCAATTTTACGCAAAAATTAAAAACCATTTTTGTGATTCAAAAAGCAAGGCCTACCCCTAGATTTTTTCGAACAAAATTTTTTTTCCAATATTGTGTTTTTATATTTTTGAAAAAATAAACAAGCTAAAAAATTAATTTTTTAGAAAAAATTATCTTAGTATCTCTTACCAATCAAAAGTTATAGCCAATAATCTATATATACAAAAAGCAAAACGCTGTCTGTGTGATGGTTGGAAACTTCAAAATTACTTAGCCGATAGAGCTGAAATTTTGGCAGTCCTTTTTTTCAAGTACGAGATGGCTTCAATTTCTGTCACACCCCCTTTTACCGCCCACAAATCAATAAAAAGTATATATTTCCTTCGGTTTTCGTCGATTTGCCTACATTTTGATAATTTAGTTTGTATGCTCACTGTCGGTAACTGTACTAAAACAGGGTAATGTCCATCTACTAGAAAACTGGGATATAAGTGGGTGTAGCTCTGCCCATACAATTAAAATTTGTAATATCGAATAGCTTTGAAAATAAAAGTAGCAGTACTTACATACAAACTCAAAATGGAGTTACTATTTGGTGATCTTCTGCTACTGGAAAACTGTAACGGGCAATGGAAAATGACAGTGGTGTCAAACTATGAGTCTAAAAAAGTTTTGAATACACCTATTATTTTCCCATATAGTTGCAGGGTGCAGCAACGCGCGCCGGGTAAAGGCTAGTATACGTATATAGTTTTATTTTTAATTTAAACTTTTTAAGTCCAAGTGAATTGTAATTTAGTTTTTATTTATTTGTAACCTGATTAAATTTATTAATTTAATTAATATACGGGAAATTATCTAAAATACGTCATCACGTCACAAACTCATGTTATTACATATAAAAAAATATTCAATAAAATAAAGTAAAACACATTCCATTTGTCCAACCGGCTACACCTGACGTATCTTGGTATCCTTGTACATGACCAAGGCGAAACTTAGTAGTCTGTCTAATTTGAATGTCCCATACCCAAAGAATACACTTTTGAAGCTGAATTCTGATAGAAACGTGCTCGGGACTGAGGAGGTTAAAGTTTCCAAATTCGAGAATACATAGAATTTAATAAAACATAATTCTCTTTGATGTATGAAATAAAAGTTAATTGTATGGAAAAATTGATTTCATTTACGTAAATGATGCAATTTTCAACAAATTGCTCTTTTATTTTGAATCATCAACGCCCATTTCCTTTAAGTAAATCAGCGCAATATAAAAAATAGTGAGTTTCTCCAATCATTGTGTGAAAACAATTTTATTAAAAACTCATAAAACATTTAAGTCAATCATATCAACACATATGCTAACACACACACACATGCACACACGCACACGTACACATTTGTTTGTAGATTATTGCCACCTACATAACAACAACGTATTTAAGCGAAGCTCACTTTGTTGTCTACCATTTCAGGTGGTTTCGAGTCTCGGATTCTTCAGCATTGTATCCGATACCATCATCACAGCGGGTTATATTGTCGCGCACATTGCTGCTAATAAAAAATGTGGATGAACGCGATGCGGGTAAATGGGTAAGTTTATAGGGCGGACAAAGGACGGATGAAGTAAAAAAAAAAAAAAAAATAATAAAATAAATACATAAAAAAACTGAAGCACGGTTTTTACAGCGAGGTTGAATGTGTTGAATGGATTTGATGTGTTGATATTAAGTTAAGGTCTAAGTGAAAATTGATTAGAACGTTTAAACGTTTTTACTGTTTTGATTGATTAAAGTCTTAATTAATTTAAATGATAAGCTTGACTATGCGGGTTATTGTAGATATATCTAAAAAAGTATAAAATAAATTTTTAAAATTTTTTATTTCGGAATCAATATTCCGTGTACAATAATTTTGAACAGTACTTTAAGGTTTCTTCTTTACTTTTGTTGTTAAAATGTATGCTTTTGTCTTCAATTAACTCCATTTTAAACTTAATTTCATTAAAATGCACTTTCTTTCAACTAGATATGTCAAGCGTCCAATCAATTTGGCGAACAGCGCATCGAAATACGCTTGATTGTGAACTCTTACGTCTCGGTGCACATATTGCCACAAGTACAAATTGTCAACTCTGGTGGAACGGCCATTTTCAATTGTTCGACAACAGGCTCAGCAATCGATGTCGTCGAATGGCTACACAATGGCAAGCCATTGAAAGAGGATAATCCACTGCGCACCGGCAGAGATAAGTGAGTTTCCCGTCCCCACAGTACTATTAAAAACAAAAAAAAAAAAAAAAACAAACAAAAAATATCAAAAACAATAAACAAAAAAAAAAAAAATAAATAGAAAAAACAAGCAAATTCACTATGTAAGCATTGCACTTCACAAAAACAATAAATAAACAAATCTAAAACAAAAAAAACAAAAACATTTTGCAGTTCAGTGCAGTTGGCACTGCATTGTTTGGTCAACAAAAATAATAAAGCGAAACTATTGTCAATTCCAGTGAAAAGGACGAGCATTTAAATATGTAAACAACACATTTTTGAGTAACAGCGTTATTTAAGTTTTTCTTTTAGAAAAATATTCCAGAATTTTTTTATTTCAGTCTTGTTTATTTGTTTCGCTATTAAAACAATGTTAGCCATACGCGTTGTTTTGATTTGTTATGTTGTTAAAAATTGCCTTTTGGTGCAATTTTGATTTTTGCTATCTATGCAAAATTTTAAGCTGTTGGTAGTACAAAAAAAAAAAATGATCTATGGCTTAATATTAAAACGAGTTAATATACTGGTCATAAAGAGCAATAATTATTAGAATTTTTTCATCTTTATGCCACCCTCCAAATACGTGCATCTCAAGCAAAGATGAAACATTCTCATTATATATCAGCGTGCGGGGAACGATCGAAATACCAATAAGAGCCCGAACAGAATCAAAAATCGTAGCGACCGACGATCGTCTCTGGTCGTCAATCGCAGAGAGCACGTCTAGAATCATGATACAATTACAAGGTAGGCTCATATTGGAGAGCAGGGTGCGCTAGTTGTCAAAATCAGCTGATAGCTTTTAGTTTTTCTTTGTTGTTGTTGTTGCTTTTGTCGTTTGACGTTTGTGGCTTCTACAGCTTTGTTGTTGCAAAATTTCACAATGGAGCAGCCATTTTAAAATGAGCCTACCTTGTAATTGTATCATGGTCTAGAATGAAATGATTGCGACTGACAATTCTGGGTTGCTTTTATTTAGTATTGTTTTTATAAATTTTTTCTATTTCATTTCAATGTATTGGTCTTTTCAATTGTGTGAATACAACACACACAAAGAAGAAACGTCAAGACATAATAAAAACTATGGAAATGGCTTTGAACAAATCCCATTTCTAGCAAAAATGTGGCAGCATTAATCAGGCCCATGCGCCCGGGGGAAGTTTTGGGGGTTCAAACCTCCCCCCCCCAGAGGGTTTCGAACTATATATTTGAAATCCAAAGAACTACGTGATTATGAAAAATTTACATGAAGCAAAGTTATATTTATTATGATTTATTATAATTCTTCACCATTCTTCATCATATTCACCCCTATCAAAGTTTAAATTAAACATGGCGACTCTATTGAAAAGTAACTCAACTGATGTAACGTTATTTTATAGCATAAATAGTTTAAAAGCAGTGTAGGGCAAACCAATACATAAACTTTTATTCTTGTGTGTGCCTGAGAAAGTCGCCCCAGTGGGCAATTATACTAGGCCTCAACAAAAGAAGGCATGCTAAGACTACTACTATTGGCATCTTTATACCTTCTATTATCGCTGTACCAATGAGCACTTCTAGAAGCCCTTCCTATGGATGGGGCTCAAACATTTTTTATTTCTGTGCAACGCAAAACATAAAAGAAGTAAAACATAACATAAAGTGTTAGCCCAAGGAGAGCATAGCGCTCTCCTATAAAAAACATAAATAAAAACAAAGCGAGAAAATTTTATTTTTTGTCACATGCGAGCATTGAACTCGGACCTCTGGCATTATAGTCAAACATTTTACCGCTCTGCTATTACCCCGTTTGATAACTTGCGAACAAAATGCATATAAAAATATGAGGTCCACAACTCTGAAATTATTTTTCCGCTGGGCATCTACAGCAATTTGATTAATTGGTATGTAGAGTACATTCCTGTATAGAGGATTTAGCTCTATAGATAAGGCGTTGGTTTTGAAATCTTGAGTTCGCAGGTTCGACGCTCAGCGGTGACAAAGGAACTTTTTCAGTCATTTATACAATGTATATCTCTCTCATTCTCTCTGCTATAAAACATATCCTTCTTCTCTATCGTGTGACGTAATGAAGTAAAGTGACCTAAGGAAGTTTCACTTCAAAATAGAAATTGCAAAACAGAAAACAGTTAACTGCATATTTTTTGCACGGCAGTTAACTGTTTTCTGTTTTGCACGGCCATCCAGCAAATTATAGAGGCTGTCCTTTTTTAAAGCTTACTCTTATTAGCACTCATTAAAAAATAGGTACAATTTGGTCTACTAAAGCAGCACCCTTCTTCAGCCCTAACAAATGAAGTAGAATAATAAGGCTTGAACTGAGAGTGCTTTTATAAGACCTCATAAAGAAGGTCTTTTAACATGCATTCACAAAAAAGAGCTTCTGGCAGGCCTCTTTAGAGTCGCGAGAGAGGAAGGCCTAGAAAATTTTCTCGTTTCATATAAAAAAGTTAATGGGCTTGGATATGAGTGCGGAAAGTCTTCAAAATCCATATGAAGGCCTGCAAGTAGCGCTTTGAAGCCCTGATTTTGCCCACTGGGGCAGAGCTACGCTTTCTTGCTTAATGAATGCTGAACGTCAACTGCTATCCTCTGCGTTGACCAAATTACTCTCCCATTTTTAGTGTACGTTTGATAGATTATAGATCTGTTAGTTAGCAAGATCTGTGAAGAACACGATATTGAAGAAAGGAAACCGAGGCAAGCTTCACGTCAAACTCATCGTTGTAATATCGAGACTAATCCCTTCATTCTGTATCACGAAAAAACACACCAACGAGAGGCAAGACACGATAAACAAAAGATTTTTGAATGCCAGAAAGTATTGATGATCGTTTCTTTTTTGTCGTTCGTGTCTCGTTTCGTGATAGTGAATGATGGGGCAATTCAATTGAAGATTTTTATAGAATTTCAACCTACCTACCATACCTAGACTTATTCGTCACTCACCTTGAAGATCGTTTTCTTAAGCACATTGGAATATTATCGAATTTTAGATGTCTTTTTACATAAAAAATTTCAAACCTAGATGAAGAAGCCTACAACCAATTTTTTGAGAAATACTCCACAATTTTGCATGGCAATTCTTTCGAAGTATGGATCAATGAAGTGAAACTTTGGCGAAGACGGAGTTTTGATAAAAATATCAACAGCCCTATCGAAGCTCTTGACATTTGCAATACAACTGCTTTTCCAAATGTTCACCAAATCTTGCTGGTAATGGTTGCGTTACCAGTAACGACATCATCGAACGAACGCTCTTTTTCAACATTACGCCGGTTAAAAAATTACTTGTGTTCTACTATGAGCGAAAATCGGCTGAACGGATTGGCTGCACTTAATATTCATTGGGACGTTGAAGTTCGTGTGGATGCAGTATTGGACGATTTATTTCTGTACCCCGACGCATTCATTTATTGAGGGAATTTAGTATAGTATAGTATTAGTTATTTAGTATAGAGTAATACTAAAAAATAATCTGAAAATGTATAACTGAAATCTTTTAGTTTTATATCCTATATATAATATAATCTGTACATTCATTTTTTGATAGTTTTCTTTGTACTTATTCTTTATTTTTTAGTCAAAATCCCCCCAGGACCAAATCCTGCGCACGGGCCTGGCATTAATAGCACTCAGAGAGAAAATCGTCGGTCTCAAGAGAAAAAATAGAATAGATTCTAATTGTGCGATATGCTGCGGCTGCCGACCTGCGATTTCATTCTGGACGTATTCATACACTTTCATGCATTCTATTGCTTTGCGATGTCGTCAATCGCAACGATTTTCGATTCTGTTCGGACTCTAATTTCGAGCTTTCAATTCCTCATGAGTGAGAAAGTTACACGACGAACAAAAGCATTTACAATCGCTCACCAGCAAAAGCAAAATTCGTAAATATCACGAACGAAAAAACTTCGCTATATGCGTCGTTGGCTCGTTCACTCATGATCGTACTTTGGTTGTCTCCACATGTCTCCACCCTGTCGTTGTAGAGAAATGTTGAGCGACTTGATTATAATAAACGCGACAGCAGCAAACTTCAGCAGCAAGCATATTAAACAAAAAACAATGACTGCATTCGGCCGACTCAACAGTTGCCGTTTAGAATAACAACACAGTCAGAGCTGAAAAAGAAATATATTCAATTGGATTTTATATTCAAAAAAGTGAATGAGTGAATAACGAAATAAGAATCCATCCAATTAATGCAAAAATCATTCATGAATAAAAATGTTATTTTGACATTCACATTCCCATTTAAAAATTTTATTAATTATTCGTTTCATTTATATCAATAAATAAAAAATTAATAATAAGTAAGAAATTAGTAATGAATAATGAATAAAAAATGAATAATGAATAAAATATGAATAATGGGTAAAATAGTTGAAAATTCTTTGTGAATAACATTCTTTGTGTATAGTTTTCATATGAATAAAAAATTGAAAAATTGTCAACAAAAATGATTAATTAAAATGAATAATTAATCAAGTTTTTAAAATTAAATGTGAATTAAAATTTTATTTATAAATCAATTTTGCATTAATTTATGGAGTTTTATGTCGTTATTCAGTTGTACTTAAAATTCTGAATATGAATGCAGATTTTACAGATCTGAATACAGTTCAAGCATAACATCCCTTACTAAGGTATCGCTGCCATAAATTTCACAACAGTTCAATTTGCTGAATGTGACCAGTAATAACAAATGTAAGCAATGGCAGAAACTGGCTCTTGCTGCCTGTCAAATTAAAATTAAATTGAAGCCAACGGCAACGTCGGGCGATAATGTTGACCGACAAGTCTCCAAAATACGTCCCATAAGAAATACATGTAAATGAAAAGTGACAATTGGCGCTTGCCGCTCGTCGCGGGCTATAATACTTTAGATATGGAACGTTTACGATATATGCAGTTATTTTATGTTAACACATTTCTTATGAGCGAGCTACTAAAAGCGATTGTTCGTAAATTGAGCGCGGGAGCAAAAACTCATTGCATTTAGTCTCTCGTGAGAGAACACGAAGGCAATTTTTTCATGAACGTTCGATTTCAAAAGTATTTATCATAATAAAATACAGTCGCAAAATGAGTTTCCACGAGAAGATTGAATTTTTAATCGTTCGTGAGCGAATTTTTCCTCACCCTGTTATTTATGAAACACCATCGTGGCTGCGATGGGTGAGATTTTGTGGGGATCTGTGCGGAGCTCGGTTTCGGTTCCCCACAAAATTTCACCTATCGCACTCACGAAGCATCTTGGCTAAACATCTAGGCTGTATAATTTTCATTACAAAAACCAAACGAGAACTATAACAAACCGGGAGCATTCAGCGAAAAGCAAGAATCTTAATTCTAAAAACTTATTGTTGCTATTGTCGGCTATTTCAGCTGTTTGAAATGGGTTAGAAGCTTCACTGTGTAGTATAGATAAAATTTAAATACGGAAAAAAACGAGTTGTAAGGAAAATATTTGATTTATCCACGTAAATATTTAAATAAAATTTATAGACGGGCGTGAATAATCCTAATATTCGTTATTTCCCTTAGTGTAGATTCGCGTTTTCATCCTTGTAGAAGGAGGCCACAGTCTTAAAACTATCGGTCAGGTGTTTTATTTCTTTATAAAAATATTCGGATCTTATTCCTATCATCATGCATCTCAATTTTCTCGTAATCACGCTTTTTTGTCTCTATTTTTTTTCGTGTGAAAATACGTTTTATATCAGTTTTTTGTTAAATTTATCTTGACGTTGAATCATCTCGATACTGTGTGGGATTAATTTTTATACAATGTTTATTTCTGGTAATAATACAACCTGCAGTTGAACCCCTTTGAAAGATTCAATATGATTGCTCTGACCGAAGGGTCTTTAATTCGTTAGCTCATCTCAACATCTTTTATCATTATTTCATAACCTTCTCTAATCAGAAAGTGTACAGTTTAGACAGACACAATTCCGATTGACCTCTTCTCGAACAAACTCAATAAAGTATCAAAAAATATTAGTCAATGAGAATGAAGTAAATGCAACATCAGCAGAGAAGCCTTAACAGCAAAATGTCCCTTCCTTTTACTAACGGAAAAATGTTTGCCTTGCAATACGCAAAATATGCAGAAATGTTTTTGCTGATCAAACCCAACATAATAAACAGTTTCTGAGCCAGTGAGTTTCCGGCTATATTAAGGGTAACAAAAGGATTTTGTTTGCGTAAGCAAATGCAAACACACACACATATACACATACACAGACTAATGCAAACAACACCTTAAAACGAAGCACAAAGTATTTTTAATATATGTACATAGATTTAAATTTACATAAATTGGGTCTGAAAAAAAAAAAAAAAAAACTAAACAACAGTTTTAATACTTTTCAGCCTACTTTTACTCTCGAAAACATCACTGATGGTGCAAAATGTTGGGCGCCGTGACCGTGGCGTCTATCAGTGTCTGGTTGGAAATCAGAAGGCAAGTGCACAGGCCATGGCGGAGCTAAAGTTGGGCGGTATGTTAATTTTGTGTTTATTATTAACCAAAAAAATGGCGAAGAGAAAATAAAATAAAAAAAAAAAAATTTACACAAGCCATATGTTTCGAGCGCCCCTTTTAATATGAAATAACAAATATTCTGCAGACACGGTGCCGGAGTTGATTTATACATTCATTGAGCAGAACGTACGACCCGGTCCATTAATATCGCTCAAGTGCTCTGCCAGCGGCTCACCGCCACCGCAAGTAAGTCGTAAACGATGAGTTAAAAAAATAGTGTTCAAGTTCTAAGCATATATTTTGTTATTTTTCAAGCCGAAATTTTTGAACCTTTAGCACATAAATGTTTTTGCGTAACGCTGGTTTTTATTGGCAATTCAACTTCTTATTGTTTTTGTTGTTTTAGTTTGCTTGGCTGCTGGATTCACAGCCTATCATGGATGTTTCACTGCATCATCGATTTGCAATCGGACAATTTGTCGATATGTCTGGCGATGTGATCAGCCATTTGAATATTTCTCATGTACGTCCGGATGATGGAGGGCTCTACAAGTGCATTGCCACAAATTCGATGGGCAGCGTGGAGCATGCTGCCAGATTGAATGTTTATGGTGAGTATGCAAAATTTTTAATGGGAAAAGTTATGCTGATGAAAAATGGTCCGTAAATTGTGGGTTGGTTAGGGGCAAGAGGGGGAGGGAGGAGGTGTTGGAGTTTGTTTGGTGCTGCTTATGAACTATGGGCAAAATGCGTGAAAATGGCTAGATAACTTATTTGTCCCCTTCTTTGTAACACAGAAAAAAATTACAGAACTGTAGGTAGAAGATCTTCTCTAGGTGAGAGCGTTAAAAAATTTACTTAAAAAAAAAAAATAATAATAATAAAACTAAGTATATACCTTTGCATAATTAACGTGATTTTTGACTTTATGAATATTAAATAAGTAATATTTTTTTTTCAATTTCAACACCTTAAAATTGATTCTAATCCTTTTTGGGTCTTATTTGACCCTATTTAGAGAAAGGTTTAAGCTGGAAGTTCATTCGATGCAGTTGCGTTTTTCGTCCGCTTACACGCTAGAGAAATTTACGCAAGAAAATGATGGTAGAGTTCAATGATTGCGTTTTACGTTCAGATTAAGCAGGGATACAAAATTATAAAATATTTGGTATGTTCTCAATGTTGAGTTTTTATTGTATTTACACAAAAATTCTTAAATTGTCTTCATTTATAAGTAAAAAATAAATTCTGAGTATAAAAAAGTTCTTTTGAGAAATTAATAATGAAAAAAATTATAGACATTTTTAATTTTTAAGATTTATTTACAAGAGCCATCCCTAAAAGTAATGAGCTTCTGACTCGTTTCTTTTATTTTTTCTCGATGTTCGTTATAAGCTACGAGCTGTCAAAAAACCCTAGTAACTAGCGTTTTGCCAGCGTAACGTTCACAACCATTGAATTCGCTCCCATAAGCTTTCACATATTTCTATTTTATAACGCCAGCGAGTAAACGGATGAAAAACGCAACTGCATCGAATGAATTTCCAGCTTTAGAAAGAACCTGCAAAAGTAAACATAGAGGTTTCTTTCTAGAAAAACGTTCCTTGTAAAATTTCACTTTGAACAAAATATGCCTTGTTCTTCTTCTTATTGAAAATATATTTTTTAGAGAAGATTCGTTTTACTTGGACGATGTTCTAGGGGCATTTTTTTTTAATTTCATCCATCAAACATGCCGATTTGTATAGTATTGTGTTCAGAGACTCCCAGAAAGATTTTACGAGAAATTTTTTCTGCAACATTTTAAACCCAAAGTATGCCGTTGTCTGGGTCTAAATTGACCCTATTCAGAAAAGCTTAGAAAGTATCGTTAAAAGAAAATGCTTAGGTTAAAAATTTTATAGCAAAATATTCCTTGTAAGATTGCACTAAAATTTATTTCACTTTGGATACATTTTTCCACTTTAGTGAAGATAGCCCAAAATCTCAAGCCAAATTTTTTGCTCAATTCGCTGCAAATTATAGTTGGTTGCTGAATTCTCCGCAATGTAATGAATGGTGTTTGATTTCTTTTTTCCAAAAAAAAAAAAAAAAAGGAGCTTCAAAATGGAACTGTCCCACCTTCCCAAAATACCTACCAATTGGTCTCATCGTCATCGAAATTCTCATCATGGATTTTTGCTCAAAACTGTATTAAAAACAAAAAAAAAAAAACTGTAAGATCCGATCAACCGCCCATGGTACCGACATTTAAGCCGAAGTGAGCAAAAGTGTGTATTTTTCTTGTTATTTTTATGAAAGCTCGATGTACACACTCATAAACATGCCAAAAAACATGAGCTATCAACTTTTAAAAATTCACGATGAAAATATTTTGTTATTTTTGATCATTTAATGCGAATTTATATATATTGGGTTGAGCTTACGGCGAATTCAAAAGTTGAGCTGAATTAAAAATTTGGGAAAAGACCAAGAATGATAGAAACATGATTACTCGTTCCGCAGTTCCGCAGTTCCGTTATCTAATGCTCTCTTTCTCAACTGAGTGCATGACGTCATACAGTACTTTTGCTTGACAAACACGTATGAAAATGTTCGAACTCTTAGGAAAATTGACGAAATTGGAAATAAATTCTTTCGGAAAAGTAAAGTAAAAATATCTTCTGTATAAAAATATGAATATTTTCGTATAGGCAAAATACGAATTTTTTAAACCTTCAAGGTTTTTATCTCATAAACTATTCGGGATCGACAAAATTTGATTGTACCAATAGGCTTAGGAGGTCCATATCAGCGCCGTCTTAAGGTTTTAAGGGGCCGAAAACAATTTTTCTCTGAGGGCCCTTTTACGAAAAAATATTTTAAAACTTTCCTATCATATTTCATCACAGAGCGCGCCAATGAGAAACGAATGAGATTCACGTGGTATCCACTCGATTTTTCTTCACGTGTCTCTTTGTCGTGCACAATGCAATAATCTGCGTCCACAAATAATAAATATAAATATAAAAATAAATATGAAAATATATTTAAATTAAGACTCGATATTTTTCGCAGCTGTTCAAGCCACAATCTAACGCAATGACATTTCAGACCGTTGAACACACAACAGCCATGGTAGTACAAAACATTTCACCCCCACAGCTTACATGCAATTGAAATCACCATCATGGTTAAATTAATAAGGTTATCTTGGGGCTGATCGTACTCTCTTTTCAGTACTCAAAATTGTCAAAATCAATGAAAAGGAACAACAACAACTTCATCGGCTTTACATGTTATCAATTTTCGCTTTCAGATTTTGTATGAGCTGTCAACTTCGACTTGACAGTTATGGGCACTCGCTCTCACTCTTTCGACAACATCATTAGTTCAACCATGATTACTTCTATCCAATTTTACCATAAAATCATAGAGTTAGTTTCGCCATTCATAAAAATGTTAACGGCATTTAATGACACTCCTATATGCGTCCACAAATGCAAGTAATCCCTTGCAAGTAGAGAATACATGTAATTTACGAAAATTTCGAAAATGGGCTGCAACAGTTGCGTGACTACACTTAAAAGTGAAAGCATACTTTTAGGATATCCAGAAAACTAACATTTTTGATTTTAACAGGTCGATTAAACGATTTCAGTTGCATATTTTATGATCAAACGTGTCCTTCAACACTAACAGCAGTTAGTTTAAACTTTATATTTTTATGTTGAGTGTGAAGAGTTTAAAAGATTTTAATTTTACCTTCAAACTGACTTTCATGCTTGTCTGAAGCTGTAAATTATCTTTTTACACAATAGATTGGTTCCCTGAAAATTCGTGAAAAAAGAGCTATGTATATGAAAGCATAATATGTTAGATTCGTTAAAGGCAACTAAAAAGTACAATTAAAATATAAAAAAATTGTTATTAGAATTGAATTAAATATGAAATGCGAAGTTTAAAATTTACATCTTTTACGCCGTGTTAAATAAAAAAATTCGTGTAAAAAGAGAATTAGGTGTACATGCAATTTTTTCACAATTTTTCTCGAATTTTCCGGGGCCCCCTGAAGCTCAGGGCCTGGAAAACTCGCTTCACTCGCCTTTCTGTTAAGAGGACGCTGGTCCATATACATATTATAAAAATAAGAAAAAAATATATTTAGGCGTGGGCCCCAAGGCAAAATTATTCCAAAGTCGGAACGCGTAATCTTGTTTCTATCATTCTTGGGAAAAGACTCCAAACCAACTACACTGTGCGACAATTTAAGGGTCATTTGAAATAACTAAAAAAACTTCAATGGTTTCCGATAGCCAGTGGTCCATAGAACATATCGTCCAAGGGACTTTTGGGGCCAAAGTTAATTTCCTTTAGCTCCTAAACTAAGTAAATATTTGATTTAAAATCTTCTGCAAAATTCTTACAAATTTAATGAACTTTGGAATTGGGAAACATTACTGCCCCTTAATATTTTCACAGGGGGGTCAAAAAGCCCCTTAAATTAAAAAAGTACTACATCTCGGAAACTCTGGGGAATATCATTTTCATTACTTCTAAATAGAAACGAACATCTTTTCTATAACTTTGCACATTTTAACACAAAACAGTTGCCTTTGTATAAAAAATCGCAATTGAAACTTTTTATCTTACATATTAAAAATAATAATTAGAAATCGGCAAACAAATTTTCATTTAAGTAGTGATAACTTATTTATCGTAAATCTAATACTTATTCAAACACACATACATGCAAAATACATAATATTCATCATAAGCTTTTATTTAGTTAAAAGATAATAATTAGAATTTAACAATTGTATTATTAGGTTTCCATAGCATAATAAATTTGAGGGTTCTCCTCATCTTCAGAGCTAAATACTATCTGGGACCACTACCAAATGTCTGCAACCAACGCATTTAATTTTTTCCCTTGTAGTGCATCTTCATAGGCATGGCAATTTAGGAAACCTATCCCCGTGCTCGTTGGACTCTGATGCCAATTGAGATAAATCAATTGGGATAAAATAACAAGAACCGGAGGAGGGGATTAAAATGAACTTTTATTTTAATTTTGCTTTTCATAGTTTTTTGTTTGAACCTAATGGATCTTATCAGCCAAAGTGCATCCTATAAGATTAGTTGCTATTGCTAAGTATGATGTGCCAAATGAGTAAAACAAATTTTACATATAACGTAACCTCCTAAAACTAAGTTTTGTGCGACATTTTATCATCAATTCTGAATAAGTACGAAATTAACCCTTTAACACATTTTAAAGTTTTGACTTTTTTCTGGCATTTAAGTTGAGCTTTCAGCTTTGGTGTATTCAGAGACTTATAATATAATTTTACGATACATTTTTTGTGGAACATTTTAACCCATCATATCCTTGTTTTATGGGTCTTTTTTTACTTTTATCACAAAAAGGTCAAAAAAGACCCATAAATTGAGAAGTTAGGGGGTTAAAATGTTCCACAAAAATATTTTTCGTAGTATTTTACATAAATCCTCAGAAAACATCCTATAACTAAAATGTAAGGATAACATGATTTCCTATGCCGATTCACTATAAGAATGTTCAAAAAGAGGAAAATGAAATCCCCCCTAAAATAAGACTCAGACGTAAACTATCAAAACGACGATACACGTGTATTGTTTTTTTGTCCCCTCTACCAGAACCAATTGTCGGAACCTTCAGTTCAGTGTAATTATTATAATTAATATAGTTGAAATAAGTTTTGTCGTAAACTACCAAAATTATTTTTATATCACGAATGTGTGATCACAACAGCAGCAAGAATGTTTAGCAAATTCATTTCCATATAGCTCTAAATTTTTCAATGTCAAACATTTAGCCCCACATTTTTTTAACTACTCGTAAATTATGCTATTTAAGGCATAAGGCATAAAGAATGCTATCAGCACAAAAAGAAAAAATACAAAAAATCAATAAAAAAAACAACAACAAGTATCATGACAAAAGGCATTCCTTTCCGTTTTGATCCGACTAACGAGCATCGAGCACTGATTGAAAAAATGATTGAGCCAATAAAAAGAGGAGGGCAAGAAAACAAAAAATTGCATAAAAAATTCTTAGCATACTTGCTGGCGCAGTCAAAGAAATTCCAAGATCAACGACAATGACAATGAAACAGTGCTGCCACTCAAATATACACACACAAACACACCCAAACTTATACATACACATAAATACACACACATGCATACATGAGCACATCATTTCACCCAGAGCTCTTTGAATACTATGAATGTTAAGAGGCATTTTGCCATGGGTGGGGGTCGGTCGAGTAACAGGACGAGATGTGATGTGATGTGATGTGATGCTATGTGTTGGACAAGACAATAAGCAGATGTGGAATAGTGTGGATTGACATATTGATAAAAATGAGTGCAAGATAGGAATGGGGAGAGAGATAAAAGAAAAAAAAAACAAAAACTTGACAACAACAACAACAACAACACAAGTACAACTTCCTAGTTGACATGGTTACTTAGGTCGAATTGAAGCATATGAAAAGGTGTATTTTGCTTTCAAGTACATATTCATTCAAAAGCGTTACGCTTTGCTATTATTGTACATCGTTTATTGAATTAGGGAGGTCTTATGTCAGTTGATATGGCAAATAGTTGTAAAATTTTTTTTGGTTTGACATATAAGCCTTACTAAACTTGATATTGCATCGACATTAAGAAAAACTTTACTTTCCGGGGAGTAAAGCAATATCTTATTTATTAAATGCAAACATCGAATGTTGTCGTACACTTTTTTAATATTTATGAAAAAAAGGGAAAAAAACTTATATCATTCAAAAGGTACTGTGCAACAGATGTATTGATATATCAAAATAAAAAAAAAAATAAATTAATTATATTATGTGATTATTGCATCTAAAAACAAATGTATGCATTCTCATACCCATGACTGTAGTTTGAATCTATCTGCATTTCTTACTCAAAGCAATTAAAAAAAAATGTTATTCGCACAAGTTGTGGAGACAATTGTTGCTGCTCTCTCTCTCTTTTTCTCTTTTTCTCTCTCTCTCTTTCGGAGAAAACCACTACAAGAACCAGCGTTACCAGATGGACGATGGCATCGTCGTTTTGACGATTTGAGACCAAAGTGACGATTGGACGATTTGAGATCACTAATGACGATTTAAGAGCACAAAGGACATTTATATGTGTTTATTTTTTTTTTTTTTTTGTGTTAACCCTTTTTCAATTTAACACTGAAAAAATTAATTTTTTTTTTTTTTGTCTAACAACACTTTTACGAAGAAGTTGAAAAAGAAAGAACAAAGTAAAAAGCAAACGTCAACTGATAGAAAGTTCGTTAGAAAGTTCTAGTCATGGTATAAAATTAGCATTGACAACTGGTAACATTTACAACTACTTATTTTCTCTTCTACAAGAAAACATCTCCTGTCAAAAACAGATGTTTGTGAAAATGCATCTGCGGCTGCTGTAGTTGTTTTTTTTTTCACTTCAATGTTTTCAACATTGTTTGTGTTTTCAATGGCCGATTGTGACCGCTATGTTTTTGAGTATATTTTTTGACAGGAGATGGTTTCCCAAGCAACTGTCAATGCTACCTTAATTATTATACCATGGTTCTAGTAACACAGACCTGTTGACGGGCTGCTAAAAATTTTTACATTTTAATTCGATTCAAATAAGGCAACGCCACAAAAAAACAACATAATACTAAAAACAATGGCGAAGATATAAAAGCGCCAGATAAAGCTGCCTTTTGACGTTTTTGGGTGAAGAGTTTCTGGCAACCCTGACAGGAACCAAAATGTATCAATCATGCAATGGAGTTGCATAGAATTTATAACTTGGAGTGTATATGCGGTGGAGTTTTTACGCACTAGTGCAACGAAGAATTGGATTTTGCAACAAAAACAAAAAATGTTTCTATGCATGGTTAAATTAATAAGGTTGTCGCAAGGGTGAGAGCGAGTGCCAATAAATGTCAAATCGAAGTTGACAGTTCATACAAAATCTAAAAGCGAAAATTGATAACATGTAAAGCCGATGAAGTTGTTGTTGTTGCTTTTCATTGATTTTGAAAATTGTGGGTACTGAGAAAAGAGTATGATCAGTCCCCCAGACAACCTTATTATTTCAACCATGGTTCTATGACCTCAGTACGAAAAAAAATATTGGATCGATACGGGGATCGCTTTAAAAGACGCATCGTTTTTTTCGAGATGGTATCCAAAAATTGCCAAAAAGATGGGGAAAAAGTAGCGGCTAGTGATTCACAATAAAGTGTGCATCAATAAATAAACTTGAAAAAAATTCTTTTAAAACTTTTTTGTACACCAAGTAATATTTTTCTTATATTTTTAGAAAAATTATTGTTAAAGATAAAGATATGGTACAGATATATATAAAAAAAACACACGTGCGTCATTGGACACATGATAAGAGCGAAACATTTTCGCAATTTCATAAATTTCATAATTTAATGGGTTTTTTCAATTAAAATAATTTTTAAATTTAAAACTTTAAAATAACAAACGAAACTAAAAAAAAGCTTTAATCTTCACACCTTTTGTTTTATGCGAAAACAGAAAAAAAAACATTTATTAACAACAACCCAAACATATTCACATCAACAAAAAAAAAAAAAAAGCCTACTTAACGATCATGTAGTAACCCAGTTGAAAAATGAGCTCTTCTATATGCCTGCCGGCAACATTCCTTAGAAATTAGGCAGACATGCTGGGCTCCATACCCTCTTATATCTTTCTATAAGCATGTCCTAGGACGTCACGTCTGCCAAATGAACTGCCATGCTGAATTATTAAAAATTTTTAAAAAAATATGTTTCTGCCGGAGGATTAGAACCCCAGACCTATCGGCTGGAAGGTTTTCTCTTTAACGCACTCGGCTACAGCAACCTCAAGCTGACAAAGCTACAAAGTAAATAAGAATAACCATGAAACTAGTGAAGTTGTTGAATTTGAAAAAGTAAACTTCTAAAATAGCATTAAAACTATAACCTGCCACATTCCTTCTATCGGCAGGCCTGATTTGTTTTTCATGTAGTAAGTATTTAGAAGCAACATTTTTTTGTTTTTTTTGCTATTCTTATTTGAATAGCCAATAAACAATTCTGTAGATTATTGTGATCTGCTGCAACATAGCTTTAGTTAATATTTAATATTGAATCAGCGAAATTTCATAACCAAGGATTTTGGTTTGATGGTTAGAGCGAGTGATTGTCATACGATGGAATATGAATTCAATTCCCACGGCGGGCAAGGAATTATTTTTAGTTACAACAGACTCAAAAAGCAACATCAATTCTAAGAAAAAAGGTGTGGGGTAAAAGTGTCCTTTTTAAGATTTTACTCCAGAAAATCACAGAACAAGGCGTAAAAAGCTTCGCTTCAAAATAATTAAAAAACGAATATTTACAAAAATATTATAATTATCTGTTCAGGAAAAGTATTATTAATTATTATATGAAAAAAATAATTAATTTTCAAACAAGATGACATACTACGATTTTCGTTATCACTTCTGAATTTGAAGTTAATTCAGATAGAAAATTAAAAAACTGACACATGTTCTTCTACAAAAAAAAAAAAAAAAAAAAAAGTTATATATCTGTGGACTAAAATTTTGCTCAAAGTTATAAAAGATAAAATGATAAGTTTACATACCCAGTTTTTTCTATCACTTCAAAGCAAACTGCCAAACAGTTTCCACATTATGATGTCAAATATTGCTCTGTATGGATATTCCAAACAATCGACTGAAAATGTTATTAAATTTTATATATTTTGGTGTATTTACTGGCATCTTTAATGCTGAAATTGGGAAAATTGAACTGCAAAAATTCTTGTTATGTGCAAATATATCCTAGTTGTCTGCATATGTGTAAGTTTCCCCAGAGAAAATCGTATATAAACTATATATTAGTTTTATAAACATATTACACACACACACACAAATATACTCAAACTCAACCTCAACACACTCATCCACAGCTTTTCTCGAGCAAAAAGAATAGGTTTTTTTCCCCAGAAAATGCAGCATCATTTAGAGTTTTGTGTTCATCAATGAAATCCTCTCAAATCCCAGTGCGTCCGTTTAGCTCTACTTGTACGGTACATTGTTTTGTTATTTACAACAAAATCAAGAGCGAAAAATCCATCAATAAACGCCTCAATTGTTATCAATGCGCTTTAACAAAATCGGGTTCATTGGCCAAATATTTAGATAAAATGCTTGGTTTTACCAGTACAGTGGACTCAACAAGTTTACAAACATCACAAAATAAATTTTAACAGTTTTTTGCTGAGTACAGTGATTTCAAGAGGCTTGCTACTTTTTCACTGAAATTATCAGTTGTTCTTGGGTGAACATACCCCAACGAGAACTAGTATGAGCATGTTTTAAAATATTTTAATAAAATGAGCTTATTAAAAACTTTTTTTTTATTTTTAACAAATGGCTAGTAAATAATTCACACCTATACATACCTGAGAAAACATTCAAAGCTTACATACATGGGCCTGTATTTCTCTAGTTGAATGTATTTCCCTTGTGGCAAAAAACCAAAACTACTTCACTGCTTCTCGCAAAGTGTGCTGCTTTCAGCACTAACACATACGTGAATAGATAGCAACTCAACTAGTCAGCATCCCAACTTTTTGGCTAGCGTTAGAACACACACACACTCATAAGCACACACACACACACACATCGAGTCTGGCATAAATAAAATCGATTATGCATGAAATATCCTTTTCACCATTTTTTTCCCTCCATTTTTATGCATGAATTGTGTACATGTTAGTTCCGTTGTATATTTCTGTGTAAATGTTTATACGTATGTAGTTTGTGCATCCTATTCATTTATATGTGACTATGTGTATGTTAGCGTGTGTATGTTTCGATTATATATGCCGACATATGTGTGTACTACTAGCTGTTGTGTACTATGTAACGTTGTATGACCTCTAACAAAAGGATTTGCTCCCAGTGGCTGCGATAAATTTGTTCTTTATATCATAAAATTGTTCTTCTATGCTTTTATTTTTTGACTTTTGTCGATTTTCAATAAAGAAATAAAGCACTGGGTAGGATTTTCGCTGAAATGGAATATATTATAAAAGCTTTTAAAAAGGTTCATTAGGTTGTATTATTATTTTTTTTTTTTTTTTTTTGTGTGGAATAGACAGAGAGTATTTTGTTATGCATATAAAGGGTTATAATCTAAAAAAGCAATTTTATTTTGTTTGGTCAAGCATAAAAAATAATACCTGCATCCTAGATATAGAGTAAAATATGGGAATATTATAAAAAAAGTTAAATTCAAACAATACTGGTTTGCGCTCAAGACAAATTTTTTGATGGATTAATTTGCATTTTTTTACCCAAGAAAAAGATAAAGGTTCAGTTAAGTAAGCATTTTCCAATAACACGAAAATTTGATAGTTATATTCAGGGCTGCTGAGTCGGAGTCGGAGTCGAGGAGTCAGAGTCGGTAAAGATTTTTGGGTGAAGGAGTCTTAAAAAATGTTCCGACTCCGACTCCAATAAAAAAAAATCCATACATATTTATAACGAATATCACCATAGCACAAAATCTTATAAAATATTATTAATTTTTAACATTAATTTGTAATTAAAAAAAAGCTCAAGCCTGTGTTAGATAACACGGGCGCATAGGTCAGACGTAGAATACGTTAGTCATTAACAGCCTTATTCAATAGATTTCCTTAAACAACCTTTAAACGCTTGTTTAGTTACGCACTGTTTAAGGCTTTACGCAGCTTCTATGCAACCTTGCTAACATTGTTATTCATAAACATTTTTTCATTTTCTGCTTATGACAAAAACATAAAAAGAGAAGACCTCCAAAATGTTATTTTAACAGAATTTCGTGAGCGAACCTGACGGGCCATCGAGAAGTGAAACATGTTGTGTTTTTGATAAAATCGTGAAACATGTTGCGCTACTCAGAAAAACAGGTTTTCTTCTTGTTGCGAAGATCACAAATCATTTAAATTTTGTGATTGTGTTTGTAATTGCCATTTCTATCAACAATGCACTTTTTCGCAATTTTTTTTAATTTCCATGAAGCTGGTATTTTTTCGCAAAATGCAATTTCATTGGATATGATTGCGGAGGCGCGGGTTCAATTCCGGCGGTTGGCATGATTTTTTTTTTTCTTAAAATATACATTTTTTTATTATTTTTTTTTTTTAATCAATTTTTAGTAAATAACACGGTGTTACAAAATGAAAACAAATCAAAAAACTTGCCTCGAGACATAGAAGAGGTAGTAGGCCTGGTTGAACATAAGATAACTGCATACTTAGTTTTTTGAATATACCCTCAAAATCGGGATTTGTGGTCAAAAAACCGATTTTAGGTAGGTGCATGTATAGTTTGTTATGTAACTCCGTTATATCTAGCTCAATTTTAAAAATTTAAACATTGATAAAAAGAAGAAAAATATACCCTTAATATAATATCTAGACCGTTTTTTTACAAAAAAAATTGACAAAGTTACAGGTAAAATCATTTGATAATTTCTCATTTTTTTTTGATTTTTTCAACTTCAACAACGTTTTGTTAACAAATTTTGTTTTGTGGCACTATTAGTTTTAGCAGGATTCTGAAAGCCTGTTAAATTTTGTGTTCAACAAGTTATCATTTACTTTAATTGGCTGAAATACAAAAGCACTATCGAATTTTTAGTATTCGTAATAAAATACAAAAATCATTTTTTTTTTTTTTCTAAAAATGTTTTTTTGACCTTTTTCTTTTATATATATTATCATAAAGCTGGTGTATTGCCCGGATGTGACGGAACTGTTTACAGTTTTCAATCACAAACACGCTCCGAATGAATGGCATTTGTTTATTGAGGGATCTTGCAAGAGTATGATTTATTTAAAAACTTTTTGTGTGATTCTTGATATGTTAAATTCTGATATATGTATGTCGCCGACTTAAAGGCTCTAACAATACTGTTTGGAATGCAAGGTGGATATACCAAGTATCCTTGCATTATTTGCGAATGGGATAGTCGTGCGACTAATAAATATAAGCAAAAGGAGTATCCACTGAGTGCTTCATTTTAAGTTGGCAAAAAATATGTTTTGAATACTCCACTGGTGCGAACTGAAAATGTAATCCTACCGCGGCCTCGGTAGTCGAGTTGGTAGCGTGCTCGACTGCCACCCCAGAGGTCCCGGGTTCGATTCCTGGCCAGGCCATGGTCCTTCGCTTTTAACCTTTCTTAATTTTCTATCCTCATTTCTAATTAACTGAAATTAAAAATTCATCAATATTTACGACATGAAGTTGTAGTTGATGGTAGAGAAGTTTGTGGATGAGATTGACTTATAACTGGAATTGACTGAGGTAAAGGCATAACACTTGCATCTCATTCAAATTCATATGTTTTTTTGGCTTTCCACCACGCTTAGAACATCCTACACGTGTTTCACTTGATTGCCCTTTCCTTCTCACTAATCTATCATCCCATTTTCGAACCAAGGCAGACTTGACTGAATAGGTATTCCACCTCGAACCAAGGCAGACTTGACTGAATTGGAATTCCACCTGAAATCCTTGGTTCAAAGCTAAAAAAAAAAAAAAAAATCTGATTGCAGCGTTTCCTAGGTCAAGTGAGGCCAAAATCAAAGAAAGTATCCTGCACGTTCAAATCTTTTATAAAAGTTATTTATTCATTTCGGTTATTCTAAGGTTTATTTGTGGGCCCACAAATTCGGAAAATTTTCTTGGACACTGATTTCGTTTCTAAATTAAATCCAGTTGAAAAAAAGAGCTTGGAATAGTTTTATTTCGTTATGCATTTATTTCCTCGGCAACAAGAGTCGAAATTACTTAGATGTTGTAAATGAATTTTTAAGTGCCTACGAAGAAATGGGCTGCAATATGTCAATCAAAATACATTGTTTGCACTCCCATATAAACTTTTTCCCGAATAGCCTTGGGCAGTTTAGTGATGAACAAGGAGAAAGGTTCCACCAGGAGATGGAAGCTATAGAAACCGGCTTTCAGGGAAAAAACTCCATAAACATGCTGGCAGACTACTGCTGGTCCCTAAAACGTAAAATCGATTTTAATATATATAAACGAAAAAGGTCAAATAAACATTTTTAAAAAAAAAAAAAATTTGTATTTTATTACGAATACTAAAAATTCGATAGTGCATTTGTATTTCAGCCAATTGAAGTAAATGATAGCTTATTGAACGCAAAATTTAACAGGCTTTCAGAATCCTGCTAAAACTAATAGTGCCAAAAAATAAAATTTGTTAACAAAACGTTGTTAAAGTTGAAAAAATTAAAAAGAAATGAGAAATTTTCAAATGATTTTACCTGTAACTTCGTCAATTATTTTTGTAAAAAAACGGTCTACATATTATATTAAGGGTATATTTGTCTTCTTTTTATCAATGTTCAAATTTTTAAAATTGAGCTAGATATAACGGAGTTACATAACAAACTATACATGCACCTACCTAAAATCGGTTTTTTGACCACAAATCCCGATTTTGAGGGTATATTCAAAAAACTAAGTATGCAGTTATCTTACGTTCAACTAGACCAACAACCTCTACTATGTCTCGAGCCGAGTTTATTTTCACTGTTACACCGTGTAATTTGTAATTTTTATAAATTTCAAGCGAAGAACTTATTTGTTTTCAGTCATTTTGTTTTTGTTTTTTTTTTATTATTTAAGCTTAGGTAATATCGCGAAGGCGCGGGTTCAATTCCGGCGGCTGGCATGATTTTTTTTTTCAATTTCGCATTATTTACTATTTTTTTTAAACAATTTTTTAATAAATAATTCTATAAATAAAATTTTGAGCAAAAAATTTACTTCTTTGCAGTTGTTTTATTATTTAAGCTTAGGAAGTTAATATGTATTGTCTGTGCATATGTTTGGAGTACATTTTATTTTAATTTTTTACCATTTCTTGCAAATAATTTAATTAATTTTATACATTTTGTCAGTTTTTTTTAATAATACTTGCTTTTAAATGAAATAATTTTTTTTAAATAATGCAACCATTTGAGGAAAAAAAATTATAATTCAATTAAACACATCCATGCGAAATCATCATAAAAATTAAAAATAAAATTTACTCTAAGCATATGCACATATATATTAACCACCTAAGCTTAAACAATAAAACAAAATAAAATGATTGCAAAGAAGTAAATTATTTGCTCAAAATTTTATTTATAGAATTATTTATTAAAAAATTGTTTAAAAAAAATAATAAATAATGCGAAATTGAAAAAAAAATCATGCCAGCCGCCGGAATTGAACCCGCGCCTTTGCGATATTACCCATTAAGAACATACCAAATATTTTGCAATTTTGTAGCCCTGCTTAGTCTGAACGTAAAACGCAATCATTGAACTCTGCCATCATTTCCTTGCGTAAATTGTACCAGCGAGTAGACGGACGCATATGCATATGCAGTGAATGGACTTCCCGCTTAAAACTTAAAAATAAAAGTCATATTTTAACTGTTATTTTTGACCGGAAAAACAAGTCATATTTTAACTTTTATTTTTGACTAAAAAACTGTTATTTTTGACCGAAAAAATATAAGTCAAATTTTAACTTCTATTTATTGACTTTTTTTAAACGAGTCATAACAGTTACGGTCCCTGATAAAACCATATCAAATTTTATAATCCTGCACATTTCACAGAAACAATATGCTTAATGAAGGTAAAATTATTTATATCTATTAACAAATTTTTAATATATTTTAAATTGGGCCGAAATCCCGGCGGTTCTGCAATACCGGGCCAACCCGAGACAGAGGTGGAGCAAGACCCTAGCACTCCGTCTATTTCCAAAAATCAGTTTAACATTTGTTGTCCTCCGATGGAGGATCTATCAGATGTTAAGCTGGTAAGAACAGATACTACACTTTGATCTTAGCCATAAGGCCGAGAAGCGATAACTAAACATGACACTTTTTGTCTTATTTAAGCATTTACCTAAATAAACCAGTAAAGAAATATACGTATCCAAACAGCCGTCCAAAGGTATATGAGCTAATTTTAATACACTGAATGTAGGCAGGCAAACCGCAGCAAAACAAAAACAAACACAAACCCATGGTATAAAGGCTAAATCGCAAAGGCGCTTTAGGTCGGTCGCGCTTTGACCGTACTTTGGTCGTACTTTGGTCAACTTTACGGGATGAACTGTCAAAACGCCCGACCTTATAATTTTGAAATCATAATGTCGCGTTAGCATGTCGTGCGTTTGTCACTTAGATGATGCCACTGTACGCAGTCAAACCAAAAAAAATCCCACAAAGTCTGAAATCCCCAAATCACAATGTATGTGGTAGAAGTACATGATGGCTGTATTTCTTTATTCATTTTAGCTATCAATATTTAAATAGCCGTCGCTATTATTAAATATATTATATGCTGTTATATGCTTTATTTATATAATAAAGAAAATAATTACAATTTGTTATGTTTAATAAATAAATGTTTATGCATATCTAACCAGCGTAGAAGTTATATTTTTTATATAATAAATAAACATCTGTGTTATATGTTGTATTACATTGCTGAAGTTTAACAAAAACAATAACAAACGAAAAAAACTAAAGCAACTGATATCTATTTATATACATACAAATTTACATACATCTAAACAACAGCAGCATCAACAAAACACGTATAAATTCACATACATATAAACAACAACAACAGCATCAACAACAACACAAGCAGGTACTGAAAAATATTCGTTTCAAACAAAGCAACAACCGTAACATAAGCAGCCACTGATGTTATGAATGATTTATCTTGTAAAAAAGTCAAAATTAAATTACATTCAATACAAAATATTTTCATGAAACAACAAATGCCATGCAAACATGTCTTTACTACTGCAACTCAACAATGCTCATATATTTAGCTAACTCAATGAAAATACAACCCTGCGCTATCGGCAAATGTCAAACGCGCGACCAAGATGAACAGTTCTCAACTTTTTTCAGCAGCTCGCGCTTTGATCGTACTTTACCCCTTTTTACGAGATTCGACGATATTTACGATACAAAGCACGATCAAAGCTTGAGGTCGAATTATGGATTGCTTCATAACAACTCGTTGTTTCTACTTTAGCTGTCAAAGCGCGACCGACCTAACGCGCCTTTGCGATTTGGGTATAATAATTATTATACCATGGTTGCAACTGCAAGAGAACAGAGTGCGATGCTGTTGCTGCTTGTCGGAATATGTGTGTACGTGTGCGATGCTGTTGCTGCTTGCTTGTATGGAATATGTGTGTACGTTTCTCACACTGGTTCTGTGATGAACACACAGATAATCGTACTGCTCTTACACATGATGTTATAATACATAAAATACAAAGCATATGAAAATTAATACAAAATTTGAAGGAGTTAAATTTTGATCATGAACCAACAAGACAAGATCAAGCAATCAGCAGTGCGAGAAAAAAGTATTTTTTTCGTGCCACGTCATCGGTCACAAAAAAAGCTATATTGCATACGTTTTTCATGCAAAACATGTGAAAACTTAAATAAAAGTGGAAAATTATAAAATTAACAAGTTTAATTCTCGAAAAAAGTGTTTGAATACTTTGTTTGTTTATATTTTCATGCAGTAACGAAATTTAAAGTAATATTTTTTTTTGCTGTTGGAATTATTGCACGTCGCTACAGCACACTTCATTTTTATAAAAAACACAAAAAATTACTGAATTATAAACACTAATAATTCTTTATAACTTCAAGAAATAATTTTTCACATATAATCGCTGCACGTAAACAAAACAATTTGTGACCGATGACGTCAGAACTACCAGCTTTGGTTTGTTTACAATATGGCGGCTCTTTTCTTTGCATGATCTTTATTTCTTGGTTCATGAATTTTGATTTACTTATAGAATCAAAAAAATTATATGTAGCAATATGATTATTTAAATACAAATCAAAAGAAGAAATATTAAATATGTTACGAGCATACTTGAATTTTCTTCAATGCATGCATAAAGTATTAAAAACTTATAGCTGAATTACAATACTGCGTTAGGTCGGTCGGCCTTTGACCGTACTTTGGTCTCCGTTGTAAAAACTTTACGATATAAGCTGTCAAAACGGACGACCTCAAACTTTGCAAAACTAAATGTTGCGTTGACAGATCGTGCGTCTATCATTTTGGTGATGCCAATAAAAGCAGCTATACTAAAATTCCCACAAAACGTCCCTTTTTCCGAAATCATGCAATTATAATATTAATCAATAAAAAAATTAAAAGATATTGTCATAAAATCATTAAGAACCATAAAACCTACTTTAGAAAGCTAAGATATTTTTATTAAGTGTAATATAATCTGCGAAATAATGAAAAATGTCACATATTAACGTGAAAATTTCGACTAGAAGCTTCAAAATAAATGAACACTTTCCAATATAATGATGAAATGTGAAATTAAATTAAGATTTAAAATGGAATTTCTGGAAACACATTACAGTTTTTATGACAAAAAATTTTTCTTTGATTGATCGATATTTTTATATATATATATATATATATTGTTTTTTTTATAAAATGTGATTACTTAATGTCATTATTTTTCTTGTTTTTGTCAAAATTACTGCTATTTATTATTATTATTACTGTTAATTTTTGCCGAGATCTTTGCAAATTTTGAGAGCAAAATGTAGGAAATTTCGTCAACGAAAGCAAGTTGGAAATACGTATGGAAATATTCATGTAAATTTGTGAATAGAAGTTTTTTGGTACGGTGCGTGTTTTGGGGCAATTTCAATAAATTTTTATCCACCTTGAACACCAGAGGGCGCTTAAGTACAAATTTAAAGAAAATCGGTATATAGTGGTTTTCATGTACGCTGAGTGTTTTGCTGCTATCTTTTTTGACCTGTATTGAACACCAGAGGGCGCTGTAGTACAATTCTTTATGCGATTAGAATGAAAATTGGTATATTGTGATTTTGAGGTACGGTGAGTATTTTGTCGCTATCTTCTTTGATCCAACTTAGACACCAGTTGGTGCTGTAGTACAAATTTACAAGTACCATAGGCGTAGAAGGATATCACCGAGTGGAACTCCATTGTAAGTTTTAATGTAATGCGACTTTAATTTCCATAGCTATTCGATATCAAAACTTTGGCATGTATGGGCGGGGTGTGGCTCCTTGAAAAATGCCTGTCAAAATTTTTTAGAAGAAATACATCACCAAATAGTAGTTCTATTCTAAAATTCAACGTTTTGTGACTTACTTTCATAGGCTATTCGATATCAAAAATTGTAATTGTATGGGCGGAGCCACACCCCCTTGCACAATGCCCGTCTTGGTTTTCTAGTAGATGGACATTACCAAGTGGCAACTCCATACCGAGTTTCATTATTATGCGGCATTTAACTCCAAAGCTATTTGATACCATAAGTTTGGCTTATATGGGCGGTGACATGCCCCCTTGTCCAATGCTCACTCAATTTTTCCAGTCAAAGGACAAGACTAAATAGTACATTCTAACCGAGTTTCATTGATGTGTGACTAATAGTTCAAAAGTTATACCCACAATTTGGGCAGCCGAAAAAGTGACACGCCCTTTGCCCAACGCCCATAAAATTTTACCAGTGGAACGGCACGTGAAAATTTCATTCGAATATCAAATTTCGATGCTGTGTGACCTATAATTCCAAAAATATTCGATATTGCAGATTCGAGCTGCCACGCCCCCTTGTACAATGCTCGCTGAATCACTTGTAATTAGTGAGTACTCGGGTACAACTTTACAAAAACAAAGTGAACGGCATTTTCCAATCTACCTTACCACAACATTCCTTTGTGTGTTATATTATTCAAACAATGATATTAAGGGTATTCGTCCTCAACCAACCTCATTAAAATATCTAATTGACCAATATATAAGTTTGCCATTTTGCGTGAATACCCTTATAATATTATTAATAATATACTAAAAAATGCATAAATTTTAATATGAAATACAATTGAATAATATTAATATCATGCTAAATTCATCAAAATTATTTTTATACTACTTAAGCAGCATGTTAATTTAAAAAATTTGATCAATTTAAAAAAAAACTCGCATCAAAATATAAATTCCCACGATAATCCTATGAAAATCTGAGTTTTCCATCGGAATCCAAGAATACCCACATTTTAGCATTGCTCAACGAAAATGCAACCCAGCGTTAATATGGAATGTCAAAAGCACGACCTAGCTTGAGCATGTCGCTACTCATAGCGTTGATCGTACGTCACCCCCTCAAATTCATATTTACGGGATGAGGTCGACGCAATGCATGAGGTCATATTTTGTGTTGCTTCATAATAACCCATTGTTTCTAGTCGAGCTGTCAAAGGCCGACCGACCTAACGCAGTATTGTAATTCAGCCATTATAATGAAAGTGACAAACATTATCTCAAAATTTTGTGCTCACGATTAACACTCCCGTATAACGTATTCTACGTTAAAAAAATGGCCCTATAGATGAACAACTAATCGCAAAACTGGTTGCTGGTTTTTGAAAATAAGTTGTCTGTTGGTACTTAAGGTGTAATTTTAAGTTTTTCAACCAGTTCATCAGTTTCCAAACATCAAAAAGTTTTGATATTTTGCGGTTTGAGATCAACCAGTTGTTCAACTAGTTGATGTGTTTGCAGCAAAATTAACAACAAAACGAAAAAAGTTCATTGTAAAATCAATTCGTAGGATTAGTTTCGTGAGTGATTTCAATTGAAAAAATATTTCGGAAAACGGTAAGAGATAATGGAAAAATAAATATACAGTGCCAGCTCGCTAATCCGAATTAATGATTGCATACCCCGATTCGGATAAACGAAATATTCGGATTAGTGGACAGTAGACCGTACCTCAAAAAAAAAAAGTTCGCCGTATACCAGCGAATATGACGTCTTTTTGCAAGACAATTAAGAAAAAAAAACTTTTTTTTGACCGAACGTAGGGGTCGCGCATTGACATATAACTTCGTATCTCTGGTATTTACAGTCGGATTTTAAAGTTTGGTATATAAATATTTTTGTCTCAAGGATACCAATATGACCTCTATAGAGGCCATTGACCTCAGGTGTACCGTTCTAGTACTTACCCTCCAGATCTCAGTTTCTAACATCCTAATGTCCCACCCTAATATTAAAAAAATAAAGCCCTTAAAATATCATTAATCTTTTTATCAGGAAGTATATTGATATTTCCAGCAGAAGTATTTTTAAAAAATTTTTGAAAATTTTATGCCGAACGTAGGGCTCCCATTTTTCATTTTCATCATATCTTCGGTAGTAAAAGTCTGATCATATTAAATGACATATCGATGTTTTTGTCTGAAAAGCCAATTATTTTTTCTCCAAAATAAAAAAAACAATATTCCTACAAGTCCTTGGAAGGCCTTAAATTGATTTTGAGGAATTTTAAAGCTCGTAAAAAAATAAAAAATCTGTAACGCCAATGCCAAAAGAGGTATCGACACTATTTTTGTTGTGATTCATTAAATATACAATGCATTATTATTTTATTTTTTCACATTCTTGCAATAACTTCTCCTTTGTAGCCGGTGTTGGAAGGTGTTCATCGCAACTAATTGCAATTAAATGATCCATGCTATAATTTTCTTTATTCAAATATTCCACGATGCTCCTCTGGATACCTACTCCAGTGCTGTCAGCGGGCGTAGCATAGCCGATGAATTTTGAATTTGGCTCTTTCACAATGGTGACATGTTCTTCATTCACAACAACATGTCACCATTGTGACGTTACGCGTCACATTTGCCTCCGTAACTCTTTTTAAAGTTGGCTCTTTTTTCCCATTAAACGAAATATACGTTAGCAAATCATCACACTTAGCTGCTGCTAAAGCCTCTGTTCGAAATTTGACACGTTCTCTAAATACTTTATTTTTTTAGTGATAAGCCCATCCTAGAATCGAGTTATTTTTTCTGCTGTTAGGAAGATAATTCCTCTTCAGATTTTGCAGCAATCGACAATTGTAAATCTTTTATTCACGTTATACCTCAATCGATTTTTAGAAATTGTATAATAGTTATTCACAAGTACATCAACACGTTTCCGAACCGCCGCTAGGGTTATAATTGGTATGCCGGCGCGTTGTCGCAAAACGATTACATCTCTAACAGCTTCTTGTTTAAAAACATCCAAGATTCGACTTTTATCACTGTTATGCCGCAGATACAATAAAAAAGTTATAACATCATACTCCGTTGGTAATTTGGTATTATTTAAGTCACTCGCAATTTTTCATTCTTTTGCGAGCTTCAAAATTCCTCAAAATCAATTTAAGGCCTTCCAAGGACTTGTAGGAATATTTTTTTTTTTATTTTGGAGAAGAAATAATTGGTCTTTTTCAGACAAAAACATCGATATGTCATTTGATATGATCAGACTTTTACTACCGGAGATATGATGAAAATGAAAAAAGGGAGCCCTACGTTCGGCATAAAATTTTCAAAAATTTTTTAAAAATACTTCTGCTGGAAATATCGATATACTTCCTGAGCAAAAGATCAATGATATTTTAAGGACTTTATTTTTTTAATATTAGGGTGGCACATTAGGATGGTAAAAACTGAGATCTGGAGGGTAAGTACTAGAACGGTACACCTGAGGTCAATGACCTGTATGGAGGTCATATTGGCCTTATTGAGACAAAAACATTGATATACCAAACATTAAATCCGACTGTAAACACCAGAGATATGAAGTTATATGTCAATGCACGACCCCTACGTTCGGTCAACGAAATTTTTAATGTAGGTTTGCTGCTGTTTCAATTTAATTCAGCCAAGAATTTCATATTTAGAAATTTTCACGTCATTATCTTTAGTTTCTTTAGTTTCTTTGAAACAATTTGCTAGTTATTCTCAGGTAATTCTTATTATAATATTGATAATGGGATGTAATCCTCTGAAGTGCATATCTGAGGATGAATATGTTTCTAACAGGACTTTTAAGTAGAATTGGGCACCTTGTGCCAAGATCGCTTAAGCAATTCACAATCGTCCTTCATACTGTATTGTTTCAAAAAGGTGTCGGAATAGTCTGCTTCAGAATTTACCAATTAACACAAGAGGTATTTTTTGTAATACCGTTTAGTCAGTCGTATCGCATTCTGACCCATGGGTTGGATAATACTAGTACAATTTGGAGGTAAAATCATAAGGGGTATTCACGATCCGGAGCTCTTTGTAGAGTTCTTGTGTAATAGAGTTTTAGCTAGCTGCAATCAATGCGGACTATAGAGTATGCAACGCGTCATATATTGAATTCGGTTTACTGGATAATTCGGATAACACACCGTTCGGACTAACGAGCTGGCACTGTACAAAAAAATTATTTATTAGAACTTTTTTTATATAAATTTTTAACATTTTTTATGTATGAAACTTTAATTTGAAGTTAACTTGTCGATCAGAGAACTGCTCAGGCCTACTTAAAGTTCAATAGGGTTAAACAATAGGGTTGCTACCCAATAATAATTTTGAAATTATGACAACGGATTCGGCATCATTTTTACCTAGTGTTCACCTCAGCACCAAATTCGTTGAAATAAAACAAAAATAAAGTGGCAACCCTATCAGCTATCTTAAATTTTAAAATTCTGACAACAGATTCGAAATCAGCGATCCTTTAAAACTGTTAGATAACTGTTTAAAAATTTTAAAAAACATATTATTAGGTGGCAACCCTATTATTAAAATAACTTAATTTTGAAATTCTGACAAAGGATTCGGATTCATCGACCCATTTTTACCATTTGACAAAGGATTCGGATTCATCGACCCATTTTTACCTTGTGTTCACCCCAGCACTGAATTAGTACAAATAAAGAGAACTTAGGTGGCAACCCCAACATATATCTTAAATTTCAAAATTCTAACAACAGATTCGAAATCAGAGACCTCTTAAACTGTTAGATAAAACTCTTAAAAAACATATTATTAGGTGGCAACGCTATTGTTAAAAATTTTACAATTTTGAAATTCTGACAACGGATTCAGATTTAGCAACCAATATTTACCTTGTGTTCACCCCAGCACTGAATTAATAAAATAAAAAAAAATTAGGTGGCAACCCCAACATCTACCTTAAATTTTAATATTCTGACAACAGATTCGAAACCAGAGACCTTCTAAAACTGTCAGATAATATTTCAAACTCTTAAAAAACATTATTAGGTGGCAACCCTATTGTTAAAAATTTTATAATTTTGAAATTCTGACAACGGATTCGAACTCAGCAACCAGTATTTACCTTGTGTTCACCCCAGCACCGAATTCGTAAAAATACAAAAATTAGGTGGCAACCCTATCCGCCATCTTCAATTTTAAAATAAAAAGTCATAAATTTTTTTCCAAGTAGTCCAAATCAACAAATATATGCAATGACAAAGATAAGGCTATTAAACATATGTATGTAGAATGTTCTAAGTGCAGTGGAAAGCCAAGCAAACATGTGAATTTGAATCGGAGGCAGCTGGAATGCCTTTACCTCAATCAATTCAAGTTATATGGCAATCTCATCCACTTCTCAAACTTCTCTACCACCAACTACAACTTCAAGTCGTAAATTTTGATGAAATTTTCATTTCAATGGATAAGAAAGAGAAGATAGAGAATGCAGAAAGGTTAAAGCGTAGGACCATAGTCTGGCCGGTATTTCTACCCGGTACCTCTGGGGTGGAAGTTGAGCAAGCTATCTACTCGACTACAAATGTCGCCAATTATACATAGAATTTTCTATTAAATTGTAAAACAAAAAAGGACAAGCATATGTATTCGAACGGAAATTTTTGAGTTTTGAGCTTGTTCATAGAACATACGATGACTCTCTGAAAAAGATCTAATTTTTATGCATTAGAGCTATTGTCTACATTATTGCCACCAAAATGTCGACAATTCATATAAAAACATAGAAGAATAATTAATAATTTCATAAAGTGCAGTCTATGAATTTGCATTAAATACATTAAATTTTTAATCAATTCACGCATTTAGAAAAGGTCAGCAGGAATATTTTTTGTAATATACTTTTGTTTGCGGTCTTTATTAAAATTAAGGATAATTAATTCATGGAAAGCGGAACTGCATTATCTTTAAAATAATAATTATTTATTAAAATGGATTTGTTGTTTAGTATTTTTTGTTTTTGTTGTACGCGTATGTCATGCGTGTATAATTTATAGTCTTGGGGTATGTTGAATCATCGCACACACACATATACACACATAAACACACATACTCACACAATTACGCATTAACATTAACAAGCACAAACAAGGCCGTTATGTAAGCATTTTGAATGCGTTGAGCATAAATTATGCAATTTCGCAATATATGCAAATTAGTTAAATGGCCGCAAGCCAAACTCCATGTTCCACCTCAACACACCATGCAGTCCTATCTACGTAATTCCGACGTATCCTTGTAAGCGCCTATGGGTGTAGTATGTATTTATATGCAAGCGTAAATTGACGCAATTGCACGCTTGGCACATTAATGCTGGGCACAATCAAACGCAATCAAAAGATGACATTAAAAGATATAACAAATTTTGAAAAATTTAATTTGCTCTCTAAAAATTTATTTATTTTACCACTTTTTTCTCATATTTTTGCCAACAGGTCCTCCGTATGTGCGCGCCATCGGCTCTATCAAAGCCGTTGCCGGCGAGGATATCCTTGTGCACTGTCCATTTTCCGGTTATCCAATCGAACAAATTAGATGGGAAAAAGGACATCAGGAATTGACGTCAAGTAAGACAAATTGGCATTATCCTGGCGGCAGTTGCCAGCAATAAAACAAATGCGGAAAAGAAAATTATATTTCAACTGAATTTTATTCAATTTTCCTTATTTTTTATTTAATTTTTTTTTTCCTTTTTTGTTTTCTCCTCTTCATTCATCCATACGTTCCGCAGACTCGCACTATACGCTGGCACCAGTGCAGCAAGGTGGCTATCTGGTCATCAAGAATGTGGAATCAACGCGTGATCAGGGCGTGTACACTTGTGTGGTACGTAGTCGTACGGGCGAGGAGGCTCGTCGGGACATGCAGCTGAGTGTTAACAGTAAGTTGCAAACAACTTTTATGTCTTTGTTTTATTAAGTGTGAAAAATTCCCATTATTTTTTAAACATTTTTCATTCAATGCTCGATATCCGTTAAAGAAAAAACTTTTTTATTTTAAGATATGAATGTCTCTTTTTTTAAGATTTTATTTTTGTGCAGGCAGAAAATATTTAGATTAATAATTTTTTAATTCAAATACAATTATGAGCTATTTGAGCATATAAAAAAGGTTACTTCAATAAACTTACTTCGTTTCCAGGCTATGGCTAAATTTTTCTTCAACCATACTTTTTTTCGGTTTGAATCGTGTTTCTTTCAGAAGATTTTTCAATCAATATAAAATTTAATTTTTAGAAAATTTTAACAGCAACCGCTGAATATCAATAAACATATAAATTTATATTTATTTAAGCGCCAAATATAAAAATTCTGAACGGTGCTCAATTAAAAAATATGCAATAGCATATTTGCACTGCATATTTTCAGGGTTCCCGCTTAATTAAACTCGGATTTACATAAATATCATAAACCACAAGTAATCGCATCCTAATTACAATTACACTGTATAAGTGATATGTCATATTCAATAAGCAACCCTGATTACTTTCAGTATAATAGGTTCAGTTTTTTTCGAGTGTAAAGCTGTGATGTGTCTACCAAAGATTTTTGAAATTGTTGTTGTTGTTGCAATTTAAGAGACTACTAAACTCTTCAACAAAATTATGCAAAAACAACAATATAAGCATTACCGTTAGTTAATTTTTTGTTGTTTTATAATTGCATTGTAAAAACAAGTGCATATTTATGCGTCATTATAATATGTTCATAGTGAAAAGCTACTAGTTGCGTCTCGAACTTTGAAAGTTTCGGTATCAGGCGAGATGTGCCTTTCTTTATTCTGTATTTAAAAATTAATATTAGCAAAAATGGGTTGGGGAAAAGCTTGAATTCTGAGGAAAAAACAAAAATATTAATTTTTGATGAACTAGGTTGGAGTGTTCGCACAAAATCGCACAAAAAAAAAGACAGAAATCAGAATTTGATAAGCAATTTTTTACGAAATAAAAGCCAATAAGGTAAATATGTATATGAAAGGATGCACACAGAAACTAATATCAGTTGCAGATAAAAGAGATATCTTTCGAATAGCATCCAGTTCATCTTATTCTGTACGTAAAATTCGGGAAGAAGCTTCGATAAATGTCAATCTTCCAACTGTTAGACGTGTCATTAAGAGTGCACTACACTTAAAAAGAAAAAAGTTTAAAAAACCCCCACTAAATGCACAACGTACACGCAAAGAAAAAAAAAAACGTTTATTGCAAGCTTGCCGCAAACGAACTTTGTTTGTCGTGCTTGGGATCGTTATTTGCAAACGTTTCAACAGTTGTCATAATAATAGTCAGTTGCGAGAAACGCGTCATTTAGTTGCAGGTAATTAATTTCGTTTGACATTTACGCGAATGATTTTTTATTTGCAGCAGTTTGCAAAAAAAAATTTGTTTTTCCCAACAGAAAACTTCTGTTGTTTTTCCCTTCGTTGTATACACGCAACGCTTATAATTCAGAGTTACTTTATGGACAAACTGTTCTATAAGTTAACGAAGTTGAACTACCAGTTCACTAAGCATTTAAATAGCACAATAAACATGTTGCCATATTCAACCCGTAGGCAGAGCTTTTTGGCTAAGCTGACACGCGCAAAGCTCCACCGGGAACAGCAACACTTTATGCTTACACTTTTCCGCTCTTTGTTTGAGCTCTTGCCTAAGCTCAGCTTTTTGCTTACAAGTGCAAAGCTTCAAAGCTTTTAAGCCAAGCTCTTTGATTGCTGAGTGCTCCAACAACATGAGATTGAGCTCCAACAACATTAGCCAAAGCTTACGCCAGAGCTTACTCTTTTAACTAAGCCCAGCTCTTTGGTTGCTGAGTGCTCCAACATGAGATTGAGCTACAACAACATAAGCAAAAAACTAAAACAACTAACTTTCCACACACTTATTTTGTTTGGTACCGTGCGCAGAGTTTGCCGTTGGATAAATGAAGCTTTAACTTAAAATGTAACAACAACAACCGTTCCTGCACTAAAACTATATGTTAAATTGTATGCTTAGCTTATAAAATTTTGTAAACCAGCACAGTAGAAAATTTAGAATAAAGCGAGTCGCATCGCTCTGAATTAACAAAAAGTGTTTTGTTAACTGGCGCCCAACGTGGGGCTTTTTTCTGGAAAAAAGGACCCTCTTAAGGAATTATTTAAACAATCATCATTCGACACGAATACTTTTGGAAAGGATTAACAACCAAACACCAAACAACATATTAAAAAATATTATTAATATAAAAAATTATGTAAGTAATTATTCAAACTTGAAAAACTTCAATTTTTGTGTCAAAACCAGAAATAGAAAAACTAAACTTCATAGAAAGTAAAAGTGATTGAAACTTGAAATTAATTGAAATAAAACAACTGTCTGCTTTTAAAAGTAATTTTTTTTTTAGATTTCGGAAAATTTAAATATATTAAAATTTAAATGAAATAAATAGTATTAAAAAATTCTAAAAATAACTACAAATTTTTTTTAAACTACAAACAACTTTTCCTTATTCAATGATTGAATAAAAAACTTGATAATTGAAAGTCCATAGCAAAAGACTTTAATTGTTCAAAATTATTTTAAGTCTTACTGTTCAATCGAGCTGTTGTTACCTTTTTTTTAAAATTTTGTGAATAAAGACTGAATTTAAACCAACCAATTTGAGCAATTATTTTTCGAAGTGCGATGCGTTTGTGCAAATATATTTTTGACAGACATATAAGCAAATAATTGAATTATATATTAAACTTTTTTCCCTCTTTTCAAATCCGTTAGCCAATTGATTTCTCCAATTATTTTTTTAGATAAAAAGAAGTTAATTTTTTTTTTAAATTCGTTCTTTAAATTTAAAATCATACTAAAAATGAGCATAAGCAGAGAGCAAGTTTTAGAAATTGTCAATTCGACTAATGAGCGAACTAGACAGGGACTTGAAGAACAATTGCGCCACCTCACTTTGGCTCTTAATCGTTTAGAGCCACCGAGTGTCCAATCCTATTTACCTGTTTCTATTAACCCTGTGGTTCAAGTTGATGATGGAAGCTTGGATTTAATTAAATCGTTGCCAGAGTTCAAAGGTGAATCCTCAGCTTACCCAGCTTGGAGGAGTGCTGCACATTTTGCTATGAACTATTACAGAGAAGGGTCGGAAAAATATTATATTGCCATGGGAATTTTCCGAAACAAGATCACCGATTCAGCTAACTCCACTCTATCATCGTTCAATACCGTGCTTAATTTCAATGCAATTATTGCCAGGCTTGATCAAACATATTCAGACAGAAGACCATTGTACGTATTACAAAATGAGCTTAGTGTTTTAAGGCAGGGTAATTTAACTATCAATAATTATTATGATAGGGTGGACAAACAATTGACCCTTATCATAAATAAACAGATAATGACTCACAGTGGTAATAGTGATGTCATCGCAGCTCTTAGTGAAAGCGCTAGGGAAGATGCTTTGCGAGTATTTGTGTCTGGACTTCGTCGCCCAATGTGCGACATTCTTTTTTCGGCCAGGCCCAAGGATCTTCCAACTGCTCTTGTAGTTGCTCAAGAACTCGAAACAAGTCATATGCGTTATGAATTCGCACAAGCTTTTGCAATAGGCAACTCAGTAAAACCGAATAAACCAATACCAACAATGCCTCAATTTCAACGCGGTAATCAACAACCGAACAATAGGTACCAGGATAGACCCACTCCAATGGAGATTGATAACAGTACATTTAGGCAGCGCAAAATTCCTCAAAATTTATCTGTGGTGCAACAGCAGCAACATCAAAATTATCAACAGCCACATCACTTTAGGAATAGTTTTGTTTTACAGCAGCCAAATATAAATGATCCTTCGACACTTAAGCGCCCGCGCGAGCATGTAAACTCGTGCCAATTACCCTTCCAAAAAGTGCAAAAGGTTAACTTCATGCCAGAAAACGTGGAATCGAATTTAAATGAAATGGAAAACTTAAATTGCGAATATTATCAAAATAATTATAATTGGGATGAAGACTTTTCCGAAGATCATTTTAACAAAAGCTATGGTAACAATAATACGATTCAGACAGATACCATGCCTTATCATACCAACGAAGTGAATTTTTTAAACTAATATCGCTCCTGCCGTTCATAACGAAAACAAATAAAAACGGTCAGGAGCTCCGTATGTTGATAGATACTGGCACTTCAAAAAATTATATAAAAAATTTTTCTTTTCTTCAAGGAGTTAAACTCATTGATAAGCCTTTTAATTTAAAAGCAATTAACGGAACTAATTTTATTAATAAAAAATGTCAGGTTAATGTTTTAAATCATACCTCAAGCTTTTATTTGCTTTCTAACCTTAGCACGTTTGACGGTATTATCGGTTACGATTTTCTCAAAGAAATCGAAGCAAAAATTGACACAAAAGTAGGATATTTATTTTACCGGAATGGTAAAGTTAGGCTGCAACACCTCTCATGTGATCAAGTAAACTTGATAACAATTGAAGATAGCTCAGTTCCAATTCACGTTCAGACTCAATTCCGTGAGATGATCAGTAACAACTTTAATGCTTTTGCTGATCCTAATAGAGCGCTACCATATAGCACCAATGTTATGGCTAGAATTCGTACTAATTCAAATGATCCGATTTATTGTAAAAGTTACCCCTATCCTATTTCTGTTGCTCCTTTCATTAATAGTGAAATCAAAACACTCCTTAGGGATGGTATTATTAGAGAGTCTTGTTCACCATACAACTCACCAGTGCATGTTGTTTCAAAAAAGGGCTTGGACGACAACGGTAAACCGAAATTACGAATGGTGATCGACTTCAGAAAAATAAATGAAAAAACCATACCTGATCGATACCCCATACCCGATACATCGGTCATTTTGGCAAATTTGGGAAAATCTAAATTTTTTACTACCTTGGACCTGAAATCAGGCTTCCATCAGATTGTTATGAGCGAGAAAGACAGACAAAAAACGGCCTTCAGCGTTAACAACGGAAAGTATGAATTTTGTCGATTGCCTTTTGGCCTAAAAAATGCGCCAAGCATTTTCCAGAGAGCAATTGATGATGTTCTTCGCGAAGACATTGGAAAATGCTGCCACGTCTACATAGATGATATAATTATCTTTTCACCCAATGAGCAATCACACTTAAAAAATATTGATAGTGTCCTAAAGAAATTGGAAAAAGCAGGAATGAGGGTTTCAATAGACAAATCGCGGTTTTTCAAAACTGAGGTTGAGTTTTTAGGTTTCCTCGTTTCTGAAAGAGGCATTAAAACTTGTCAGGATAAGGTTAATGATATCCTTAACTATGAGACCCCAAAAACACTCCGAGCGTTGCGCTCATTTCTTGGTTTATCGGGATACTATCGACGATTTGTGAAGGACTATGCTGCAATTGTCAAGCCTCTGACCAAGTATCTTCGCGGCGAAAATGGACAAGTTGGAGCACAAAAGTCGAAAAACGTAAAAATTGTTCTTGACCTTGAGGCTTTGCGAGCGTTTGAAAAGGTGAAGCGAATATTAGCATCCGAAGATGTTCTCCTCCAATATCCCGACTATAATCGTCCCTTTGAACTGACCACTGATGCTTCTTCGAGCGCTTTGGGTGCGGTGCTGTCTCAAAATGGGCGACCAATAACCATGATTTCACGAACCCTTTCTGCCACCGAGCAAAACTATGCCACTAATGAGCGCGAGCTTCTTGCCATTGTGCCTTAAATAAGCTTCGACATTACCTTTACGGAATCAAAGAGATTAATATTTTTACAGACCATCAGCCACTTATATTTGCAATTTCAGAGAAAAATCCGAACGCTAAAATGAAAAGATGGCGATCCTTCATCGAAGAGTACTCGCCAAAATTTCACTATAAGCCCGGAAAGGAAAATAAAGTTGCTGATGCATTATCTAGGCAGTTTACTCATAATTTAAGTGAATCAGATGTAGACCAAACCGTTCACAGTGAAGAGTCCCTAAGTAATGTTATTAAAACTATTAAGTATCCTATTAATCAGTTTAAAAATCAATTGGTGTTATCTAAATGCGATTCCTTTAGTAAGAACACCAAAATTATTTTCCAGAACCGTATACGACATACTATTTATTTTGATACGACAGAAAACCTCATGCGATGCTTAAAGTGTGTAATTAACCCCAGTGTCACCAATGGAATTCATTGCGATCTTAAAATTTTAGCAGAAATACAGAATGCATTAGTTTCTGAGTTTCCAGGTGTTAAATTTGTCCACACTGAGAAACTTGTCATCGATTTAACAAACAAGAATGATCAGCTTGAAACGGTAGCTACAGAGCATAACCGCGCTCATCGTGGTCTGGCCGAAAATTTCCAGCAAATTTTAAGTGAATATTATTTTCCAAATATACGAAAGTCATTAAAACCCATAATTGCAAACTGCAAAATTTGTATGGAAAATAAGTATCAACGTAAACCACCTAACCCAATTATAGGTAAAACTCCTATCCCAAATTACCCAGGGGAAATCCTTCATGTTGATATTTTCATTACCAATAAACAACATTTTTTGACTTGTGTGGACAAATTTTCCAAATTTGCCATCGTGAAGCCAATATTATCAAGATCATCGGTAGATATAAAAGTTGCTCTGCTAGAAATTTTGTTTATCTTTAATAATACTAAAACCATTGTATCTGATAACGAAAAGGCTTTTCACTCGAATTTAATTAAAACTTTACTGAGGGACAACTTCTCTATAGACGAATATTTTATACCTACACTCCACAGTGAAAGCAATGGTCAGGTTGAAAGGTTCCACTCCACCTTGCTGGAGATAGCGCGCTGCATTAAAGAACAGCAGCAAATAGATGAAATTGTCGACCTGCTATTGCTAGCCACCCACAAATATAATTGCAGAATTCACTCCATTACAAAAGAAAAGCCAACATATGTGCTTCACAATTACCCAACTGAAAAGTTTGATAATATAAGGAAGAGATTGTCTGAAGCTCAAGAAAATACTTTACATAGATTAAATGCAGACAAAACATTTAAAACATACGAAGTTGGAGAAAAGGTTTTTCTTAAAAGAAATAAAAGGCTAGGTAACAAATTTAATAAACTTTTCATTGAAAAAGTCGTCGAACGAGACATTGGCACTGCGGTTTTGATTGATGGAAAAAAGATCCATAAAAGCAATCTGCGCTAAATTTCTTCACTATAGTTCCAAAAGTATTCTCCTTTGAACAAAAGATTACAAAATAAAAGATAAAAATAAACAAAATTTTCAATAAAGTATGTTATTAAAATAAAACTGGTAAAACACAATTTAACAAAAAATGAACTTTTCAGTTTTGAATTTTTACCTTTTTCATTATATATAATTTAATGTAAAAAATTAGAATTTAGGCTTCTAATATTGTACTTTTTTAAAAAATAAGCGACTACGCAAATGCAAATCAAGCTTTCAATATGATGCCTACGACAAAAACAACAATAAAAATACAGTCATGAAAACTGCGAGTAAAAAACTTCATCGCACCGAGGACGTTCCGATCTAAGAAGGGGGACAGTTAACGAAGTTGAACTACCAGTTCACTAAGCATTTAAATAGCACAATAAACATGTTGCCATATTCAACCCGTAGGCAGAGCTTTTTGGCTAAGCTGACACGCGCAAAGCTCCACCGGGAACAGCAACACTTTATGCTTACACTTTTCCGCTCTTTGTTTGAGCTCTTGCCTAAGCTCAGCTTTTTGCTTACAAGTGCAAAGCTTCAAAGCTTTTAAGCCAAGCTCTTTGATTGCTGAGTGCTCCAACAACATGAGATTGAGCTCCAACAACATTAGCCAAAGCTTACGCCAGAGCTTACTCTTTTAACTAAGCCCAGCTCTTTGGTTGCTGAGTGCTCCAACATGAGATTGAGCTACAACAACATAAGCAAAAAACTAAAACAACTAACTTTCCACACACTTATTTTGTTTGGTACCGTGCGCAGAGTTTGCCGTTGGATAAATGAAGCTTTAACTTAAAATGTAACAACAACAACCGTTCCTGCACTAAAACTATATGTTAAATTGTATGCTTAGCTTATAAAATTTTGTAAACCAGCACAGTAGAAAATTTAGAATAAAGCGAGTCGCATCGCTCTGAATTAACAAAAAGTGTTTTGTTAACTTATATAAGCAAATTGGTAATTTGCTTAATACGCGGACGGAGATAGCAACATTGGTGCGATGAGTACAATCCATGAGAAGACGAACGGATAGAGGGGAAAAGACAATTAATATAATAAATAATAAAGACCGAAATAGCTTGCGGCATATATATATATATATAAGATATATTTTGAAGTTGACAACTGAATATTCGTTTGTGACAAATGCAACTCGCAAACGAAGTGTAGTTGGCAAATTTTTCAGTTGCGGTGAATGAAAAATTTCTATGCGTAAGGCGCAACGGTTGCAATTTTCTAAAATTCACATGACATGGAAGCATGTAGTGTTTGCAGATGAAAAAAAAAAGTTTAATTTTGATGGACCTGATGGCTACAATTTCTATTTTCATGATCTTCGAAAAGATGAATGTTTTTTGGATCGCCATCATAGTGGTGAAGGTGGTGTCATGGTCTGTGGTTCAATATCCTATTTCGGAACAGTCGGTGTTTCAGTCCACTAAAATGACAGCAGTGTGCTACAAGGAAATACTCGAAAGGACTTTTCTAAAATTTTTAATTTATTCGGTTACTGCAATGGACTTACCAACACGATAATGCCCCAATTCACACTGCAAGAATTGTAAATAGTTGGATAAAAGAGCCAAAACGTGGTATTACTGGACTGGCCTCAATACTCGACTGATCTGAACATTATGGAAAATGTATGGGGATGACTAGCCTGGAAAGTGTATGAGTCTTGAAGCCTTGAATCATTAGATTGTTTAAAATCACTGTATGACTCTATGCCAAATCGAATTTTTGAATTTAAACTAATAAAGCCGGATGCACTGATTATTAATAAAGGATTAAAATACAGTTTCATGAAAAAAAATGTGTTTTGTTTCTAGTTTTTTATTTTTTATTAAATAAATAAAGTGAACAATTCTATTCTAATGACGCATAAATAAGCAATTCTTTTTGCACATGTTTAGCACAAAAAACAATTAACGGTAATACTTATATTGCTGTTTTTTCATAATTTTGTTTAAAAGATTAGTAGTCTCTAAAATTGCAACAACAACAACAACTCTAAAAAATCTCTGGCTTTACACTCGAAAAAGAACTGAACCTATTTTGCTGACAGGGGGTGTATATAGGTTACTACATATATTTCGGGAATAAATACATAATCTACGAACTTTTTTATACCCATACGTTTAAAAAACGTAGAAGGGGTAGATTACTTTTGTCACTCCGTTTGTAACGCCCATAAGTAGGCGTGGTAGGTATAGAAAAGTATATATATTCTTGATCAGCATCACCACCCGAGTCGATTAAAACATGTCCGTCTGTCTGTCTGTCTGTGATCACGATTACAGCCGTAATTTTTAAATCACGAAATTCAGTATTGAAGCTTGTATCTAAAAAATAAAGATCGAGTTCGAAAATAAGCCAAATCGGATGAAAACCACGCCTACCTATCATACAAAGTGACTTTATCGAAACGGTAAAATCTCTAAGAATTCAACAAAAACTAATATATGGACTTGAAATTTTGGATATAAGCTTTGATATTTAATATATATGTATGTACTCTGAGTATGAAATTAAACCAAATCGAATAAAAATCACGCCTACCTCCCATACAAAGTAACTTTATCAAAATAGGAAAATCTCTAAGAATTCGAGAAAAAATTAATGTATATACTTGAAATTTTGCAATTTGCAAAAAACATTTTGGCGGCCTCGGTAGTCGAGTTGGTAGCGTGCTCGACTGTCACCCCAGCGGTCCCGGGTTCGATTCCCGGCCAGGCCATTGTCCTTCGCTTTAAAATCTTTCTAAATTTTCTATCCTCATTTCTAATCAACTGAAATTAAAAATTCATCAATATTTACGACTTGAAGTTTAAGTTGATGGTAGAGAAGTTTGTGGATGAGATTGCCTTATAACTTGAATTGACTGAAATTCACATGTTTCTTTGGCTTTCCACCACGCTTAGAACATTCTACACTTGTTTCACTTGATTGCCCTTTCCTTCCCACTAATCTATCACCCCATTTCGAACCAAAGCAGAACTTCAAACTTGACTGAATAGGTATTCCACCTGAAATCCTTGGTTCAAAGCTAAAAAAAAAAAAAATTACAACTCCTACCTGAAATTACAAAGGAACAATAATCAATGTTAGATATCACAATGTTCCTCCCTGTTTTACAATCTTTAATTCTGATCAAATAATTAATCATGCGAAATCATAATTATAATTTTCTAGCCTATTTACTCTCTTGTCCTTAGAGAAGTGTGTTTTTTGACATTTCTTCTTCTTCATTAATTCTTTTAGTGACCCTGCAGGAAGAATCAAATTCGGGTAAGGAAGTACTAACTTCCTTACAAATAAAAAAACCGAATTTTTTTCTTTACTTTTTTCGAAATGTTCACCTTTATGATTAATGCATGTTTGCATGCGTTTGAACCATTTGTCATCAAATCGGTGCCAAATCATAACTGTACGGATGACCCATGAATTCTAAAGGGTGGTTAAACTTTAAGGGCCAATGTTGATTTTGAATAAAACACAAATTATTTAGGAAATTATTGTCATTTCTTTTTATTATGATAATATTGGTATGGTTTAATTATGTATGGAATAAAATATAGGCCAAATGGCCGCCGCGACCTCGGCGGCACACCTCCGTCCGATGGTTCAAATTTTCGATGACGCTGAGGCATAAGTGAGGTTTGCCGTTAATGTGCCGAATTATCTCATCCTTTCGCTCTTGAATTGTTGCTGGCGTATCGACGTACACATTTTCTTTCAAATAACCCCAAAGTCCAACGGTGTCAAATCACACGATCTTGGTGGCCAATTGACATCGCCACCACGTGAGATAACACGGCCATTGAATTTGTCGCGCAAAAGAGCCTGTGTTTCGTTAGCTGTGTGGCAAGTGGCGCCGTCCTGTTGAAACCACATATCGTCCATATCCATATCTTCCAATTCGGGCCATAAAAAGTTCGTTATCATCTCACGATAGCGAACACCATTCACAGTAACTGCCTGACCGTCCACATTTTGGAAAAAATACTGCCCGATGATGCCGCCAGTCCATAAACTGCATCAACCAGTCAATCTTTGTGGGTGCATTGGGATTATCCTGTGGCAATTCTGATTATTGACGAATCCACTGAGGTGAAAATGTGCCTCATCACTGAAGATGATTTTCTTCGATATGCATTTTGATTTGAAACCCATTTTCATAATAAGCCTGAATAACTACAACGCGTTGCTCGATTGTGTATCTTTCCATGGTTCAAATTGAATTAGTCTGAAATTGAGAAATGTCAAATGAAATGTAGAAAAAAACTTGACGTTTAGGTGTGGTTGAATTCAACATCGGCCATTAAAATTTAACCACCCTTTATGTTTTGAGTGTTCTCAAAACGCCTCAAATGTCAAGTCTTAATGAAAAAGAATTCTTCTGCAATTGTTTGTTTTCGAATTTTTATTTACCGGCCCATACTTATATGAAAGCATTGTCTTCTACATTTTTTTTCTTCGCTTTGTTTTCTTTTTTTTGCAAATAGTAAATTGCACAATTTTAGAAACAGCTGTTTTTGACATTTCTCAGCAAAATATCGTTCAATACTCTGTCATCTAAAAAGTTGCATCTGAACATTAGCATACTTGTAGGCATTTCTCAAATTGAGTTTTGAAGAACTCAGGAAGTAAATTGAGTTTCGGTTGAGTTTTATCCTGCATAATTGTACTGGAAACTCAAGAGTTTATTTTGAGTTCAATGGTAAAACTCAACTTTGTTCTGGAAAGTCAAACTAAACTCTCTGTGTGAATATAGTATTGGTTATAGAAAAAAATCTTCATGAGTAACTTCTTTGATAGTATTTCTACGTCCATGCTCACTATCACAATATGTTTGACAAAACGTTTTACGTGAGATAATACTCCGAATGGTTAAATTTTCTCATAATTAAGCAGACAGGATACACCTCGTCAAAAACAGCTAGTGCCTCAAGTCGTTTTCGAAAGATAATGTCATAAAGTATTCTTCATAATGAATAATGATCTTTGATACAACTTATAACTGTCCTTATTAATTAGAATTTGCATTCTGAAGTGATTTAAAAATAATAGATATTTATATGCTATAAGTTATCAGTTTAATCATAAAGTTGAAGTTGAAAAAGAAAAACCAAACTATTAAAATTTTACTTTTTTTCTTTTAAATGTAAATGAGCCCATCACTTAATTAAGGTAAACCATATCTTAAACGGAATATTAAATAACACAAAGTGTCCATTCGAAGAATATCGTAGCGAATTTTATCACTTAACTGATTTCTTTGTTCACTCTTAACCTTTCATGTTTAATCCTGTAGTCATATCTACAAATGAGTCTTGGAATAATATTTTCATATGTTTGTATTTATTATTAAAAAAAAGACGATATCCTTATGATTTCCTACAAATTGAATTTTTTACTTTTCCAATCACCCAATCCAATATCCAATAAATATCATCTCCACATGGTTTAAACTTTTATCATCATTGCAATCGCAGGTCCGCCAGTCATTGAACCCTTTAAGTTTCCAAAAAATCTACAAAAAGGCGGACGAGCTCAAATAACTTGTGCTGTATCCTCCGGCGATATGCCAATATATTTCAGCTGGAAAAAGGATGACATCTCCATACCTATCAGCTTGCAGGTAAGTGCACAATTTTTACAATTGACGTTAATATTTTTGACACCTTGTCAAGCACGCCTTAACGTGCAATATCTTGGCCTGCTACGAAGAGCTCTAGTCTGTGTGAACATATTTTTCCAGTTTCATTTATTTTCCACTAATGCGCTTTTTTCTTGCTTCCCTCAATTTAAGATCACCGAAAAGAAGGAGGAGTTCTTCTCACTGCTTGTGTTCAAGGATATCAGCGCAAAGCATAGCGGTAAATATACGTGCTTTGCCAGTAATGCAGCAGCTAAAGTGAACTATACCGCGGAGCTGCAAGTGCGAGGTGAGTCTGATGAACAAATACGAATGGTTGGTGTTTTTTTTTTATATAAGGTGCACGCTCTTAAAGAAAAGGATACAAATTGTAGCCTTATATAAACTTGCTCATGGATGGTGGTAGAGTATATGGTGAAGATGGAGCGGCTTGGGTGTGAGTCTGTGAAGCTATGTATATTTTTATTTTTTATTTGAACACATTCTATCATTCTATCATTGATGTGGAAATAAATCACTAAGGATTTCTACAAAATAATCCCGCAAAGTAGAATATTTCGTTGTGCAAGTTTTTAGCATGCTTCGTGCACGCCATGTACCATTTTTCATGCGCCCATTGCCATCACATCCACCACCATTGCAAGAGTGTGAGTGGCAAGGACGTGCACCAGAGCGTTTCAACGTTTTATAACTTTCTTGTTAATTTTCTTGTTTATTCTTTTGTCTTGTATCTCTTTTTGTCTATCGATGTCTATCGACGGTGTACATTTTTAGTTGCTCCACGCTGGTCGCATGAACCCATGGATAAGGCCATCATGCTTGGCAATACAATATCGATAAATTGCGAAGCGGAAGGATTTCCGATACCAGTGATTACCTGGTTCAAAGGACAGGGTGAGTTGTTTAACTTTGCTTCGTTTTCGGTTGTTTGTTTGTATTTTGCTGTTGAAATTGTTTTTTTTTTGCGTTTGTTTTTGGGCACTTGGAAAAAGCAGGTTTTGAGGGGAGAAAATAATTCTTGATTAAGGTGACCAGCTTTAATCTACAATTTTTAGTACATATAAATGCACTACCACTCGAAAATTGCTGGAAAGTAAGGTTATATTTTTATAAAATCATCTTTATAGAAAATGTCCGTGGAGTAGTTGGTAAAAGTGCGTGGCCTCTATGTCAACGAACCTGAAGACCCGGGTTCGAACCCCAGCAGCTACAGAAAATTATTTGAATTAAAATAATTTTTCTGTACGGCCGCCACCTCTCTGCAGACAATGGAAAACCTAAGAGAGTAACCAAAATGCCATGTAAAGCTTTTTGAGAACAAGAACATTCCGTTCATCGCCGTTCGGAGTCGGCGTTAAACCTGTAGGTCCGGTTCTCGGTCAATTGTGTACAAACTTAACACGCACAACACAATTGATCATAAGAAGCTAGGTCAAAGTCCTTCCAAGGGCTGAAATGGCCAGTTATTTATTTTTTATTTTTTTATTTTATAGAAAACATGTTGTGGTAAAAAATTGGTTTTGCAAGATTAACCGAACACAGAGATGAATCCGCTGAATTAAGTCATATTGACATTTCTGTGTTTTTCTAAAAAGTTGTTAAGTTGTTATTTATATTCCAGGAAGGGATGATGCTGTAATCCTACGCTTAAACCTGTTTTTATTCCTTCCCTCATTTCTACTCAACCGAAATTAAGAATTCATCAACACTTGCAATTGAAAAGTTGTTGTTGGTGGTACAGAAGTTTGTGGAGAGGTTCGCCTAGGAACTTGAATGGATTGAGGTAAAGACAAAACATGTTTCAACGGCTTTCCGCCATGTTTAACCTGGCCTAAATATATGGTCAAATGGTCATTTTCATAGATACGTACGCGACATATGTAAGCATAAAATATGAAGAAAAACAAAAATCAATGCAGTGAGATCAAGACTATTTTGGTTATTGAGAAGCACTAGTCAAGCAGTTTCTTTAGATAAAATATAAGCCAAAGATGGGTATTTAATTTCGAGATATAACAGAAAATAAGGCAATTCGGACACGACCAAAAATGGAAGTAATTTTCGCGTGCATATTAAAATGCATTAGATTTAGTAAAATTTGGATCAAATACCCACATGCAATGCCCAAAACTGACGTGCGAGGTATAGAAAAGTAGATATATTCTTGATCAGCATCACCACCTGACTCGATTAAGTCATGTCAGTCTGTACGTTGTCACGATTACAGCCGTAATTTTTAAGATTTCCTAATGCAATTTATAAATAGATTATTTTGTCATATATAATGATCAAGTTCCAAGATAAGATAAGCCAACTCGAATTATAACCACGCCTACCTCCGATACAAGGAGACGTCATTGAAACAATAAACATTTTTAAAATATCACAAAAATTAATTTAATGGCTTGCAATTTTGCCCATAAGTTTTGATTTTTAATATGAACTCCGTGATTGTTTACTCACTCCTCCGTTTACTTCCTATATAAAAACTCCGCCTACTTTTACAAAAACCAATAAATTGGCTTGATTTCTAAAGAAGCAACTTCAATCTTTAGTTAGTTAGAGTTTGAAATCCGGAAAAATTCAATGAAACAAAGCTTAACTCCTATACCAAGTAACGTCATCGAAGCGGTAAAATCTTTCCACACAAATTGGCTCCATCAAAACTATAAAATCTTAAAAAATTCTATAAAAATTAATCAAATGACTTGAAACTTTGCACATAATCTTTGATATTTTATATGCTCTCTGTGTTTGCCGAAGATAATGCTTTAGTATTTTTATTTTCTAATGGGAGGGTTACTATATATATTTCAAGAATAAATATGAAGCCAGGATTTTGTTTTTTTTTTTTTTACTTCTCAAAGAAAAAGAAAACAATTTATTCAATTCATGGAAAATAAGTTAGAATTTTGTAACAAAGGAAATCAAAAAAGTATCGAAGAATAATTTTTAAGCAATACAAAGCGAGCACTCAAAACATCGAATTAATGGGTCATCCTCCATACTGTCCTGATTTGGCACTCAATGACTTATTTTTGATTCCGCACATCAAGGATAAAGTGCGTGAACAAAGATTTTTGACGACTGAAGAAGGCGTTGATGCGTTCTGTGGGTGTAAAGTTTTTCTCAAAATCTAAATTGGTTCAATGGAAAATCACACATACCTCCCACATAAAATGACGTCATCAAAACAGTAAAATCTCTAAAAATTCAGTACACATTTATCGAATGACTTGATATTTTGCACATTATCTCTGATCGTCCCAAAATCTATCGCTTTAGTAGTTTGAAATTTCCAATGGAATTTGGAATAACAAATCAAATGAAAACTACGCCCACCTTTTGAACAAAGTGACTTCATCAAAACAGTAAAATCTCTAAAATTTTCACAAATATTTATCGATGATGATAATGACTTAAAATATATATATTTAATGACAAAAGCTTTGATCATCCCATAAACATACCCTTAGTTTAAAATTTGGAATGCAAAATGAAATAAAAATCATGCCCTTCTTTTCACAAAAATTGGCTCCTTCAAAACATTAAAATTTCTAAAAATTCTATTCAAAACATAAAACGAAAAAAAAAACTACGGTTCCGCAACTTTTCCGTGTATTTTCATATACTTTTCTTTCTTTTCTTCTCATTTTTTTGGTGTAACATTCTATGCGTGAAATTTATTCACGGAATTTCGGTACATTCGGTGTATACCTGAAACATTTCTCTTCTAAACAAGTTAAAAAAAAATAAATAACTGGCCATTTCAGCCCATGAAAGGACTTTGACCTAGCTTCTTATGATCAATTGTGTTGTGCGTGTTATTAAGTTTGTACACAATTGGCCGACAACCGGACCTACAGGTTTAACGCCGACTCCGAACGGCGATGAACGGAATGTTCTTGTTCTCAAGAAGCTTTACATGGCATTTTGATTACTCTCTGAGGCTTTCCATTGTCTGCAGAGAGGTGGCGGCCATACAGAAAAATTATTTTAATTCAAATAATTTTCTGTCGCTGCTGGGGTTCGAACCCGGGTCTCCAGGTTCGTTGACATAGAGGCCACGCACTTTAACAAACTACGCCACGGACGCCACCACGGACGCCACCTTCTAAACAAGTTAGATGGCACAAAATTTTCGTACTGTACCGCTCATTGCGATACAGTTGGTCACCTTATTCATGCTCATCCAGAGTAATTAACTTGAAGCTCATTATTTCTGCTGGTTGCATTTAAACAGCTTTTGTAAAATGTTTGAGAGCGATTAAAATTAAGGTGCTCTCGAATTAATTTGGAAATTATGATAGTTGAAAAGAGGATAAAGAGTTGCAATAAATTAAGTTTTTATTTTAAAATGCAGGCAAATCCTCAAAGGACTTTAAGCCGCTAAACATGCGCAACCATTCCCTGGTACTAAATTTGGCTACCGATGTGGATGAAGGTCACTATATGTGCCAGGCCACAAATGATATAGGAGCAGGTCTGAAAAAAATCATACGCATCAATGTTAATGGTAAGTTGTAATGAGCAATAATCACAAATTTGAGCTGACGTTTTGAAGACTACTCTCTCTTGTTTTCTTTCTCTAACAAAAGAACCAGCCCGCTTTGAGCAGCCTGCTCGCAATGTTTCCTCGCGACGCAGCGATCCGGTAACACTCGAATGTCATGCCAAGGGCGATGAACCCATCACAATCTCGTGGGTGCACAATAATGGTCGCATCGACTTCAACAACTATCGTTTCAACATGGCCGAAATGAAGACTGACAAGGGTGTCGACTCCCAGTTGACCATCTCCCGTTCAGATCGTCATGATTCCGGCATGTATAAATGCATTGCAGAGAATCCCTACGGACGCTCGGAGCAAATTATCTTCTTGGCTGTGCAAGAGCGTCCGGATACTCCATCGAACGTTGAGATTTTCGAAGTTGGCAGTCGAACTGTCAAATTGTCATGGCGTCGTCCATTCGATGGCAATTCGCCGGTGCTCAGCTATTTGGTGCAGTATCAGGCGCTAAAGTTTCTGCAGAGTCACGCTGCTGTCATGGGTGTGGGCAATGCTGGCGGCAGCGGCGATTGGAGCGGACCAAATACAATAAATGTAACATTGCCATCGACAAGCATCAGCCAGAGGTGAGTTTGGGTCATTGTGTTTTTTTTTTCTTTCTTTTTTGTTTTTGTTCATTGGTGGAGTGCATGGTTGTCGCTGTTCCACTAAAATGTGGATGTTACTTTGTTTTTATCTCTACTCTTTTGCTGACAGCTACGACAGCGACTTACGTGAAAATGCAATAGTATCGGGCTTGACACCGGCTACCACGTTTCTCATACGTATGCAGGCTATCAACGAAATCGAGCGTAGTCAGTTCACCGAGCCGATTGTATTGAAAACACAGGAGGAAGCACCAACGGAGGCTCCCTCAAATGTACAGGTGCAGACGGGTGGCGAGAGTGAGTTGATTGTTACATGGCAGGTGAGTGGCGTGATGCTGACATGGCGATGAAGTTGATAGTGATGAGTCAGTGCGAGTTCAGTGTGGCTATAAACTGTTAAAGGAGTAAAGACGAGAGTTTGTTTTTTCTTTTTCTTTGAGATACAGGTAATATTCTTCGATAAAAAAGAGATTAAATTATTATGATTTTGTGCATTGATCTATGAGTACAGCAATTGAAAGAATTGCAAAATTTCTATAGACAATTTTCTAATACAGTGAGGTGCGTAACAATAAGAACAGCTGTATTTTTTAATTCAATGGTCATTTAAAAATTGTTTGAAAAAAATACGAATGGGGAATGAAAGAAAGTAAAAAAATATGTTTTCGAAAAAAAAACAACAACAAAAATAAAAAGTGGCGCTTTCCGTTAGACCGAAATTGTTGTATTTTGAGTGGTGCATAACTATTAGGACAATATGACTATACTTATTTTAAACAAAACTTAACTGTTTTAAAGTACACAAAGAAAAAAAGATTTTTTGCATTTTAATAATGTGTCTGTCCTCCACCTTGTTGAGTTAGTTGGGCATAGAAATAATGAGATCCTGTAGCTGATTAATCTCAAATGACTCCCACTCTAGAATGATGGCAAATTTAAGTTCTGGAACAGTGTTGTATTAAGTGTTTTCGGCGTAAACACGTTTGGCAAGTAATCCCCAAGCATTTTCCTTGGGTTCATGTCCGAAGAACAGGAAGGCCAGTTTAAACATTTCACTTTTTTCGTATGCATCCATTCTCGTGTCTCTTGACTTTTGTGTTGTCCTGCTGAAAAATCCATTTTGAGCTTCTTGTCCTTCGAAGAAAAGGTAGAAGATTCATTTGTAATGTCCGAATGTTTTCAGCAGGGTGCTCGGGAAAGCTAATTCCAGGGTTCCTTCAAAGCTGAAAGCTCCCCAAACCATGAGAGAGCCACTACCAAAGTTCCATTTTGAAAAAAACCGCGGCTCTTTACGTAAATCTCTCCAATAAGACTTGAATCCATCAAGACCATCCAAATTGAATTTTTTTTTCATTCGAAAAAATAACCTTAAGAAACGAAAGGGGATGTCATGGATTATTGAAACACTTTAAAGAGCGCACCTAACTTTTTCCAGTCCGTTGACATATTATTTCTTACGAATTCAAGACGAGCTATCTTGTGTCGCTCAAGCAACCTAGGCGCTGTCTTAAGAACTTGTCTTATTATAGTTCCAGATTGTTTTAGTGCTCGAGCTACCGTCCAACGTGATACATTAAGGCCCAATTCCTTAGATATTTTGCTTACGCTCTTTATTGAATTGCTTGCCGGTTGCACAATTCGACGCTTATCTCGTGAACTTAGCTTGGGTTTCGGTCCTCCTCTTTTATTTGTACCATATTCAGCTTTTTTTTGCAAAAAATTCCGAACAACAGTTACTGATCGTTTAACTTTTCTTGCAATTTCCCGTAAGGAGTAACCTTCAGTTTGAAAAGCATATATTCGCCCTTTTTCCACTTCAGAAAGGTATTTACCACGTGACATTAAATATATTTTTATTATGACATAAAAACCGTGTTCCTATTCAGTGAATTAACTGCGATTTCGGTCTAACGGAAAGCGCCACTTGTTATTGTTGTTTTTTTTTCGAAAACATATTTTTTTCTATTTTCTTTCTTTCCCCATTCGTATTTTTTTCAAACAATTTTTAAATGACCACTGAATTCAAAAATACAGCTTCTCTTATAGTTACGCACCTCAGTGTGTATATACATCTATACTATTATATAAAAGGGGTCTCTCGAATTTTCATCTTTCAATCAAGGGGGTAAATGCTGAACCCTTGATTTGATATTTTAATAATTCTTTCACTATTCAATTGCTATAATAAGCGACCTTGCTACTGGGTACTAAGTTTTCGGTAAATCTTTTTATTTAATTATTTAAGAAATCGTGGATTTTAATCCATGCTGCCATTGCATAAACAGCACAAAATAACAGCAAACAATAGCTTAATCTCTTTGTGAGAGAAAGGTGAGAAAGAAGAGAGTACAACTCACCGCGCTGCCATCTTGAGTGGATAGTTGCACACAGTTAATTTCTGCTGCAGTGTTGCCATAGGACCAATATATCGTATATACATATATGAAAATATGTTTTCATATTATATTTATACTCCCAAGCAACGCTGGGAACGGGTATGCTAGTAAAGGGTGTTTTTTTTAGGGGTTTGTTTTTCGAATAGAGATAAAACTGGCATTTTGTGGTCAAATCTGGCAACTCTAATGTCATTTATGTTCAGTTTGGTTTGCCATTTCATCATGAACAGGTTGACAAAAGAACAACGCTTGCAAATGGGCCGAAAATGAGATTGATCTCGATGCTGATTTTCATCGCAAAATTTTGTTCAGTGATGAGGCTCATTTTTGGTTGAATGGCTACGTCAACAAGCAAAATTGCCGCATTTGGAGTGAAGAGAATCCACATGAGATCCTTGAGACGCCATTACATCCACAAAAACTGACTGTTTGGTGTTCTCTATGGGCTGGTGGAGTCATTGGGCCATACTTCTTCCGAAATAATGCTGGAGAGTCAGTTACCGTTAATGGAGACCGGTATAGAGCCATGATAACCGACTATTTTGTTCCCGAATTGGATGGCATGAATGTGAATGAGTTGTGGTTCCAACAAGACGGCGCTACATGCCACACAGCGCACGTCACAATCGATTTATTGAAGGAAACATTCTATGAGCGCATAATTCCGCGGAATGGACCTGTCAATTGGCCACCAAGATCGTGTGATTTGACACCATTGGATTATTTTCTTTTGGGATATGTGAAGTCGCTCGTCTACGCCAACAAACCAGAAACGTTAGGGGACTTGGAGGCCAACATTCGTGGCGTTATTGCCGACATACGGCCCCATATGCTCGAAAAAGTGGTTGAAAATTGGACCTGTAGAATTGGCTTTATTCGAGCCAGCCGCGGCGGCCACATGCCCGAAATCATATTTAAACATTAATGGCATAAAATTATCCTTCCAATAAAGCCAAATTGATGGACATTAAAACGATTTTCTTGTGTTTTATTTCAATTCGAAAAACAAACCCCTAAAAAAAACACCCTGTATAATATAAAGTGAAATAGAGGAATTCAGAAATATTTTTATTTTCACTTAAATTTAGATACAGTTACAGTTACAATATGTCGAATCGACGTAAATTACCTCTCTAGGGTTAACACCATCACCTCAATATCACTCCATTTTACTCACCTCTAAGGGCCAGTTTTTCAGGGTGCGGAAAAATTCGTTCGCAAATGATTAAAATACGATCTTCTCGCTCGTTTTTTGCTTTGTGAGTAAAATTTCAAACGAAAAATTTCAAAATAGATGAACGTTCGCACTCGATAGAAGAACTCTCTGCTTGCGTCGTTATATTTATCACTGATAAATTTGTCAGCTTCGACTTTTTTCGGACGAATTTTTCACACAACAACAAAAAGCAACAAACGTTCGTTTGCTATCGTTCATTTCTAATGAGCGTTTGTAGAAAAAATAATTTGTTCGCTGTTGTGCATGCGTCGTCGGTTTGTGTTGATTTTTCGTATACACGTTATTTTTGCCTCATTGAAAAAAAAAAATTGTACCAGATCGAGCTATGTTGCCAGAAAAGCAAGATAAATAAGTAGTACTTATGGTATTTTTCAACGATTGTGGGATGTGGTAAATCCCATGGTATTTTGTGGTAAAAATCTCTCGCGTGGGAAAAAAAATACCTCAAAATACCACAAAATACCTCAAATTACAACAAAATATCTCAATTTACCACAAAATACTTCAAATTACCACAAAATACCACAATACCTAAAAATACTTCAGAAGAAAATTTGAGGGATTTTGTGGTGTTTTGTGGTAATTTAAGGTATTGTGGTATTTTGTGATTTGAGGTATTTTGCGAGTGTGATAATTTGTGAGAATTAAGTGTAAGAGAAATATAATTTTGGTGGTAATTTCATCTGGCGACACTGTTACAAACGAACGTTCCTGAATTTTTTCTTCAAACGTTCATTACAAATGAATGATAGCAAACGAACGTTCGTTGTTTTTTGTTGTTGTGTGAAAAATTTGTCTGAAAAAATACGAAGCTGACAAATTTATCAGAGATAAATATAACGACGCAAGCAGAGCGTTCTTTATTCGTTCGTAAGAATATGCGAGCACAATTTTTTGTGAAGAGAACGATAATTGAAAACAATTGTATTTCAAACGTTCTTCGCACCCTGCAGTTTTTCAGTGCTGGTTTAAACTCTAGTCAAATTAAACCGAGGTTAACTCACCAAAATTGGACGTTTAAACTCGGTTTAAGCAAAATAAAAACACATTATATGATAATTTAAGTCAATTCAACTTAAACGAATGCTACAATATCTAGTTAAATCGAATTTTAACGTCCCTTTTTGGTGAGTTAAGCTCGGTTTAATTTGACTAGAGTTTAAACCCGCACTGAAAAACTGGCCCTAAATGTATCGCCGGCCTTAACAAAATCGCCGTAGTGGGTGGACACGTAAAAATATATTGTGGAAACGGACGAAAAAATATAGTGGACACAGGGAGTGTTAAGCACGCATAGTGACTCTTAATAGAAATTTTCATCAGACTTTGACCTTAAAAGGTATTTTGGGTCTAGGAATCAACTTTTTGCCATACTGACCACAACTTTTTATTATTTTGACATTAAATCTTAGTCTGGAGGAGTCCAAAAACAAAAATTACAAAAAATTCTAGGTGAATGGAAATAAAATATTGAAGATACACTCTGTACCACCATTTTGTTGTCAATGAATTTGAACTTTGAAACCTTAAAGAGAAAGCCAATAACAAAATTTCATCTTTTTTTGTATATGCAGAGAATGTAGGCGATATAACTACACAAAAGCAAATGTCAAAGTGTTCTGGGGGCGAATGAATAACATTCCTAAACACGGCGAAATTTTTAAAGACGAGCTTATGGTATATGTAGAAATCAGGATTGGCTTCAAAATAAGATAAAAAAACAAAAAAAAAAAAATAAAAATTCAACTAATTGATTTAGTTCCAGAAGCGGATCTTGATGCAAAACAAAAATCAGTTTTAATTCCTTGAAATAAGTTTGCATTTTAAAACTGATACACGAAAGAACTGTGTTTAACTCTGTGATTCACGTTTAACACAAAGTGGTCAATGCACGCAAAGAAAACGTTTATCGCCAGTTTGTCGCAAACGAACTTCGTTTGTTGTGCTTGAAATCGTTATTTGGAAACGTTTCAACAGTTTCAACAGTAAAAACAGTCAGTTGCGAGAAAAGCATTATTTAGTTGCAGGAAATTAATTTCGTTTGTAATAAACGCGAGTGATTTTTGAATTGCAGCAATTGAAAAATTTGTTCTTCCTCAACTGAAAACTTCATTTGTTTTTCCCTTCGTTATATAAACACAACGCTTATAGTTCAGAGTTACTTTTTGGACAAATTGTTACTATATAATCAAATTGGTTATTTGCTTAATACGCGGACGGAGACAGCATGTTGCAACAGAGGTGCGATAAGTGGAATCCATAAGAAGACGGACGGACATAAGAAACTGACTGACATAGAGAAAGATAACTAAAATAACAAATAATGATGATGTATAAGATGTATAAGATATATTTTTAAGTTGATGACAACTGAGTATTCGTTTGCGGCAAATACAACTCGCAAACGAAGTGTAATTGGCGAATTTTTCATTTGCGGTAAACCAAAGAATTTCTTTGCGTGTGTTATCTTTGATTTTTAATGTAACTGCACCGAATTCTGTTCACCCATAGCAATGTTTGATTTAGGGCAATCTCGGAATTATCCATTTAAAAACTATGAAGGGAAAAAAAACAAATCATCTTCTCACAGCATTCTAGACAGCTATTTCGTTAGCAGCTATACCAACTCTTCTGTAAGCTTGCATGATTTTCGCTGTAGTCCCACTCAGTTCAATTTATGCTGATTTTATTAAATGTTCCGAAAATGTTCCTGTGAATTTTGGACCGAGAATACATTTTTCTATTAGCAACTAGATTTCTTATCTACTTTCTTCTGCATACCATTCGGGTGTGAACCAATCGTTATTATAACTATTAAGGATAACCTTAATTATATGCAACTTTCGAAGATAGATGGGAACTTTTTACTACTAACAAACATTGATAGTTGAGTTTTTAGGTTATTCCCTGATTCACATATTCTACTCTTTCCACCAGAATGTTATTTTTAAACAAAAAAATTTTAAGAAAATATTTCATACATGTGTATAATAGAACTCAAAACTAATGGTGTTTTCGTTTCTACCAAAAAATGTTGCCTTTTAATGGCCCTCTTCTTTTTTCGTGTTCGATTGTTCGAAAATAAGTGCAAACGGGTGAAAAAATCTGTGTTCGTTTCTTAAAATGTTACATTTATATAGGGCAAAAAAGGCACATTTATTGCCCTGCGTAACTTTATGAGGGGAAAAATCAGCTGCCCTGAAAATCAGCTGATTGCTTTAAACGAAAATATTATGAAATGCGTGTGTTAGACAAGGATAAATATATACAATCACAATTTGATACTTTATAATATTTTAAATATAGCAAATTTTTTCTTTTTGGCGCACACAAATAAATCTGCTGATTGAGTTAGCAGGGCAGTGTTTTGTGTTCAAAGCCTGCACTTTTTCAGGGTTGAGTGCAACACTTGAAAAATGTTGCACTGTGGTAGAGCAACATTTTTTTGTAGAAACGAAGACACCGCAAGTGTTGTTTGGTAAGTAAAATATAAAACTAAAAAAATTCGAGTGAAGTGTGAGCGAAATACTCATAAACAAAAAACTCAGAAATACGGAGGCTTTTCTGAGTTTAAAAAGTTTCAAATTCAAGTCTTTGAAAATATATAAGTGGACTAAATTTAATTTTTGTGAATCCGAGCCTTCTATGAGCTTTATTTTTAGGTATGCTAAGACATGCAAAGCAAAAAATTTGTGCATGTTTTATAACCCATAAAAAGTTCTAGATAAGTTATTCAACATGAAGGATGGTTAGATGACCACAAAATAATTAATTTTTTAATCAATACTCTGTAAATTATTCAAAATTCTAATGAGAAGCGATGGAAAAAGACTTGTAATAAGTTTATAGGTATATTTTCATCTTAAGTCCGTTCAACTTAATTTTAAGAACGTGATTATTTGCAGAATATTCATTCCTGAGGGCACAAGATTTGTTCAATATTTGAGTTAGGCAAGAAATCTTCTTGATTTACCCAAATAGTAATTATTTTGAATTATTTTGTTTTTTTTTTTTGTTTTATTGATATTTAATTTATCATGGATTAAATTTTCCTTGATAATGAAGACTATAATTTTGATAGTCTTATAACTTCTTGAATAATCGTTGTATAAATAACTAGCAGCGAGTACATAACTCAAAATATTCTCACTCTAAAGATAAGAACTCATTAACTTAGTAGGAAAATGTTTTGTCGACTGCGTATATTTTTGCCAAAGCGACTACTTAGCCTAATCAATTATTTAACAGCACAAACTTACTGACTCACCCTAACTCACCAACTAAAATATACACTTGCTTGTTTCCTGTTTCTACCTCCATTAATATGCCAAGTAAGAGCTCATTAGCAAGCTCGACTTTAAGGCAAACACAAGATAAACTTTTGCTTAGCATTTTCTATTAAGTATCTCCTCCTCTTTCTCTCTCTCTCTCTCTCCATCTATCTCTACTTCATTTCACTGATAGATACCGCCACGTGAATCTTGGAATGGCGAACTCATCGGTTACACCGTCAACTGCAGTGAGGAGAAGCAAAACATCAACTACATTAGCGTCGTTAATAATTCACTCAAGTCGGTGATTGTAAGTGGTTGGGCCACCACGAAAGCAACTTTACGAGGACTACGCAAGTATACCAGGTATGCGGTTACTGTGCGCGCTCTGAATAGTTTTGGCTCAGGACCGTGGAGTGCTGCCATATTTGGCACCACTGCTGAAGGAGGTGAGTGCAATTTAAGTGCTGGTTGATGATGGGTGATGGTCTTGGGGATGGGGTTGCGGATTTTGGCGTCATAAAGTGGCAGCAGCTGTGAGTGTTGTTATCGTTATGTAGACAAATATTGAGCAGCAACAACACCGCAGCAAGCGTATAACATTGTGACACCCTATATCTTTACAAACGCAGAAATAGTCTTCTTAACCTAACTTTATCCTTATGCCTCTGCCTCACTCACTCTGTCTCTTTCTCTCTATTTTTTTAATAGTTCCTGAAGCACCGCCGCAGCATGTGAATTGTACGGCTCTCTCATCGCAAAGCGTTAAGATATCTTGGCTGGAGCCACCATTGCAATTTCATGGTGGCATCATTCAGGGCTATAAAATTTTATATCATCCGATTGTCAATCAGAGTAAGTTTGTTTGTTTGTCTGCATGTCTTTTAGAATTTATTAAGATTCTTTCTTGTTACTGATGTTGTCTAAAGATTTTTTTGATTTTTGTTATTGAAAACTATTGAAATTGTTGAGCTCTTTTTATTACATTGCGGCGTTTAACCCTTTTAGGATCTATCCCAAACTGATAAAAATTTAAGTATTTTTTTGTTTTTTGAGGAGTTTTGTTTGGTTGTGTTACTGTTCTTAACATATGTTTTTCAAATGAGATTAAAAAAAAAAAATTCGTATTTTAAATACAATGGGACAATATTGTCCCTTTGGTTGTTAACTATCAAAATTGCCTTGCAGTAACAAAGTGATCGTATTGTAGCTTTCGAGATGAAATTCGTTATATATAAGCTTTTATCTATTGAAAAAATACAATTGAAAAAAAATGTACACAAAATAAAAATGACTACCTCCAAAGCAATCAAAATATTATAAACATAATCTTAGAACTCCACAAATAAGTCTTTAAACTTAAAAATTTCTTAAAAGTTTCCAACTTGAACACACTCTCTTCATTCGAAATTAAGTCAAATTAATTCTTCCGTATAAACTTTCCATAGATTGGTTCTGTCTCTGATAAATTTCAGACGGGTATAGAACGGGTATAGAAACATATTTGGACGGGTATAGAAATATTTAATCTCGGACTTTTCCAAAGATCTTATTAATTCTGCATAGTTCCCCACAATGAAAAACAACGCTTTCCAGAAACAAGGCGTTTTGGTATTTCTGCAAGAATAAAATCAAATAAAATTAAAAAAATCGCTCCAAAATTATAAGAATACTAGCGATACCCGGCGCGCGTTGCTGCGCCCGGCAAGTATATTGGAAATAATGAGTAAATTCAAAACTTTTATTAGTCCCTTAGTCTGACTCCACGCTCATGTTCCACTGCCCGTTACAGTTTCCCAGTAGCAGAACATCACTCCCAGGTGGCAATTCCATTACGAGTTTCAATGTCCTGTGATTTTAACTTCAATAGCTATTCTGTATAAAAAATCGGGCCACACCCCCTTTTCCAATGCACGTACCAGTTTCCGTCCTAGTTCTCTTGTAGAAGTATATTCTCCATTCTGAGTTTCAATGTTATATGTCTTTTACTTCCAAAGCTATTCGATAACTAAATTTGAATTGTATCGGCAGTGCCACGCCCACTAGTCAAATGGTCACTCAATTTTGTCAGTCAAAGCACACAACTAAATAGTACGTTTTTACCGAGTTAAATTGATATGTGACTTATAGTTCGAAAGCTATGCCTTAAATTTGGGCTGCTGAAAAAGTGCCACTTCACTCGTCCAACGCCCATTAATTTTCACCAGTGGAATGGCATGTGAAATTTCATTCGAATATTAAATTTCGATGCTGTGTGACCTATAATTCCAAAAATATTCGATATTACGTATTCGCAGAAGGAAGTATCCAATTTGGTCCAGTCGTTTTCAAGTTTAAAGCAACCAAGATAGATAAGAATGTAGATAGATATACATATATAAGGGAGGGGGAACCCCCAGCATATTTATATAGCTCTCCCCCCATTTGTCGTACTGTTGCCAAAGTGACCATATGAACTAAATTAGCAAAACCATTATTTTGTCGTGGCCGTGGTAACATCACACATAAAAAAGAGGCACAAAAATGGATCCTGGTAAGTTTTTTTTTCAAAACTTCAACCTTTGTAATGTGAGCTTAGCAACACTGCTAATAAAAGCTTTTTATCAGCTATTTGATAAGAGATGGCAGCACCGCTGCTACTGTTTGCCAGCACTGAGTCTGAGTCGAAAACAGCAACAGCATTTGTCTAATTTCCTCGATCGTGTTTTCGTATAAAGACGAAGTATCGCTTATTTTGAGAGAGTACTACGCCATAGACACTGAATTATATTTATTTACATATGTTTATGTTTACATATTTCATTATTCTTAGCATTTTACTGTAGGGACTTTCATTAAAAAAATAAATAGATTCTGTCTATATTACAATTAACATTGCAGTTGATTCATTAGCTCATTATTTCGAACATGCTTATAAGCAAGGCGTACTCAAAAACAGCTTTTAAACACACAATGGAAAAGAAAGAAAAAGCTTTTTAATGCTTAATGCAGCGTTTATGCATAATTTTCTATGAAGGTATTTAGATGGTATTTATATCTCAAATTTTAATAACTTTTTAGGGTTTTAAAAAATAAAGTATGCAATAGCTTAAGTTAAGAATGACGCTTTGAATTAGTAAAAGAATTATTTAAATCGGTTTAGTAGTTCTGTAGTTTAGCGTACACGAAGATACGTGATAAGCCTTTTATATAATAGTATAGATAAAATTTGAAGGAACAATAGAGAAAGTGCTACCACAATGAATGAAAAAATTTCCTTTTTCAAAAAATCAATACTTTTTTCAACTTTGAACCAAGATGATAGGTTTGAAACCTTGTTGTAACACTATTGAGTCAAGTCTGCCTTGGTTCGAAATGAAGAAAGAAGAGGGCAATCATATGAAACATGAGTAGTATGCTCTAAGTGTAGCGAAACGTCGTAGAAACTGGTGAATTGGAATCTTTCACTGTAACCTCAATGCTAGCACTCGACTTCCGAGGTCACCCTCGATTAATACCACATAATAACATAGCATATGAAGAACTTATGTAAAAAACATTTTTAACGACGCACAGTGGAGTACCCAGAACAATTTAGTTGGACAAAATTATTTTATGATTTTAAACTATAGAGAATGCAAAAACAAGCAAACAATGTATGACAAGTGAGGGTCTATATTGAGCCCCTGGGTAGCTATGGGTTAATTTGTAGGTTATAGGAGGTTGTTTCGCTAAAAATGCTCTAGCAACGAAAGTTTTTGATGCAGAACATTCTTCAAAGACATTTTAGAAAGATATTTTCATGGACGATATACATTACTAGTAGAAGGAATTTTAGTGAAAAAAATAATTTTTTGTGGTCAAATCAGGAAATTTTGGAAAAAATTCACAATTTTTGAGTTTAAAGTCATTTTTGTCGAAAAAAAAAATACTGTGTGAGTCAATATTTCTTATTTAAAATTATGATTCCAGTTAAAATTTCCTTAAAAAAGTATCATTACAACAATTATTATTATTCAAAAAGTGTTGAATGGTTGATTGAATATTACAAATAAATGAAAATCGATTTAGAAATAAAACAATACAATTGAATTAAAAAACAATCCTGATTTAATGAATCATGCCGGAAAAAGGTCATCAGAAAATGATTCGTCTTCCTCAGATGACTCACTTTCAATTTCGATAATATGTGAGTGCTCCGCGGGCAAAAGCATTTCAAAAGTTTCCTTAAGAAACTTTTTTGTTTTTTTCCTCGGCATGGTCCTTATTTCAGCTAAAAGAGAATCGGAAGTTAAGACCAATCGATTAAGTACATCAGTATTGCAATATTCTCCTGAAGCTTTCCTTGCATAGCTTTGACGATATTCTCGAAAATGTTTATTTCTTGTTTCAGCTGCTTCTTCTGAAAGTTGTCCAATAGAAAGAATAGCATTCTCAACAACAATTGCACCATGTATTAATATTTTATGCATTGTTGGTGTCATCGGATACTATGGATATAAGTCTACGTATAATTTAGATGTGCCCATAGCGTATTCAGCAAATTTTTTAATGTTCACTATTCATTTCAAAATATTTTTTTCTAATTTTAGGCTTATACAATTTGTAGAAAAATAGAAGCACAAATCGGATCGCGTCATTTATATGGGACGTAAGAGTTATTTTTTGTCAGATTTTGATAGTTTTTAACATTGACTTTAAAGAAAAAAAAAATGTATGTGTCAAGTTTCAAGTCGATATCTTCAAAACTATGGGATTTATAAATGTATTACCATGTTGATGACGTCACTTTATATGGAGGGTAGGCGCAGTTAGTATCCGACTTTTTTAATTTTTAAACCTGACATTAAAATAGAAGAGATAAACTTACGTACCAAGTTTCATGGCGATATCATGAAAAATTTAGTATTTATGAAGGTATTACCTGTTTTTTTTTTGGTTTAAACGGTTTTTAAAAAAATTTAGCACTTTTCTGAACGAAGCGGATAACGAGTTTATATTTTTTAAGATGTAAATACCTGTAGTGTTAACTTTATAAAGAAAAATGTACAGCCACAGACAGCCGCATATAACAAAACCCTTCGGATATCAAAAAATTTTTTAAAAAATCCTCAAAAAACACCCATTTTTAAAATACAATTACTAATTTTATATAAACACAATACCATCCAAACTACTTTACATTTATTTTTACATACCTGCTTCAGTACAATCCATTTATATTAACTTCTTAGAAAAATTAGGAAAAAAATATGAATTTTTAAGTATGCACTCTCTAAACAACCCAAAGAAAAGTTCAACAAAAATGACAAAGTTCAGAGAGCTAAAAAAATGTTTGAGCAAGGCAAGGAAAAAAATACTCATTGTCCGTTGTTCTTACACTATTCAACAAACTAAAAATATATATATTTTTTTAAAATCGATGTTTGACAAAATTGAATATTGTCCAGCTAAATCGAAGAAATATTCCATAGTGCGACGTTAAAATATTTAGCGGCGTTTTTGTTATAATTTTATTATAAATTATTTTATAATTATTATTTTTATTGTTCATGGTGGCGATAGAAGGCGTCTTCTAAAAATCGCATTTTTAAATGGCAGGACAGTTTGTTGGACTGCTGGAAACACTCAAAACAAATTATTTTCTTTTAGTTTCTTGTTTAGGGTTAAGCCTAAGATTTACTGAAAATATCAACGAATGTCATTTGCTCTGATACAAGCTCCCACTGTCCAAACAAAATAAAAGAATATGAATTTTTAAGGATCATCCATTGGTTTTATTTTTTTTTTATAATAAACCAAATACTCTATAATTTGTTTTTGAAACGATCGAGAGGTATCTGTCATACGAATTTAGAAAATAAGTAGGACTATCCGTTTCGTGGTTTCAAAACCGTCCAATGTAAGCTGAAGCAAGAGGTTTATAGATAAGGCCCATTTCTCACTCAGTGCATAGGTAAATTGTCTCATTTGGGGTTCTGAAAATCCTCAAAAAAATTGAAGAGACACATTTACACCCAAAACAGTCATTGGACCGCATTTTTACGAAAACGATGAAGGTGTGACATTTATGGTCAATGCGGAGCTCTATGGTCGTATGATATCAGAATTTTTTATTGGCTGAATTTCAAGGTTTTCAATTTTAACACATTTAGTTACCAACATACGTCACCACAAGCACCACAATACGTAGGGCCCGTTATTTAAGTTTCACTGAAGTCACTTGGCCGCCGAGGTCACGTGATTTTATGCAAGTGGAGATTTTTTTTTTGTGGGGCTAAGCCAAAGTCCTTGTTTTAGGTTTTATGTTCGTCATGTTATGGCTGTGATGTGCCCGAAATGTGTAAAAAGTGGTCAAATATTAACTGAGAATATCGGCTGTTGCAATAAATTTTGACTGTTGCGGTCGTTTTAATGATATAGAATTTCACACATAATGTCCAAAATCCGAATTAACAACAAAACAAAAACAAAAAAAAAAATAAATTATTAAGAAAACAAATTAATGTCTTTTATGAAAGTTTACTTTTAAAACAATAAAATGGATAACCCTACAGTTTTTTAAAAAAAAAATTATAAAGTAACCGATTTACTAAGCATTTAGGTACCGTTATAAATATTTTTATGACTTATTATTGTCAAAGTTCTAATAACGGGCTTAGCAAAGTGTTTCTGTGATTCTAAGGAATACATCGGGTGCTTATATTCAATAATGTCTATCTACATTTTTACGAACACTGTTTTTATTCCAAACTCATCACTGACTCCAGCTGCATTTTGTAAAAATACTATTGCAAAAATTTAAATTGAAAAAACGATTTTTAGTACTATATATTCTGTATATACAGGGTTTTCCAATAGGGACTTGACAACTTTGAATTAAATTTTTGAACGCAGCCTTTCACTAATCATGGAACTGTCACTGTCAATTTATTCAGTAAGCTTAACATTTTCATCATGGTAAAGTACACGAACGAACAAAGGCAGAAAATTATAAAAATTTACTACAGAAATTCGGAGTCGGTGATCGCAACTTTAAGAGCGTTAACTGCAATTTTCGGTCGTAATTCACAATGGGTCAATGGGTTCGTCAATAAGCAAAATATACGTTATTGGTCGGGTGAAAATCCACAAGTGCTTCATGAATCAACACTTCATCCACAAACAATAACTGTTTATGTGCGGTTTGCATGCCGGCGGCGTCATTGGACCATATTTTTTCGTCGATGATAACGATAGCAACGTTACTGTGAATGGCCATCGTTGTCGCGCCATGATTACCGATTATTTTTGGCCCATATTCGAAGATATGGACTTGGGCGACATGTGGTTCCAACAGAATGGTGCCACAAGCCACACAGCACACGTTACAATCGATATATTGAAGAGTAAGTATGATGAGCGTGTTATCTCAAGCAATGGGCCAGTCGATTGGCCGCCTTTTTCGTACGATTTAACGCCTCTAGACTTTTTTCTTTGGTGTCACGTCAAGTCATTGGTCCATGCCAACAAGCCGACGATATTGGAAGAGCTCAGAGCCAACATTGAACGCGAAATAGCGGCCGTTTCGGACGAAATGTGTGGCCGAGTCATCGAAAATTGGGTCCAACGAATCGACCTGCATGCGTGCCCACGGTGGCCATATGAAAGAAGTTGAGTTCCATTCATAAATGTTTTGATTGTACTTCAAGCCGACAATAAAGTTCTTGAAATATCTCAAATGGTTTGCATTTTATTTAAAAAAAAAAGTTGTCAAATCCTTAATGGAAAACCCTTTATTTCTGTCTACAAAGATACTTATTTATGAATGCCAAACTATTTATCTACATCATAGAATTGTGACGTATATGTATGTTTTTTTTTAATTTCAGGCTGTTTCTAAGTGATCCAATATTACTACTTCCCATTTAATTAAAATCTTAATTATTACATTCCTGACATGTTAAGATAGAAACAAAGTTGAACCAAAGATGCCCGATAAAACGTCAAAATTAACAACAAAATCATTAAAAAGCAATTTGATGCATAATATTTGAGTTATGATTTTTTTTATAAACTATAAAGATTAAATTTTCAATTTTAGAGCTGATCAAGCAAAAATGATCCGGCAGTATCCCAATTTAGATCTTTTTTTATATTAACCAATTGGAAGCATTTAGTTTAAAGTGGATTTTGATCAAGATTACACTGAACTACCCACTAGAGTTAAGCAATATTCAAGTTACATAGATCCAAAGCTCTTGCAAACCGGTCAAATCCCAATTCAGCAAAATAAATGGAAACATTTATAGGCTCTTAAGTTGGTAGTTCCACCGGAGTATCACTTTTTTTTACGATAATCTTTGTCAGGCGAAGTAAAAGTTCTGCAATGATTCAATGATATCATTTTTATATCTCTTGTTTCTAATATTTGAACTAAATTATCACATGAAACTAAAAAATGTTAAAAAACAACGTCCTTGAATAAAAAATGATCAAAAATTTTTGTTCTTAAATAAATCTTATTTTTATTATTAAATAAATTTCCACATTTTATTATAAACAACGTTTTCATTTTCAATGCAATACTGTTATAGTTTTTATACATAGCTGGTTTTTTTTGTTTAAACTTTTGAAACTGTAGACTGCAACTCTAATTTACTTTCAGCACATTTTGTTCTTCTTGCATAATTTTTTTTTCTCTTCTATATTTTCGGCTTAGTTGATTTCCCTGCCAAAATGGATGTCAAAAGAACTTCGAACTTGGAAACCTATCTGCATACGTTGCACAAAGCCACCAACTACTCGCTACGCGTTCTAGCCTATACAGCAACCGGTGATGGCATGGCCAGTCAACCATTATATTGCCAAACTGAGGACGATGTACCGGATGCACCTGCAGCAATAAAAGCGGCCGCCTTGACAGCCGATTCAATATTGATTTCATGGTTGCCACCAAAAAATCGTAATGGCATTATTTCGCATTATACTGTATATTCAAGGGAGGCTGGACGCAAGGGGCAATCCAAGTGTGAGTATTGCTGGTCTAAATACAAATCCGTCAGAGAAAAACATATTGAAACATGTTCGAATTAAGCTTACACAATATTTGAAAAGTTTCTCATTGATTCAATTTAAACTTTTATAGTGCAGCTCAAACTGCGTTTCTTTCATCACATACCACAAACCATAAAACCTTAACCAACCGACAGTTCCAATTTAGCTTCATTTCAAACACTAATTCAGCAAATTTATGTGACATAACTTAACCCAATTACTTTACAACAACAACAACAACTTAAACTAATCATGCCCCTTTGGCTATTTCATTATCTATTTTATTGCATTCAATAATAATGGAATTATTACATTCAACAAAATTAGCTCACATGGTTCGCGTGGACGAGAATGGCTATCCGGTTACCTATGAATCACGTGGTCTTGCCGAAAATCAAATGTATGAATTTTGGGTATCAGCATCAACGTCCGTGGGTGAAGGTGAACCCACATCAGTTGTGGCACAAGCCACAAACACCAGAGGTGAGTAGTTTGTATATCAGTTGCTTATCTGCGGTTTTGTTTGTGCGATAATACGAAAGTGCAGTATTTTATTTGGCACTCAGTGCGGAAAAATAGGTTTTTGCGATTGAATTAAAATTTTTTTATTGAAATTAGCAACAGGAAAACTTTTACTCAATTGAATGCTCAGAACGTAATGCTATCAAATGAAATAAAGTGATTTAAAATATAGGCTAAATTCTTTCGAAGCAATTTCCAAAATTGTCCGATCTCCATAGGAAAACATTTTCATGGTTTTTCCAACAGATAGTAAATGCTCAAGGCAATCCTAACCTTTTGATGTGACAACGTTACTTTTAACATCTGAGGTTTCGAAAAAAGTTTAAAAGGTATTTTTTCCAAAATGCATCGGAGTTGCACGGAATTGTTCTCGCTGCGTATATGTGGTACGATAGAAAATATTAAACACTAGTAAAGGCTAAATCTTAGCACCAATGATAAAAATGGACAAATAATTTATGACGTCATGAAGCTGCCGATAGATCTGCTCCAAGATCGAAAATGCAACAAGCAGGTATAGGCGTTTCATGTTATTTTAAGTCTGTAAGAATATGCCTACGTTACATAACATATTATAAAACAAGAATAAAGCACTTGTCGCTGCCCTTACGATAAAAAAATAAAAAATAATAATAAATTAGCCTTCAGTTCTTGCAGCTTATGCAACAAAATTGTAATATTGTTGCATGGAATTATTACTCAATCGGTGAAGATGCTATGTTAAATTTTATTTTACGAGAGCAAAGATTTATTTTCTGACATAATAAATAAAATAAAATAAAAAAAATTGTGCCGCCATCATACTACGCTTAATACAGTATGATGGCGGCAAAAAAAATACAAAATACAACGAAAAAAGCAAAAGCAAAAGCAAAAGCAAAAAAAAAAAGCAATAGCAAAGGCAAAAGCAAAAACAAAAGCAAAAGCAAAAGCAAAAGCAAAAGCAAAAGCAAAAGAAAAAGCAAAGGCAAAGGCAAAGGCAAAGGCAAAGGCAAAGGCAAAGGCAAAGGCAAAGGCAAAGGCAAAGGCAAAGGCAAAGGCAAAGGCAAAGGCAAAGGCAAAGACAAAGACAAAGGCAAAAGCAAAAGCAAAAGCAAAAGCAATAGCAAAAGCAAAAGCAAAAGCAAACGCAAAAGCAAAAGCAAAAGCAAAAGCAAAAGCAAAAGCAAAAGCAAAAGCAAAAGCAAAGCAAAAGCAAAAAGCAAAATCAAAAGCAAAAGCAAAACTGAAATAAAAAACTGAAGAAAAATAAAAATTGAAAACATGGAAAGATAGAACAAAAATAAAAATAAAACGAGAGAAACTATTGGGACAAGTATTAGAACATAGATTTGGTCAGGAAATAGAAAAAGTATTAAAAAAAGGATGCGGACAAGGATTTACAAGAAAGTAACGACACACTTTGTACAAGGCTTGGGATAAAGATTGCAACAAAGACTTAGACAAGAAGTGACATACAGTCAAACCTGTTATTTTCCGGTCTTTTTTTGTGCGAATTTTTGTTTATGCGATATTTTTTGTGCTTTTTTTTGTGCGAGTTGTTTTATGCGGTTTTTGTTTGTATGCGAGTTTTTCTGTGCGATTTCTTTTTTTGTGCGAGTTGAGTTATGATATTTTTTCTTGTATGCGATCTATTCTATGCATAGAAAAAAACTCTGCACTAGCTGAAATTATAACTCAAATCAGCAATAAAGAGAAAAGCGTAAGAGCAAAACGCAATTCTGAAATTTTTTAATGTCCAAAAGAGCGCGAGAGACAATTCGGAGCGAAGTTAGGTCAGTTATATATATATATATATTGCATCAGCCGATTTCATTACATTTCATCAGCCGATTTGATTACAAAATCGAATTTTATAACAGCAGATAACATATATGCAGGAATCCAGCTAAGTTGGAAATAAGAAAAGCATTTTCTTAAAATACATAACAACGTCCGCAGAAAAATGAAATTCCATAAAGAGCTTAGATCGTGTATATCTGGTTATCGCGACATTTATAATAACATTGAATAATTACAAATAGAAGGTGACACTGCCGACGTTGAAGCGACATTACAGCTATGTGGCAGATATTTGCACTACACATAATTATCCAAGTCTTTAACCCAAATTAATTGTCTTCGCTTAGATGTAGAAAATTTCCCTCAGTATTTTTTTCACTTCTTTTGTTAAATGGAATAGTCCTTTTCTAATTTAACAGTTACTTTCTAAGGATATTTTTTTTCATTATATCAGCAATTGCTAAATTGTTGCTCATTTTGTTTATTTTTTTATATGCATCGGTAGCGTGTAGAACTTTTTTTATTTTAAAAAATTATTTGAAAGATATATCTTAAATTAAGTGAGATGAAGTATTGTGATCACGTAGGGTGTGAGAATAAAAAAAACAATGGCATTCCAAGATTTCTTATGCCAAAAGATGATAGGCGTGAAATTTGGATCAAAAACTCGGAAAACAGCTTTTCTTCTAAATTAATAGATAATGAAAAATTTTTTATATGTGCTGAACATTTCGAAAAGAAGTTCATTAATATGAGTGGCTTTAAATCAAGACTTTCATTAAGTGCAGTAACAATTTTTTATAGTGACAAAAAACAAAAGAAAAATAGTAATAAATCAAATTTAGAAAAAAGACCAGTATTGGCAGAGATAAATTTTGAACAAAATCGAGAACTTGAAAGCAATGATGATGAGTTTTATTCGCTAAGTGTTAACAAAACGGATAAACCAAAAACATATTCAAATAAATTTAAAAATTTTGGTATGGCGAAAACAAATCACACCAACGAGCTCAGCATTTCAAATCCTCATCTCATTTATGACGAAGAAGAAGAAAACATTAACCCCTCCATTGAAGAGCTCCTGAAATCTCCAAAAAAGAAATATATGAGGCCAAATGAAATTAATAAAATATCTCAAAACGATAAAATAGACGAAATGTTGCAAAAAAATGTCGAAAAAAGAAAAGCGTAAGCATCTTCATAAAGAGCCAGCTTTTACATTCGAAGAATTCAAAATGGAATGTAGATGAAAAAGAATTATTTTTGAAATTTCATTATAAGTCCCCATCCTTTTATAAATTTTTGAAGCAAGAAGGATTTGAACTACCTTCACTAAGGACAATTGTGCGGTGGTACGATACATTACCATTTCACACAGGCATTTCATTTCAAATTTTGAAAATGCAAAAGAACAAACTCGATCTTCTTCCTAATCAAAACAAAAAATGTGTTCTTGTTTTGATGAAATTTAGATATGTAGGGATAAGGTAAAAAAGAAAACTTACACAAAAAAATTACACAAATTAAACAAAAAAATTACATTTTCAGGTACATATCTGTATATGTAGGTATAAGGTTAAACAAAGAAATCTTATTGATGGCGTTGTCTTAAAAACGAACTTTTCTTACTTTAAGAGCTGCAAAATTTGAAATAACCTCATCGAAATCAATATTATTTGCAAGCTCGTTTTCAATAGATAAAATAGCAAGATCGAAAAGCCTTGCCTGTGCCATGGAAGACCTTAAATAAGTCTTAATTAATTTTAGCTTGGAAAAACTCCTTTCGCATGAAGCTACTGATACACAAATTGTTAGAAATAATTTCAATGCGACAAAATGAGACACATATTTTTTAACGTAATGTATTTGTACCTTTTTCTTTCTGTTTGAAAAATTAAAAAAAATATCGAAATGGTGTCACCCCTAAAATGGTGGTACCCGGGGCGGACCGCCCGGATGGATTCGACGGATGGATACGACGGATTCTGGAATATGGCTAAATAACTCAGTGGTTTCTTAATTCGCTTAAGGTGGCTATTGATTGAGACAACATATGTATATATCGGAGCCACAATAAAATGTATACCCAAACAACTTATATCACTTTCCACTTATATACAGATGATTTCAATATCGAACATTTCACCCCATCGATACGGAAATTGATGAAGAGTTTTGCAATATGTGCGAATTTGACGATTCCGATTCGGAAGAACCATCAGATGTTGTTCCAAACATCAAGGACATGTCAATCAAATATTTTTCCGGATATATTGCACAAACTATTTGGAAAAAATACCAATGCATAGCATGCAAGTCATTTATGTGTGATCAAGGCCCTAAAACATATTCAAGCGAATCAAAACTAATTGAAGTTCGTGAATACGAAGGAACTCATCGTGGTGGTTTGACAATACCATCTCCACAGTTCTCAGTCATTATACAACACATAATAAATATTTTTGAAAAAATTTTGATTCACATTGTTTCAAAGAAAATATTTTAAGAATTTTGAAAAATATTTGCAAGACAAAACTAGAAACAGCGATATCCTGTTCTAATGCAGAGCATGAATCTTATATGATTTTGCATACACTGCGTGTTCTTATACGCGCCAAAATCAAAATAATAAATTCTTAAGTAAAATCTGCAAAAAGAAAACTAAAAAAATTTGACAATTTAAATCATATATAAAGTTAGTTACTTTATTTAAAAAAGTTTGCTAAAAATTTGAGTATGCATTTGGTAAAACTTTATTAATATAAACAAATCACTTATTTACCAATGGTGTGCTGACATTTTAATTATTGTTTTTTTATTCTGTAGAAACGTTGTTACTCTTAATAAGAGTAATTTACAGTAAAGTTATGTTTTGTTGGCATTTCAATAAGAAAAGTTTAAAATAAAATAACCAACTTCAGTTATAAAAATATATTTTAAGATATATTTAAAGTTAAGTATGTTTTTTTTTTTTAATTTGATCCCAGTAACTATATATTAAGGCTATGCCAATAACTATACTTTGCTGTCAATTCATTCTATATATTTGTCTTATTTATTACTACTTTTATATACATGCATAAATATTATAAATAAACATGATAATATTAATTATTAATGCATTTTTAATAAACTGCAGCATTATTTGTAGCCTAAAAACTCAATTCTATTAAATTATCATTCTACACAATTTGACAATTTTCATAAAAATCAAATAACACAAACGAAAACACTTGTCAGCGAGGCAGAGGCAACTGACCTTGAACAAGGTGGGATTTTATTTCTGTTTGTTTTGGGATTAATTTCTGTTTATTTTGGGATTTTCTTAGCTATGTGCACAAACCAGGTGAAGAGCTTTGGTGATATCCAAAACGATTGCAGCGACATGTGGATGGCGTAGTGGCGAATGTTGGCGGTGTCCATTCTATATTATAATTATTCAATGATAATAAGCTTACAAAACGACCGTCAGCACAAAGCCTTATCATCGACTATATGTTTATCGCAGATAATAATTCAATTCCAATGAAAACAACTAATAACTCCATTACAATATCTTCAAGTGACGAAAGTGATTTCGAACCAGATCATCACAAGAAAATGCGCATTTTGGACTACGACGAGTAGTATTGATTAACTTATGAATTTATGTATTTTAATTTCTTTTTTTAATTTGGATTTTTTAACTGAATAATTCTGTGTATTTCTCATATTTAAAATGAGGAATTAAAACTTTTTTTAAACGTTTCCGTGTGAAATTTATTTATTTATTTGGCTTGGATAGTACTTTTTTGCTTTTTCACAGAATGTTTCCTAGATGAGATTTTCTTTATTAGATTACTTAAAGTTTTATGTTATAGCTGTTTATGAAGTCTCCGAACAATTTTTTTTTTTTGTGCGTTTTTTTTTCCTGCGGTTCCTATTTACCGCACAAAAACAGGTTTGATTGTAGTATTAAGAAAAGGATTCGAACTAAGATAATGTCAGGAATTTTAACATGGATTAAAACAAGACTTCATATAAAGAGTAGGACAAGTATTATAACAAATATAAGAATACGGATAAGGATGAGGACAATTTTGGTAATATGAGAAAGAATAAGGATACGAATAAGGACAAAGGTTAAAGCACACTTTCACGTCAAAACCTAACGTGTGTTTATGACACAGTCAACACTTGTTGCTTTGAGTAAAGTAAAAATTATTTGTTTCTTTTAATTTAATAAAAAAATTTTCTTGTAGGTGTTCAAGCAACCATTGTTATTTTCTATATATTATTATTATTATTATATTATATTATATTATTATATTATATATTATATATTATATATTATATATTATATATTATATATTATATATTATATATTATATATTATATATTATATATTATATATTATATATTATATATTATATATTATATATTATATATTATATATTATATATTATATATTATATATTATATATTATATATTATATATTATATATTATATATTATATATTATATATTATATATTATATATTATATATTATATATTATATATTATATATTATATATTATATATTATATATTATATATTATATATTATATATTATATATTATATATTATATATTATATATTATATATTATATATTATATATTATATATTATATATTATATATTATATATTATATATTATATATTATATATTATATATTATATATTATATATTATATATTATATATTATATATTATATATTATATATTATATATTATATATTATATATTATATATTATATATTATATATTATATATTATATATTATATATTATATATTATATATTATATATTATATATTATTTATTATATATTATATATTATATATTATATATTATATATTATATATTATATATTATATATTATATATTATATTTTATATATTATATATTATATATTATATATTTATATATTTATTATATATATAATAAATATATATATTATATATTTTATATATATATTTATATATATATTATATATTATATATTATATATTATATATTATATATTATATATTATATATTATATATTATATATTATATATTATATATTATATATTATATATTATATATTATATATTATATATTATATATTATATATTATATATTATATATTATATATATATATATATATATATTATATAAAAGGCGTCTCTCGAATTTTCATCGTTCAATCAAGAGGGTAAATGCTGAACCGATTTTAATAATTCTTTCACTATTCAATTGCTATAATAAGCGACCCTGCTACTGGGTACTACGTTTTTGGTAAATCTTTTTATTTAATTATACTCGTATAAGAATTCATGCATTTTAATCCATGCTGCTATTGTATAAGCAGCACAAAATAACAGCAAACAATAGCTTAAGCTCTTTGTTGAGAGAGAGAGGTGAGATTCTACAACTCACCGCGCTGGTCTCTAGAGTGGATAGTTGCACTCAGTTAATTCCTGCTACAGTGTAGCCATCACCGTTGCCAGATTGGGCGATTTATCGCCAATTGGGCGCTTTTTTTCTTGTTTTTGCGCTTAAATTTTTAGGAAATCGCCTGGCGATTTTTTGGGCGATTTTTGTAAAAACAACCTTTTTTCATAAACTCATCTAATGTGTTTAAAATTTCAATTAAAGAAAATACCAATTGTTTTAAGTGTTTGGAACACTCTGTTAACAATGCGACTGAACACAGCTCACAAGCCCTTATCGATAATTTATTTATATCGAAATACTTTCTTCAAAACATCAACTCACTTCATTCAATTTTCAACGAGAAAAAGTTGACTTTTTTCAAGCTTACGTTGAAATCGCAACATTTATTCAAAGACTTGTTTCAAAAATTATAAAAGAAGACATTGTCAAAAATTTCAATTTTGATAATTTAGCTACATTCAGCTTAAATAAAATTTTTGCGGATAAAAGCAATTATAAAAGAATTAATGACCTTACATTTCATTATCAGTTCCATGAAGAAATTCACAAATTAGGTGATGATATTGTTATGATAGACATACTTTAAAAATGCCAGAATTTCATTATAGTTTTAATCAAGGAGTTAAAACGATTACCTAGTCTGTTAGAAATTTTTGAAAATGCTTTTATTTTATGTCCTGAAAGATGTTTAAACTATATAAGACCTTCTTTCCGTGAACTCCCTCTTCATTATCTATCTCTTGAAGAGCGACGTGCAGAAGAAATCGAATACGAATCTTTGTTGACATTTCCATGGAGCAATGTTTTCAAAAACAAAGTGCCATCTGAAAGTGAAGAATTTTGGTAATCGGGATACAAAATTAAGACAGCCGTAGGCGGAAAAATGTTTGACAATATTTGTAAGTTGGCATTCATCTTGTATAAACTAAATGAATGTATGAACTAAACAAAACTTCGAGAATTTACGAAACGGAGGAAGAGTCTAATATAGCTGAAGGAACTACGTTTTTTGCAAAAAGTTTTTTTTTTAAAGTTGCATATTGAAAAATTCTAAAAAGTTATAGTCTCTAAAAAAATGTTCTTTAACGATAAAAATTCTCGCATAAAATGAAGTAGCTTTTTTATTATTTTTTATAGATCTCAAAAATATGAAAATAAGAATATCTAATACTATTAATAGATCTCAATATTATTTGAAAAAAAATGTAAATAATTTGTTTTGTTTTTTCTAATATAATAAATTTCTTAGAAAAATGGCGATTTTTGGCGATTTTTTTTTTCATTGGGCGATTTTGGGCGATATTTTTTTTAAATCTCGCGCTTTTCTCAAAAAAGTTCTGGCAACACTGGTAGCCATAAGCCCAATATAACGTATTTATTTGCGTGCCACTCTTTTTATTTCGATATCTACTGAGTTAAATAATTCAATAAATAGATTGAGATAAATTTTACAGCATCTTAATGTATATAAAAATGAATAGTGGTTTGTTAAGATGCTTAAAACTTGAAAACGACTAGACCAAATTGGATACTTCCTTCTGTGAGTTTGTTCGTAATTGTTACGCGAAGGTTTTGGAAAAAATTCACGGAACATTGGACAAGGAGGGTAGGTCGCATAGCATCGGAATTCGGCGTTTTACCTCAATTTACAAGTGCCGTTCCACAGGTAAAATTATATGGGTGTTGGACGTGGGGCGTGGCACTTTTTCAGCAGACAAAATTTTCGGTATAACTTTCAAGCTATAAATCACACATCGATGGAACTTGGTAAGAGCGTACTATTTAGTCGTTTCCTTCGATTAGGAAAATAGAGCTAGCATTGGAGAAGGGGGTGTGACACCACCCATATAATTAAAAAATATGGTATCGAATAGCTTTGGAAATAAATGTCGCATAACAATAACACTCAGAATGGAATTACTATTAGGTGATGTCCTTCTATGTACAAGAAAACAGAGACAGACTTTGGAAAAGAGGGTGTGGTTCCGCCCATATTTGTGATATAGAATATCTATGGATAAAAATGTTGCACAACAATGTTACTCAGTATGGAGTTGCAACTTGGTGATATCCTTCTATTGGAAAACTGGGACAGACAGGTCTTTCCATTTACAGTGGTTTGTATCAGGCGCGGATCCAGGGGGGGTTTTGGGGGTTCAAACCCCCCCCCCCGAAATTCTAAAAGAACCTGTATTGAAATGTGATGTACTGATGTTTATTATGTAGGCTAAGAGTACCAAAAAGAAAAACATTGGTTTTTTATAATTTACTTTAAATATTCACACCCCTATGCTGTAAACGTTTGTAGCCGTTTCTACACGTATTGGTAAAATACTGAATTCTGTTCCAGTTTTTGTTTGTTTTTGCGATATCGCGCCTGTAGCTGTAAACAGTCACACATACAATTTTAACCTGAAATCACAAAAACACCGCATTTTTTGGATAAAATATATCCAAACACCGCACAGTTTTAATTTAAAAACCCACAGTTTCGATAGTATCGGAAGTGTAGACGTAAAATTCCTTTTTATACAGTAATGGAGAAAAATTCCGGTTTTTGTAGTTTTTATTTATTTTGATGTTGGTTTTATGTTGGCCTTTTAGATTTGTATTCGGGTCAAATAAACAGAGAAATAACTTTTATTATAATAATTATCTTCACCACAGCGTCAGCTTGTGGTATTTAACACAAAAAAATAATCCTGAGCACCACACAATCATATGGAGTGAATATGGAGTGAAATGTGGATGGCTATTTTTTTCGTAGCAAAGTTTTTTCCAATAAGTGGAATAATTTTTTCACATATTGCAGCAAAACACAACAAATTATAACCTTCTTTTGAAAAACCAGAGGCTCGAAATAGATTTTAGACTAACGGTTTCTTGAGCAAAGTTGAATTTGCTCCGTAGAACATTATCCACGCCTACGATTTTTTGAAAAAAAAAATTAACCCGCTCTAATGTACACTCTAAACGATTTCTGTTGAATTTTACGACGATAATCGTCGACAACGCTTTTCTGACTAATAGTGTCTAAATTTACACATGCACATTTTTAAACATTTTTTGTTGGATATTGCACAGAAAATGTTTAACGATTTACGCAACTTGTGTGTAAAAGTTGAAACTCTTCGTGTTTATTTTTCAACAAAAAATGTGTAAAAATATGCCCCTTCCTTCGTACCATTGCTCTATTTCATTACTCTTGCGTAAATAAAAGTAAGTAATAAGTAAGATATAGAATGTTTTTTTGTTTTATAATATATTTTTGTATTCAGTAGTATTAAATTCAAATTGTAGTTATGTGAAAACATATGTTAACTCAGGTAGCTTATAATCACTTTAAGCTTTAATTCATTTAAGAAAATGATAATTAATTTTATAATTTATTTATAAAAAAATAATTGAAATCATGTAATCACTTCTAAGAAAATAAAAAAATAATAATAGAAATTGAAAACTTTTAAGTTAAACTTTCCAGCTTACTAATAATTGTATTGATTTTTTTTTATTGATGTTTTTTTTTTTGCCTCGAACTTCTTATTTTAAATCACGTTGATTTAGTTCATTGATACCAAATCTTCTTCCGTGAATGAAATTACACATTTCATGTTCACCATTACACATTTTCGTGTAATTTTGCACATTTTTTGTCATATTTTAAACTTTTACACATTTTGAGTTTAACATTACAATTTTTTGTGTAGTAACTTAAACCTTTTTTGTGTAAATTTAAATTTTTCACAACTTTCTGTTTAAAAATAAACAATTTCTGGTTATTTTCATTAAATGACACCAAAAGATAATAATTTTAGGCAACAACAGAAAATTCAATTAAAATTTACGGTCATTTTGATAGTAAATTTCAACAAATAGTTTAGAGTGTATATAAAGGGTGGTTAAATTTTAGGGCCGATGTTGAATATAAACTACACCTAAATGTCAAGTTCTTTTCTGCATTTCATTTGACATTTCTCAATTTCAGACTAACTCAATTTGAACCGTTAAAGTTATTCAGGCTTATTATGTAAATGGGCTTTCAAATCAAAATGCATATCGAGCACTTTGTGATTTTTTTCGGTCAATTTAATCGTCCAAATGTGCGTACAATCGGAAAAATCGTGCAAAAATTTGAACAAACCAGGTCTGTAGGATATGTGAAAACACCAGTGCATACTCGTACAGCTCGTACTGCAGAAAATATTGCTGCTGTTCGCGATAGTGTGGCTGAAGAGCCGTCCATCTCAACTCGTCGTCGTGCCCAACAATTGCACCTCTCACGCTCGTCGTTGATGAACATTATGCATAAGGACTTGCATTTACACGGTCAGAATGGTGGCAAGAAATGGCAACAGTGGATGATAAATTTTCGAAGAAAATCATCTTCAGTGATGAGGCACATTTTCACCTCAGTGGATTCGTCAATTAGCAGAATTGCCGCATTTGGGCGAATGATAATCCAAGAGTGATTATCGAAAAACCAATGCACCCACAAAGAGTGCCTGTTTGGTGCGGTTTATGGGCTGGCGGCATCATTGGGCCGTATTTTTTCCAAAATGAGGCCGGTCAGACAGTAACTGTGAATGGTGTTCGCTATCGTGAGATGACAACGAACTTTTTATGACCCGAATTGAAAGATATGGATGTGGACGATATGTGGTTTCAACAGGACGGTGCCACTTGCCACACAGCTAACGAAACAATGGCTCTTTTGCGCGACAAATTCAATGGCCGTGTTATCTCACGTGGTGGTGATGTCAATTGGCCGCCAATCATGTGATTTGACACCGTTGGACTTCTTTCCTTGGGGTTATTTGAAAGAAAAGGTGTACATCGATAAGCCAGCAACAATTCAAAAGCTAAAGGATGAGATAATTCGGCACATTAATGGCATAGAACCTCACTTATGCCTCGGCGTCATCGAAAATTTGGACCATCGGATGGATGTGTGCCGCCGAAGTCGCGGCGGCCATTTATCCGATATTTTGTTCCATGCATAATTGAACCATACCAATATTATCATAATAAAAAGAAATAATAATAATTTCCTTAATAATTTGTGTTTTATTCAAAATCAACATCAACAGCCTTTAAAATTTAACTACCCTTTATATATATAACGTACATAAATATTTTTAAAACCCCCCCGAAATATATTCCTGGAACCGCCCCTGGTTTGTATCTATGTTGAGTGTTTTAACGTTATCTTTTTTGGGCCATCTTAAACACCAGAGGGCGCTGTAGTACAAATTTTTTCAAAACCACCTTAAACTCCCGAACCGCTCATGCGATTAGAATGAAAATTGGTATATAGTGGTTTTCAGGTACGGTGAGTTTTTTTTTATCTTATTTGATCCACCTTGGACACCAGATGTCGCTGTAGTATTACCGCCATGCAAAACTGGCTAAATAAAATTTTTTGTTATTTTTGTAGGTAATATTTTTTTATTTTTATATATTATTCAAACTTGAACTTATACGTGGCGTTTCTTAATAAATGAAATAACCAGAAAATTTGGTAGCGTTATATAGAAAAATGGCTTTGCAACAGTCAAAAATGCATAAAAGTGGGAAACATTTAGCCAATTTTGCTCGCCACTGTAGTTGCTGGGTGCAGCAACGCGCACCGGGAAAAAGCTAGTATTCAATAAAGGGATTGAAAAGTTGCCATTTTTTATTTTTTGCATAAAGTTCAAATAAATAAATTGGAGACAACACTTAAAAGCTAATTCTTTAATGAAACGTTTATCTTTTCTATGAATTTGTTTTGTCGCAAGTATTCTCAAAGTGATTTCCTAATTTTACAGCTCCAGCACGTATTGCCTCCTTTGGTCAAATAATACGTAAAGCTGTCGGATTGAGTTTAATTTTGGAATGCTTGGCAGTTGGAAATCCAACACCGAGAGCCAGATGGTTGACCAGAGATCGTCCAGTGACATTCAGTCCATTCTATGAAGTGACCAATGAAGGCAACTTGAAAATACACCGTAAGTTAATAAAACAAAATTTTAGACTCTAAACATATTATCAATAGGTTTAAATAGACTTCAAATTAAAATTTTTTTTTTTTTTTATAAAGTACATATTATAAACTACACGTTTAAATAATACATAAATTTAACTGCTATCATTTGTATTGTTGTAATTTTTTTAAACAATCAGTTACCTTTGTCAAGCTTGAGTGAAATATTTTCAGTGTTTTTTGTTGTCCTCTTAATAAAGATTAATGGTTGCACAATCTACTCGTAGATCTTGCATCTGTGAGTTTCTCACATAATTTTCAACTCAATTTAACCTCAATTTCTAAAGCCAAGCGTAAGAAAAAAAAATAATAAACTTTTATCCTTTTCCTTTTTATTCCATCTCTTTCATCTCTTCCATTGGCTGTCGCATACTACACACGCTTACACAACATCATAACCAAAGGCATCGAGTCAAGCTTGTCCGGAAATTACTCCTGCACAGCGAACAATCTCTTTGGCAACGATGAAATTCAATACCAGGTGATTGTCATGCGAACTCCTGCCGCCCCTCAAATCATCGTGCAATATGCGTCCGCTGATAGCATACGTGTTAGCTGGGATCCACCAGCGGATGGTGGTGCACCATTGCAGGGCTATAGCATAGCGTATCGTATAACGGGCGATATTTGGACGCAAATCGAACTGACGCCGGAGAATAGCGCCTATACAATAACGGGCCTTAAGTGCGGCAATCAGTATATTATCAAAATGTCGGCACACAATATTGTCGGCGATGGGCCAGCATGTGAGGAAATTAATGTCTGGACCAAAGGAAAAGGTGAGTACTTGGTGTAGTTGTTAGTGTTAGTGGTGTTGATGGTGGTTTGCTTAGTTCGTCGGTTGTCCGAATATAGTTGGTAATTGAAATTTTCCAAAAACATGTAAAATTTTAGGCATTTAATTAAAAATCATTTTCATTCACCTGCCAACTGGTCACAAAACACAATAGCACACGCAACATGCTTGTAGTTGTTGTTGTTGCTGGTGTTGCGGTAGTGGTTTTGCTATTTAAAATTTCCCTCTATTGCAGTCAACAAACAACACTGTATTTTGTGTGATTTCGTTTTTTTTTTCGTTGCAGCTTCACAGGCGCCAAATGGCAACGAACTGATTGCGACTAATTCAACGTGTGTCAACTTAAAATTATCAACATGGAACAATGGCGGCTGTCCCATCACGCACTTCTCCATCGAACATCGCCCATTGGGTAAATGCAATTTATTTTTGCTTGGTTGTGGACTTTTTGTTGTTTTTTTTCAATTTGTTATGTTTTTGTTAAACCAGCAATTTTTTTTTATGTGTGGAATCCACATAAATGAACTATCTGCCTTCACACGAATTATTGTTAAAAATTTTATAAATACCGTTTAACACCTCATTCTGTTCAGCTTGCATGCTTGATTTTTTTTTTGTTTTGAAACAGAAACAGTGTTCAGAACTAGACGCGAAAAATTTGAATATTATTTTGGTATTTTTGGTTTTTTGGTTTAATTATGTCCTATTAAAAATCATGCATGAGGTTTAATTTCTGAAATTTTGGAATGAAGAGTGGGTAAATTTTTATCAGAACAAATTCGACTGCATCTGCCATTTTGCTCTTTAGACCCCTGTAAATTCTTGACCACTGTAGAATGGGTCTCAGCATGGATTTTCAGAAATGTGATTCGATTAATTTGAAACTTCAATTGACAAATCTAAATAAAAAATATCTGGCAATGGTACACTTGAATGTTTTCAAAATACAAAATTCATTAATTAAAACTGAAATTGTTAACATAAATATTTTGCATGCATACTAAAAATACAAAAACAAACAAATTTACATTCTAGTAGTTCTGATATTAATTAACATTGTTGTGTTTAGTTAATTAACGTGTTAGATGTTGTGTGTTGTTATATGTTAAGGATACCCTTAACCTTGGCGACCCGAAAATTTAATGCCTGGCTAAAAATTAAATTGCACAAAAATTATAAAAGATATCGACAAACGGTTATTTATTGAATAAATCAAGGTATATTCAACAAGGTAGTCTCGTCTCGGAGTGGTGGGTACAGTAGCTGTCAAACATTAGAAGAGCGTAAAAAAAAACAGTGAATAGAAAACAGTCAAATGTATTAAAATTCATAGTTTTCATTTGTGTGCGTGCTGAATGTTTATTTTTAGTATTTATCGTGAAGGTAAAATAACACTAAGAAAGGAACAGCTCCTGGCTGCAACCGGAGTGGACCGCAATTATTCCCCGGAGGATTTATAAAATCCGTTTTATAAAAATGCTTTTCGCAGACCCGCGCTGATTGGGAAAATGTTGTGGAACAAGCAACGTTCCAGCGATTGCGTCTTGTTTCATTAAGAGGCACACTAAAAGACAAGCCATTTTGTTTTTGAAAAGGCTTCTTACAAATCGCACAACTTCTGGGCATTAAATCGCTTAAATAATTTTTATCAACAACACAAGTCAAATTGGAAAATTTTGTTATTTGTTTTGCTTTTATTCGTTCAATAACCGATTTTGACAGGTGCTGTACCCACCACAAGAGAGAATTTCAACTACTAACTCTACCTTCCTTAATATACCTTGGAATAAATAAAATATCAAACTTTAGGTCTGTTCCCGTACTTTTTAGGCTAAAAATGGTAAAACTGTCAAAAACGTGAGAGTAAGGAAAAATCTCTCAAAAATATTGAAAAACACAAAAAAGTACGGGAACGCTTTTTGTACTAAAATTGTGTAAACTGTCAAATGTGAATGTGTCAAATGTGAATTTGAATGTGTTTGATGTGAATTGGCAGTGCAGACGATATGCTAAAGATTTTGAACAATATAAAACTTAATTCTCAAATAAACATTTATATTTAGTATTGTGTAAATTTACCATGTTTTTGGTTTCCATTCCAACAGTTTTTTATTTATTTCAAAGAATTTTTATTGTTTTGCAATTTCTTTGCTAACATGTAAACATATGATTTTAAGCAGTTTGAAATTTTTACCAATTTTGCCAGAAGAGATTTCTCGGACTTAAACTTGCAGCTTTTGACAGGGAGGGGAAATTTTTCACTCTCCCGATTGCACTCTCTTTTACCATTTTTTCGAGTACGGGAACGCTTCTCGGACTAAAACCTGTAAAAATGGTAAATTGGACTAAAACTTTAGAGTACGGGAACAGACCTTTTGTTAAAAAATTATAGTTTTTGTTGTCGTCGTTATTGTTTTCGTATGTCATTTCAAAGTAGACCAAGAAAAAAAAGAAGGTATATCGCTGGTTGTTATAAATAAATATTCGTGCATCATCTGAAAATAAATGGCAAAACGGAAAAATGTCAAGAACTAATGTCGTTATAGTCGGTACTAGAATTAAGAGTGTCGTTAAAAAAATAATGGAACTATGTAGCATCCAAATGTCAAAATTTAAAAAAATGTCAATTTTTTTTACTTAAGATAGGTCCAGCTACGTTATTTTTAGAGATAATTTTAGTACCGACAAGAATGTGTTTTATGTGGTGCAAAAATTATTTAACCCTTTGACGACCGCTCCTGAACCGCTGGAAAATTCGTTTATCCGACAACGGATTCGTGTTAAGCGACTTCATATTACCAAACAAAAGTGTCGTAAAAAACAATTTTTTTTTGTGTGTGAAAAATCATGGGACCTATTGTGTTCCAATGGTCGTCAACAGTAAATATGTATACCACTATTTTCTCTCGTTGACAGTATGCAAACGAAAAGTTTGAGGTAGAGTTTTGATTTACATCATGAGAACTCGTTGTTTTTAATATGTTATGAAAGTTTACCAATGAAAGTTTAAAACATAACCTTTGCATAACCTTTGCATAACCTTTGCATTTAATTGAAAAAGTATTTAAATAAATATTAAATATTTACGTAGTCGATTTAAGCAAATGCGTTATTGGTGCAAAAATGACTCGCTTTTTGGATAAATTAAAAAAGTTTTTGGATAAATTTAATATTTTTTTCCCTTAGTGCACTAAGAGAAATAACGCATATTAGCATTATCCACGCCTGAGTATAAATTATGATCAAAAATTTACGTGGATAAATCAAATGTTTTCCTTACAACTCGTTTTTTCCGTACTTGAATTTTATTTATACCACACACGTACACACATATTCCACACAAGCAAGCAGCAACAGCATCGCACACGTACACACATATTCCGACAAGCAGCAACAGCATCGCACTCTGTTCCTGTAGTTTATTTCTTGCAGTTGCAGGTTTCTTATAGTTCTCATTTAGTTAATGTTGCAAGGGTAATAAAGCCTGATTTTTTGGCAAATATGATTTGTGAGTGCGATGGTGAGTGCGATGCATGATTAAATTATGTAGGGTGGAAGGACAACTCGACTTCAATTTCAATATTTTTATATAAATTTTCCTTAAATACGATAGTTTTATTTTTAAATAGTAAATATTTGAAAGATATTTAAATATATTCGTGCATAATTTTAATATATTTTTTATTAATTTTATTTTAAATATTTTATTTGATTAAAAAAGTATTTAAATAAATTTTAAATATTTACGTAGTCGATTTAAGTAAATGCGTTATTGGTGCAAAAATGACTCGCTTTTTGGATAAATTAAAAAGTTTTTGCATAAATTTAATATTTTTTTCCCTTAGTGAACATATCGCACTCCATCTTCAAAACAGGCACAACTCAAAATTTACAAAATTTTTCTTTTAAATGTTAACTATTCGTAGTAAAAGCCTCCAACTATCAAAATTTGGCACTCATCTTTTTACTCTTTATTAAAAAAAAAATCGTTTTGTCTCCTTGTTTTGTATAGATCCTTTGAAAAGCGAACTGCTTTTTTGCTTCTCCTGAAAATTTTGAAATTTAGAGTTTTGTCTTTCTCGATTTTGAAACTTCAAAAATAGTTTTTTTTGAGTATAGGCAGTTTCTTCCATTTCATACAGTAGCTACTCCAACTCGAAATAATTTTTATTTTTTTTCATTCAATTTTTACATTAAAAAAAATTAAAAAAGATTCTTGTGTTCACAATAACCATTTGTATGCTTCTGAAATATCGAAAAGATACCCAAAACATCGCAAAATTATGTTTTCTTCTTGTTTAAAAAAGAAACATAGTTTGAAAAACAATTTTGAAAATCCTGTTTAGTAAGACTCATACACTAAGGGAAAAAATATTAAATTTATCCAAAAACTTTTTTAATTTATCCAAAAAGCGAGTCATTTTTGCACAAATAACGCATTTGCATAAATCGACTAAGTAAATATTTAAAATTCATTTAAAAACTTTTTTAATTAAATAAAATATTAAAATATTTAAACAGAAATAATAAAAAAATATATTAAAATTATGCACGAATTTTTTAAATATCTTTTAAAAATTTACTATTTGAAAATAAAACTATCACATCTAAAGGAAATTCATATAAAAAATATTGAAATTAAAAATCAATATATTCAAATATTTCTCACGAGCTGCGTCCTTTAATGCCATTAGCATGGTTACTTTATTTTCTTTTTTCGTTCCTTGATATTATACTATTTTTGACAGTCGGTGCAATATTATGACACCATATGTCAAAAATAGTATAAAACTATAGAACGAAAAAAGAAAATAAAGTAACCATGCTAATGGCATTAATAAAGCAAAATATGCAGGCAAATGACAATCGGTGCGACACATTCGTGGGAAAATGTCGAGTTGTCACTCCACCCTACATATAATTGCATTATTTCAGCACGCAATCGCTTATACGTACGGCCAAATATCCCTGTTATACTACCCTTGCAACAAAAACGAAATGAGAATTATAAGAACTAAGGTTGCAACTGCAAGAGAACAGAGTGCGATGCTGTTGCTGCTTGTCGGAATATGTGTGTACGTGTGCGATGCTGTTGTTGCTTGCTTGTATGGAATATGTGTGTACGTGTATGGTATAAATAAAATTCAAATACGGGAAAAAACGAGTTGTAGGGAAAATATTTCATTTATCCACGTAAATATTTAAATAAAATTGATACTCAGGCGTGGATAATGTTAATATGCATTATTTCCCTTAGTGTACTCTCCAATATGAGCCGCCGAATGGCCATCTGCGACGAATTTTTTTTTGCAAAGTTATAACAATTTTAAGATTTTATGACAAATTCTAAATTAAGCGTCAAGTCTTCTTAAGAATTTATAAAGTCATTTGAAAAAAGTAATAATTTTGAAAGGAAAAATCCAACCAATCATTTTGAAGGCATCATTTTCATTGGATAATAAAACATTTAACAAATTTTCTGTCTTTTATACAACCTCAAAAGCAGTCCAAGACCAGAAAATTACCAAATATTTTAATAATTCTTAAAATCACTTAAAAACAAATCAAGACAATTAAATTTATCAAAACAACCCATCAAACATTGGGGTCTGTACAGTATATTAGTGTAACAGACCAAAACAATTTTGGATGGAAATGAAAATTTTAATTAAATTAATCTCTCTGATCATTCATTTCCACTTTAATGGCCAAAAGTTAATCAAACTGATAATTTAATAACATTTGCAGCAAATTGAAAATTTAACTTTTTTATTGCGTTTACTTAATGACTTCGGTGTAAAATTAACAATAAACGTATAGGACATTATGAAATTTGACTTTAACAACCACCCAAACAGGACTGCGTTGATAACGATGAGGTTGAAAATGAAAAAGTGTTAAAAAGCCAAACCAATCAATAAAAAAATCGATCAAATGTAAATTTTTAATATCCTGCTATGATTTTTATTTTCATTTTAATTTAAATTTTACAAAATATTCACTGCAGTTCATTTCATTTATATTTTAAATCAATTTATTTGCACAGTTTACCAATTTCTCTGCTTTCTTTCATCCAACCATTGACCACATTTGAGCTTATTTTTTTTTTTTTTTTTTTTGTTCTCTTGCATGTTGCTGCATTCACTATTTCACTATTACTTGCTGCACTGTGTACATCATCATGACTTCATGTTTTGTCTTTTTTTTTACAGGCGATATTCGCTGGACAGTTGTCACTTCTGACATATCCAATGCCGAAGAGAATCGTGAAAATTTAATATTTTGTGATTTTCTCCCGGCCAAATGGTATCAACTGCGTATTTCGGGCACAAACGACGCAGGCAAAACCACCGAACATTATCATTTTGCTACAATGAGCCTTGATGGTGTCACTATACCACCGCCATCGGTGTTCCCATCGGAAAATGATTTGGTGAACAATCTGATAAATGCAACAAATCCAACGACTGGTGATTGGTTTTCAACATTAATCGTAATCATCATTATAACTGTAACCATCATACTTGTGTAAGTAGAGCTTTTGCGGCGCCTTTGTTAGTGCGATTTTTAAGTGAATTTGAATGGGTGTGTGGGTGTGTTTATGAGTGTTTGTGGGTGATTTTGTGGTTGTGCGTTTTGTGAATTGTTATTGGTTACTTTTGGTTTATACAGCACAAAATCATAATCTTCATCAGCATAATTTTAATTTTTTCTTTTTATATCATCTCTGTCTCTGGGCAGTTATTAGCGAGGTTTGCTGGGGCAGTAGATAATTATTTCACAAGAATTTCTAGAGCATGAATGAACTTAAATTGCAAACGACAAGAAATGAGTGAAAATTGTAACTTCAGGAGGTTGGGCGCTTTTAAAGCTTAGCAAAGATTTGTTTAAGAGGAAGTTTTGTGGCTTAGATCAAGATTCGAAGGTGAAAATTATTATTCGCTTTCAAACACTGTGTGTTGGATGAAAAATATTTAAAATATGTTTAACAATTAGGGTATTCACAAGGTCTCATAAAGTCAAATGTCTTAAGTTGAAAACACGAAAATATATAACTAGTGCGAACAACCCCTCATAGCTCATCCTGTTATTTCAACTTTCAATCAGCTGTCACAAAACAAGCAAAAATAATTACTTTTTTTGTCACAATGCCGAAAGAAAGTTAATAAGTTAAAATAATAGCTGGTTTGTGCGAAACGAATGTATTGGATGTTTTACTGGCTGACTCGAGTAAATAAAAAATATGTTTTGTGTTTCCTTACACTTAATCGCAAGTCATTTCCAGGCGACAAAATACAAAATGTTGATTGAATATGATACTTCAATAAACATAACTTTCAGGGTTGTAATGTCTTAGTATTTTTTATATGGATGGCGACAACAACATTTTTAAGTTAGAGCAAAATTTTAAGATATTATAATAATATGTCAAGATAGCACACCTTGTGAAAACTCTAAATGATGATTTTGCAGAGGATACTTTTATCAAAATTTTCTAGTATTCCATTTTTAAAACGTTAAGTCCATTTGGGCACGTGTAAGTGAATAACGAATTTATTTATGAGATTTTTCTTTCGTTTAAAGCTTTTATTTTATTGCGGAAAAAAAAACATTGAATACAAAATTTAAAATTAAACTCATCCAAACAGATTAAATTTATATAGTACTAGCGATACCCGGCGCGCATTGCTGCACCCGGCAAGTATATTGGAAATAATGAGTAAATTCAAAACTTTTATTAGACCCTTAGTCTGACACCACACTCATGTTCCACTGCCCGTTACAGTTTCCCAGCAGCAGAACATCACTCCCAGGTGACAATTCCATTATGAGTTTCAATGTCCTGTGATCTTAGCTTCCATAGCTATTCTGTATATAGAATCGGGCCACACCCCCTTTTCCAATGCACATATGTATGTATCAGTTTTCCAGTAAAAAGACTTTGGCAATTAGAAACTCCATGCTGAGTTTTATTGTCATGCGACGTTTAGTTCCAAAGCTATTCAATATCAAAAATTTGACTTATGTGGTAGAAGCCATAACCCCTTTTCCTATGCCCGTTATCTTGTTTATTTATAAAAAACTTATTGAATCACACAATGTCAATTCTATAAAGTAAAAAGTCACCCGTTCCTTTTGTTCATTTATAAATTACAGGAAAACCACCGTCAAAACATGTGCAGAAAAGTTGCATGCAGCGAAACAAATAAACAGACGTACATACAAACATACATACATACATACATACATACATAAAGTCGGATTGAATCTCATTTTCATCAAAAAAATCCTCAACATGTTAGAGGTGGTCAGTGAATCCCCTTTTAACAAAACTGTGTTAGATTAATAGCATCATTTTATAAATCCCTGCACATCACTTCACGCTGCGTTGTTGAAATTAGCAATTTATAAAACGCAACGCTTGACGCCGTGATCTTCAGCGTTGAGTAACGCAATAGCGTAATGAAAACAGTACAAAGTTCGCATTTTATAAAACGCTGCACTTGAAATTCGTTCACTTGAACTGTCATTTTCATCACTTGCTCTTGAGCTGCCGTTAGAACGAATAAGTTGGTATTGAAAAGGTAATAACTGTTTGTTTCACTCATATATTCTTAAATGTTTACATATATCGTTTCAATATAGCTTGAAGACAGCAACAACGAACAAACAGTTCGAAATGTTGCTAAAAGAAATAAAAAAACTATCGCAGGTAGCAAATGTGTACGCCAGTGTTTGGTGTTTATATTGCAATTTCAATTTAATGATGGCTGAAAAGAACAGCTGATATGGTTGCCAACAAGTCAGAATTTGGTGAATCTTAAATATTTCAAAGATTTGCAATAATGATGCTAGTTTTATTTTACATGTGACAACCCTAAACTGTTGTTGGCTGACAGCTCACCGTGGTAACGTAACATAACTAACGCAATAACGTAGTGATTAATAAAATGCAAATTTTTAATCCAAGTGATGCGCCGCGTTAGCGTTGCGTTTCATCACGGTGATTTATAAAATGATGCCATAAATCTACACATCAAAACTTCTTTGAACATATTAGAATGTACTTCGATCCAATTAGCTTTAATCGCAGCAAAGTATATGTATTTGTTTGTTTGTTTTGTTGTTTTGTGCTTGCTGAGAACAAAAAGAGTATAGTAGAGAGCAACATGCAGTTCATCGAGGCTCTCGCAGCACAAACGCATGAAAAGCTAACTATCAAGCAATGCATGGCATTGTGGATGATTTTTTAAAAAACTTAACACTTTAATCAAAGAAACTTATTATTGAAATTTCGAAAAGAAAATAACCCATTAACTTTTTGTAGCACAAATGTGATATTTTAAAACTTATTTCAAAAAAATCGGACCAGTACTTTTGGAGTTTTGCGGACACAAAAAATGTTCACTTTCATTTTATACATATAATAATAATAATAATAATAATAATAATAATAATAATGATAATAATAGTATATAAGTATGTATATATATATATTAGGCCATGTCGATTTGTGGGGAGGCAAAAAAATCGCCCATTGCTCTGTGAAAATCGTATTCTAGGGATCAAAATAAGAAATTTTTGCCGAAGAAACCATACCTCTAAAACGAATTCTGATGTCCCCCAATTTGGGTCGAACTTTTGGGTAGGGGCAAATTTTGAAAAATCCCACTTTGACCCATTAAGAGTGCTCCAATCGAGTCCAAATGTATGACCGACCCCCACTAGCTTTGGAGTCCCGACCCACCCATGCCAGTGGCACACCCCCTGGAACCCCCCTGTGGGGTTTCCCATACAAACATTTCAAAAAATCGCCAGTTTTGGCACTTTACATGAAAAAATCAGCGAAATGGCTGTTTTTTCTTTATTTTTATTTATTTATCTATCTATATATATATAAAAAAGGAACTTATGTTTGTAAGGCCGCAATAGACTACTAAACTACTCATCCGATTAGCATGAAAATTTGTGTATAGAAGTTTTTTGGTACGGTGCGTGTTCGTGGGTTATCAATTTTGATCCACCTTGAACACCAGAGGGCGCTGTAGTACAAATTTTTTACAAAACTGCCTAAAACTCATAAACTGCTAATGCGATTGGAATGAAAAGTGGTATACAGTGAGTTTTATATACATTGAGTGTTCTGCTGCTATCGTTTTTGACCTATCTTGAACACCAGAGGGCGCTATAGTACAAATTTTTTACAAAACCACCTAAAACTCCCAAACCGCTCATGCGATTAGAATAAAAATTGGTATATAGTAGTTTTCAGGTACGATGAGCTTTTTAGCACTATCTTTTTTGACCCATCTTGGACACCAGATGGTGCTGTAGTACAAATTTTTTACAAAATCGCATATTTTTAGTTGTTTTCTTAGGTTACATGTGCAAATATTTACAAAATATAAAATATTTCTTAAATTTAGTAAAATTAAAAAAATTTCCGTTCTTTTGATATCAAAAACATGAACATATCTTGAAAAATATGAAAAATTTTACTACAACGATATATTTAATGCAACATCGTTACACAAAATTACGAAAAAAACAATCAGATATTCAATTTTGTGACTTTCGATGCAAATATCTCCGCTGCTTTTTTATATATTGTGTTGAATTTTTTTTTGTCTTAAAGCTTCGTCAAAATACTATGAAAACCTTATTGCAAAAATACCGTTAGTTGAGTAAATATATTTTAAATATTTTTTTCAAAAAAGGCCTGAAATATTGGAGTTTTCCTCCAAAACAGACTCAAAAATTATTTTTGTTGTAAAAATAATTTAAACTCAAATTCTCAAATGTTGAACTCTATTTAAAAATTATAACATTTGTAAGTAAAAATTGTTTCAATTTTACGCAAAAATTAAAAACCATTTTTGTGATTAAAAAAACAAGGCCCTAACCCTTGATTTTTTCGAACAAAATTTTTTTTTTCCAATATTGTGTTTTTATATTTTTGGAAAAATATACAAGCTAAAAAATTAATTTTTTAGAAAAAATTATCTTAGTATCTCTTACCAATCAAAAGTTATAGCCAATAATCTATATATACAAAAAGCTAAACGCTGTCTGTGTGATGGTTGGAAACTTCAAAATTACTGAGCCGATAGAGCTGAAATTTTGGAAGTACATTTTTTTCAAGTACGATATGGTTTAAATATCTGTCACACCCCCTTTTGCCGCCCAAAAATCAATAAAAATGCTATATTTCTTACGGTTTTCGGCGATTTGGCTACATCTCCTGCCGCTGGGAAACTGTAACGGGCAGTGGTAGATGACAGTGGTTTCAAAGTATGACTCTAAGAAATTTTTTGAATATACCTATTATATTCCCACATAGTTCAATGGTGCAGCAACGCGCGCCGGGAAAAGGCTAGTTTATAATAATATTTATTATTTATTTATAATAATATCTATTTTTTCTCTTTTAACATCGACGCAATGTTAGGTGCTTAAGCCTATTATACATAGAGGTATTACCATTGCAAGTGTCCAGGAGGGGTGCAAGACCTGACTCAATCAGCTCGAGTGTTTCCCAGGACTACTCGGTTAGGCTTCCAATCCCATCTCTATACCATTGCCTTGATGCCCAATAGAACATCGCATTACAGAGATAATCCGTTTTTCGGTCGCAGAGTAAGATTGTGGAATAATATCCTTGCGAGTGTGTTCTCGTCTCTGAACTGTATAATTGTAAAACAAATCTTCATCGCCACTTAAACTATCATCCTTCTTCCGAATCAACTTAATGTTTGCGCGTTTAAAGGGGACATCCCCTGAGCGTTGGTTTTAGTCTCAACAAAACGGATACAACATATTAACTTTGCCACTGCGCGCGTAACGCCCATAAGGTACCGCTTTGTTCATATTTTGATCAGCATCATTACCTGAGTCGCTTTAGCGATGTCCGGCTGTATATCGTCACAGTTACAGCTGTTATTTTAAAGATATCGTAATGAAATTTGAAATATAAGCTTATTTTTTAAAAAAAGGGAGAACAAAAAACAGAACAAAGGCCTTTTTACAAAAAGAGGTTAAGTAAAAATAAAAAATTATACTTTTTGGTACATTTCAGTAGAAAATAAGAGCTCTTAAGGGTTTTTGTTTAAAACTGTGTTAAATAAAATAGGATCGAATAATTTACGAAAATTTTGTACATATATTTTTTTCTTTAAACTATCTAACTCTTATAAATGCTGTATATACCGTTAAATATACAGGGTGCACCATTGTTATAGATAATTTCCCTATTATATTTTGGCTTTTAAGCGAGCCACGCTGATAACTAAGGCCTCAAGGCCGCTCTGATTATATTCGAAAAAAGACAGCTTTCGCTTAACTCAATGACTTCCCTTTTATTTTTCAAATTTGCTTGCTTAAATACTAAATTTACAACATGTTCTTATATCTAAGACACACCCCATTTCCAGTTATTCTTCCAATTATATTTTTGTAACCAATCATAAACAAAGTTAAGACTTGCATTTTCTCAAGTCACATATTAAAAATCACAATGCTTCCTTTTTACTCTGATTGATTCTATATTGGCTTCTCAGAATTAAGAAATTCCAATTTAGAAATTAATCGTTTCATCAGATGCGCTACTTTAACATGTTACTCATGAATATGCATATCGACACATTCCCTCACATGCTGACCATGTGCACACTGCAATATGATCTTGTCTTTTTTATTTCCAACATAAGTGAACGCTCGCGCTAAACCAAATTTGTAATTTATGAATCATTCTTCTTTAATTGTCACTATTTTTGTCGTCGCCAAATTAGATCAGATTACATTCACATGTGCTCAGCATTTCATATTTTGAGACAAGGTGGTCTAAATTTGTTTTATTGTTTTGTTTTATTTGTTTATTTGTTTAATTTGGTTGTGTACACACAACACCCTCACCCTTTAAAAAAAAAATGATTTTGTTATTTTTAAATGACAAAATTATTTTATGATAATTGATAATATTAAGATTCTACATATTTCTAGCTTTTATTAAGTTGTTATTATGTACTTCTTTTTCTCTATTATCTATTTTAATAGTACTGTTAGGTCCATTTTGAGATATAATTTCAAAAGGGCCTTTGAAAGGTTTATCTAATTTTTTCTTATTCTCTACTTTTAAATATACATAATCTCCTATTTTAAAATTAGCTTTATTAATATATTTTTGCTTTTTTAACGTATTTTGCTTATTTTCTAATAAATTTTCTTTTGCTTTCATATGTGCATATTTTAATTTAATTTTAAATTCATTAATATAGTTTTCTAAATTATAAAATTTTTCTTCATTGTTTGCAATTTCACATGGTAAGGTACATAATTTTCCATATACTAATTCAAATGGTGTGTATTGCGTTATGCTATGCGGAGTTGTATTATATGAATATGTATAATAAGGTAACAATTCATCCCAGTTGTCTTTTCCGTCCATTGTCATTAGAAAATCGTTTAAAACTCTATGGTTTCTTTCTACTGTTCCTAACGTTTCATGATGATATGGTGTTGATGTGGTTTTATCTATGTTCAACATTTTGCATATATTTACTAATAATTCGTTCGTGAATTCAGTACCTTTATCTGTTTTTAATTTTCTAAAACAACCATATTTTAGTATGAATCTTTCTACTATTGTTTTTGCAACACTTACTGCATCTTTTGTAAAAAGTGGAAAAGCTTCTACAAATTTTGTTAGTTCACATTGAATAGTAAGTATGTATCTATATGCATTAGATGGTCTAAGCGGACCTACTGTATCTATTGTGACAACATCGAACGATGTGTTTGGTGTTTCTGTTATAGTTAATCTTTCTTTTGTGTACCTAGTGATTTTTACTTGATTACAAATGTCACATTTGTTAATATATTCCTTAACCATTTTATTCATACCTTTCCAAACGTACTTCTGTTTTAGTTTGGCTATGCTTCTTCTTATACCGCAGTGTCCTGCAGTTTTTGTATCGTGATTATCTCTTATTAATTTCTTCATGTCTTCTATTTTCTCAATTCTTTTCGGTGGAGTATATAATATTATGTCTAGACAATTCTCTTTATTATTTTCTTCTAACTCATTAAATATTTGTTTAAACTTGTGCACAGATATATCTTTAAATATTCTATCATTCTTTGCTAGCGCTAATTTCTTCAGCTTTTCATGTTTTGTATAAGATAACAATTTTTTCAAAATCAATTTTAATTCTGATAATGTCTTATGATTGTATCTAACATGTACTATATTATTGAATTTATATATTTCACAAGTGTGGCCTTTATTAATTTCTTTTGCATGTTCACATTTTAACTTCTGCACTCCTCTGGTGTCAGATATTGATATACACTCCCATATATGAAGATGATCATTCTTCAATGGTGAAGTGTCCGCGGATATTTCATTTACTTCCTTACTTGTTTTCTTATTCTTATTATTTTCATTTACTCCATTAATTGCTTTCTTATTCTTCATTGCTCTCGTTAGTGCACTTATATTATTTACCGGTATCATTTCTTTTAATTTTTCAGAATTTAACTCTATTCTAGATAACGCGTCAGCATTTGTATTCATGCTACCTTGTTTAAATATAATATCGAAATCATAATCCATTAAATCTACTCTTATTCTTGTTAATCTTGAAGATGGGTCCTTATGAGTAAATAAACTAACTAGTGGTCTATGGTCTGTATACACTTTAAATCTTCTTCCATACAAATATGGTCTGAAATGATTTATTCCCCAATGTATTGCTAATAATTCTTTTTCTATTACTGCTTTATTTACCTCATGTTTGTTGAGTGATTTACTCGCAAATGCTATTGGTCTATCACTTCCTATTTCTCCCTGAGAAAGAACAGCTCCTAGTGCATAATTTGAAGCATCAGTTGTCAAGATAAAAGGTTTTGAAAAGTCTGGGTAGCTTAATACTGGTGGTGACATCAGTTTTTGTTTTAAATTTTCAAAAGAATTCTGGCAACTCTGTGACCAGCTAAAAATTACATTCTTCTTTAAATATTTCATAATTTTTCATGTTTTCTGTACCCAGCGTCAATTTTGGTACAAAAATCTCATCCGGTGTTGTATTTAGAAATTGTACATGCTTAACTCCTAGTGCTGGAATTATCGTGTTTGCTACAAACACTCCTTTACTAATTTCTTTACCACAAACTATGCTTTCTTCAACTACATCTATATTAACAGCTATTACTGACTCTGCTCTTGGGGGAATTTTTAAGTTTTTAACAGTTATTATTTGCGTGTTCATTGGTATTACAAACTCTTCTTCATCTGCCGCAATTGTTAGTGTATACGTCTCATAATCTATTTTACAATTATTCTTTATAAGAAAATCTCTACCTAAAATCCCATCTGATAACAAGTTTATATTTTCATCTACTATATGAAATTGATGTGCTAAAATCCTATCCTCCAATTTTAATTTAATATTTGAGCTTCCTAATGAATGTGTTGTTTCACTAGTTATTCCATTTATCTTACATATATCATTATCGTTTATATAATCATTTAAAATGTAATTTTTTAATAAGGAGATGTCTGCTCCAGTATCTACTAGTAACGTTACTATATTATTACCTATCTTAACACTAACATAATTTGATATCTCATTTGATCGAGTTACATTTATAATTCTATATTTTTTATTTTCTCTCCGCTTCTTATGTAAGAGTTCCCCAGTCTCCGGATACCGGGGGCTTCTTAGTTTCCCTGGTTGTTGGTCCTATTGTTATTATTATTGTATCTATGCCCATTATTATTATTCGCTCTACTGTTATTACCTCTAAGATTATTGTGCACACCTCTACTATAGCTATTATTTATATTATTGCCGTAACCTCTATTGTTATTATTATTCTTATTTCTGTCTTGAATGAAATTCCGGTTAAAGTTTCCATTACTAAAATTCTTATTATGAAAATGATTCTGCCTGTTTTGATTAAAATGTCCTCGACCTCTTGGAAATCTGTTAAAATGCATTACTCTACTGTTATTTGTCGTATCGACCTCTGTAGCTACCCTGATTGCATCACCTAATGTTGTTGGGCGAGCTGCCAAAACGACTGACTTAAAAGGTTCAACTAACCCATTCTTGAACGTTGTCATTCCTATTTGATCGTTCAGCCTTACTATTAATTCACGGTGCTCTTCACCTTGCTCATTTATCTGCAACTCATTCAATGCTGCTAACAGATTTTCTATCTTAGATGCAAATGCTGTGATTTCCAAATTTCCTTGATACATCTTGGTTAAATCATGATGCAATGTTGAAACTGTCTTTTTCGTTTTGAATGTTTTTTGTAGTATGATTTTTAATGTTTCTAAAGTCTCAGGTTTTGTTTCACTTAGTATTCTGTTTTTTACATTTTCTGATAATTTTGTGGCTAGTATAAACTTAATTAGTGTTTTTTGTTGTGTATCATCTTTTAAAGTATCATGATAAAATTCAATTAACCCTATATAATTGTTTAAATCTCGAAAGTCTCCTTGAAACTCAGGAATCAACTTAGAAGCAGTTACTAAATCAAATGAAGCCATTGTGGTTGTTAAATTTTCCTCTTTTGATTTTAAGAATGATTTTATTTTTTTGTTATTTGATCAAAATTATGCTTCTCTTGATCCTCAATTATTTGCAGTCTTAAATTTTTTAAGTCAAGTAAAGTCTTTGTTATGAATTCAGTTGTATACGTCCTATTTGGGCTCTTTTTTAACTTCACAAGTATTTGCAAAGCATATTCACTCTCCATTTATATTATTTATGCGCATTTGTTACAAATTATTCTTGATTCTTTTAAATGAAAGCCATTTTTGCCAATTTTCAGTTCGCAAATAGTACATCTGAAGCAATTGAAATGAAAGCTATTTTTCTTGTAAGATAAATATCTTACTTTTCCAATATCAATAATTTTTCGTTTACATTTATAGCAGTGTTCGCTAAAAAGGATTCCAAAACATCCTTGGTAAAAGCATGTTGTAGCAAATTCTGACATTGTTATATCTATAATTACTTTTTTTTTTGTTTGTCTTTGATTATATATTTTCAATTACTGATAAAAGTATTTTGTTCTTAACATAATTTTTAAAATAAGAATATATTTTATATAATGCAACAGAAATTATTATTATCAAAAGAGCTGTTATGATAATTAATTTAAACATTCTGAATTCTGTTTATCCTTTTCTGAACGTATGCTTTAAAATATTGATTTATTCTATATGCTATGTATATAAATATGCAAATAATGATTATTGTTGATAGAATGGTTAGTGTTGTCTGCTGAATCTCGGTTTTTGTTACAGCTGATCCTAGATTATTTTCAATGTTCTCATTGATTGTAATGGTTTCCTTGCTCTTCTGGTCAAGCATCGTGAGTTGTCTGTAGACTTCTGTAATATTTGGTATCATGTAGTTCTTCTTTTGCTTTGATCAGTTCAGCTATCAGTTTCTTCTTGTTTTCACCTGACGCCAGATGGATCACGCGGTATAGCTCACCAAGCTTTCTTCTCAAGTTTACTGCTTTGCCTCCTCTCGACTTCTTTCTATGTTTATCCTCTTCTTGCTGTGTCCTTTTGCACTGTCTTTGCTGGTATTGCTCCAGTGTGAGTGGCTTTGGTCCAGCTGTCAATGGTGTCGGAATATATATCTGTGGAACTGTATTGCCTTGCGCTACATGTTCTGGTACATATTCAACTTCTACAAATGTTGCTGGTTGGTTCAACTGCTCGAATAGCTCATCTAACCCTACTCTTGAGTATGACATTAGGCTTTATATTATGTTAGGTTTTATATTTGTCGCAAGAACGGTGTCCGCAGGATCGCCATGTTATAGATAATTTCCCTATTATATTTTGGCTTTTAAGCGAGCCACGCTGATAACTAAGGCCTCAAGGCCGCTCTGATTATATTCGAAATTAAAAAGACAGCTTTCGCTTAACTCAATGACTTCCCTTTTATTTTTCAAATTTGCTTGCTTAAATACTAAATTTACAACATGTTCTTATATCTAAGACACACCCCATTTCCAGTTATTCTTCCAATTATATTTTTGTAACCAATCATAAACAAAGTTAAGACTTGCATTTTCTCAAGTCACATATTAAAAATCACAATGCTTCCTTTTTACTCTGATTGATTCTATATTGGCTTCTCAGAATTAAGAAATTCCAATTTAGAAATTAATCGTTTCATCAGATGCGCTACTTTAACATGTTACTCATGAATATGCATATCGACACATTCCCTCACATGCTGACCATGTGCACACTGCAATATGATCTTGTCTTTTTTATTTCCAACATAAGTGAACGCTCGCGCTAAACCAAATTTGTAATTTATGAATCATTCTTCTTTAATTGTCACTATTTTTGTCGTCGCCAAATTAGATCAGATTACATTCACATGTGCTCAGCATTTCATATTTTGAGACAAGGTGGTCTAAATTTGTTTTATTGTTTTGTTTTATTTGTTTATTTGTTTAATTTGGTTGTGTACACACAACACCATATTTCATGTCGGTATGTAAATATTGAATAACTGCATTTATCAGTTGATTGAATTGAGTTTTTTAAACGTCAATTCAGTACGTCAAATCTAACCATGAATTGCTTCACACCGATACAACGCGCTGATACAGTGACGCTGTACATTGAAAATAGTCGTGCAGTTGTGTTAACTCGAAAACGAAGTGAAGTAAGATAAACCAAAAATAACAGTTTTTACAGGTTTCTAAAATGAGAACATAAGTTCGAGAAACCAAAAGAGAGGGGTCGATCGATATGAAACCTTTAATCCAAATTTGAAAAAAAAATTCCGGGTAAACCATACTGACTACTTTAATAAAAGTAGCGCATCCTATTTCTCTTATGCAACATACAGAACTTTTCATTCAATGTATCGCAAACTCTGATGTAAAAACCACTTCCTAAGTCTTCTATCTACGAGTATATTGAAAAAGAAAAAAAAAATACCCAAGTTTAATTTATTTCAATGAGTTTTGAAGTTTCCTCAACTTCGAAGCACTGCAATAAAAGTTTATTTCTCTTTAAAATCTACGTGGTCTTTAAGTTCTCCGCTGCACCTCGACGCAGCGTGTATGTGTTCAATTTTGAAAAATTGAAAGTTAATCACGTCCATTTAATAAATGCCCCAGCGATTGCGTTCAGAGCATTTTATTTCAAATTTAGTCTCCATAAAATGTAATGTCTTCCATTATGACCGAGCAACCTTCCTTTATTCCTCTTTCATGCTTTTAATTTGCGTCAATCTCCGAGTTCGCTCTGATTCAACACTTTGACGGAGCTTTTGTGTGTGAAGCACGTAGCACGCTTACATAAGGAACAACTAAATCACGTTTATACACTCGCCTAACGTCGTAACGTCGCTTTTATTTGCTTCCTATGCTACTTCTTCCATTTCTTCTTTTCCTACTTAATTTTTTGTTTCTCTTTTGTTCTTCTTTGTTTTACTCACTGTCTGGCATGCTGGATGGCTTCCATTCTCTACAACTACAGTGGACTGATAATTAAGCATCGCCGCACATTGTGTGGTCCTATTGCCGAGGGATATGAGTCCAGAGCACTGCCAGGCGATTATAAGGAGGAAAATGACAATCGACGTAATCAGCAGGTTTACAGCGCATCGCCGGTGAAGACGGTGGACAAAGGAAGTGAATCAGGTGAGAATGACAGGCATGTTAGGTTTGATGGGGTTGATTGGTAGTGGCAGCAAAAACTTCAAGTATTGCTGCAACGTCAGTAGCACGTGCAGCTCATAGATTCAGCAAGTAATTAAATATTATTTTCACTTTTTTCCTTTTATTTTCTGCCATTTTCCTAGAAATGTATGAGATCTCACCGTATGCTACATTCAGTGTTAATGGTGGACGCACAGGTGCTCCCAACACATCGAAGACACCTACTCGCGGTGTCAATGCTTCATCACTGGACTATACGATGCAATTCAAGACCTTCGGACATCCAGAAGGTGACAATTTAAATGCTACTGCATATCCGCTACTGCCCAGCTCCGGCTTCGGTCATGTCAAGTCCAAGTCCAGCTGGCACAAGCAGCGGTACTACAATACGGATGGTAAGATTTGCTCGTGGATGGCTTGTTTCCTTGAAGAAATGCATCCAACATACCCTTTACTTAACTCTTATTTCCACTAGATGACTCCACGCTGGGTAAATCTGTGACTATGCTGGCTGGCGGTCAGGAGAGTAACAACAAGAAAAAGTCTTCACGTAGCGGTAGTGGTGGTAACAAGAGCAACAGCAGCAGCAGCGGTGGCGGCTGCACTGTTGGTTGTGGTCCTGCGGTTAATGTCTTAAATGGTGCTGGCACAGCCATTGGTGGTCATTGCGAATCAGAGTCAGATACTAGCTTAAGTCCCAGCACCGAGTTCTCAAACATGCCAACTTATAGAGTTCCTTGTAAATCGTCGCGCAGCAATGATGGACGTGGCGGTATAGGTTCGTATGGCTGGAGGCGTGGCATTGCTGATGTGGCATCCAACCCACACCTTTTTTCAGATATGTTTCGACCCGACTCGAGCACTGAGTCGAATAATGATCAACACTCACCGGTGGAGCGACGCATGAATACACCGCGTCATCTAGTAACTGCTAGCAATGGCGGTGGAGGTGTGGCTGCTTTAGGCGCTGTTCTAATAGATAAACGTGCGCATCGGAATCGAAAACATCAACAGCAGCAGCTGCCAGGCAATGATTCAATGGATATGATTTGTCCTGGAAGTAACAACAGGTAGTTCAGGTACCTAAACCCCAAAATCCACAAAAAAAAAACCAAAAAGAATTTTTTCATAACACAATTGGTCAGCTATTGGCTTTGTTTTAAAGACACAGGTTAAGTATTTCAGTATAATATGTTATGAGTAGCTTATAAATTATGGTGGTCCTAAGTTGTATGGAGCAAAAACAAAGATAATTAGGGTATTCACAAGGTCTCATAAAGTCAAATGTCTTAAGTTGAAAACATACAAATTTACAACTAGTGTGAACAACCTCTCATAACTTATTGTGCTATTTCAACTCTCAATCAGCTGATGCAAAACAAATTAAAATAAATATTTGTTATCACAGTGCCAAAAGAAAGCGAAAAAGACAAAATAATAGCTGGTTTATGTAAAAAGCATATTTTGGACGTTATTGAATAGGACACTCAATAAACATAGATTTTAAGGTTGTAATATTTTAGTACTATTTTTATATGAAAGGCAACAACTACATTTTTAAACTAGTGTAAAATTTTATTACATTATGATAATATGACATGATAGCACACCTTGTGAATACCCTAAATATGTGTGGGACAGCTCCAGCCCGTTTTTGTTCTTTATATGTAATCCCGACATATATGTATTTACCCTCATATTCTGGATATGAATGTTGAAATTTAAAAGTCGATGTGGGAGCTTGATTTTAGAATAATTTTTCCTAAAAATCTATGTTATTGAGAACATCAAACACTATAAGATTTCATTTTAATATATTTCTACGCTTACTTATTGTACGAGGGTACTATTTATATTTCGGGAACTGGCAATACTAATGTCAATAGCTAAAATCTGGCATCACCATAAGTTCGAACATTGTTAGCATAAATGTACTCACAACGTTTTGATGTACAAGTGCTATTTGTTTAGTTTACAATGAGTTGAGAAAATCAATTTGTTCAAAAAATGGAAATTTCAAGAGAAGGTTTCCGTTGGATTATTTTTCACAACTTTCGGCGTGGATTTTTTTACAACTTTCTTTTTGAGAATGTGTCAATGAACTCTGATCTTTGTATGTCGATAAAGCACCATCCAAAACCACAGTATATCGCTGGTATAGTGAATTCAATCGTATATGAGCCGGAAACAAAACAGCAATCGACCGTATTCCAAGCACTATAGCAAATGGTCGCCTGTTTCTTTCACCAAATGGGTCATGTGGCCATTGTTCCGCTTGAGCAACGTAGGACGGTCAATTCTGAATGGTACCCGACCATTTGTTTGCTGGAATTCTTCGGAGAAATTCGCAAAACCAACCGTCAAAGACGAATCATTCTCCATCATGATAATGCGAGCTCTCACACAACTCGCCAAACATGTGCATTTTTGAGCAGTCAAAACGTCGAATTGATGGCTCATCCTCCATACAGTCCTGATTTGGCACCACATGACTTCTTCTTGTTCCCGAATATCAAAGGTAAACTGCGTGGTCAACGATTTACGAGCGCCGCAGAAGCAGTTGAAGCGTTCAAAAACTATGTTTTGGAGGTGTCTCAAGAGGAATAAAAAGCTGCTATGACAAATGGTTTGAACGAATGCAAAAGTATATTGATCATCAAGGGGAATATTTTGGAAAACAATAAAACCATTTTCATTTAAAAATTTTTGTTATTATTTGCTACTCCCGAAATATTAATAGTACCCCTCGTATTAAGGCAGTTGAGTGTAAATGAGAAGCGAAGAATTTGTCGTGCTACGCGCTGAGATTCCAGAATGTTATTTTGTTTTTGTTTTTTTTTTTGTTTTTGTTTTTGTTTTTGTTTTTGTTTTTGTTTTTGTTTTTGTTTTTGTTTTTGTAAATAAACCATGGCGACTCTGAATATAAGATAAATTGGATTGATAGACATAAAGAACAGACTTCTTACGAAGAATGGGATGTTAAAGTGAAAATTTATCATATTGTATTGTAATGATAAATTCGAACGTTTCGGACAAGTTAGTGATGCCAAGACCCCCAACTCATGCCCGCTGGGCATCCACAGCCACTTTGCACCGTATATTGCATAAAAATATTGGTCTATGTGCATATGGGGTACAGTTGAAACAAAAATTGAAGCCAGAAACCATGGAAAACGCCGTACATGAGGTTCATTTTCATCAAGCAAAGCAAAACTGTCGCTCCGAAAACCCAAGAGCAGATTGACGGTTCGGTTTTGGAGTGGCGGTGTCATTGGGCCATATTTTTTCGAAAATGATGCTGGTGCGACCGTTTCAGTAAATGGATTGCGTTACCGAACGATGTTGATTGACATTTTTAGGCGTGAAATTGAGTTCAGCGTTGCACGCTGACGACGTTTTATTTCATACGGTGAGACGACGGTGAAGCAATTGCTCTATTGCGTAAAAAATTTCCTGGATGTATGATTTCTAGAAACGGAGACTTTGATTGGGCGCCAAGATCGTACGACTTAACACCATTAGACTTTTTTTTTGGGACTACGTTAAAGATAAAGTTATGCTACTACTTCAGCAAACATTCAATCTTATAAATGTTCAAAGACGGAGCTGTTATACAGCGGAGCGAGATACAGCCCCAATTATGTGAAAAAGTGATGAACAACTTCATCAAAAGAAAAGCCATATGTGGTACTCGACCACAGTCATCAAGGCTCGATAATACTTCGATTTGGAAAAAAAAAATTGTATTCAAATCGTTTCGTAGTGTTCCTCTGAGACTCCGTATTCAAGAATCAGATTTTCCCTCCGGTCTAATAGACATCTTAAGTGAAAAATAATATTTTCAGATTTTTCTTGACATATCGTCCCCTATGCGACCAATTATCGTAAGCGCCTTAATGGAAATTTTACAGGAAACAGTTTTTTAGTTTTTTTTTAATGTTTAAATGAATTTATTTATTTTTGACGCACGACTTTATTATTACTTTCCCTTTTTTATAAAGTAGGTATGTCTGATGAAGAAATGGACCAAAAAAAAAAAAGTATTTGAAAATAATTTCTAAGCATTTTATACGGATTATTTTGTATCTCATCTATAACCGTTTTGCAACAAGAGCACATTTTTAATTAACTCTCATTGAACAACTTTATTGAGCCAGCTTAACTTATTGCGTTATTTTTTCTCATTTTTTTTCTATTTTTCCCATTTCAATGCTTCGTGATGATATTTTGCATGACTGCAACTGTCAACCGTAACCAACTCCTCTTCTACACCGCTTAACCACAATATTGACATCAACGTCAACTGCTTTATCGACCACCCTTTATCTGTTCATGGCACTGGCCCTGCGGCACTTATCAGCTTAGACAGTGAGGTAAACTCGGATGCAGCGGCCATGCAAGCTGCTGCCATTGCCGCAGCAGCAGCAATTTCCGATGATTTGGGTTTTCGTCCACCTTCGGGTTTTACAGATTCACGTTCAGAATTCAGTGAAGCCGAATGCGATAGAGAACAGCGTGCATTGGATCTGGAAGTGCAGCGCGTCATGGAGAATAGTGACGGGAAGCTGGCAAACATGGACAGAGAGGAACTCACCTCACTGTTGGCAAGGTGAGTTAATCTACGAAAAGTAATAGCGACGACACCTAGGCCACGTTTATAGTGCGCACTGAAGACGGTGCTGGTTGCTGATTTACAGATGGAAGCAACTTTATTGAGATGGTAGTGATTATAGTGCCGCTTGTTGCTTGTAGATGGGACCAGTTTTATTGAGCTGGTGGTGGGGTTTATACTGCGTACTTACTGCTTGTGGATGGGTTATGTTTGTTTCGATTTAGCCATGTCTGTCTGTCCCTCCGTCTGTCTGTCCGCCGTCTGTCCGTTTTTCTGTCCGACTATCTATCCGTCTGTCTGTGATCACGATTACATCCGTAATTTTCAAGCTACCATCATGAAATTATATATTTAAGCTTGTATCTAGCAAAATAAAAATCAAGTTCGAAAATGAACCAAATTGGATGAAAACTACGCCTACCTCGCATACAAAGTGACTTTATCAAAAAGGTAAAATCTCTTTAAATTCCACAAAAATTAATGTATGGATTTGAAATTTTGCAAATAAGTTTTAAGTGAAATTTACGGCTACCTCCCTTACAAACTGACTTTATCCGAAAACAAAAGCGAATATTTTCTATTAAAACTATGACAAAAATGTTTTTTCAAATAAATATTTTATTGGCTGCTTAAGATTTGAATATACATACTTTGGTTCGGCCGTGGGGGTATTTTAACTTTGGCCCAGTTGAAGATCATTTCTTACTAGTTTTTAAATAAGTCATTCAACATACTCAAAATAAAGATTAATAACAAATGATCAAAACAATACCAAAAGCGGTTGAAATTCAGAGCACAAATTTTCATAGAAATAACATAGTCCACCACGGCCGCTTCTTGCAACAAAACACAAGAAAAAAAAACAAAAAAGAAACAAAAAATCAAAATCGTGTAAACAATCGCAGTAGCGGATAAATCCGCTGAAAACCATCTGGCAAGTAGCTTCAAGCTTAAAATTAAGCCTGCACTATAAACATTTTGAGCTTTTTTCCATGAGATTATGCATGAAGCGTTTTTCAGCAGCTGTTGCCATCTTTAGCGCACACTACAAAAACTGCTTACTGCTTAAGGCTGCGAACATAGTGAACGCGAGTTGCTGAGCTGAGCCGAAAAACATATTAGAGCAATACAGTACGCAAGTCATGCATCTCTTTTACCCGGATGCGTTTTTGAGTTTCAATCGGCTCGGATCAGCAACTCGCGTCTACTATGTTCGCAGCCTAACGGGGTAAAAGCTTTGGTAGAAACAAGAAGGAAAAAAAAAGATTGTTTACGTAGTGTCATTAAGAAAATAATAATAAAAAAAGACAGTGGTTGTTGTTTTTTGTGAATTATAGAATATCTAATATGAAGGGAAGGTGGGGAATTGTGGGACACACTTTTATATCGGCCGAACAGTCACATAAAAATTGCTTTTTCTGAAAACTTCAAAAACTAGAATTGTTTCACGAGTCGCAAACTTCCTTTTGATAACATTCGTTTAATCATATTCCAACAAAATGTACAAATTATATCAATTGGTGCAAAAAACCTTTTTTTGCGATTTTAAAATTGAGGGACAGATCGTAGGTCTTTTCAAAAATGAAAGTTATTGATGGAAAACGTTTAATTATGAATGAAAACGAAAGAGCAGTTCATAATTAATAAAAAAAATTGGAAAATGGCGATGAAAATTAATCCGATTCGCAGTGAACGCAGTTGTAAGTGTTCGGGTTCGGTCTGGCGCATTTTAAGTGCAACACCTCGGTCACAGACTGTGCAATGGGCGGTGTTTTGGCGGTTCTCCTTCTTCGGCATATTTTGTTTGCAAATTATGCAGAAATCGATGTCGTTCTATATGATATGAGAAATATGACCAAAGTCAGGGAAAGTCAGTGTTATGACTTCAACATGCCCTTAAGGCTCATTTTACACCGAGAGGTACAAAAATAAATTTATTTGTTATTCGATGACAGCAGAAAAAGAAGTCAGCTCAACTCACTGGTTTTGCACCGGTCTTTGCCTTTTCTTCCAGGAAATTCTTCATCACAACAGCATCAGCAGTAGCAACGTTGATAGACGCACGATCCAACGCCGCAATATATCGCGTCAAAGTGCTTTTTGAAATGTTGTGTGCCGTCGTGGCTTGTCGGACGTTGTTGTTGTGCATTTCAACCGACTTGATCGCCTCTAAAATTTTATCAAAATCAATAGGTTTCACTTTTTTGGCATAATAACGCGGCATCGTAACTGAAAAAAATTTTTCGGTGCAAAAAACTATTAGAAAATTTCATAAAACTATTGTTTTGTTGGTACTTTGCACGAAAAATCACTTGTACACATCAAACACACAAATTTAGCTCGTCAATCGTTAAACACTACATGTTCCATGATTCCCCACTAACACTGTCCTATGATTCCCCACACGCAGCATCAACCAACACTAGGAAGAAAAATATCGCGCTGTCCCACGATACCCCGTTTCCCAAAATACACCACCTTCCATTTCTTGAAATTTTGACCCGTTTACTCTCCAAATAAATATTTTTTTCTGAACTTGATTTTTATAACAATCTTTATTCTTTCCCTATCTCTTCTTTAGATATCACGAAAAGAAAGAACAGGAACGTCAAGAATATACTATACATGTTTAGATATTAATTAATACCTTCAAAAGAAATCAACACATGAAACTACTATTTTTAATAGGTATATTTTTATTTAAAAAAAAACAATTTGAATAGAACTGTTAAAGTGAAAAACGAAAACTGATGCATTTAAGAATAAAATAACTCACCACGGATATATATATATTACAACTTATCTTAAACTAGGTACAACTTTAAAGACTTCTTTTGACTTGTAAGGAACTACAATGATTTCACTCATTTTCGGTGAGTGGTTTTGTGTGTGTGCATTCCATGACAAATACTTATATAAATCAAATATCTATTGTGTAAGTTATTTTTTAAGAATAAAACATAAAGTATTTTTACTCTGTTGTGATATTTTTAAAGCTATTTCGTCTGTCCGTTTTTTATAAAATCTTTAATATTCAAATATAGAAAAAGAATATTCTAATTGAATCCAAGAACTGGCAAGTTTTTGCTAAATTATTTAAACCCTTACATTTCTGTTATCTATATACATATATTACATTACTTACAAACTTAACATTTCTGTTACTTTAATGAGAACAATCGATAGCAGATATTTCTTTTATTAAATTATTATTTTTATTGTTTTATTAAATTATAATAAACAAAGTGGATGTGTACTTTATGAAATAAACACATTGACAGTATGCTTCAATCTTGTGTTTTTGTACTTTAACTAGTGTTCAAGAACTTATTTCTTACAGTGTATGTATCTATTTTATATATATATATATATTCATATTTAGAAAACATAGATAATTAATTAAATTTATTACTATTGTTAACGATAAATATAATAAGTTAAGTAAAACAATATGAATGTAAAACTGAATTGTAAATTAAAAACTAAATGGAAATAAATTAATAAAAAAAAAACAAAATATGTCTTAGTCTACAACGGGAAAAAAAAACAATAGTAAAATCACTTAAGCCGGGCTTGGGTCAAAAGAATCTGCATGAAAATTAAAATCTTATGCTTATTCAACAAAGTTATTGATTGTTTTATACGAAAAAATGTTTAATACAATATATATCTTTGGTGAATAAACACAAGTATTTTATTTCCATAAGTTTTTTTTTTCCACCCAAGTAAGTCGGCTTGGGTGATTTTACTATTGATGATTTCTTTTTCTCGGTACAGTTGGGATATTGAATCGGGATATTGAAGATCATTATAAAATTAAAACATGACAAGTAAGTAAAGGCGGCTGCCAAACAAAGGTATCATTGTTTGGAGTAGTATATTTGTTTTCTTTTGTTAATTAATAGTAGTTATGATGTGATATGATATGATAAAAAAATGTTGGCTGTATCATGAACACACCCGTAAGTATTTCTTTATACTTGCCCTTATTCTTATCTTTTCTCTCCTTTCCTATCCTTTCCGTCCTTTTACTAATTTTTATATTTTCACATGAATGTCTAAATTCTTGACCTTATATCTTGACTGAATACCTTTTCTAATCCTTTTCGCATTTCGTATCCCAACATTTGTCTTAATTCTTTTCTTAAGGGTTGTCCAAATATTTGCCCTAATCCTTGTCTCAATCCTTGTCCAAACTATTTTTTTAACCTTGTCCTTGGTCTTGGCATACAAGTTTTGAACAATAGTTTTACTTATTTTTTATTTTTAACGTGATTAAAATTTTATTCTTTCTTTATCTATACTATTATATAAAAGGCTTATCACGTATCTTCGTGTACGCTAAACTAAAGAACTACTGAACCGATTTTAATAATTATTTTCCTAATTCAAAGCGTTATTCCTAACTTAAGCTATTGCATACTTTATTTTTTAAAACCTACCCTAAAAAGTTATTAAAATTTGAGATTAAATACCATCTAAAAAATAATCAAAAATTATGTTTGATTAATTACGTTTTGCTTAAAGGCATAATCGGAAGAAATGAGCTAATGAAGCAACAACAATGTTCATTTTAAAATAGACAGAATCTATTTCCTTTTTTATGAAATTCCCTACAGTAAAATGTTTAAAATAAATGAAAATGTAAACATGAGCATATTTTGATAAATATAAATCTGTGTCGATCAAGTAGTGCCCTTACGGGGTAAGCGAAAATTCGTCTTTATACGAAAACACGAAAGAGTAAATGAGACAAATGCTGTTGCTGTTGCTGTTTTCGACTCAGGCTCAGTGCTGCCTAACAGTAGCAACGGTGCTGCCATCTCTTATGAAGTAGCTTATAAAAAGCTTTTATAAGCAGTGTTGTTAAGCTCACATTACAAAGGTTGTTGTTTTGATAAAAAGTTGCACTTATCAAGATCCATTTTTGTGCCTCTTTTTTATGTGTGATGGTACCACGTCTACGACAAAATAATGGATATGCTAATTTGATGAAAGAAATTTTAACATATTAGCTATACAGAATAGCAGAATATCTTCTATTATCTATTGTTGGAAAAGTATGTGCGCAATAGTTGATACGTGGAAATATGAATTATTTATATAACAGACTTTCGGTATTTTTTGAATGTGAAAACGTTAGGTTTTACCTCACAGGTTTCAAAATAAGTTGAAAAAGGCATTTTTCTTAAATTTATCGGAGTTGGAATTTTTAGTCAATATGTACAGGTATTATGATGAAAGTAATGAGATGACAGTAAAGATGTATTCTCTGACTTTATGACACAAATAAGTAAAAAATTAAAGACGTCACCGGGATGCGGATGGAGCAGCCTATACCTCCCTTAAACTTAAGAAAAACTTAAATTTGTTACATGGAATAACGCGCAATGCATAGATGCAACGGTAAAAATATAACACTTCAGTAAAGGCTGGATTATAGTCCTCATGACAAAAATAGACCACAAATTCATGATGTCATAAGGCCGCGCATAGAGCCGCTACAATATAATCTGTAAAAAAATTGTATAAAAAAGTATGGTCAAAATAAAAAAAAAATCACAAAAGGTGGTCGAAATATTATTAAATCTTTTTTTTTTTCTTCTTCTCTACACGAATTATTAAATTCATCGTAATTTTGGGCAAAAATAAAATCCTAGAAAATATTAAGCCTTTTTACTTTTCAGTTAACTTGAACCGATCGTTTTGAGTTTTTGCAGGCTTATTTTATTCATAATAATCCCGTACTTGTCATAGGATTTTTTTTCGTAGCTACGTTCATTACTTATAAGCAAACTAATGATGAATTTTTGGTCAAAAATCATACTTTACGTTTGGAAGTCCGCCATTTTGTGAAAAATCAATATTTAAAAATCGGCGATGACAAGTACGAGTTTTAAGTATTTAGTTTAATAATATATTTAATTTTTTTGTTTCTGATGAATTTAGGAGGAGCAATCTTGGTCACCGCTTTTCACCTTTTTTCACAACGCTCTATAAAAAATGTTGTATCTACCTAAATATTAATTTTTTTTAACAAAAAAAAAAAAAAAAACCATACTTTTTCTTGAATGTGGATATTTTTAGGTATAAAAACCGTCATTTAAAAATATTCCTTAAAAAAAAATAAATAAATAACTGGTCATTTCAGTCCTTGAAAGGACTTTGACCTAGCTTCTTATGATCAATTGTGTTGTGCGTGTTATTAAGTTTGTACACAATTGACCGAGAAATGGACCTACAGGCATAACGCCGACTCCGAACGGCGATGAACGGAATGTTCTTATTCTCAAGAAGCTTTACATGGTATTTTTATTACTCTCTGAGGTTTGCCATTGTCTGCAGAGAGGTGGCGGCCGTACAGAAAAATCATCTTAATTCAAATAATTTTCTGTGGCTGCTGGGTTTCGAACCTGGGTCTCCAGGTTCGTTGACATAGCGGCCACCACTTTAACCAACTACGCCACGGACGCCAAAATATTCCTTAGGTTTCCTTAAAAAAATTCACAAACATTACCGTTTTTTCGGCCTCTGGATATATAGTCCCCCTTAATGCAATTTTCATAAATGGGATATTAATAGAAAGGTCGTGCTCTACAGATGTGCAATACGGTCTTACTTTTTCTTAAGTATTGTGTATTTACAAAAAAAAAAAAAAAAAAAACAAAACAATCTTCTGCAAAGAAAGTAATTTTTCTATGTGATGCCTAAAAGTGGCGTCCGTGGCGTAGTTGGTTAAAGTGCGTGGCCGCTATGTCAAAGAATTTTGGAAACCCAGGTTCGAACCCCAGCAGCGACAGAAAATTATTTGAATTAAAATAATTTTTCTGTACGGCCGCCACCTCTCTGCAGACAATGGCAAACCTCAGAGAGTAATCAAAATGCCATGTAAAGCTTCTTGATAACGAGAACATTCCGTTCATCGCCGTTCGGAGTCGGCGTTAAACTTGTAGGTCCGGTTCTCGGTCAATTGTGTACAAACTTAATAACACGCACAACACAATTGATCATAAGAAGCTAGGTCAAAGTCCTTACAAGGGCTGAAATGGCCAGTTATTTATTTATTTTTTTATTTTTATGCCTAAAAGTATGTCATATTTTTTTATATTTTTTGGGTCCACTTTCAAGAATTTTTGTAATTTTGTAGAAAGGAGAGGTACAAAAAAATACCTGAGATCAGTGAATATTTTTAAACAGTTCGAGATATATGCCCTTTCGCATCACTGTGGCCGCACAGTGGTTGAGCCCCATACAAAAAATGTCAAAAATTAGAAGTAGTCGTCGTAGATCAATAAAATTATGCACATGAGTTCAATTTGACTTAGTCAGGATAAAAACAAAAATGAACTCCCAAAATTTTATGTTGGAGAATCAATGCTTTCTATTTTAAACGAACGTTTCAAAAACTGTCTACACAATTTTTACATACAAAATACTTTTATTTCTAATATTCATTGTAAATTTAATTTACAACTAGTAAGAATGGTCAATTCTTCAGTTTGAATTTCACAATGGTCGCCAAGCTTAAAACGCAATTTTTAATAAGAAATAAAAGTATTTTGTATGTAAAAATTGTGTAGATAGTTTTTGAAACGTTCGTTTAAAATAGAAAGCATTGATTCTCCAACATAAAATTTTGGGAGTTCATTAAGAATGAGTGCTTCAGTACGACAATGTTTTCAAAACGCCAAAAAAATAGTGGTGCTGACCATGAAAAATGTGAATGACATTTTTAGTAGTCAAAAAAATTAAAATTTTTTATGAAAGTGTTAGCAAAAGAGTACACCAAAAGGAAGACAAATTCAAGATCTTTGAAATAAGTCTTTCTATTTTTTTTGTAGGACTAACGGTTTTGCATAAATTTATAAAAAAAAAAATATGCAAATATTTTTATTTTTTAAAGTACTATCGACGTGCAAAGTACCAAATTCTTACAAATACGTGAGTTTCGAAAAGCGTCCGATTTGACATGGAATCACCGATATGCGATGATAGCAACTCTTAAAATATACTTGAATATACTCTTAGTAATGATGAATAATCTGAATCAATCTTCATATCCGTAGTACATACTGTAGCTTTTTATGCGTATAAACTTTTTTAACTCTTTAAACTCTTTTTTATAGTTTTTTGCAGTAAAAAAAATAATATATATAAATTCGTTTGTATGCTACAAATGGTCAATAACACAGTAGTGGTATTCAGAATCAGGTGCAAATGGTCTTGTATCGTAGCGTTTGCCAAATTGTAGAGTATATTTTTACTCTACACAAACCAAATTTACAGAGATACACTAACAACGCTTGTGCAAATATGCAACACTTAACCTATACTTTATATTTGCAACACTGAATTCCAAATGAACAGCTGATAAGTTGACAGCGTAGAAAAGAAAAATAAACTTAAAAAATAATAAATAAAAATGGATCAATCAAAAATTATTCATAATCTTCTTTTTTAAAATATGTATTATATAATTTTAGAAATATTTTCGTTTTTCACTTATCAGCTGTGAATTGTGTGGTTTGTAACGAGTGTGACAAAATAAAACAAAATGGGCGTTCAGGGTTGCTGGCAAATATTTACTATTGCACAAATTTGCAATCTTAAATACACAAAATTCTGAATACCACTAGTGCAGTGTTAAACAGTTTTGACCCTTAAATACATTCTCATTTTGCTTTAACACAAGCGAGCTTTTAAGCTTTCACTGAAAGAAAATTGCGTGTTATTTTGCAAAAAGACTTAAGCAAGTTGACTTGCTATTGCACACAGTCTATATTTCAAGTTTATTTATGGAATTCACAAAGGTTGATAAGGTAAAAGCAAAATTAAGGTAAAGGCAAACCTAGAAAATCGAATAATAATAATAGCTAAGAAAAGAGAAATTGATAAAAGTTAGAAAAAGTATATAAAAAGAGATACGGGCATAGAAAAAATAAATGAAGATAATGGAAACGACTAGGTAAAGACAAGTATAAATTTAATGAGATAAAAGCAGTCTTCTGATTCCTTTTAATTACTTATTTCAATTTAAAATGATGGATGTATAAATTAAAGGAAAATTATTACAAAGACAAACATGTGTTAAAATAAAGTAAAGTATTGAAAAATTAATTACTTGATTAAAAAAATTATGTGTTAATTGGTGAGAATTAAATTTTACATAAATTAAATAAAATAAAATTTTATTCAGTGTAAGGAGACGATCTGATAAAACTGAGTGCATAAGCAGACGAGCAGCATAGATGTTGCCTACTCAACGAAGAATTTCAAACTGAAGCTTTCGTCGTGCTGTATGTGAGATATATTCATGCTTTTGCTTTTGTGAATGTATTTCGGTGCAAAGCTGTTTAACACTGCACTAGTATCTGCTAGTATATGGTAGAATTATAAGCAGTGTTGCCAGAAAATTTTTGAGGGTGTAGCTAAAAATGCTACAAAAAGTAGCTAAAAAGAGCTAAGCAATTTTTTTTATAGCTAAAAAAGGAAGCTAGTTTTTAAAAACAGCTTAGTTACTATATTTTATTCATTCCGTTTAAATTTTTTTTTTAAATTTTGTGTACAGAAATAAAAACAACAAAAGGAATATATTTTCATATGCTAAGGTATAATTTGATCAGTAAAATACACTTTCAATATACTAATAATTTTTTTAAAACGGTTATGTGTTAATTAAAACAAAAATTAATTACAAGGAAAACGCAAAAAAGTCTATTTTTAAATAAATTCATATATGTATGTATTAATATTTATATGAAGGCGCAGTTTGCTAAGTATAAACCATCAGTTCAGATCTCAAATTCCATTCATCGTTACTATTGTTATCTGAACTATCAGAATCTTCATCTTTGTAAATATCTTCCCGTTTCATAAATTTTACGAGATCGTCATTTATAATGTAATCGTCGCAACATTTGTTTATTTTTTAAGATATATCTTACGCCTTCATTCTGTATCGCGAAATAGGCTTACTAACGATAAGCAAAACACGATAAGCAATTTGTAGGTTTATATATACAAGAAAGTAGTGCTGATCGTTTCTTCTTTGTCGTTCATGCCTTGTTTCGTGATACTAATGATGAGCTTAACATATTGTGGAATTTAACATTAACAATTTAATTGAATTTCTTTGTTTTGTTTCTATAAGACTCATTATTATAAAAAACGAATTTAGTAAGATCAGAGAAAGGGTTCAGAGAAAGGAAGACGATACTTTAGTTCATGGATAAGTGTGATGTTTTCTCCATTGGATTTCATCGTATGTATAAGTTAGAGATGTTACAAAATTACGAAAATATTGCATTTTTAACCAAAAAAAAGTAGTAGCTAAAATAGCTAAACTCGAAAAATAAGAAGCTAAAAAAGTAGCTAGGAGCTAAAACGCAATTTTTGGAGCTAAATGAGAAAAAAAAGCTAAATCTAGCTACAAAGTAGCTAAAATGGCAACACTGATTATAAGGTAGGGCCGACTCGGAGAAGAATGGAGTAGAAAGCAGCGAAAAGCGGGCTAGTTGTCAAAATCAGCTGTTCATATCGAGTTTATTTATGTTCATTTTTCGCTGTTGATTTTAGGTTAAACTTTTTACAAGCTTTTCTGTAAATTCAACACTTCCTCGGCATTTTATAGATTTATTTACAATGTTTTTACAATATTTTCACTCAAATTAACACAAATTTAACACACGTGTCCGCACTATTTACAACTTGAAGACATAATATTTTTATTTCATTTGAAGTTTCTACGAACGTCGCTATTTTGCAATTAGCCAACCTTTTCATTATCCACTCTTCGTTGACGCGTGAGGGCACCAAGCAACCCGGCCCTACCTTGTAATTCTACCATGCACTAGTGCAATAGCCGCACATTGGTCGCATTCTGGCCGATACTTTCTACGCAACTGTTGCTCAACTTTCCGACTGAATGGTATGTAGCATAAAGCGCTCACACAACATGTTGCCTGAGCGGTCGCCATTTTAGGTAGCGAAAATATTTTATGCTACCTCGATTGAGCGGTTTGCGCTCACTTGATGTTGACAGCTGAAAAAAGTGTTTTGTTGTGAAGTTGTGCTGTAAAATTATAAGATTAGTATTTTAATATAAAAATACTTAATTAAATATCTTTTCCATGATTTCCTTGTGAATTTAAATTTATTATATTGCTTTTAATTCATTTTTTTTGAATCGAACCACGAACAGCTGTTTGCAGTTTGACGTTTCTCAAAAAAGCCCATTCAGCAGAATGTATCACTTTATGCTACTTCGCTACCTGAGCGCTGTTTCTGCCAGAATGCAGCCATTGTATGTCACACTTTTGAATGCCACTTTTGAATTTCAACAAGCCATGCCTGAAAGTATACTAAGGAAAATTGCTAAGGTACTCAGCCTTGAGACTGAGCAACTTGATTTTTTTACACAAAACGCATTTAGTTTTTCATTCATAAAAACTGTTTTGGCAAGTTTTGGGAGCTAATTTTTTTGTTTTAAGTTTTAGTATAAATCCAATAATGATGTTAATTTAAACGAGCGCACGCCGGTAGACACCGGAAGATAGTTATTCCCTGCTAAAAATTACATTTAACTTTTTGTGGAGATTGAAATATAAAAAGTTATTTGCCTTAGAATACAATTAATTCTAAGTCTAACTACGCATTTTTTTTATTAGTTCACATTTTATTTAATTTGAAATATACCTCTTGTTACCAAGAATTGGTAAAACGCTTTATTATATAACAACTTTGACGGTTTCCGTACAAAAATTCTGTAAAGATTTCACCAAGATCTTTTGGAAACATACTAATTAGACAATTCTTAAGAAATAAAAATTTAATTTCGTCCACGGGAAGTCATAAATTTTCATATTTTTTTCCACTTTTAAACCATTTTGCAACGCAACTCGAGGCGCTAGTGTACTTATATGCACGTAAAAGTGAATAGAAATAGAATATGGTATATGGATGATAGCAGTAAATTTATTGTGTACGTATCTGTGAGTGTGTACAATTAGTTATGTATGTATGTACCTTTTTGAATCGTGCTCGTTCTAGTATTAAATCATTTCTAAATATTTTGCAGCTTCACTTTTTAATTAAAATTTTCTTTATCCTACTTTTTAATCAATTGAATTGATTTATTCGTGCAATATAAAACCAGGAATACCAAAAATAATAAACGCACTCAAGCACAAGCACACACACACACACATACAAACCAACTCACAATTGCACTTACTTTTGAGCTTAAATTAAAAGATATACATTTTCTTCAAAGAAGAAATAAACCTAAAATATTTTAACAACTAGATTTTATGTGTGTATGTGTTTGAATGTATATACAAATATGCATTTATTTTGACCCTACTACATATATTTGTTGTTGTTTTTGTACTTGCTTCATTTTCGATGCTTTTTCATATTTAAGCTGAAATAGTTTTTGGATTTCCTAGTATGCTCAGTGAATGAAAGGACATTTTCATTTTATTTTATTGCATGCGTCTTTTTGTTAGTGTACTGAAAATTGGTGCTGTTGTTGTTGTTGTTTTGCCTACGCATCGGATATGCGTTCCACTTCAGGCCGATCCAAACTATGATCTGCATAGTAATGTAATGTGAAGCATACACATAGGCGCAGTGAATTGCAAAATACACCTACGCTCACACATGCATTGACATATACCCAGCGGGAACTATAACAAGTGTTTCAGAGCAAGACCAATTTTTTTGAAATTTCATGAGTTAAAATCTCTTTCATGACAAGCACTTCCTAGAGATTCATAAATCGACTTTTAAAAAATCGACTTATCTTAAAAAATTTGAACATTTTTAGAGTCGACTTATTCTATTGACCAAAAATCGATTTCACGCACTATTTTTTTTTTTTTGCGATGTTTAATAGCTTCGACACCCTGTTTATAACCAAAAACAGCAGATTTCGCTACCTATTCATTGTTGGCAAATCTTTTACCACCGAGCAGAGCTGTAAAAGAATGAGTTCATTGGTGATTTAAAATCATTTAATTCCCAATCGTGGCGTCCGTGGCGTAATTGGTTAAAGTGCGTGGCCGTTATGTCAACGAACCTGGAGACCCGGGTTCGAACCCCAGCAGCAACAGAAAATTATTTGAATTAAAATAATTTTTCTGTACGACCTCTCTGCAGACAATGGCAAACCTCAGAGAGTAATCAAAATGCCATGTAAAGCTTCTTGAGAACACGAACATACTGTTCATCGCCGTTCGGAGTCGGCGTTAAACATGTAGGTCCGGTTCTCGGTCAACTGTGTACAAACTTAATAACACGCACAACACAATTGATCATAAGAAGCTAGGTCAAAGTCCTTTCAAGGGCTGAAATGGCCAGTTATTTATTTTTTTTTTATTTTTAATTCCCAATCAATGCTTGAAATTCATTTTTCATCAATCATTTTTTTAAATCATTGATTGTGCTTTGAAATTTAAGTCCCAATCAATGATTTGAAAAAATGAACGCAATCATATTTTTCAAAACCTTTAACCTTTACTGTCGTGTTATTACGTTTAGCACCTATATTCATTGATTAACAATTCTATGCAACGCATATTTTTCTTATTATTCTTATTATAGCATTTTTTTTTTCAAATCCTTCTATTCTGACCTCCTTGACCTTTTATAAACTATAACTAATATAAACATTTTATTTTCTTTAAGCAGCTTTGATAGCTTGATATAATAAGAGTAAGAAAAAAGAAGTAAAAAATACTTCGTACAACTGCGAAGAGTCAATTAAAAGCTTTTCAAAAATATGCTATTTTTTATCTTGCCGGGTGACCAGGAGACTACGTGACCAACACATACTTAGAAAATGCATTCTATAAAGGAAATACGTTTGTGCGTGCATGCGTGCAGATTGTGTACATATGTCGGTATCTGTGTGTGTGTGTACTGTGTGTGTATTGGTGTACGTGCATTATTACCGGTCTCCTTCGTCAGTGCTGTTAACCTTTTGAATTTTGCATTGCATTTCGGTTTTGACTCTGCTATGTTGTTATTATTGTTGTTGTTGTTGTCATTTCATCCTCTGCCTCTCTGGTATTCTATTTACTTTGTATCCTGCCTAAACTTAAATGAAATGTCCTATTCATAAATTATGCCACCCATTTGCAGCATCCTTGCAGAGCAGCTCTGCTCTGGGTGACTGCATGGGAGGTCACTAGATTTAGCTTGTTTTTGTATATCATGTTAACTGTGAGTGCATTTGTAAGCGGAAATATCGATTTTGGGTTAAAGCCCTAAAATGTGCACCATTGAGCATAGAAAATTGAATTGCATACATTTAGGCGAAACAGAGAGCAATGATGGCCTGTGATAAAGAAGGAAAAAGCTTTGTAAATATAGAAAATTGTATCACTTTGCATTTCAAAAAAGAACATTATTTGTTAAAATAATGTAATTATGTTTTTGTCCCCTCTACGGGCACATAATTAAAATTTTCCACCAAATGCAAGGATTTATTATTTTATATAACGCATTACTTTTCAAATTGGCGTTTATCGTATTCCAGTGTGTTTTTTTTTTTAAAAAAAAGTTAAATAAGCAAGGAACAGCCGACTTCAAAGTCACTACAAAGTAATATATTAATTTCTAGTAAACTATTAATTTCTCGGTCAAATTTTAAAAGATCGTACTTTGTAATGATTCTACCTAGCCCTGTACCAAATTTCAGTTCCCAAGTATGTATGTTTCCAACGATGTATAATAATTTCCTTAAAGCGCCACACCCTATGTACAATCCTATCCACTTTTATAATGATACTATCCACCCACCTACCCCCCTACTTGCATCGCAAGTATTAGTACCCTAGTGTCAATATTAACTGAGATACAGTGTTTCTCTAATAGTAACATGCCTTTTGTCGAATTCCGTCCACTTTCTTCATCGTGTTTTGTAATAATTCCACCAATTCTTGTAACGAATTTCATTACCCTAGTGTCAATGTTATTCGAGATACAGCTTTCTTCTATTATTGCCTTCTATTATTGCCTTCTGTTATTGAATAATGCCCACTTTTTTTACTGTAATTTGTAATAATTTTGCCTACCCCTGTACAAAATTTCAGAACCCTAGTGTCAATATTATTTTAGATATAGTGTTTTTCTAATATTGCCACACCCCTTTGTCAAATTTTTCCTAATTTATTGACCGTTATTTCTAATAATTCTTCCTACCCCTGTAGTAAATTTCAGTACCCTAGTGTCAATATTAACCGATACACACGGTTTTTCTAATAGTGACACGGTTCTTTGCGGAATGCCGCCCACTTTTTAACCCTCTACTGCATAGAAAGCCATATATGGCTTTTCATTTTAAATTTCGAACTTCCAACAGTTACGAAAAAGAACATTTATTAAAATCCATTAGTAGACACTTGTGATTATGTGGGGAATATTGTTTGCACAGATTCAAAGAAAATGTCAGTTTAGTTTATCAGTGCGTATTGTTAGTTAGTTGTAGCTGGAAGAAAACCGAACTTAATGCGTACAAGCAAGGTGACTTACCTTTTTTGGGAACGGCCAGAGGCGATATCAACAATAAAATATAAGTTTGAAATTAATAAAAACACCATTTATGGCAATTATTTTTAAGGTTGAAAAAACTAGGAATGCATACGAATGCATTTGCATGTATGGCAAATTTATTTTTTTAGAAAATTTGTTAAACATTGGCCCGCGCTTAAAATTTCTTGGGTCCATCTGATTTAATATATAAATCCAACAAAAAAACATTTTTTTTAACTGGATCATAATGCGTGTAGTAGGGGGTTAAATGGGTACCTCTGTGTATGGTCTCTGTGTATGGTCTCTATATTTTGACAAAAACTTACGGCAATCGGAGAAGTGCTTTAGGAGTTATCGATATACATACATCAACAAGACCAAAAAAAAAAAAAAGAACCAACGAACTTGAGAACCTTCTTCTTTTTGGTGTCGGTTAAAAAATAAATTATTACTCAGATTTCTACTTGGCCTTACGACAAAAATAAATAAAATATATATTTTGACGTCATCAGGTAGCGGAGATAGCAACTTGTATCACAAAAACGAAATATTGTTGCATGAAATTATTATTCGAGTAGTAAAGGTGCAACGGTAAATTTTATTTTACGTAAGCAAAGTTTGGTCCTTCGACCCTATAACGAAAATAAAAAAAAAATATATATTTGTCGCCATGATACCACGGTGGCAACCGCTTAATATAGTAAAAATCGACAGCAAATAAAATTCGTTGCATGGAATTATAACTCGTTGACTATGGACGCTACGGTAAATTTTATAGATCAACGAAAATACAATGGATGAATAAAAAAATTTAACATAAATATGAAGAATAAATAATGACGTCAAGAGGCTCCTCAAGGACCGCTTATGGAAAATCAACCATCGTTGCATGAAAGGTGAATGTGAAGCACAGAACCCACAGAAAAGCAAAGTCAAAAGTAAAATCAAAAGCATTAGCAAAAACAAAATCAAAATCAAAAGCAAAAGCAAAAGCAAAAGCAAAAGCAAAAGCAAAAGCAAAAGCAAAAGCAAAAGCAAAAGCAAAAGCAAAAGCAAAAGCAAAAGCAAAAGCAAAAGCAAAAGCAAAAGCAAAAGCAAAAGCAAAAGCAAAAGCAAAAGCAAAAGCAAAAGCAAAAGCAAAAGCAAAAGCAAAAGTAAAAGCAAAAGCAAAAGCAAAAGCAAAAGCAAAAGCAAAAGCAAAGGCAAAAGCAAAAGTAAAATCAAAAGCAAAATCAAAAGCAAAAGCAAAAGCAAAAGCAAAATCAAAATCAAAAGCAAAAGCAAAAGCAAAAGCAAAAGCAAAAGCAAAAGCAAAAGCAGAAGTAAAAGCAAAAGCAAAAGCAAAAGCAAAGGCAAAGGCAAAGGCAAAGGCAAAGGCAAAGGCAAAGGCAAAGGCAAAGGCAAAGGCAAAGGCAAAGGCAAAGGCAAAGGCAAAGGCAAAGGCAAAGGCAAAGACAAAACCAAAACCAAAACCAAAAGCAAAAGCAAAAGTAAAAACAAAAGTAAAAGTAAAAGTAAAAGAAAAAGCAAAAGCAAAAGTAAAAACAAAAGTAAAGTAAAAACAAAATCAAAAGAAAACTATTTGACAATATTGGAGATGTTCAAAAACCTCATCTTTACGCTGCGGCCACACAAGATAGTGTTGCCATGTCAATTGAGAATACGTATATTCTGTCAAATCATTGTCTACAGCCAAGCAATTGTCGATTGTGGCGTAGGTAGCCTGACAAAAGCATGGCAATAGCATGACAATGAATGTTATTTCATTATATTTATAATTTTTCTGTGTCGCTGTAACCATCTCTAGCCTAAATTTTTTGGCATAATTGAAGATGAATGAAAACTCAACATTTTCCCTTTTTTTTTTGTGCACCCACCACGATTATTTACGTCAATTTCAATACAAATGTCAAATGATTGCCAATGTTATTGCCAGCGTTGTCATGCTGGCAATAGATTGGCAATTGCCAAAGCTTGCTTGTATTGGTGAAAAAGTGTGAGTGTATTGTTATTGTTATGACAAAATTGTCGCGTGTGGCGGCCGGGTTATTGTCGATTCATAAAATATACCGTTACGTCAATAGTAACGGAGTCATAAATTCAATGCAACGTTTTTTAATTTTTGTTGCATTTTTTCTGAATCAAGCCGTTGCAGTTGTGGTATAATGACGTTTTGGCTGATTTGTTTTCTTGCAAGGAGCTACACCAAAAAATAAAATGTTGGTATATTAAAATAAAATTATTTTCAACTAAACAAGAATCTTCTTGATAAACAACCATCTAGATATCTTATCAATAATATCGTGGCTATAAAGAGAATAATTTTTTTATTTATAACATTTTCTGAAATAAATTCGACAACACTGATATTGTTAATAATACCAACAAGTTTCTTTTGGGTGTAGTTGCGTTGAAAGAAGAAGTTGACTGCAAATATTTGATAGAAACTAAACGACGAGCGAATTGAGAGAAGCGTCAAAAACAATGCATTAAAAATGTAGTTCGTCGCACATTTTTTTCTCCAATTCGTACTATATGCGTACTCACTCACACCAATTGAATCTATGCATTAGTACTATTTTAACTGCTCTTTTTTTAATTTTTAATGACAAAAAAATGAGCAATTTAATGAAGAATCATACAGGGTTTACCGTTGGATCTCTACAAAGAAAGTACTAATTCCATGCAAAAAAATTGCACGACAACAATTATGACGACGTCAATTAGTTTTTTTTTTTAATTTGCTATAAGGCCCAATATAAATCCCTCATTTTTAACATAAACGGTGGCGCCTCTAATCACCGAGTGGCAATTCCATGCACCTCCGCTACATGATTGTTGTTTTTTGACCGCTGACGAAAAAATTATGAAATAAAAAATTCATGACTTTTTTTTTTCAATATTTGTCGTGAGGACCAAGAACAAGCATTTACTGTTATTTTCTTGAGTAACAATTCCATGCAACGCTGATGGATTTTGAAAAATCTTAAAAAATTCAAATTTTAGTTAATAGGTAACTCTTAATTAATATCAATAGTGGACTCTAAACCAAAACCGCTTTCATATTAACTGCGATTGTTTATGTTAGCGCTATACAATTTCTATTAATTTGTGTGCACAAAAGTTCACAAAACTTGAACAAATTATAAATATTTTAACAGGTAGAGCAGCCAGATGTTGCACTTTGATTGATATGTCAAAATATAATCCACTTATACTCACACATGCAAACTCACACATACAAACATACCCATATACACTCATTTATACAACCAATGCTCAACAGAAACATTTAGCGTTTATCTGTGGTATAAATGTGTGTGTATGTATTTGCAGGTTGACGCATACATTAAGTATTGTACCGACTATGATAAATTGACAGATATGCAAAAAGAAGTAGTGCAGTCAATTGAAGTACTAAATATTGAAATGAGTTGACAAAACGAAATGAACATGTTGGCTGCCAACCATAGCTCATGAAGGACGAAAGTATGAGGACAAGTTTTTTTTTTTTTTTGTACACAAACATGGCAGCAAACATTGGGTTACACGTGCAGGGCAAACGATATTCAAGCCACCAACGCAACTATCACTAACATCACCACCATACCCAACCAATCGCCAGCATCACCAGCATCCCCAATATCACGACCAATGCCACGAACCTTGGCACTAACTTAAAATTGAAGTTCTTTCATGGCAAGCGGTTCGCTTCAACAACATTTTGTAAATGAGCAGCGCAAATGGACAAAACTACGAATGCCTTTCATCTGAATGCACAGATCAACACATCGCCGCATCAGAATCATCATCATCATCATCATCATCATCATCATCATAATCATCAAGGCTCTAACACAAACTGACAGCAAGGTATGAATGGTTATATATGTGTGTGTGATTGCGTATGTGTGTTTGTTTGCTGCCTATGTAGGTCATATTGCCAACGTGTGTGCTAGCATCAAATAGTCGTTATTGAAAGGATGGTTCTCGACTTTTATTGCCAATGCATCACTCCATGTTGACAACGAAATTTCCCCATTTTGAGTTGGATAACGTGGCTCAACTTTATATGTGTGTGTGTATGTGTATGTGTGTGTTCAAAATGATGTCACAGAAAGAGGAAAACGCACACTCACGCTGAAAGGAGGTGTTTTTTAAGCAAGTTAATACACGTGTAGGTTTGTATGTTTGTTTATCAGTGTACAGCTTTATGTTTACAGTATGAATTCGCGTTGTCGTCATTGACCAACTCTGGATAAATCTACTCTCTATCTACACTGGGACAGTCGGTCAGCGTGATGAGTGTGTGTATGTATCCCGCTGGCAATTTCGTTACATGCAAGGCTATCACATAAAAAATGTGAGTCTCTTGCTACCCGCTTGTTTTTTTAAAGGGAATTTTTAGTGCAGCTGCTGATTTGGAATAATTTGGAACTGAAGTGGATTAAAACGCAATAATACTCCAAGTCGAGATATGTTTTTATTCTGTTTATATTATATGTTTAGATTATAATAAAATAATAAGAAAACGATTATTTTATAAATTTTCACGCGAACAAAAATGTTAAGTGAACACATGAAATTCACTTAATTCAATTATTTTGCGAAAAAATGTTTTGATAACGTACATAGCAGAGGTATCCAGCCTCGTGTAGGGAGACACAGGAGTTGATTATATATTTTCTAAATATAACATTTCGAAAAACAGCATCTGCTGTATTTATTTTCTCATTTAATTTCGAGTTGTTTATTTGTTGTATTTTTGTACGTATTGAGTTGGAGTATGTTTATTTGTACGTATTGATATTCTACAAAATCTATACCAACACGTGAACAGTATGAACAGTGGGATACATAAAGGTGCATACAAAACAATCGTGATGTTGATGAAAAGAGTTGTGCACAATTTCTATGGTGTTTGGGGAATAACTTTCCTTATTAATCCATTATATTCAATAATTTTGATCACTCAATGCTTACTGTGTAAGACAAACATGCCCGCGTAGTGGCCCGTTTGGCCCGCGTGGCCCTTCATACAAATTTTTTTTTATTTAATTTTGTCTTTGCGATGAGCCAAAATCAAAGAACGCCTGCAGAAAACAACAACACAAGCCGCACTCGTTCAGTGTTCAGTACATTTTCAAGCGAACTCTACAAAAACAAATGCATGCAAATCCTGAATAAAAAAACGCACACTCGATGCTGAAGCTGATTGTCACGTTACTTGTGTGTCGAGAAATTTTGCATGACATGTGATTTTATTGTATTGAAATTGTTTTTTTTTTGTTTTGTTTGATTTTTGCGAAACGCAACGATGAGCAACATTTTGTGTTTTTTTTTTTGTTTTTTAAGCATTGGCCCGCGCTTAAAATTTCTTGGGTCCCACTGGTGTAAGGGGATATATTAACTTTGCCACTTGATTTTTAACGCCCATAAGGAGGTGTGGTAAGTATACGAGGGTTGCCTTTTAAATTAAACGAACACTTTTGCATTCGTTTTAATCAATTTTCGAGTTCCTCAAGTGATACAGTTGGGACATTTCTGAAAAAACCGGTTTTTTGCTTAGATGTGCTCCGTCCGCGGACATATTTTGTCGAGTTTTGCTCACTGAAATACTCAGGCAGTAAATTGCTGCTTTGTTTTTATGTGTTATTTTGTTGTCAATCCATGTCGAAAATCGTAAAAAATAATTAACCGAAGTTTTTCTTAGAATTGAATTGTTGTTGTTTTAAGCTTTCGTCTATTGCAACAAGAAAATGTTAAATTAAAAATGATTTCTTGCCCGCTGCAGGAATTGAACTCATATCCCTCGACTGATAGTTTAATGCTGTAACCATCAAACCAAAAGCCTCCGTTGGGTTACATCGCTGGTTCAATATGAAGTATTAACTACAGCTATGTTGCAGGAGATAACAATGATCTACAGGATTGTGTATTGACTATAAATCATTCATATCCTACAATAACTATTAGCCAATACACAAAACCACGAAGGATTGTGCATTGGCTATATAAACAATAGTACCAAAAAACAAAAATGTTGCTTCTGCTTACTACCAGAGGTCGCTAATGCTTAAAAATGAGCAATCTGTAAGTCAAGCAAGTTTTCGTGCTTATTTAATATGTTGCTTTACGTTCTAAGCAACAATGTTGCATCAAACTTGTTGAATGTTTGTCTTACAACTTTAGAGCAGCTGGCCTGCTGAAAAATTAAGCAACTCAAAAATTAAGTTGCTTACGCGGTAAGCATCGAAAATGTGCAGATACTTACAAGCAGAGTCATAAAATCATGCCCACGAGCTGTTCAGTTCTTTTATTCTGAATTCTTTTTTAGTTATTTTCAAAATAGTTCTATCAAATCTATGAATTTGCGAAAATGCTTCACTCTTCTCATGTGTCCAATGACGCACCTGTGTTTATTTTGCTTATATACAATTTTCAAACCACTGTAAACAACATAATAAGAGCATATACACAACAATATTGTGAGTTTATGCTGGAAAATGTAAAATTTTCGAATGGAACTGTCAGAATTCTTCTGGAAATGCCAAATGTTGTCGAAGCGCAAGACTTAAAAGGCAGTCCTCTTGGAAAAGTGTCTACATTCTTGATCAGCAGCACCATCTGAGCTGATTTAGCCATGTCCGTCTCCCTAGAATTTGAAAATAAGTCCGATGAAAACCAAGCCCACCTCCTATACAAAATGACTTTATCAAAATTGTACAATCTCTTCAAGTTCCACAAAAAGTAATCCAAGCGTTTTGATTTTGTACTTTAGCTTTGATTTTTACATCTTAGTGTTAAATTTATCAAAGACCACGCCGTCCTTCCTTATAAAGTTAAGTCATCGAATTGTTAAATCTCTAATATTTCGCAAGAATTAATCGAAACACTTGCAAATTTGCACCAGCAAACTCATACATAATTATAAATACGCACATTGATTTCCTATTAGACCACGCCTACTTCCCATGCCAAATGACTATTTACAAAAGGTAATATTTCTAGAAATTACATAAAGAAATATTGTAATATCTTGAAAATTAGAGCACTTAAGCTTTGATCTCAAATTAACACATATAATTTTGAAATGTATTTGAAATCAAATGAAACTATGCCTACTTCCCATACAAAGTGACGTCATCAAAAGAGCAAAACTTTCATAAACATATCAGAAAACAATATGTTGACTTGATCTTTCACACATAAGTTTTGAAATTCAGATAGTACATTGGGTTTAAAATTGAAGATAATTGAATAAAAATCATGCCTATCGCCCATATAAGCTGACGTCATCAATCAAATAAAAACTTTGTAAATTCGAATAGTTTATATTAAGCACTATTGTGCGCGTATTTAAACATCAGCGTAGTCGAAAATAATATTTTTCTGAAGATATTTAAATGATTTTAATTAAATAATTTTTAAAGGTAGATTTATGTGAGTACGTAATATATGTTATATAATATATATTTCTATATAAGAATAGAATAAATTTACTTCACTGTGTGTTAACTTGTAAAAGTTTTCACTTGAAAGCACACAAACAAACAAAGTTATCCTCATTCATGATGGCATCCAAACACTTTAAAATCAACAAGCATCAAAATCAACAAAGTTATTTTGTTAAACATCAACATCAACAGCAACAAGAACAACAACAACAACAACAACAACAACAACAACAACAACAACAACAACAAAAACAACAACAACAACAACAACAACAACAACAACAACAACAACAACAACAAAAACACTAAGGCAATGCTATGCCAGATTTTGAAGCGTTGTAAGGACTCTAGGATTTATATTTTGGAGGCCTGTTTTAACATATTTACAAAAAGTACTTTTGGAAGTGTTTACTTTCTTAAACTCTTTTCCATCTTTTTCATTTCAGTTTCTGATTTATTTTTTAGGTAACAATGGTCAGATATTCGATAAAAAGTCAAAATCGTTTTTTTTTTCGATTAATCAAAAAATTATGACAGTCTATCTAGTCTGTCTATTATGATTTACTCTATACAGAGACGTTGTTGTTGTTGTTGGTTGTTGCCTTCATTGTCTTCATGTTGTCTTGTTGTCAACATACTTGCCCTAAAGCGCAAATTTGTTTCAATTTAAAAAAATGTTTATTAAAAACTTCTGCAACATAAAAATAAGAACTAAGATGTCTAATGAAGAAATTATAACTTTCACTGTTTGAATATATCCGTAACTGTTCATTGTTTAAGGTAAAAAATAATTTTTTAAGGAATATTTTTCGTTAATACAATTAAAAATTCCCTTACAGAAAATATTGAAAATTTTGAATAAAAATTTAAAATTTTACTTAGAGCTAAAATCTTCTTTAAGTACCTTTCATTATTTTTAGTTAAATTAACAGTTATTTGGAATCAACGCTTATTTGGAAAATTTCAAGTGTTTAAATTAATTATGTGGAGTTTAAAAAGATTTTACCATTTTGAATTCGTCACTTCGTGTTAGGCGCGGTGTTAGGCACGGTTTTAATTCGATTCGAAATTTCATATCTAGACTGCGTATTTGACACGTGCGTGCAAAATTTCAAGGTTTTAGATTAGTTTTTGTAGAATTTTTAGACATTTTACCATTTTGATTAATAACTTTGAGTGGAAGGTAGATGTGATTTTCTTCCGATTTGCCTTGTTTTTTTAACTTGATCTTCCTTGTTTAGAAATAAGTTTAGATATCAAATGTCATCAAAAAAATTACGATTGTAATCTTGATGACGAACAGACCTACAGACGTTTAGACAGACAAACAGACGGTCATGGGGAAATCAACTCAGCTATACTGTTGATAATGGAGTGACAAACTTAATAAATCCCACCATTGTGCTTTTTTGCTTCGATTTCAAATTCTTATAAAAAGGAGAAAAAATCTGCTTTACCAAAATATATAAAAACAAAAATTATAAAAATTTTAATGTTTTGTTGCTACGAAATATAAATATACCGTAATCAGTCCTAAAAGAACCTAAAACATTTTTTGTGCGACTTCCACCGCTAAAAAGAATTCAATTAAATACTAAGACTTACCTATTGTTGAGCTTGAGGTCAAGTATGTTGATAAAGAAAACAACTAACAACAACAACAATTTTGTATATAGTAAATTCACACAGCATACTAGACAGCTGTTTTGCTGACCGTATACATTTCTTAAAAATTATAAATAAAAACCTTATAGCAAGAATTTATACACAATAATGCATTGCGTCATTAGCCGAGCGAGTTCTCACACGATTAAGGTGAAGACAGTTTTTAATAAAAAAAAAATAATAATAAGTTTGCTGTTTCATAGATACACCTACCCAGGTTTTGACGTGACAACGTATCTATATCTTTGTTCTTATTTTTGTCTCTATTCTTGTCTCCTTTGTTCATAAACTTTTTTTCTTTCCCCATCCTTATTCTTTTTCTTAAATTTGTTATTATAATTATCAAATTTCTTGTCCAAACTCTTGATTTAATCTTTGCCCAAATTCCTGAATTCATCACTATTCCAATCCCTTTCCTAATCCTTATCCAAATACTTTTCTGAATCTTTTTCATAAATCTTGTCTTTAGTGTGTCCAAATTGTAGTTCTATGCCTTGTACCAAAGCTTGCCGAAATTCTTTTTTTTTCAATTTTCGGAAATATTGTCTTAAGCGTGTCTAAATCTTTGTCCTTATCCCTGTTCCAATCCTTATTATAAGCTTTTCCCCAATACTTGTCTGAATTCTTATCCTAGCCCTTGTCCAATTCCATGCTCTAATCTTTTTCCCTCTCTTATCCTTTTCCTGATCCTAATCTTTGTCCGTTTCCCACATCCTTTTTCTAATTCTTGCCCCCATCTTTGTCAAAATCATTGCCTTATTTTTGTTTTAATTTATTTTATTTTTTATTTTTATTTTTGCTTTTGCTATTCTATGTAGTACAATTAGGTTACTTCAGGGATTTCCCTAAGAAGCCTCGTTACGACATTAATTTTTTTCATCATATGACCGAAAGCCTCAGCTTTTATAAAATGTTACTAATACACTAAAAAAAAAAAATATTAAATTTATCCAAAAAATTTTTTAATATATCCAAAAAGCGAGTCATTTTTGTACCAAATACGCATTTGCATAAATCGACTACGTAAATATTTAAAATTCATTTAAAAACTTTTTTAATTAAATAAAATATTAAAATATTTAAACAGAAATAATAAACAAAATATATTAAAATTATGCACGAATTTTTTTAAATATCTTTCAAAAATTTACAATTTGAAAATAAAACTATCACTTCTTAAGGAAATTTATATAAAAAATATTGAAATTAAAAAACAATATATTCAAATATTTCTCACGAGCTGCGTCCATTAATGCCATTAGCATGGTTACCTTATTTTCTTTTTTCGTTCCTTAATATTATATTATTTTTGACAGTCGGTGCAATATTATGGCACCAAATGTCAAAAGTAGTATAAAACTATAGAACGAAAAATTATGAAAAAATAATAAAGCAGAATATGCAGGCAAATGACAATCGGTGCGACACATTCGTGGGAAAATTTCGAGCTGTCACTGCACCCTACATAATTGCATTATTTCAGTACGCAATCGCTCATACGTACGGCCAAATATTCCTGTTATATTACTCTTGCAACAAAAACGAAATGAGAACTATAAGAAACCTGCAACTGCAGAAATAAACTGCAGGAACAGAGTGCGATGCTGTTGCTGCTTGTCGGTATATGTGTGTACGTGTGCGATGCTGTTGCTGCTTGTCGGCTATTTCAGCTGTATGGAATATGTGTGTAGGTGTGTGGTATAAATAAAATTTAAATGCGGGAAACAAACGAGTTGTAAGGAAAATATTTGATTTATCCACGTAAATATTTAAATAAAATTGATACTCAGCCGTGGATAATGTTAATATGCATTATTTCCCTTAGTGTAGTCACGAATTTATTATTCCATGCGAAGTTTTTTCATTGTTGTTGCATTTTTACTGCATTAAGCGGTTGCTCGTGGTGTCGTGGGCCCACAAACAAAATTTTCTAATTATTATGGTGACGTCAAAGAACCTTTTTTTTTTTTTTGCTTTCGTTAAATACAATTTTTCGTAGCACTTCTGCTCAGTGAGTAATAATTCCATGAATCAATATTGTATTTTTTTTTTGCATAAGCTACTATTTCCACGACCTGACGACGTCAAATTCTTTTATTTTTGTCGTAAGGCCAAGTATGAAGCCCTCATTTCTGTTGTTTAATAAATATTTACTGCGCCGCATATACTCACTGAGTAAAGCGCTGATTATAATAGACGGAACGGAACGTTGGGATATGTCACTTTGCAATCTATTACATGAGTTTCTTATATGCGTGGTTATAATAAGACTGAGGGGTCGTTCATAAACTACGTTACCAATTTAGGGGGTGGAGGGGTTTCAAAATGTACTACCATAAGTAACGATAGGGGGGGAGGGGGTCTCACATATAGTAACGTGATCAAAAATAAGAGAAACTTGAAAAAATTTAAATCCTGAAATCAGTTCAAGATTCTGTCCTATATTTGTATTGCGGCTTGTATTTCGTTTCAAAAACATCAATGAATTCCCATAAGTGAGTTTTATTTAATTTAAAATAAATTGGTATAAAAAGTACATACTATTTAAATAAAACAATTTTAAGGAAGCATACTTATAAAAACACTGAACTTGTTGCTGCACAGGTGCAGCCTTTACGGGTATTCTCTCAAACACCAGGGGAATTTCTTGGCATAAAAAATGAGGATACACTTGGATGGGTCAACATAGAATCCGTTGAAGAATTCTATTTCGAAGAGCCCCAAAGTTTCCAGCTTCTTCAATTCCAGTGATTGATACACTCAGAAAAAAAAACATTGGTAAAATCAAAATTTTTCATTGGTATATCTGCCAATTTTACATTTTGTTTCATGCTCAAAAGTTTATTCTTTTGTATTGAAATGGCTGAAGCTATTGTTTTAAAAAATGTCCCCTTTTCAATCAATATGTAAAAGTTTTGAAAAAAATGTTGGAACAAAATGGGTTATTGTATAATCAAATACTACAAAATGTTTTTTTTTTTAATTTTAAAATGTTGATTTAATATCGTGTAGCTTTTTGAAATAAAATGTTACAAATGTAAAAACAAAATTGTTCAGGTTTAAGCAAGCGCCATACTTACAACACAATAATTCGTAGATTTCTTGCAAGTCACATTCCAGTAGCAAATCTTGCAGTGACTCCATCATTTATTTTTTTTTATTTTCCACTTTACTTTTGCTCTAACTGTTTTTTCTGGAAAACACACGAACGAACGAATCGAAGAAAAAAAGATGCAACAAAACCAATGCTTGCTTACAATTTTACAAGTTTTAACTTTTGATTGACGTATTTACATTTCATCTTTATATGCATTGAAAAATTTATCATTTGTTTTCAAATGTTTTCAAAGGTTTTATTTTAAGAATTTTTAACATTTTGAATCAACATTTTACAGTTTTTGAGTAAACATTTTTATTTGTTATTTCAAAAGTTTTATTTTTTGAAACAAAAGTTTTTACTTTAATTTCAAAATTTTTATGGTAAAATCAAAAGTTTTTATGTCAAAATGTTAAAATGTTGATTTCAAATGCGGATTTTTTTCTGAGTGTAGCATCGTCTCTTGGATTCAAGATGGAATAGTTTTTATCGATGAAAACAATGGATTTTAAACATTTTTTCGTAAAATTATCTAGTCATGATAGCACACCTACCAAGAGCTAGTCAAGGTAATAATATTTTTAATATATTTTTATTATACATATATTATAAAATATATTATATTTTATTATATATTTAATATATTTTCAAATATTTTTTCATCAATTCATTTTTTTATTTCATATACTACGTTACTTTATGGGGTGTGGGGAGGGGTTTTGAAATGCACTACGAAGAGTATCGGAGGGGGAGGGGGGTTAAAAAAGAGTTGAAAATCGGTAACGTAGTTTATGAACGAGCCCTGAATGGATCGCGAAATTAAAATCTATAGTCTTTTGATTTTTCTGTTGCGTTACGTGACACTTGACACCGTTACGTTCCGTCTATTATAATCAGCGCTTAATAATTTCATGCAACGCCGTTATATGATTTTTAATTCATGACGACGTTATGAATTTTTTGTGAATTGAATGAATTATGAATTGAACCTCGTAGGCATAGCGCGTTATAATTCTATGTAACAAATTCGAAGTTTCGTTGCTTAGGCAGCTTGCTCCGCTTCTAGTCAACATTTTTTTTTTTTTGTCATAAAGTCATAAAATTAATCTTTACTGGCGTATCATTACTTTTATCATAACAACTATACTCATTGAGGAGTAACTCCATGTGCAAATTAAAGGTATCTGGTGCGCAAAAGTTGTGAATAGGAAATTTTTAAAATTCGAGAATTTTTTTAGTGGAACAGTGTTCAGATATCGGTCAATATTTTGGGAATTTTTCACAAAAATCGTCATTGCATTGAATTGAAAAAATCTTTTCGTGATTCAATCATTTCGAAATCCTTTTGGATTTAAGATTTTCTTGAATCTAACTCCCAGAATATTACTGTTGAAGAACATTTTGCTTTCACCCGAATAAAACGATCCATCTTATTATATAGGTATAAGGTTAGAGATAAAGTTATATGGGAAAAGTTATATAGTAATTTTAAGTAATCCATTCCTAAACCGCCCACTGAGCAATTCATCTTTTATTTTTACACAGAAAAAAAAAATGTTTTAAAATTGACGACAATTGTTATTAATTTCACGAATTTTGTGTTTATAGCTTGCAATAAATTTTGTCAAAGTAAGAGCAAATGTGTTTAAAACTTTTGAAGAACATATGAAAAAAATGCAAATTATGAACACATTTTTTGAATACATTGTGTTCAATTTTAAGCTAATGTTTTTTTTCAGTGTAGGTACTCTTGTATTAATCATCATCGGCATTGTGAAAAATTTTGAATAAATCGGAAAAAATAACACTGAATTGATTAAAAATAACACAATGAAACGATAGCGGTCTCTTTGTAACCATTATTTATTTTCAAATAAATGAACCCAAGAAGGAAAGTAGATAGAATAAAATCCTTAAGAAAAAAAAATTTCTTTTACATTATGACGATCTTGGAGCAATAAACTTCTTTATACCTTATAATTCGGAGCTTCAATACTCCATCCTCTAATAAGTTGCCATTATGTTATTCGAATAGCAACAGGATGTAAGCATTCACTTGACACAAAAGCAGACATCATCATAGATGAATAAAAGGAAATGGGCGGTTACTACTTACGTTACATACGTTCAACGTCAAAGAAAGTTCATGAGTAGAAAGTCACAAGATAGACGCACTCCATACCATAAGTTTACCATAAATACCATAAATGGAAGTGTGATCTAGTGTGTATGCATGTACGTATGTAACTTGAAAAACGACACACATAATTGCTTGACAAACTCAATGAATGAAACAGTATTTTTGATATACATATGTAGCAGGGTTGCCAGCTCTCAGTGAAGTTAAGCTGGAATGTTTAATTAAATAATTTTGAAAAATATATAGATTCAATATTAAGAAACCTTTAATTTTAACAAAATATAATTAAAATATATGAAAAAAAAAATAAATGCGAACTTAATTTTGTGGATTGTTTGGTATTTTAGTTTATAACAATTTTTAAATTTTATTTAAAATAGGTATATATAGGTATTAATTTAAATTTTAATACCTAGTAACATTATGTTTAGTAAACTTACTCAATTTCGTTGTGCGATAATCATTCGTTAACATAACCAACCAAAATAAATAAACTGAAGTGTGAAAATACGGACTGAAAAAAAAAACATAAAAAATACATGCAGGCAACCACACATTAACTGTGTATCCTTTAAGTCACACACTCACACTTGATACCATGCAAATTATTATAATGGACAGCAGAATCAACAAGAAAGAAAACAAATGAAAAAAAAAAACAAAAAATAAAGGAAGAAAAGTTTATTGTAGGAAATGAGCATACCATGTGCTTGGCTTGGTGCCTGGTATTGTTTGCTTGGTTGCGGTGAATGTGTGAATGCATGATATTTATCTATGTGCGAGATAAGCAAGTGCGGCGGTGTATGTGTGCAAGCTGCATGGCTAAAGCACTTTACTTTGAATAATTGTAAAAGGATGCTATAAAAAAAAAGCGTTAATAAAAAAACTTAATCTGCCAAGCATAGAGTTCAGCGTGTTAAAAATACACAGCAAATATGATACATATCTATGTTTCATATGGTTGCTTCCATGTCAAATATTTCATTATCCTAAGTCTTTTCTGATTTTAAGATTTTAAAAGAAAGAGATGCAGAAGATGCAATTTCTCGGAATTAAATAAAGTTCAGGACTTACCTGACTGCCTCACTGCCTGACACACTGAAGCGGTACGTTAGTTAAGATATGTAGATGGGGCTAATGAACAGTGCTGGGATGTATACAGCCGTATGACACCGAAAAAAGTTTTTTACCTCACACAAAAATGTTTCCCCCATCTTCTTCTGCTTCTTCCAATCCCCAAAACACTCCTAGATCACGTTTTTTGGTACAGCTTTGAGCTCTTTCAATTGTCCACTTTTAATGTAATCTTTACTTGCAAAATGCTGACCCTTCAAGGTTCTTTTTATTTTTGGAAACAGATAAAAGTGAAAGGGGACATTTCTGTCGAATATGGAGGCTGAGACATGACAGTGCTGTTTTTTACCATAAATGCACTATGTGTTGGTCGAAATTTAACACATTTGGAACCGAAGAGTTAATTGATATGCCAACATCCTCAATAACTTTTCTAATTGTGATTCGACGATCATTTATAATAAATTTGTTATCTTACCGTCGACGCCGTGAATTAATTCCGATGTATTGGAATATTGTTTTCCTGGTACGTAAACTTTATGATCGAGCCATCCCCATACATTTTCTATTATGTTTATGTCAGGTGAATAAGGTGGCCACTGATCCATGACTTTACCACATGAGCAGTGTGGATAGGGGCATTGCCATGTTGAAAATGCCATGGTAAATTACCAAACAAATTTTTTGTAAGTGTTGGCATTAATATTTGCTGTCTTCAGCTGTAACTCGCGCATACCAAAGTAGGAGATGACACCCTACACCATTACACCCCCCCCCCCACCCGACTATGAAGGCGATTCAACTGGTGTTCCTCCTTGCGATGATCATGGAAGTAATAATTGTAGCCGTCTGGACCTTCCAAATTAAATTTATTTTTATCCGAAAAGACAACGTAGTGCCAATCTGAAGTCCATGTCATGTGCTCACGTGCGAAATTCAGGCAAGTTTCCTTGCGAGCCCAAGTGGGGGTTTTTTCTTCAACTTCTGTTTTTTCAAATGTGGAGTATTTTTTATCACTCTTTGGATTGTATATAAGCTGGCTTTAACGCCAACATTTGTCCTGATCTTTGCGGCTGAGTCATGAGAGTTCGATGCTTCTCTCAAAATAGCTTTCTTATTAACGTTCGAAATCACTTTATTATTACCTCCCTGAAAATTTTTACCATATCCCGACTTATTGCGCAGAAATGAGGTTATGACTTTACGACTTCTACCGATTTTTTTCGAAATTTCGCTTGTGGGCAATTTTGACTGCTCATAAACTTCAATTCTCGATTTTTCTTCTACAGAAAGGGATTTTCCTTTACATATATTGATATTAATGTGGCGTCCGTGGCGTAGTTGGTTAAAGTGCGTGGCCGCTATGTCAAAGAACTTTGGAAACCCAGGTTCGAAACCCAGCAGCGACAGAAAATTATTTCAATTAAAATAATTGTTCTGTACGGCCGCCACCTCTCTGCAGACAATGGCAAACCTCAGAGAGTAATCAAAATGCCATGTAAAGCTTCTTGAGAACGAGAACATTCTGTTCATCGCCGTTCGGAGTCGGCGTTAAGCATGTAGGTCCGGTTCTCGGTCAATTGTGTACAAACTTAATAACACGCACAACACAATTGATCATAAGAAGCTAGGTCAAAGTCCTTTCAAGGGCTGAAATGGCCAGTTATTTATTTATTTTTATATTGATATTAATAGACCACTTAAGCAGAAAAACAAATTTCGTGGTCATACGCTTTCATATATTGAAAAATCTAAACAGAATTTACATGTGCTAATCCGTGCGAATGAGCTGCAATACCGATCCGCACTCGTTATTCCTAAAACTATTTACTCGTAAATTACAACAGCTGTTCATCTACCAAAACTGAACAAAAATAAAATTACGAGTGAAATGCAAATAAAAAATATAAAAAGTGGTTTTAATAAACAAAAAGACAATTAAAAGTAAACTTAAGAGAACCATCTATTGCTTAAACGTGAGTGCAACATTGTTCCGTCATAATGGAGCTCTAAGCGAGTGTTCTGCTACACCTTGCAGTTCAGAAGAGCTGTCAGGACACATCGCAGTAGCTCTTGTTGGTGATGATGTTTTTTTAATGTTTTTTAAGTGTTACGTGGGTCCTAAATTATCTGGCTCTAAACCAGTGGTGTTCACATGCATACTACTACAATTTTTGACTTTTGTGCTTGTGTTTGTAGCTCTCTTGTTCTCTGCACTGACAAAAATGTTTGTGCAGGTCAGTGATGTGATTCTGATTTAGTAAAAAATCCCAAGCACATCCCGATTTAGACCTTTTTATCCCACCAAAATGACACGAAAAACCCACAAAAAATCCCACCCAAATATTTATACCAATAACGATTTTTTTATGCAATTTTTGAAAAGAAATAATTATGGCCACCTGCTGAACAGGCCCACCTACTACTGAACGCTGTGAGTTCTGACGTCTGTATGATGCGCCAATGTGTAAAGTGTGCAGTAACATCTCATTGAATGTTCACTTTTGATAAATCATTGAGATGAATGCGCGTGCTGCTTTAGCTGCAAAATAAAATATTCGAATAAAACGAAGCTGAGCAAACATAGGTTATCTCTATTTAGTGAATTTCAGAGTGTTTCTTATCGATAAAAAAAGGAGAATATGGGTAGAATTCTATATTTAATGTTTATTTTTCACAATTTGACGAGCAATCGAACAATATTGAGAAATGGGAAAAAAAATTTCACGTCATGTCATGATGGCCACCTACTGAACAAAACGTTGGCCCACCTTCCGAAAAGATTTGCAGTAAAAAATTGTCATTTATATGATTGAAAATAGTGTTTGCAATTAGTTAAATTAGTTTTCGTGATTCTCGTCCACGTTCAGATAAAATTTTAGAATGCCGTCGCCTAAAAAAAGTGAAAAGAAGAACGAATATAAATTCTGATTCGATGGATGAGCCATCAAAGAAATTTAAGTCTCTATTGTTTAAAGTTCAGTGAGTCATTGTAAACTATTGATAGAATTAACTTTTTATAAACTCTCAAAAACAAGTGTTTTTACTTCATTTTCTAATTGTTTTCAACGATTTGTTTTATGTGTTCAGTAACTGGGCCGAATTTTTCAGCGGTCGATTTCGAGACTTTTGCTAGATCGATTGCCAAAATTATATTTTTTGGAAATTTTAAATTCTGATTAAAATTCTTGTTAGTTATTTAACTTAGCTTCCAAATGAAACCAAGAGCTCTGAAAAATTGTGTTTTAAACCAAAGGTATAGCCTCCAAACAAAACGTTTTTAGTAGGTGGGCATCCTCCCCTACATTTTTTAACATTATAATAATTTTATAGTTTAATGATGTACATAATAAAGTTTTTCAATAAATATAACAAATTTTCCACTGAAAAAAAAAATACGAAAAGTTAAACACTGCGTTTTTTATAAAAACTCACTCAGGTGTATGATAAATAAATAAAAATTAACTGGCCATTTCAGCCCTTGAAAGGACTTTGACCTAGCTTCTTATGATCAATTGTGTTGTGCGTGTTATTAAGTTTGTACACAATTGACCGAGAAAGGGACCTACATGTTTAACGCCGACTCCGAACGGCGATGAACGTAATGTTCTTATTCTCAAGAATCTTTTCATGACATTTGATTACTCTCTGAGGTTTGCCATTGTCTGCAGAGAGGTGGCGGCCGTACAGAAAAATTATTTTGATTCAAATAATTTTCTGTCGCTGCTGGGGTTCGAACCTGGGTCTCCAGGTTCTTTGACATAGCGGCCACGCACTTTAACCAACTACGCCACGGACGCCACAACTGTTAGATAGCATTGGTAAAAAGACAACTTTTCAAAGAGGTATTTGGCACAGTTAGGTCATAAAGGCAGTTGAGATGTTATTTCTCGACAAAAAAACCTACCCATCATAAAAAACTTAAGCGATGGGATACTTTGTTACATTTACGGATTTATTATTTTCTGCGTGCTATAACAAGTACCACTAAGGAAAAGGTCAAGAGCTGATTGAACTGTTCATCAACATTGATTTGAGTCATACCATATTTTTACCATATTTTGACCATATTTTTCAAAAACTCAAACAATTTACGATCTATGATTTAGCATCGAAGAAGTTGTGAAGTTCTAAATTTCACGATAACTTAAAAACTCAAAGTTGAAATAAAATTCTAATTCCAAGTTCTTTTGTGGGAAAAGAACCAATAGTGCATAAATCTTTTTAATTGCAAATTAAAATATAGAGTATTTTATTTTCAATAAGCAGATATCTTGACCCTATTGGTAACATTTTAATGGGTGTCTCGTTGCAGTATTTAATAGATAGTCTTGGGTTTTACAAACATCACGTCGATAGGTTTTTAAACACTCTTAAAAATCAAACACAAGCAGATGCAATGCAGTTTCATTAGGTAAGAGCGAGATAGCGAAGAAAAATAGAAGTTGGTAGTTATAAGAAGAACCGCACATTTTAAACAGATTTATTTTGCATTAAGTTCTTATCTTCTCAACTTTCTACACCACGACACCAACTCCCTATCCTTCTCCTACTCCGCCTAGCACCTCAACTTCATCTAGCTAGCTCAGCATAGGCTGCAGCATACTGCATCCGGTATCCTGAATGCTGCTTCCTGCCATGCATACACATCCTTTCTATGCAAAAGCACTTAATTTGAGTGAGTCGCATGTGGATCTCACTTCAAGTTGCAATAATTTTTGTTTTATTTTATTTTTTTTTTTAGCTCTGCTGCAGTCTCACAGCTTCAATTTGTTTTTTTTTCGTTTTTTTTTTTTGCTTTCTTATATCTTGCTTTCTCGCTCCTCATTTATTTGACTTTTTCTTTGGGATACGCTTTGTTGGGAAACAAGCAGTCTTGTCTATGCTATTTGGTATGAATGAGTGCAAGTGCTCTTGTGAAGCCGCCAGTGTTTGTATGAGCTAGTGTGTGTTTCAGTGTGTGCTTGTGTGTGTGTGTGTGTAACATATGGTGGTTTATATTGTTGCAGCTGTTTGTACGTTTTTAAGCAGACACTTTTGTCTGTTTTTTATATACATCGTGTGTGTGGGTGAGTGTGTGTGTGTTTTTATTAAGCTTTGTGTATGTGTCGTTGTGTGCGTCACATATTGCGGTTCAGTAAAACGTTTTAATGCGGTTTTACTGAGTCCCGCGCATGCAATTTAGATAAATTATAATTTTTAATGAAGTGTTTATGATGCACTTATTCCAGGCAGTACTGGAGGATAAGGCAAGTACCACAATTTCATTTGTATTTTTTTTTTAATTTTTATTTTTTTTTTTTTTTATTTTGCTTAATCCTAAATGAGTGCTTATTTTAGAATATTGTTAATGAGGTTAGAGAAGAGTTTGTTCGATACAGTCGATGTTATTCAGTATAATACGTGGCTTTATTATTTCGGTTGAAGTTGCGCCGAAACGTATCTGACTAAATTTATTCTCAGAATTGGAAATAATTAATTATTTCAATTAAATATGTGAATATTCAAAATTTGAGAGAAACAAACCAGATTTTTCTTATGATATGATGAAGTGTCTGTTTAACTGCTCTCTTTTATCTTAATGACAGAATTCTAAGGGACTCTGCTGCTGTTCCTTTCAAATAAATGAATACAACACTTAATCGATTAGCATACATAACGCATACATATGTTATCGATCAAAAGTTTCTATCGTGCTTCTTTGTTTTTTAATTATTATGAAACGCTTTTTCAATTGGTTTCTTTTCTTAATGCTTACTTACAAAGATCTAAACAACAACAACACTTATCGGTTCTTAACCCCATTTAATTTGCATTTGAAAAAAGTCCTTATTTTCCATTCAACTGCATCCATGATTCGATTGATTCAAATTGAATTGAAACCGTTTTTTCGTACGTGTTTCTTGCACTTCATCTCAACTGGGGCATTTTAACCCTCCCATTTTATTTTTGTTTTTGTTTTGCTTCTGTTATGCGTGAGCGAGCGAAAAATCTTTTGTTTTTTTTTTTTTGGTTTTTTGTTTTTCAGTTACTTTTCAATGCATTGCAAAGCGTTAGGAAAGAATGTTCATATGTATATTGACATCGGAATCGGATTAAGTCGATCCAGTTTCATTCATTCATTGTATTTAGGAATTCTTGCATTACAAAGTCATTGTTGAATTTTTACTATCTTTTGATTTTATTTCTTATAAAATTTCACCATTGCCAATTAACGAAATTATAATTGAAATGTCGTTTTGTTTTTTTGTTTTTTTCATGACGTTACGTTTTACCGTAAGCAAGTTTCCAAAAAAGTTGAAAGGGGCATTTTTTCAAAATACATCGGTGTTGTATATAATTGTTCCTCACTCAGTGAAGGTGCTATGATAAAAATAATGGTACAACAGTTAGTGTTAATCCTTTGAATTTATGACAAAAACAAAACAAAAATAAAAGATGTCATCAAGAATCGGAGGCAGCTGCTTAAGCAACGAAAGTGAAAATTAGTTACATGGAATTATAACACGGTTTATATAGGGGCTACGGTAAAAATATTACATTCCAGGAGAGTTTAGTTTTAAGCCCTCTTTATAAAAATAGACAAATAATTCAAGACTTCATGAGACCGCGGAGAAGGCTGCTGCAATATCGAAAATTCAACAACCATGCAATGGCGTTGCATGGAATTATGAAATTTAAAAAACAGCAACAGCAACCTTATAACAAAAATAAAAAAAGAAATTATGCCTTCATTAGGTCGCGTAGGTAGTAACTTATGCAACAAAAATGCAATATTATTGCATGGAATTAGTACTCGGTTACTAGGGGTGCTATGATTAATTCATTTCACGACAGCAAAGATTGGTTCTTTGGCCTCATGTCGAAAATAAAACAAAAAAGTTGGAAGCCATGAAAAAACATTGCATGAAATTAAAACTACGTGACCATTGGCGCTTCGGAAAATTTAATCCGAATTTGTTTTGTTTAAAATGTTTATTGTAAAAAATATAAGTGCAATATATATGTTTCATGGTGTAATGTAAAAATTATAAAAATTAATAAAATAATCCCCTGAAGAAGGAAGGAATAACTTCCGAAACGTTGGGAAAAAATTTTTAAAATTTAATTTTAAAAAAAACCACTTGACCAAAAAAGCCTGCAAATGACAACAAATTTTTGATTTTTGTCCACTACACGATATACTGTGCTACAAGACGTCATCATTTCTTATGAAGAATTTCCTTGCAAAACATGTCTAACCAAAACTCCAACACATTTATACAATTTTCAATCAAAACCCACACAAACGAATCTATTTGTTATTTGTTAATGCATGTGAGATATTGACGATTTAACAATCATGATGACCTATCATTATTTATACTGTCCGCGGCAAAATGTTGGCATTTATAAATGTTCGTCAAATTAAAATTTTCTCTGAATGTTTTTTACTTAGAAACTTAGAACCATTATTCTCTAAGTGTAAAAATGGCATGCAATTGGGCTCTCTTTTTCAAGTGCAAAATGATAAGATATTCCGATATTTTACAAAATATGCAGAAAATGTTACGATAAAATAATAGCACATTCGTATGAAATGAAGTTAATAATAGTGTATAAGCCGCGAAATGAAGAATATTCGTTTTAAAGAGTTCATTAACCATTAATGACAACGTATGATATATCATACGCTATGAAATTTTATTTTTTTTTTTCGTATTTTCGTATTTTTCGAAAAATCCACCGACAATGTACAACTTTTGATTTCGACAATGTGAGAAAGCTAAAGTATGCTTTTGCAAAAAAGCACTGAAGTTGACGCCAAAAGCTCTTTTGCTTACATTTTTCGCGCCAGTTTTGTGCAGAATGATGAGCCCATCGAGCTCTGGTAGTGAGCATTAATGGGTTAAGTACAACGTGGTAGTAAATATTATAAGCAAATAACAATAATAACGCTTATTTTAGGGGCGCGAAAAATAACTTAACAGCAAGTTGATTTACATCATTAAAATCAATAAAATCGCAAAAAAAAAAACTAAATAGATGTCGTAAAGTGGACGACTAAGAGCGGTTACACACTGGGATGAGCGTGCCATATTACGCTTAGGTCGAATTCCAACTTCACTACCAGGAAAATCGCAGAAACAGCTGGAGTAAAAACACGTGTCCGAATTGTGCAAAGGATTCTTAAAAAATTGACAATAATTAAACACAAAAAATTGCAAAGAGGACCGCCACTTAAATCAAAACATTGATAAACACGGTCATGTCGATCGGAAAATTTTTAAAAGAAAAAGAGAAATATTAGGTGATGGCTCAATTCTGACCTCGGACTTGGATTCTTCACAGAAAAGTTTTTCGGAAATGACCTCCAGATGTTCAAAAGAAAAGCTGGGTAGGTGCCTTAATTCTGAGCCTGCAGTCGTAAGATTATGGTTTCAGGAACTAGGTTTTTACATTAGTAGAAAACTATAATAAGTGACAGTCAAGTTGAGTTTTTCGGTCATATAATAAAAATAAACAAATAAAATTATGGCCACATCAGGCCTCTCAGAGAACCACTTAAGTATCAAAAGTTAAAGCTAAAGCAAAAGTAAACAGAAAAACAAAGGAAAGGAAAGATAAAAATAAAATTAAAATTGAGTATTATTAGAACAATCAGAGTATAAATTTATTATTTGGAATCAGAAAAAGTATGAGGGCAAGGGTTTAGACAATGAGTAGGACCAGGATTGCACACGAATTAGGAAAAGGATTCACACAAGTATTGAAAAAATAACTAGGACAAGGATTAGGACAAAGATTTACGCGCACTTAAAACAATTTAGGACAACATTGTGAAAAGTATAAGGACAAGGATTGGGACAAGGATTTGGATACACAAAGGACAAAATTTCGGAAAGAGATTGGGAAAGTAAGTGTGACTAGTGTTATTAAAAGTTTTACAAGAATAAGTTCAGAAATATTAAATATACAAGAATAAGATCAGAAATTGGACATGAATCAAAACAACAATTTGAACATGGAGCCATAATATTGTATTTTTTACTTTAAAACAAGTTTATTGGAAAAAAAATCTTTAATAAAACTAAAATCGTTATATCTGAAAAACATCAAAAAATTTAGTAAACATTTCAACAAGTATAATAAGGATATCAAACTACCTTTTCAATGATACCAGCTGTGATGAAATATCTTTGAAAATTGCAGAGGTAGCACATTTTTAAGATTGAACTTTTAACAGCTATATCTTCTAAATCAAAAGAGAACTACACTTTTTTTCACAATCTTTTTAAACGCTTCAATAATTTTAAATCATTTCAAAATATTTGAAGAAACAAAAACATAAAAGTTTCAATTTGCACTTGAATTATCCCTCACAAAATATTTGATCAATACTGTTTATAGGAGGCTTTGTTTTGACAATGTTTATATTATTTCAAGAAAATGGACCAAGTACATACAAAGTAAATTCTTATTGTTTTATTAATATGTATTATATATTATTATACATTTATAATCATTTATTTGAGTTGACGAGAAAAATATGAGCGAACAACACAGGTTCAGATGGATTTCTACATACAAAAGTCACTGTCAACATCTCTTATGGTATTCAAGGTATATTAAGGAAGGTAGAGTTAGTAGTTGAAATTCTCTCTTGTGGTGGGTACAGCACCTGTCAAAATCGGCCATTGAACGAATAAAAGCAAAATATAAAAAATAATAACATTTTCCAATTTGACTTGTGTTGTTGATGAAAATTATTTAAGCGATTTAATGCCCGGAAGTTGTGCAATTTCTAAGAAGCCTTTTTAAAAAGAAAATGGCTCGTCTTTTAGTGTGCCTCTTAATGAAGCAAGACGCAATAGCTGGAACGTTGCTTGTTCCACAACATTTTCCCAAAAAGCACGGGTCTGCGAAAAGCATTTTTATGAAACGAATTTTATAAATCCTCCGGGGAATAATTGCGGTCCACTCCGGTTACAGCCAGGAGCAGTGCCTTCCTTAGTGTTATTTTACCTTCACGATAAATACTAAAAATAAACATTCAGCATGCACAAAAATGAAAACTATGAATTTTAACACATATGACAGTTTTCTATTCACTGTTTTTTTTTTACGCTCTTCTTATGTTTGACAGCTACTGTACCCACCACTCCGAGACGAGACTACCTTGTTGAATATACCTTGATGGTATTGACAACTGTGTCAAGAAAAAACTTTTAGAATTGAACGAGAATTGGAAATGTTGACAGTTGTGAATATATTTACTATTGTAAATATGTTGAACTTTGTCAACTCATTGGAATAGGTCTGTAAGTTTGAAAATTGTCACAATCAAAAGCAAACTCCGACTACTTCCCATATTCCCCAATTCCTTCCTAAATTCTACAAAAACTAATACAAGAGGTTGGTTTTTCGCGCAAAAACAAATCACAACCAGCTGAAAACTACGTCTACCTCATATACAAGACCCTTCATAAATTAACAAAAAAAAAAAAAAAAACAAAAAATATTGAATTGACTTCATATTTTCTGATATTTAAAACGAACTTGGAGTTTAAAATTTAGAAAAATTAAACTAACCCTATCCCTATCCCTAATCAAAGTAAAGTCATAAAAATAACATAGCCTACATAATTCGAATAAACTTCTACACTCCTCAGTGGAGGTTCTTTAATTTAATTCAAGTCGGATATAATTTCTTCATTATTAAAAAAAACTGCTTAAGTTTTTTTTGTATTTTTCCATAGAAATTGCTTGAGTATTTATAACCTTATTACGTTTTTCGTATATATTGGGCGTGGAAGTAGGTGTGGTGAATTTCATATTTCCCAAGTACATATAAAAAATTAACTTTACGATCATTTAAGCCCTAATCATTTTCGAAAAAGAAGCAACTGTTACAAGAAAAATATTTCATAAAAATTTAAAAAAATTTTAAAATTGTTTTAAAATAAATTCTAACAAAAAAACTGTTCGGCATTTTTGCACATACTTGGTATCTGTTTAATGAAATCAGTAAAAAAAAACAACAGAAATAGGAAAACACGATTTTTTTTTTACAACAAATAAGGTTCAAGGACTTATGAACTATAACCTCATGTAAAATCAAATCCCACAATACCGCAGTATTTACATTTTAAGCATTTAATTATGTTATGTGTGCGTTTGAAAAAAAAATATCCTAGTAGCACTCGATGAATACTAATTGGCAATCATCACTGAAATGGAACCAGGTATTTTATTAATTCCTCCTTTCTCTGACATTATTACCTATTCAACATGCACCTCATTCTGCCACAATCTGCCAGGCATGTGGTTTCATTCTTTTGACTCTTGAACTGCAATGGTTTTGATTTCAATTTGAACTCCATGCAGCCAGACCTGCGGGCAATTAAGCACAACGGATTTTCGCATTTTACACGCAATTAAAGGACAAAAAAAAAAAAAGGAGAAGAAAACCAAGAGGGGGAGAAAACAAAAAAATATGATATGCCAGCAAGTGCGATCTAGCGACTCTAGCAGACACGTCGCGACGCATTGTCGACGAAATTGCGCCACAGGCAGCCATTTAATTATTTCATTTTGTATTTTTATGCGTTTTCATTTTTCACTTTTTCACTGCAAGGTAAAAAGTCTGAAGTATATGTAAGATTTAAAAAAATAAAAATGGGAAATGTACAAAAATCATTTCCGTGAAGAGTGTTTGCAATAAAAATAATAAAGTGTCAGTTTAACCTACGGCTATTATAAAAAATAGGTTTATACATTGCTGACTATGCTGAAATTGCTTGCTGGTAGTTAATGTTTCAATCAACTCGAGATTTTACTGACTTTAAAAGTGGTAGGCTAAATACACTTGCTGGGTATATATTTTAAATAAGAAATCATTTCTTAGTCTCTTCTTTATCAGGGTCCAATTCTAAACTTTTAAAGGGATTTAATGAGCTTTGTGTAGCGAGTAATACGACACCAACACCTCGTGTACATCTAACACTCCAAGCAATCCAACCAAATGTTAGCCAAGTCAAACACAACAACTGCAAGTTATTTAAACTTTTCTTAATGAAAGTCTTAAAACAACATTGCGAACACAATAATTAACTGGTTACCTTTTGAATCGTAATGTTCGAGTTAAGGTTCTGGTGGCTGAAGTTGAAAGCTTGTTATGTAAAATGCTGCCGGTTGAACTAATTATGTTCAGGAAAACAGTTTTTAAACATTTCCATTAAGTTGGCTAAAAAGCAATCAATGAAAAATGCTTTAACACAAAAACAAATTATCCACACATGACCCTCTTTACAACCTATTCCTTAACCTAACCACCTCATTTACATACATCAATGACTTAACCAAACCAAACAAGGCTATAATTCTGCATTTGAGCATGTTGTCGCACCCGCCCTGAGCACCCTCTCTTAGATCAGCCCTTACCTGCCCAAAGTTCTTACATTTCAACATAATAATGCTTGATATACTAAATTGGTTCTTTTGTTGTTTTTTCATTGTAATCCTTTTAGTATCGTTTGAGCAGTTTTCTACTTAATTTCATTGAAGAACCTTTCGTAAGCATTAAAAAACTACGAAATTAAGTATGTTACGTGTTGTTATTGTTGTTATTGTGTAAAGCGATGATATTCTAGAAACTTAATTAGTAACACTTGGGTTGACTACAAAAATAGTTCGATTTTAATTCTAACTGAGCGCATTATTATGGGTTGTTTTTGAAAACAAATCGATTTTATCGATAGATATAAGCAAAATGGTGTTTTTATCAACCTAAAGAAAGAGTGTTGTAATATAAAGAAAATTGTAACCCTTTTGTATATAATTGTTAACATTTGGCAACTAAAACTAAACAAAAGAAATATTGTAGAAAGCAATGTTAGTGAGAATGAAAAAGGTTTCAACTAATCAATTCCAATATTAAACATGCGAAGCTTATATATTGCTTATCCAGCCAACAAAATCTCAATATTTAACTGCTTGCATATGTCTGCTCTCAGCCACCAAAGTGTTTTTACCGTTCCAGTCGTATATTTGCTCTCAACCACCAAAGCTTTTTTAACCATTCCAATCGTATGCTTCATATTGGAGACTGCTTTGAGAAATACCACACTATAAAGAACTATAAAATATAATTTTTTACATAAAATTAAACATATTATTATCAACATTATTTTATTATCTAAAGTTTCAAAAAGAATTAATATATTTTATTTTTTCTTTATAATCTTGCATATTGTGTAGTATTGTTCTTTTAACGAAAATTAATTCCGACCAGCATGACACCAATATATAAAATTAATACGATCGCAAAGGGTTAAACTTATCGATGAGGGAAACTACATAATGCTATAAAGGGAAACTACATAACCTACATCATGTACCTTGTCATTTGAAAAGTTCTGACCGTACCTTGTCATCGAAAAAGTTGCATCTGAACGTACCTTTTTATTAGAACATTAGCATATTTTTAGGAATTTCTCAAATTGAATTTTGATAAACTTAGAAAAAAAATTGAGTTTAGGTTGAGTTACATGTTGTTGTAACACATTGTTACATTGTACTGGAAACTTAAGAGTTTGTTTTGAGTCCAATGGAAAACTCAACTTTGCACTGGAAACTCAAACTAAACTCTCTATGCTGTATCTAGTGCGGTATCTAGCATGAAAATCAAAATCAGTTTTATTGCTTTTTCTTAACCATATTTCTTTCATCTTCAAGAAAATAGAATTTTATTTTAACCTGAATTGTCATATCTTCACAAATTAAAGCAATCATTCAAACAAAAACGTAGTATCTGCATAAACAGAGATAAAAAAATGGTATCTGCAGATAGACAATATCAACAACCTTCAAATCTTTTTACTAATAAAACGTAGAATTGATGTAGATACGGCTTTTTGAACTATTTGTGATAAAACAATAAAAAGAGCGGCATATGTACACTGTTTGTTCCGCAGTTTTTGCATTTTTAACAAAATTGGTAAAATATCATTAATGTTGAAAAAATAACTGGATTTATCTATCCTGAAGAATCAAATATTAATAACCATCCAAACCCTAGTCAGTGAATTTTTGATAAATTACTGGAAGTCGTTTATATCAGAATATTGAAATATGTAGATGCCGATCTCTTCCTTATGACGGCAGCATAGAGAGTTTAGTTTGAGTTTCCAGTGCAAAATTGAGTTTTCCATTGAACTCAAAACAAACTCTTGAGTTTTCAGTGCAATTATACAGTATGTAACTCATCATGTTTATCAAAATTCAATTTGAGAAATTCCTAAAAATATGCTAATGTTCTAATGAAAAGGTACGTTCAGATGCAACTTTTTCGATGACAAGGTACGTTCAGAACTTTTCAGATGACAAGGTACGTGAACGATTTTGTGCTGAGAAATGTCAAAAACTGATAACTACTTGCAAAAAATTAACAAAAAAGCCAAGAAAATAACTTGGGTATGTGTAAAAGATGAGGTCTTCATATCAGCATGGACAGATAAAAATACCGATTTGCGCAGCGTAAGGAAGAAGTGTACACAGTGTTGACTACGGCCATTTCTTCAAGTGGAATTGATGTCACTATGGTAGAGGTGCAAAATATGAGAACACATAATTAAACAAAGAAATGTAACACTATGTGACAGAAATGTCAATTCTGCCGACGCATCTCTGTGTGAACTAAACTAAACTCTCTGTGTGAGAGTTGTGAGATAAGATGGAATCTAAATAATTACAAAAAAACAAAAAAACATTTCATTTATTAGGTTTTGGATTTTTATTTGTTTGGCAAAAATACAAAAAAAAAAATTGATACATATTTTTGATTGTTATAATTAAAATTTCTTTTACTATAAGAGAACCTAGTTCTTATGTAAATCTTTATATTACAGTAAATTGCAAATTGCAAAATATTAAAAATAAAAAAAAAAAAAAACTGAAAAGCTCATTGGTATTTTTTAATTTCAAAAATTCACAGCTGAAATAAAAAAATTTTAAAAAATAGTATTTAAAATAGTATTTTTTTATTTATTGCCTCATTTCGAAAATATTTTAATGAGTTCTGAGTTCTGTAGTGAGTCCCATGATTCAATTATTATAAGGTTGTCCAGATATTTGACGTCTACTCACAAGAATAAGAATGTGAACCCTTATTTGAAGAGGAGAGCAAAAGAGCAATTTTTCAATAAAATAAAAATCACGCAGTTGCCTGAATATGATACTTTTTCGTAGTACGAAAAGCTAAAGATAAATTTGACTACTACGTTTTCTACTACTTGTTTTTTTTTTAACTAAAACTACATTATGAGCTTTTAAAAATGTAATGGTATAATTTTTGACATAAAATAACATTGAAAATAAAACATTTGTGTATGTAATACACAAATCACAAAGAATTTGTTTGAATACATATATTTATCATGTTTTTGCGCTTTGAGTTCAAATAAGTAATAAATGAATTGACTATAGTTAGTTTATAATATGTTCACAAACAGGCTGAAAAGCCGCTTTCAGCTGAAAACCTTCTTTTCAAAAAAGGGTGTTCACACTTGAAAAGCAGCTTTTTATTTGACACACAGTAGTCATATGTTTGTTATTATTGCGTTTTGTTGCATAGTTCTCAGAAAATAAGGTGCTCATATTGGCTACAAGTATACACATTAAAAAACATACAGACGAAATGTCAAATATCAGTGATAACCTGGATTTTAGTAATCGATTTTGACTTTACTTCAAAAAACAGACTTCAAATCAGGGTTGTTTTCTAGCTATTCAGAGTTTTTCGCTGAAAAGCACACAAAAAGATGCTTTTGATTTGACAGTTTTTCTATGGCGAAAAACTTAATATCATGTAGCTTTTCAGCTCAAAAGCCATTATTGTCCAAAAATCGGCTTTTCGGCTTTAGTGTGAACATAGTATTAGAGGTAAAATTTATTGAAAATTTTCTTAAATCTGTGATACATACTTATGTAGCTTTGAAATCTTTTGTTTAACCGAAAGTATGAATATAGTGATTTTTATATTTGTATTTGGGAAAGTGAGAGTATCTTAAATATGGTTGAAACCTTTGAAAAATATTGGAAAACATTATTCATAAACGTTCAATAGCGTTAAAAATCTATTTTAAATGCTTTATAAATGAGACAATTTTAAAAATGGATGAAATCTTCAATAAACCCTCGATAAAGCATTTTCAAATTTTATTTTGTTTCATCTGAGCACAAATTATGTCAAAAATATATCAAATTGTTTCAAAGTATATCAAAACCAAAGAAAATGTCAAAAAAATTATTGAAAATGTTTGTTTATAAATGGGAGGATTTTCAAAAATGGCTGAAACCATGGTAGAATTATAAATGTGTTATGGAATTATTGTAAAAACATTGTAAATAAATCTATAAAATGCAGCGGAAGTGTTAAATTTGAAAAAAAGCTTGTAAAAAGTTTAACCTAAAATCAACTGCGAAACATGAACATAAAGAAACTCGAAATGAACAGCTGATGTTGACAACTAGCCCCCTTTTTCGCTGCTTTCCACTTCATTCTTCTCCGAGTCGGCCCTACCTTATAATTCTACCATGGCTGAAACGTTCAATAAACCCCTCATAAAGCATTTTTTTAAATTATTTGCTCTCATTTGAACACAAATTTTGTCAAAAATAATTAAAAATATTTCAAACATTTCAAAAATATGTCAAAAAAATTTTAAATATATAAAAAAATTCAAAACAAAAAGAAAATAAAAACAAGAAAATTTGTCAAAACATTTAAAAATATTTACAAAAAAGGTAATAAAATGACAATTTTTTCAGTGCAGAGGGTAGCTTCGAAAAAATATTGATGTTTAAATATCAAAATGTTGACGTAATTGTGACAAATAAATGAAAATTCATTGAATTTATCAAATACACAAACCATTATTGACACTCTTCAAACTTTAAATCGAAATACTGTAAGAAATTAAATATAAATGACGCTACAAAATTTGAAACAAACTTCCACGAATTATCTTAACGTCAATAAATTTTATTAAAGTTGCACACTTGTTTTTTTTTTCTTTTTAACAGAAGCTCAAATATATAAAAAGTGTACTTAAAAAAAAGGTACAGCAAAACCCTGAAACATAACTTTTTTTTCGGAATGACCACACAACCCTGACTGCTATTTTTCCAAGAGCGTAAAAATATTTTTGTTTACATAAAATAAGGATGTGTCAAATATCTGGATAACCTTATAATTATTGAATCATGGTGAGTCCCATAGTCGAATAAATAAGGTTGTCTCGTGGCTGATCGTACTCACTTCTCAGTACCCATAATTGTCAAAATCAACGATAAGCAACAACAACAACTTCAACGGCTTTTCATGTTATTCATTTTCGTTTTCCGATTTTGTATGAGCTGTCAACTTCGATTTGACATTTATGGGAACTCGCTCTCACCCATGCGACAACCTTATTTATTCAACCATGGTGAGTCCGAGCCTCAACAATGTCATGGTAGGATTATAAGGTAGGGCCGACTCGGAGAAGAATGGAGTAGAAAGCAGCGAAAAGCGGGCTAGTTGTCAAAATCATCTGTTCATCTCGAGTTTCTTTATGTTCATTTTTTGCAGTTGATTTTAGGTTAAACTTTTTACAAGTTTTTCTGCAAATTCAACACTTCCTCGGCATTTTATAGGTTTATTTACAATGTTTTTACAATATTTTCACTGAAATTAACACAAATTTAACTCACGTGTCGACACTATTTACAACTTGAAAACATAATAGTTTTATTTTATTTGAAGTTTCTACGAACTTCGCCATTTTGGCAATTGCCACTCTTCGTTGAGGCGTGAGGGCATTAAGCGACTCGGCCTTACCTTGTCATTCTACCATGAATTACACAATGTGAACGATTTTTTTTTGTTTTTTTTATATAAAGAAATCACATTCAGTGGTGAATTTCTGAAAATTCGATTTTTTCAAGTTTTTGACAGAATTCAAAAAAATTATTATAAATTTTGATTGATAAATGAGTTTTGAAGAAAACACAGTATACAACTGTGGAGTGTATGTAGGCATAAAAAAAAATGTAGAGCGTGTTAGAAAAAGCGTGAAAAACATTTCAGGATTTCTTAAAATGGCGCCAAAGATTAACGAAAAAGTCCGTTTAAGTGAAACCTTTTTGCATTGTTTTTATTTTTGTAAAATCCCTTAGATTCCCTATAATCATCTATTAAAACTCAAGTTTTTAGAGCGTTTGAAATGCAAAAAATAGGGTAATTTTTCAATTTTTGTTTTCAAAATGGCGCCAAAAACAGGTATGTCGTTTAATTGGTTGATTATAAGAAATCTTATAGTTTCGAATATTATCGTTTAGATGAACTAAAAGATTTTCTGTTATCTGTTGTAAAAGCTGAGAAATCGTTGCCAACATTTTGGATTCGAAAAATGAGTTCCAAATTGCAATAGCTTAAAAGGGCAGATAAAAGGTCAAACCAAAAAAACAACAAAGTTCCAAACATACTTAAATATATGTATTTTAATGTAAATAATTTTTTTTCATCATTGAAAAAGTTTTTACAAAAAATAATTAAAAAGCGTTTTTCTTTGCCGTTCAAATGAAAAAGACCCCTAAGATGTATTTATATTGATTGAACGGATGAGTAACTTTAGTTAATTCAGCTATGTTGTATTTAAAAAAAAGTCGGGACCTAAGGGTATCCATAAGGCCAAAATACCTTACTTCTCCCCAATCAAAATGGCCTCGGTACTGCCCTGTTTGCGGGTATACAATACTTTTAGTTGTTCCATTTTGACGTGACGAAGTAACGTTGTACTGCTCTAGTTTCCAAAAAAGTTGAAAAATTATTTTTTTAAAAATTCATCAGCGTTTCATTGAATTGTTACTCGCTGGGTATAAGAGCTATGATTAAAAAAATAGTATCACCACAAAGGTTAATTCTTTGACTATATTAAAAAAAACAAAAAAAAAATTTAATACGGCATAGGGACGTAGGGGGAGCTGCGTAAGCAACGCAACTGAAAATTTGTTACATGGAAGTATTACTCGCTGAGTATTAGTGCTAGGATTAAAAATACGATACGCCAATAAAGGCGTACTGGAAGCCCTCACAACAAAATTAGACAAAAAAATTCTGACATCATGGGGACGCTGAGAGAGCCGCTCAAAGATCGATAACGCAACATTCATGCAGCGGCGTTGCATTGAAATTTTACTCAATGAGTTTGTTGCATGGAATTATTTCTAACTCAGGAGGAGCGCTACGGTAAATTTTGTTTTACGAAAGCATGGATGTGTTATTACGCTTTACAACTAAATTAAAAAAAAAAAATCTGGTTGTCATGATTTCAGGGATGCAATCACATAATGCAGTAAAAATGCTACAGCCATGCAAAAACGTTGCATGGATTTTTTACTCTGTGACTACTAGTGCAACGGTAAATTTTAAGGAACGAAAACGAAGGTGAGGTCTTCGGGCATATGACAAACATAAAAAAAAAATTGACGGCGTGTCAAAGACCCTCAGGGAACCGCCTAATGTGATGCATATGCATCACTTTTGCTGGATTAATTGAAATGAGCGCACAACCCATGCGGAAGCAAAAAAAAAAACTAAAAAAGCAACAACTCCAAATCCAACAACAACTCCAACTCCAACACCAACACCAACACCAACACCAACACCAACACCAACACCAACACCAACACCAACACCAACACCAACACCAACACCAACACCAACACCAACACCAACACCAACACCAACACCAACACCAACACCAACACCAACACCAACACCAACACCAACACCAACTCCAACTCCAACACCAACATCAACACCAACACCAAAACCAACACCAACACCAACACCAACACCAACATCAAAATCAAAATCAAAATCAACATCAACATCAACATCAACATCAACATCATTATCAACATCAACATCAACATCAACATCAACATCAACATCAACATCAACATCAACATCAACATCAACATCAACATCAACATCAACATCAACATCAACATCAACATCAACATCAACATCAACATCAACATCAACATCAACATCAACATCAGCATTAACATCAACATCAACATCAACATCAACATCAAAATCAACATCAACATCAACATCAACATCAACATCAACATCAACATCAACATCAACATCAACATCAACATCAACATCAACATCAACATCAACATCAACATCAACATCAACATCAACATCAACATCAACATCAACATCAACATCAACACCAACATCAGCATCAACATCAACATCAACATCAACATCAACATCAACATCAACATCAACATCAACATCAACATGAACATCAACATCAACATCAACATCAACATTAACAACAACAGCAAGAAACTTTGTCACGTCAAAACCTACGGGTGTGTCCACGGCACAGCCAACTCTTTTTTTCTCTATAGATATAGAGATTGTCTGTTTTGCAGACTCTAGAACACGCAACATATTATTCGTCATTTGAAAAGCAATCCGTGTGTAGATATCACCCGCATAATTTTAAAGCCCTGAGCCCAGGCCCTGAACCTTTTTGATCGTGATTGAAACCTTCAATCGAATTGGGAATTGCAATCTCTTAAATTAAAATTCAAGTTTTACTATCAGAACATGTACAACTCAGGAATTTTAATGTATTCTGAAAAGTGGACAAAGATATAGTTCGACCGCGCCCATTTTTAATACACTTGTCGATAGTTACCATACGAACTAAATTTCGAAATTCTAGTCTAATAAAATATTGCTATTTTATTGATTTGTGGGCGGGATTACACTATTGTGCCAAATTCTAACGCAATCGGTGAAGAACTTTGGGAAATTTGAGATTTTTTACAAACATATATTTATATTTTAGTTTATATAGATGAGTAGTGTTCACTAACGTACTAGAATTGTTAATAACACTGCTTACTTTTATCCATAGCATGCGCCCCAAGTTTTTAGAAGAACTAAAAGCCCCACTCTAGGAGAAATTATTTTATACTTTTTTAAAAGGTTTTAAAAACGTGGTATATCAATTTTTTTTTTTTTTTCTTAAATAATTATTCCACAAATGCACAGCGTTAACCCTGGTGCATCAACAGATTTCGTGTTTGTGCTTATTAAGCAGCCGAAATTTGACGGGTTAAAATAACAGCGATATCTTCGCTCAAATTCGCCCAAAATGTCACTTGATGTTCATCATCACTTTGATTATCTTCAAATTCAAGTTATTTATGAACTGTTGACATACGTATGTAGTATGTGTAAAAAATGTGTTACCTAAAATCTCTTGTGCAGCATTTTCTACTAAATCCAGAGACTATTTATTCTGAAGATATTTCATCTGAATGGCTGTTTCAATATTGAACAGAGATCATTAAGTAAAGATCGGCCTGGAGAAAAATATGAGCACGGCGCAATAAAAAGCTGGTCTCACGGTGAACTTATGTTGCTAGAATTTGTTGATAGACTTTAAAACTACAAATTCTATGAACAAAGCCGTCGTGAAGCCATATTTACATTTTTTTTTCATTGGAATTCTCAGCAGAAGTCTGCTTTGTTTATATTTTTTTTGCATGATTTTTGTTGTTGCTTCACTTTATTATTTTTGCAGGATTTATTTACTGTTTTAACTGTATTTCATTGATTGCCAAAAAGTTTTATTTTTGCTACTTTTTTCTATCTCAAATGATGAAGCAATAAAAAAAATTTTTAGTTCTGATGGTTGTGAAATGCACCCGAGGAAAAACATTTTCGAAAATTGTACCATCTTTAATATGCCATTAAGAATTATTTTTTTTTTCTAAAATGTTTTAATTTTTTAACTGTTAAAACTATTATATTATATCTATCTACCTATATCCACCATTATGTACCTATATAATAAATATAATGAAGTTCATAATAAATCATATTGCTCTAGTTGTCACGCAGAACAGCTAGTCCAATTATATTATGGTAATACACGATCTTTTTGCATCGTTGCAAATGCAAAATTAGTTGCTTTTACAAAAACAAAAAGCATTGATATACATTTGCAATATATTTGCATTTGCAATAATAAGTGCCTGTTGCGTGTGCAAATCCAATAAGATTGCAAGTCTCTATTGTGAATGAATTTCATAGTATTGCATTGAACACAACCACTTTTTTGTTTTGAAAACCGCTGATTGAGCAGTTGTTTCCTTCATCTAAACATGACTATGGCGACTTGCAGTTCAATAGGAGTTTGTTTTGATGAATGGGCCTTGTTGAAGTCTTCATCACTGGATACCAGGCTAAATACGCATTAAATCTTCAACAGCATTATTAAGCACAACGTCTATAATCCTTTATTTTTGCGATTTTTTCGGCATTTCTCAAACTCAACTTTCACAAACGAATGATGAAAAAATGTAAAACAAAAAACAGCTGTTGTAAGGCATTTGCAACATCATAATATTGAAAGTGTGTTCACAAAAATCTTTCCTTGCAAAAACGCATTTGCAACGATGCAACAAGATCGTGAATTATTGTATCACAGTTTGTTGTAAAGTCATGATATAAATTGCAAATACGCAGGCAAATGCACTGAATCGTGAATACCACTATTTTATTTCGATATAACTTTTCGTTTTATTATGCAATGAGTGGATGCTAATATGAACCAACACTTTTTCGTAATATTCAGTTAGTAATACATCCTGCCAATATAGGAATAACTTGAATGAACCCTTGTTATGTGATATCAACAGAGCAAACTATGTAGAAATACGCAATATAATGCAACTTAAAAGCTTTTAACTTTGCAATCAGTTACATAAGAGACTCAATCCATTCAGTTTTTTTTTCTTGCGCTTACGTTTAACAACGCATTCATCACAGTACATTTGCACTCTAGCACTCTCGAAGACCTCCAACCAACCATCCAACCAACCATCCAACCAACCAACCAACCATCCAACCAACCAACTTTTCTCCACTCCACACAGCTCAACATTTCACAATTTCATTTTCATTAAACCCATTGCTTTCAACTGACATCAATGCTCAACACGAAAGTTGAGCAAAAAGGGAGTTCAAGAGTGTAGAAAAACTCTAGAATGAAGTAAGCTAGGTTCGCAAAAAGCAAAGTGAAAAAAAAATTGAAGAACGCAAGCAATTGCTTAGTCGAGAAAAATTATACGAATTGATGGCGGTACTCAAAATAAAAAGCAATTGAAAATATCAGTGAACATCCTGTTTACTTCAATAGCCACTTCCGGGCCATGACAACGCTTGAGCAGATAAGCACTCAGAATGAGAAACAAATATTTCAATATCTGAAAAATATCAAGACAAGAAACAGAAATTCAATATTTGCAGAATTTTTCAATTTCTCAACTCAAAAAAAAATTAAAAATAAAATGTATCCTTACAACTAATTTGACCCTTTTTCCCAGTAGCTTCCTGCTTAATTTGTAGTCTACTGTTCACGGTACGCAGGACGCATGGCTGTGCTGTTTGAGTTGACTGCCAGTCGACAGTTTCTACTATTTTTATGGACATCCTTTTTAATGCTTGAGGATATGAGTTTCCGTGACGTCCTTTTGTGTTGCGTTATTATTATTTTTGTTGCTTGTGCTTGTTGTCAGTCTTACGTTGTAGTCTTGCGCTTGCCTTGTTACGACGGAAGCTTTGGCGCGCGTACAAACTCAAGTGAAGGAATTCCTAAATAGTTTGCTTTGTGTTATTCATCAGGTTTTTTTTTCGTGTGCTTCTCTGCTCAATGCTCGCTGGCTACTCCTTTTTTAGCTGGTTTACTTTTCTTTTTGACAGTTGTCCTTTATTATTATTATTTTTTTTTTTTTTTTTTTGTTTTTGTTATTTCGCTGCACAATTGTCAGTTGATCCTTTGAAGTTTGCGGAATATCAAGCTACTGCAATAAATGTGTAGATTTCCTAGTATTGGTGTAGGTGTGGCTTCGACAACGGCTTTGTCTGTGTGTATGAGTAAAATGTATCCTCAAATAAAATGTTCATAAAAAGCATAGAAATAAATGCTACCTAAAAACAAAAAGAAAAGTAAACCTAAAATGTGCTCGAAAAGGACGTTTCAAATTAAAAATCAAGCATATAAATGTAGACAGACATAAAACAAAAAAGCATAAAATTGACAAAAAAGGATAAAATTGGTAAAAAGGATGAAATATTGCTGGACAAAAGGATACTGCAAACATTGCAGGAAGTTTGCTATAGAGTGGAAGAAATAAATTTTCTATATAAATATCCTGACCTTCTCTCTATTTGTTTTGACTCATGATTTTTGCTGTTTTATATACATGCTATATAACTAGCTGATATTCCCGGTGGCACTCGGGACAGTATTTGTTCTAATCTCTTCATTTAAGTTTCATTTTTAAAATAAGGAGATATATTAGTATAAATATTTTTTTTTTTTTTAAAATATGAGAAATGCTTATATACCTGATATTACTTGGGATTAATTTCAATCAAACTGTGATAAGCGATTATAAAGCATGGTTTGCATCTTAAATATTTTTAGAGAAATAAGATTTATCTTTATATTCTTTTCTGACAACTGTCACGTCTTCTTAGGACCAAACCGGCTCAATGAGCAAATTTTTTTCTGTAAATATTACTCTGTCAATAATACAAGAGATAAAAATTGTTTTCTATATTTATTTATTTATTATTTATGTGGGATATCAGCATGACGGACCGACGGACAAAGCGGAAACGCCAGAGCGTTTTATTAGAAATGGACGAAACTAAAAATAAAATAAATACCTACATTTATAAATCCATTTATCCATAAATCCATATAAAACCATTTTGTTACTGTTTAGAAACTATAACACTTAAAAGTTTTTTCCTGCTGTACTGAAATTAATAGTTCATATGAACTTCCTTGAACTTTACACTTAATAACAAAATATGTTGCAACTTCAAGTAAAACAAGTAAAATTGTCATCAAGCTGTGCTCCGCTGTCTGCTTCCGGCATGTGTGACATATGCTTCGACTACTTGTCTGTCAGTGTTTGTCTGTTTTCTTGTCTGCTTCCATTATTTTGCTGAAGAATGAAAGTATAAATGATGCACAAGAACTGCCATCGCTTCATTTTTTTTTTTTTTTTTTTTTTTAGTTTTACTTATTTCTTCTTGTCATTAAAAGTAGCTAATATAAGTGTACTTTTAGTGCTTTCGTAGTTTCTTCCAGCATCTTAAACTTTATAACAAATCGTTTTTATAATGTGGGCAACAGAAGGGGAACAACTGTAAATTTATGATAGAAATTGTTTTATTTGATGAAGTGGATTAAATGTTCCTTTAAGCATTGCCATTTGTTGTAAAATTGGAATGTTAAATTAAGTACTATGGTGAACGAGAACTTTTGTGTATTAAACATTTGATGATTTTAATTTATTTTTAATATTTAAAACGCAACCGTTTAATTTCCATAATAACTTTACGAATAATGAGGCAACATAATTTCACGAAGAAATAAATATTTTACATATTTCACAAACTGTGACCCCCAGAATATATGCAAGCTGATGGTTAGCTACAATGCATGGCTGATGATTTGTATTTTCGTATTTTTCGTGGAATTATTTAAAAGAAAAAATTATATACTTTTGTTATAAATGTATTTATATTAAGGTGGCCCTAATTAACAAAAGTTTTATTTGTATAGACGGCATAGGCTAAACATATTCGATTTGATATAAAACTAAAATCTATAAAAACACTGCTATTGCTGTTGTTAATTGTTTTCTTCATAAACAAACTTGGCCTCGAACTCAACAATTAGTCTCAAAATCTTTAAAGTTTCGTGCCGATTGATGAACTTTTAGAACTCTCTCTAGAGCCCGATAGTTGGAAACCCGTTTTACAAGAGTTTTGACGTGACGAAGTTACGTTATACTCCTCTAGTTTCCAAAAAAGTTAAAAAATGAATTTTTTAAAAATTCATCTGCGTTTCATTGAATTGTTACTCACTGGGTATAAGAGCTATGATTAAAAAAATAGTATGACCGTAAAGGTTAATTCTTTGGCTATAGTAAAAAAAGAAAAAAAAAATTAATACGGCATAGGGACGTAGTGGGAGCTGCGTAAGCAACGCAACTGAAAATTTGATACATGGAATTATTACTCGCTGAGTATTAGTGCTAGGATTAAAAATACGATACGCCAATAGAGGCCTATTGGAAGCCCTCACAACAAAATTAGACAAAAAATTTCTGACATCATAAGGACGCTGAGAGAGCCGCTCAAAGATCGATAACGCAACATTCATGCAGCGGCGTTGCATTGAATTTTTACTCAATGAGTATATAACCTACGATAAAAGTGTAAAAAGGAAAATAAAGTTTTTATACATGGCTTTACGACAAAAATAAAAAAAAAATTCCGGCGTCGTCAGGTCGTGAATATAGCAATTTATGTAACAGAAACGTAATATCGTTTCATGGAATTATTACTCACTCAGGAGGAGTGCTACAGTAAATTTTGTTTAACGACAGCAGGGATGTGTTATTACGCTTCACAACTAAATTACAAAAAAAATTTTGTTGTCATGATTTCAGGGATGCAATCACATAATGTAGTAAAAATGCTACAGCCATGAAAAAACGTTGCATGGATTTTTAACTCTGTGACTACTGGTGCAACGGTAAATTTTAAGGAACGAAAACAAAGGTGAGGTCTTTGGGCATATGACAAAAATAAAAAAAAAAATTTACGGCGTGTCAAAAACCCCCAGGGAACCGCCTAATGTGACGCATATGCATCAATTTTGCTGGATTAATTGAAATTAGAGCTCAACCAATGGGGAAGCAAAAAAAAAAGCTAAACGAAAAGCACCAACTCCAAATCCAACAACATCTCCAACACCAATACCAACACCAACACCAACACCAACACCAACACCAACACCAACACCAACACCAACACCAACACCAACACCAACACCAACACCAACACCAACACCAACACCAACATCAACATCAACATCAACATCAACAACATCAACATCAATATCAACATCAACATCAACATCAACATCAACATCAACATCATCATCAACAACATCAACATCAATATCAACATCAACATCAACATCAACATCAACATCAACATCAACATCAACATCAACATCAACATCAACATAACCATTAACATCAACGTCAACATCAACATCAACATAACCATTAACATCAACATCAACATCAACATCAACATCAACATCAACATCAACATCAACATCAACATCAACATCAACATCAACATCAACATCAACATCAACATCAACATCAACATCAACATCAACATCAACATCAACATCAACATCAACATCAACATCAACATCAACATCAACATCAACATCAACATCAACATCAACATCAACATCAACATCAACATCAACATCAACATCAACATCAACATCAACATCAACATCAACATCAACATCAACATCAACATCAACATCAACATCAACATCAACATCAACATCAACATCAACATCAACATCAACATCAACATCAACATCAACATCAACATCAACATCAACATCAACATCAACATCAACATCGACATCAACATCAACATCAATATCAATATTAACATAAACATCAACATCAACATCAACATCAACATTAACATCAACTCAACTCAACTTCAACATCAACATCAACATCAACATCAATATTAACATAAACATCAATATCAACATCACCATCAACATCAACATAAACATGACCATTAACATCAACATCTACATCAACATTAACATCAACATCGACATCCACATAAACATGACCATTAACATCAACATCTACATCAACATTAACATCAACATAACCATTAACATCAACATCAACATCAACATCAACATCAACATAACCATTAACATCAACATCAACATCAACATAACCATTAACATCAACATAACCATTAACATCAACATCAACATCAACATCAACATCAACATCAACATAACCATTAACATCAACGTCAACATCAACATCAACATAACCATTAACATCAACATCAACATCAACATCAACATCAACATCAACATCAACATCAACATCAACATCAACATCAACATCAACATCAACATCAACATCAACATCAACATCAACATCAACATCAACATCAACATCAACATCAACATCAACATCAACATCAACATCAACATCAACATCAACATCAACATCAACATCAACATCAACATCAACATCAACATCAACATCAACATCAACATCAACATCAACATCAACATCAACATCAACATCAACATCAACATCAACATCAACATCAACATCAACATCAACATCAACATCAACATCAACATCAACATCAACATCAACATCAACATCAACATCAACATCAACATAACCATTAACATCAACGTCAACATCAACATAACCATTAACATCAACATAACCATTAACATCAACATCAACATCAACATCAACATCAACATAACCATTAACATCAACGTCAACATCAACATCAACATAACCATTAACATCAACATCAACATCAACATCAACATCAACATCAACATCAACATCAACATCAACATCAACATCAACATCAACATCAACATCAACATCAACATCAACATCAACATCAACATCAACATCAACATCAACATCAACATCAACATCAACATCAACATCAACATCAACATCAACATCAACATCAACATCAACATCAACATCAACATCAACATCAACATCAACATCAACATCAACATCAACATCAACATCAACATCAACATCAACATCAACATCAACATCAACATCAACATCAACATCAACATCAACATCAACATCAACATCAACATCAACATCAACATCAACATCAACATCAACATCAACATCAACATCAACATCAACATCAACATCAACATCAACATCAACATCAATATCAATATCAACATCAACATCAACATCAACATAAACAACAACAACAACAACAACAACAACAAAAATCTAGTTAGTTACGATTTCACTGCTCACAAACAACAAAATAACACAATGAAACTGGAAAAGGACAATGACATGAATTTGGATATGGATTAGGACAAAAACTAAGACACACCTTTTTAAACTAGGAAAGGGATTCGGTATATTTGATTAAGTCAAAAATTTGGTCATGGATTAGAACAAGAGTTTGGACATGAAATAGGAGTATAAAGAAACACCGTCACGTCAAAACTTACGGGTGTGTCCGCGACACAGCCAACGCTCTTTTCTTAGTATTTAATACAATACTTAAAGTATAATTTTTTAAAAACCGAGCTATATGCACTTCATTTTTTATTTAATTATTCATTAAAATGAGCTATTTAATTTAAAAAATCAGATGAAAATTACCAGAGTTGTGATATTTTACTTTTCGAAAAAAATTCTATTTGTTTTTCTTGTTGTAATAAAAAAAGAAATCATAAAAATCCAAATTTGAAAAATTGTAATGAAATGTTATTAAAGTATTTTCTCAAAGAACATTTAATACAAATACAAAAATTGTTTAATTACTTTGAATAACTTCGTCGTTATGAATTTTTTTATTAGAAGTGTACAAGGGCTTAGGCAGGATGAAAATTAGGGGGGAAATTTATGAAGACCCTTTAAATTTCTTTTTACCATATCTTTCATATCTTAACCATATCTTTTTTCCATATCTAGTTTCAAAGAAATAGGAAAAACCACATATTAAAAAGGAATTACATGTAAAAACTACTTTCAAAACCATCGATTAAATAAAAAATCTATGATTTAGTAGATAAGTTGCCCCCTTTCCTGCCTGGCTACGCCCTTGGAAGTGTACTTTTTGAAAAGTTCGAGTTTTACGAGTTTTACAAAATTTTTGAAAAGTTCGAGTTTTACGAAAAAAATTACCAAAAACCCATAAATGTAAGCTTTAAGGGGGGGGGGGGGGGGGGGGAGTTAAGATTCCTCGGAGATAGACATGCTGATTGTGGAATCCGGTGGATCAGTTGCGGCGGGAAAATGATTCGATCTCGTTGATTTAGCTATTGCAGAAATCGGCGAGTAAGTTCAATGCGGATCGATAATAAAGTTTGCGGATTTGGAGCGATTGTTGAAAACGCAACCGATCCGCACTTCATACAAATTTGATCACTTTTTATCAGCAATAAATTTGGTGCGGATCAGTGCGGACTTAAAGAAAAATGTTCAAAACAAAGAATGCGATACATGATGAGCTTAACTTGAGGTCGTTCAACTCGAATTCAACGTAAAAATTATTACTACACTTCTTTTTTTTTTCTTTTTGTTAAAAACAATTTTTAAATATTAAAAAAAAAATTGTAAAAAATTTTTTCTGTTTTCAAAACAAATTTTAATTTTTTTTATATTTGAATTTTTTTTAAATTTATCAGAGCAAATGCAAACATTTTTTGCAGCGCACACTTTCAGTTGGAAACCAGTGCACTATGGGTAAAACGTGGCTATTTTTGGCATAAATTCAATTTTTTTTTGTTTAAAATTTGAAATCTGCTTTCGTTTTTTTGAATTCGTATACTCTAATGGTTATATAAACATTTTTTTTATAATTTTTATGTTGCACCCTGTTATTTTATGAAAGGAAAAAGTCAGCTGTTTCAAGGTTGTATTATGAACAGAAAATGCGCGCGAAATTTTGACTAACTTTGATCGTGAGTAAAACATTAATTGTAAACATTGTGAAAAAGTTTAAATATGGAAGAAGTTAGACAAGGTATGTAAAACAATTTGTGATATAGTTTAAAAAATAGTTGTGTGTTATTGTCTAGTAATTCAGTGTTTTGTTGGTGTGTTATTATGGGTCGAAACTAACAAACATACGTGTGTTGTGTGGAATATAACTTCTGTGTATAGAAAGGTATTTGCAATATTTTTTTTAAAAATTATTAATCAAACTGTATATAATCAAACATCATTAACACTTTTTGCTCCTTTTTGTTCCAATTGGGAAAAAACTTCATTTTGTAGTTTCATACGAGTTTTGCCATTCAACACTGCTTGAAGTTTGGAGCAGCAAAAATCGACAAGCAGATAGTGTATAATCTCGTATAAAATGGAATTAAAGATATGGCGTGTTAAAAATGATGACAAAGTCAAAGTCTCTTTGCGAAAACAGTACCTTCAAGAAAAATTGTGGACGGAAATGGGTCTCAATGTAGACAAACAAAAACAAAATGGCAGTGGAAATAGCAACGATGGAAATACTGCAAGAAGAGCATTTAGAAATGTTGAGATTTTATCTTCCATTTTAAATTTCGACTTAAATATTCTCAAACACTTTTATATTATATTGATTGACATCTCTTGTGAATATAAGATTGATACAGAAAAATTCAAAAACTTTTGTGGCCAAACATTTAATATGTATTTTGAAAAGTATTCTTGGTATCCAATGTCTCCAACTGTGCACAAAATTTTGGTACATGGGCACCAAATAATGGATACTTGCATACTTCCTGTTGGAGTTCTAGGAGAAAATGCATCAGAAGTGAGAAACAAGCTGTATAAAAGCGACAGGAGATCGCATGCAAGGAAATGTTGCCGATTGGATAACATGACAGACGTTTTTAATAGAGCATTGGATTCTTCAGACCCATAAATGTCCACCCTAAGTTTAACAAAACGAAAAAATACCAACAAAAAGAAGAGCCTGCCCAGAGAAGTCATTGCCCTTTTCGAAACACCTGGTATTGACTTTTTAGACATATTAGAAGGTGATGAAAATGAAAATGAAGCAGAAGACGATGAGGCCGACGAAATTGACAGTTTTGGACTGGAGAATATTGAGTTGGAAGAAGAAAATGAAGACGATTAAGTTAGAAAATCGATATTCATATATGGTTTGTAAAATGACAAAGGCATATTAGAATTTGTCTCACATGATTTTTTTTTTTTTCAGGGATCCGGTTGAGCCAACCTTACTTTAATTCAACTTACCTTTATTCAACTATCTTATTCAATAATTTAAGCTTTAACAAAGGTTCTGCAAAATAAAATGTTAGCCTAATTTAAATATCTCCGGTCTTTGATGGGTACACTTTAAACTTAAGTGGTTTTTCCAAAAAGTGATGTTAAGAAATTGTTTTTTTAGTTCTGGCCCCTAATGGGTTAATAAAATAAAATATTTTTAGATGCAAACTTACAGATTCTTGAAACAGCTTTCTAGTGATATATATTTAAAATAACGAAAATAAAAAAAGCCGAGGTGCACCCATGCCGAATTTATGACAAAACCTGACCTAATGTTTTAATGGGTAGGCGGAAGAAGGCGTGGTCTAAATAAAAAAAAAAAAAACCAAAATTCCATTTTGGTGTTAGTTAAATTCTTGCAAAATTTTAAAGGTCTAGCTTTAAAACTACAATTAATGCCAAAAATATCGCTATTTTGCCCATAGTGCAGTGTTTAAATTGCTTTCAGCAAAACAGCAAAAGCAACGAAAATTTTGCTGCGTAGTGCTACCTAAAGTTTTTCAAGACAAGCGTATGCTGCTCATTTTGCTTTGCTTTCTGAATCTTCGAAAGGATAAGCAAAAGCAGCAGCACTAAAAAGAATTTGTTTTGCTGCGTAGTGCTAAGAAAGCATAAGAAATTATTGTAGTGCTTTGATTTTCATTTTGCTTTTCTAATTTGTCGCAGCACTACGAAAGCAACAATTATGCGCTTTGCTTCGTTTTGCTTTCGGAAGCATTTTATTTTCATTCGTTTGGCATTCGGGATTTACTTGTATCGTTTATATGCTGTATTTCAGAGACGCATGTTTTTTGTACATTGTTGTTTGTATCAATATGACGATCGGAACAGGCTCCATGAAGAAACTTTGGAAAATATTTTGCTTGTAAAATTAGACCCAACTTTTATGAATGAAGCCATCGACAATTTGCCGTTGTTCGAAGATGACGATAATGTTTAATATAGAAATATTAAGACTGTCTTTTTAACATAATTTTGTTTTTATTTAGTATTTTTTTTGGCTGTGAAGTAAATGCCTTATGCATTATTTATTTTTTATCTTAAGTTAATATTTTTTTTTTTTTTGTGATTATAGAAACTCTTATGACTGTGAAATGCGTGTCTTATTTTAAGTTACATATTTTTCTATTAAAAATTCTTTTCTTCCTGATTATTTTGATTTTTTTTATAAATGAGATCTTAAATCAGCGTAGCCAATAACTCCCGAGCCATTAACTCATAAAACTTTCATGGTATTCTTATTATGCACACCTTAGCTATTATTTTTAAATATTTCTTTAAATTCCAAATAGGCGCTACTAAATTTATTTCTGCGATCTCTTTAAAACTCATGCAATAACAAAACCGTTACACACAACAAAAACAACACCAAGCATTCGCGACTGCGTACAAGTGCGCATACTATACAAACAACAACGTACAAAAAGACATGCGTCTCTGAAATACAGCATAGAAACGATGACAAGTAAATCCCGAAAGCCAAACGAATGAAAATAAAAGGCTTCCGAAAGCAAAACGAAGCAAAGCGCATAATTGTTGCTTTCGTAGTACTGCGACAAATTAGAAAAGCAAAATGAAAATCAAAGCACTACAATAATTTCTTATGCTTTCGTAGCACTACGCAGCAAAACAAATTCTTTTTAGTGCTGCTGCTTTTGCTTAGCCTTTCGAAGATTCAGAAAGCAAAGCAAAATGAGTACAATTTTTTTTGTGATAGTGCTTTCTGCTTTGACTGTTGCTGTTTGATTTTCAATAAGCACAGCAAAGTAAAAGCAAAAGCAATTAAACGTTTTTAAGTAAAACACTGTTGGAAACTACTACTACTGCTACTGCGATGTGTTCTGACATATCTTCTGAAGTGCAAGGTGTAGCAGGACACTCGCTAAGAGCTCCATTATGACGGGACAATAGCTGCGTTCGATTCGCCAGCCTATACTCAACTCATGTCGCTTATTTCAAAATTTGTATCGGAAAACAACAACAAAGTCGACAGCTAGTTGAGTTTAGAGTAGGTCAATTATCAGTTGAGTTGAGTAAAGTTGCGTTGCCAAGTTCTTAATTTTTAGTTGGTTTGTGTACGGAATAAGGTAAATGTAATAGATTCTGTCAAAATATGATGTGAGTACAAAAACAAAACTAATTTATTGGCAGACTTTATGTGGTCTGTAAAAACAAAAGTGTTGCCCTACTATGCAGTAAGTAACAGCTAAGTGAGTAGCCGTTTTTTTCGTAGTTGAGTTGAGCACTGGCGAATCGAACGCAGCTAATATATTCCTTTTAAGTTTACTTTTAATTGTCTTTTTGTTTATTAAAACCACTTTTATATTTTTTATTTGCACTTCACTCGTTACTTTATTGTGTTTTGGCAGCTGAACAGCTGTTGTAAGTTACGAGTAAATAGTTTTAGGAATAACGAGTGCGGCTCGGTTTTGGAGTTCATTCGCACGGATTCAACAATGGGAAAGTAAGGGGAATGAGGATCGAATCAACTCCCGCCGCAACTGATCCGCCGAATTCCACAATCAGCACGAGAATACTGACTTTATGTCAAGACTTCGAGCGGGAAACAGCTGTCAGTGTTAAATAACCTATGGTTCGAAAAGAAGATAGCCCACCCTGTATGTATAATATTAGGATATTATGTAATTAGTTATATATAGAAATATTAATATATATATTTGCAAGGGCGTCCACAGGGGAAGCAGGGGGCACTTGCATAATGCATAACTTTGTCAACCCCCCTTGAAAAATGAAGGCAAACGTCTATGTATATTTGTGTGTATATATAATGTGTTATTAAATATATGTAAATCATATATGAAAATCACTAAAAGAATGTTTTCCTCACCCCATAAGCTATAAAGGCATTTAAAATGGAAATTTAAAATAAAACTTTTCTCCCTCAAACTGTACACAAAAAAAAAATAAGTTAATTCAACATAACTGAAATAAGAACTCATCATATATTTTGGCTTGAATTATAAATGAAATTCAAAGCAAACAAACGAAAAAGAAAGTATTAAAAAGTATGATAAAAACATCTGATAGCTAACCAAACACCATTAAGCCATCAATCATATGACATGTCAGTAGAATTTTATTAAAAGGGTTATTCAAACACATTTCACATCTTTTATTTATCTTAAATAATTTGTAAAAACGTATTTGTTGGTGCATATCAGGGTTACAGGAGAGATAATATTTGGAGTGAAGGCACAACTCTAGAGCATAAATCCGGAGTATGTTTGTTAAAGTTAACAATACATCTTAACATTTCGTGCTAGCTCTGCACAACTCGTTTACAGCTGGTCGATAGCTAAAAAAAAAAAAAAAAAACAAATTCAACAAATACATAAATAACACTTCTTGACCTATGTCAGCAATGATTGACGAGTTCAAAATTCACTCAATAAATTCACTTGGTAGTGAAATATACAAATACTCAAATACATACTTATATGTACCTAGCTATATAGTAAAAACACTTATATACATACATAATATGTAAACGGAATCTTATATACCTTAATTTCGTAAATGTTAAATCGAGTTGGTTAGTGTCGGTGTATTTTCGGTCGAGCATCCTTATATCACTTAATTAAGATATTTGCAGAGATTACATCATTAAATGCGAGAAATCTTTTCAATCCTTCTTTATTCTATTTAAGTCATCATTTCAACATAAATTCAACACAATTTCTTAATTCTTTTGTGAATCCTTGGCGTCGTTGTCGTCGTTGTCGAGGCCTTCTTAATTGGTTCCTCTTTTAACACTTTATTATGCCGAAGTCACGTTCAGTGTTGGCTACAATGGGACCGCTGCCGCAAGTCTGGTTGTCATCATCATCCAGCTCTTGTTGTTTGTTGCAACCACAACGTCTTCAACTGCCTTCTGCTTGAGTAACGTATCATAATTTTGATATCCACTCTGTTCTGTGTTTGTCGTTCGTGTCCTTTGTGTCCTTTGTCACCCCTTTCTTTTTTATTTTGCCACGAGTCGTTCACTCGTTGTCCTCGTAGTCGTTGTCGTTGCCTTGAGGTAAATTTTAACATTTTAACAAGCTAACGAAGCGTTTTGTTCCCCATTAGGTAAACATTAATAGTGCCTCGCGCTCGAAGAAAATCCTTTATGAGTGTCCTACTTGTGTTCTTGTCAAATCACATTGACGCTGATTATGTTTCTGTGTGGGTTTTTACAATTTGTTCATGTTTTATTTGGTGGTGCATGCAATGTTCAGCACTTTCTTGTCGCAAAAATGGCTGCAGTCAGTAGTTTTATGTTATTTATAACAAAATTGTGGAAAAATACTTTTTTCTGATACTGTCCAAGTCTTAAAGCGTAACATCTTATTGCTTGGTTGTAAGTCCAGAAAATGGAACGGAAGTGAACTCAAACGGGTAAGTATGATAGAAAGAAGCATTTACTTAAAAAAAATTAAACTAAGAATAAAGGCTTACTGAGGGCTTACTGACATTTAACAAAGGTTGTTTTGAATAATGGATGTGAAACGCCCACTCATACAAACGAGAACAAAATGTATGCCAATCGCTATGGATTTTAGAAATTGGACAATAAAACCATGACCATGAAAACATGAATTTAAGAACGCTATACCTTTACTTCGGTCTTTATGATTATGATTACATTTGAAATGCAGTTAAATAGAATCCACACGATAGGGGTATTCTCTATGTCTAGCACAATTGCTAAAGACCACGCAATGTCAGAATCCTATGTGAAAATATGCAACTGATCGAGAGCGCCCTATTGTACAAGTGTGACGTGGTAAAATAAACAGCTAAAGTGCAAGGTGTGTGGCAACTCTGGGGTCGTGTTGATGTGAACAAAGAAAATTTCAAGCGGTGTTTAGAATGTCAAGAGAAAATCTTTCGAAAGAGAAAAAAATATTATTGGACAAAACACCAGGTAAGAGTATTATTGGAAATTCTTGATCAGCATCACCACCCGAGTCGATTTAGACATGTCCGTCTGTCTGCCGATCACGATTACAGCCGTAATTTTCAAGCTATCATCACGAAAATCGATATTTAAGCTTGCTTCTTAAAAATAAAGATCAAGTTCAAAATGAGTCAAATCGGATGACGACCAAGCCTTCCTCCCATACAAAGTGACTTTATCAAAACTGTTAAATCTCTTTAAATCCCACAAAAATTTATATATGGACTTGAAATTTTGCGAATAAGCTTTAATATGCACTCTGAGTATGAAATTCAAGGAAATTGGGTGAAATCCACGTCTGCCCTTACAAAGTGATTTTTTCAAAAAACAAAAAACTTGGTTCGGCCGTGGGGATATTTTAACTTCAGCCCAGCCGAAAATTATTTCTTACTAGTTTTTTTTTTTACTTCAATTGAAAGAGAAAATAATTTCCTACTCTCTGAACAGAGAGTCGTTATGTGGGGCTTTAAAGAAGGCCCGGAGAGGGTTAATATGTATAACCGACCCCCCATTACTTTTGCAAAAGGAACATTTTTCCTTTAGGGACCTATTCCCTTCGACCACTCCTTATGGGGGCTCCCATACAAATTTTATGATTCTTATACACTGCTTTTCAAAGTTATAGTTGCTCCCCTCTCGTTATGTGTTTCAAGAGAACTAAAGTGAAAGAAGACAAGCTGATATTATAGTAGGTTATAAGTGTCAGAACCATTTAAAACTAGCAACAAAAATTTATTAAAGTAACCTTAAATTTCAAGAGAGGAAAAGATTAGTTTGAAAAGCACACTAAATGCTCATTTCAATGTTATAATTGCCCCAAACAATTGATAAAAACTTCAGGTGAATCGTATTTTTTAAGGAACTTTTAGTAATTTATTGGGCCACCAGAGTGTATAATTTCTGTTAAACGATTATTCATAGAATCAACATAAGGCTTAAGAAAATCTGGGGTTAATAGCGCCCAGAACGTCAAAATTGCTGACTTCAGATCATTGGTAGTTTGGAACTGTCGTTTATCCTCATAAATTTTACGCACAAGCCAACCCCAAATATTTTCCATAGGGTTGACATCCGGCGAACGTGCTGGCCACTCCAGTCGAGCAACATTGTGTCTATCAAACCACTGTTTCGTCGACCGACTTACGTGAACGCTAGCATTGTCCTGTTGAAAAATTAGATTTTTGTCAGGATATTGCCGCAAATATGGGAGTAAATTTTTCTGGAGGACGTCTTGGTACTCAATGCTGGTCATTCGGAAGGAAGGAAATGCAAGGGAGAGGGTACCATTTGCGCAAAATGCTCCCCATACCATGAGCGAACCGCCACCAAAATTACGAGTCGAAAAAACACGTGGTTCTTTACGCAAATCCCTCCAGTATGAGTGTGTTCCATCCGGACCGTCAAGATTAAATTTTTTCTCATCAGAAAAAATGATCTAATAAAAAATAAAAGTGATTAAAACCAGAAACAGCAACTTAAACGCGACCTAAAAGCAAGATGTTTTTACACATGAATTCCTAACCTTATTCCAGTCTTGTGTGATGTGATTTCGAGCGAATGTCACTCGGAATGCTTTGTGTTCAGCAGTAAGATTTGGACCTTTCTGCATTTCTTGGCGAACAATATTTGGACTTCTTTTAACTGCCCTCCATATGGTCGAAATAGAGGCTGCAGTGCCACATGCTCGTTGTGCCATTGATAGTGAAGTTGTGGAGTTCGACAGAATTCGACAAATCCGCATGGTTTCTCGCTGAGAAATAATTTTTTTTTGTCCAGGATAGGTTCTGCTTCCATACTCTTCAGGATTACCCAAATAATATCGCACAACAGTATCAGATCGGCCGATTTTACGAGCAATACGTTTTTTCGTCCAACCTTGTTCATAATAGGCTTCAATCATACCTTTTTCACGATCATTTAAAATGCGGCCACGTGGCATTGTAACGCTTTGAAAGTAAGAATTTATAAAAAAGCATAAAAACAGAATTTAACTTAAGAACAACTTACTTTATCAAAGGCAATTATAACAATGAAATGAGCATTAAGTGTGCTATTCAAACTAAACTTTTCCTCGCTTAAAATTGACCGTTACTTTAATAAATTTTTGTTGCTAGTTTGTAATGATGTTGACACTTATAACTAAATGTAATATCAGTTTGTGCTCACTCACTTTAGTTCTCTTGAAACACCTAACGAGAGTGGGGCAATTATAACTTTCAAAAGCAGTGTATATTTATTCCCTACCTACAAAAAACTAAACTGGACAAATGATTGAGAAATAACTCTTATTCTTGAATAGAAAAATAAAAATCAAAAATAACTCTTATTCTTGAACAGAAAAATAAATACCAAAAAATATCTTTTATTTTTTGATGAATAAAATAAAAATCAGTAAATAATAATTAAATTAAATTTTTATTGGTAAAACTCAAAAAATAAAAATGATTCCTTATTTCGATAGGACATGCATTAAGCAGCATATTGAAATTGTCCAAAATGTGCTCCGACATTTGAAACATGTTGTTTTTTTTTGTAATTTAATTTTTGGAAATAATCGTTATTTTCTATCCCTGAATATAACACTGAACAACAAAATCAATTATTTTCCAAAATAACAAAGTTCCAACAATGGATTCTGTTAGAGGGGACAAAAAAACAAATACACGTGCATCGGCGTTTTGAAATTTTGCGTTTGAGCCTTATTTTAGGGAGCATTTAAGTTTCCCCTTCTCCAACATTCTTATAGTGAATCGGCATAAGAAATCATGTTATCCTTACATTTTGGGTATAAGATGTGCTCTGAGGATTTATGTAAAATACTACGAGAAATATTCTTGTGGAATATTTTAACCCCCTAACTTCTCAATTTATGGGTCTTTTTTACCCTTTTAAGATAAAAGGTAAAAAAGACCCATAAAACAAGAATATAACGGGTTAAAATGTTCCACAAAAAATTTGGCATAAATTCTAGTATAAGTGTCTGAATACACCAAAGCTAAATATTAAACTTAAATGCTAAAAATTAAAGAAATAGGTCAAAACTTAAAATGTGTTAATTTCGTACTTATTCAGAATTGATGCTAAAATGTCGCACAAAATTTGGTTTTAGGGGGTTAGTTTTTATGAGAAAAGTCTTTAACTCATTCGGCGTATCTTAGCAATAGCAACGAACCTTACCAGCTGCACTTTGGCTGATGAAATCCATTAGGTTCAAACAAAAAACTATGAAAAGCAAAATCACAACAAAAGTTAAAATTAATCCCTTCCACCGGTTCCCATTATTTTATTGTACCAAAACGTGTTACCATATCGCACACCCTCTTCAAAAGTGACACAACTCGAAATTTTTAAATTTTTAGGAGAGCCAAAAAACTATTTCCTTTTGCAAGCAACTTCATACAAAAGATAGGTGGGTCAATTGCAAAAAAAAAAAACGTACACAAAGAGGTTTTTATGTTTTGTTTTTAAAGTTTTTTAAATTTTCCCGTTAGAGTAGTCAAATTAAGTGAAAAATAATGGAGAATTCGAAGTTGTTTTTAGGCCCTGCAAAAAATCATTCTTTCTATAGTTTTTATACGATTTTTGTATTGAACGTCACACAGCATATATACGGGAAAAATCACTAAAAATTTGAAAAATGTTGTAAATTAAAGCTTACTGTGATCCTTGTTAAGTTATTTAATAAGTTAAATCAGCTTTTGCATAAATTGCCATTTCAGTTACAGAAATAATAATTTTTTATCAATTATACCTACATATTTTACAATTTTAACGGGAAAAAATTAAAATTTTTCTCCAAAAAGACGTCAACATAGAGGTTATTTTCAAAGTAGTAGACTTGCAGCAATAAATATTAAAAAACTGTTAAATAATAAGCAATTAAAAAAAAAACAACATGGTGACGTTCAATACATTTTGTGATGTTTAATACATTTTGTTCCGCTTAACCATATAATGTTAATAAAATTGGGATTTTAACAAAAAACAGGTTTATTCTTTTACAAAAAATAAAAACAAAAAGTAAATATACAGTATATATTTCAGCTATACATAAAATTTTCATCCAATTTTTTTTTTCTTTTTTGTTTTACAAAAAATTAAAAAAGTCAATAGCTAGCTGAATTTGTATTGAAACTTTATTAGGACTTCACGTTTTACAAGATAGCTTCTGAACCCTTTAAGACCATATCTTCATTTTATATCATTGGAAAGGTATAACCTAACGTAAAAACGTAAAAAAATGAAAATTATAAAAAAGAAAAAAATTATACTAGCACGAGTTCCTGGCATGGTATTAAAGTTAAACAAATTAAGAATGAGTCAACTTATTGCAATATTTTCAAAAATGTTGTACTTTTCCTCATAATAGATGAAATAACTTTTCCAATGATACTATATTACCGGTAATCGGTCTTAAGTTGATTGAGCTACGTTGTCTCAAAATAGACCCTATTTTGCCGCGAAAAATGATTCTAAAAATTTATACCTTCGAATTTGGTTTTCAAATCAATAAACCAATACAAGAGAAATATTAGAGCCAAATCGGAGATGATCAACGCAACTGATCACTTCAATGTGAAATGGGCGATATCAGTTAGTAAAAACAAAAAAAGAAGAGTTGGCTGTGTCGTGGACACACCCGTAGATTTTGACGTGACGAAGTTTCTTGTTTGTTGTTAATGTTAGTGATGGTGTTGTTTTTGTTGTTGTTGTTGTTGTTGTTATTGTTATTGTTGTTGTTGTTGTTGTTGTTATTGTTGTTATTGTTGTTGTTGTTGTTGTTGTTGTTGTTGTTGTTGTTGTTGTTGTTGTTGTTGTTGTTGTTGTTGTTGTTGTTGTTGTTGTTGTTGTTGTTGTTGTTGTTGTTGTTGCTGTTGTTGTTGATGTTGATGTTGATGTTGATGTTGATGTTGATGTTGATGTTGATGTTGATGTTGATGTTGATGTTGATGTTGATGTTGATGTTGATGTTGATGTTGATGTTGATGTTGATGTTGATGTTGATGTTGATGTTGATGTTGATGTTGATGTTGATGTTGATGTTGATGATGTTGATGTTGATGTTGATGTTGATGTTAATGTTGATGTTAATGTTGATGTTGATGTTGATGTTGATGTTGATGTTGATGTTGATGTTGATGTTGATGTTGATGTTGATATTGATGTTGATGTTGATGTTGATGTTGATGCTGATGTTGATGTTGATGTCGATGTTGATGTTGATGTTGATGTTGATGTTGATGTTGATGTTGATGTTAATGGTTATGATTATGTTGATGTTGATGGTGATGTTCATGTTAATGGTGATGTTGATGTTGATGCTGATGTTGATGTCGATGTTAATGTTGATGTTAATATTGATGTTGATGTTGATGTTGATGTTGATGTCGATGTTGATGTTAATGTTGATGTAGATGTTGATGTTAATGGTTATGTTTATGTTGATGTTGATGGTGATATTGATATTGATGTTTATGTTAATATTGATGTTGATGTTGATGTTGAAGTTGAGTTAATGTTAATGTTGATGTTGATGTTGATGTTGATGTTGATGTTAATGGTTATGTTTATGGTGATGTTGATGTTGATATCGATGTTTATGTTAATATTGATATTGATGTTGATGTTGATGTCGATGTTGATGTTGATGTTAATGTTAATGTTAATGTTGATGTTGATGTTGATGTTGATGTTGATGTTGATGTTGATGTTGATGTTGATGTTGATGTTGATGTTGATGTTGATGTTGATGTTGATGTTGATGTTGATATTGATGTTGATGTTGATGTTGATGTTGATGTTGATGTTGATGTTGATGTTGATGTTGATGTTGATGTTGATGTTGATGTTAATGGTTATGTTGATGTTGATGTTGATGTTGATGTTAGTGTTGGTGTTGGTGTTGGTGTTGGTGTTGGTGTTGATGTTGATGTTGATGTTGATGTTGATGTTGATGTCGATGTTGATGTTGATGTTGATGTTGATGTTGATGTTGATATTGATGTTGATGTTGATGTTGATGTTGATGTTGATGTTGATGTTGATGTTGATGTTGATGTTGATGTTGATGTTGATGTTGATGTTGATGTTGATGTTGATGTTGATGTTGATGTTGATGTTGATGTTGATGTTGATGTTGATGTTGATGTTGATGTTGATGTTGATGTTGATGTTGATGTTGATGTTCATGTTGATGTTGATGTTGATGTTGATGTTGATGTTGATGTTGATGTTGATGTTGATGTTGATGTTGATGTTGATGTTGATATTGATGTTGATGTTGATGTTGATGTTGATGTTGATGTTGATGTTGATGTTGATGTTGATGTTGATGTTGATGTTGATGTTGATGTTGATGTTGATGTTGATGTTGATGTTGATGTTGATGTTGATGTTGATGTTGATGTTGATATTGATGTTGATGTTGATGTTGATGCTGATGTTGATGTTGATGTCGATGTTGATGTTAATGTTGATGTTGATGTTGATGTTGATGTTGATGTTGATGTTGATGTTGATGTTGATGTTGATGTTGATGTTGATGTTGATGTTGATGTTGATGTTAATGTTGATGTTGATGTTGATGTTGATGTTGAGTTTGGTGTTGGTGTTGGTGTTGATGTTAATGGTTATGATTATGTTGATATTGATATTGATGTTTGTGTTAATATTGATGTTGATGTTGATGTTGAAGTTGAGTTGATGTTAATGTTGATGTTGATGTTGATGTTGATGTTGATGTTGATGTTGATGTTGATGTTGATGTTGATGTCGATGTTGATGTTAATGTTGATGTTGATGTTGATGTTGATGTTGATGTTGATGTTGATGTTGATGTTGATGTTGATGTTAATGTTGATGTTGATGTTGATGTTGATGTTGGTGTTGGTGTTGGTGTTGATGTTAATGGTTATGATTATGTTGATATTGATATTGATGTTTGTGTTAATATTGATGTTGATGTTGATGTTGAAGTTGAGTTGATGTTAATGTTGATGTTGATGTTGATGTTGATGTTGATGTTGATGTTGATGTTGATGTTGATGTTGATGTTGATGTTGATGTTAATGGTTATGTTTATGTTGATGTTGATGTTGATATTGATGTTTATGTTAATATTGATATTGATATTGATGTTTGTGTTAATATTGATGTTGATGTTGATGTTGAAGTTGAGTTGATGTTAATGTTGATGTTGATGTTGATGTTGATGTTGATGTTGATGTTGATGTTGATGTTGATGTTAATGGTTATGATTATGTTGATGTTGATGGTGATGTTTATGTTAATGGTGATGTTGATGTTGATGCTGATGTTGATGTCGATGTTAATGTTGATGTTAATATTGATGTTGATGTTGATGTTGATGTCGATGTTGATGTTAATGTTGATGTAGATGTTGATGTTAATGGTTATGTTTATGTTGATGTTGATGGTGATATTGATATTGATGTTTGTGTTAATATTGATGTTGATGTTGATGTTGAAGTTGAGTTGATGTTAATGTTGATGTTGATGTTGATGTTGATGTTGATGTTGATGTTGATGTTGATGTTGATGTTGATGTTGATGTTGATGTTAATGGTTATGTTTATGTTGATGTTGATGTTGATATTGATGTTTATGTTAATATTGATATTGATGTTGATGTTGATGTCGATGTTGATGTTGATGTTAATGTTGATGTTGATGTTGATGTTGATGTTGATGTTGATGTTGATGTTGATGTTGATGTTGATGTTGATGTTGATGTTGATGTTAATGTTGATGTTGATGTTGATGTTGATGTTGGTGTTGGTGTTGGTGTTGGTGTTGGTGTTGGTGTTGGTGTTGGTGTTGGTGTTGGTGTTGGTGTTGGTGTTGGTGTTGGTGTTGGTGTTGGTGTTGGTGTTGGTGTTGGTGTTGGTGTTGGTGTTGGTGTTGGTGTTGGTGTTGGTGTTGGATTTGGAGTTGGTGATTTTCGTTTAGCTTTTTTTTTGTTTCCCCATTGGTTGTGCTCTAATTTCAATTAATCCAGCAAAAGTGATGCATATGCGTCACATTAGGCGGTTCCCTGAGGGTTTTTGACACGCCGTCAATTTTTTTTTTATTTTTGTCATATGCCCGAAGACCTCACCTTTGTTTTCGTTCCTTAAAATTTACCGTTGCACCAGTAGTCACAGAGTTAAAAATCCATGCAACGTTTTTTCATGGCTGTAGCATTTTTACTGCATTATGTGATTGCATCCCTGAAATCATGACAACAAAATTGTTTTTGTAATTTAGTTGTGAAGCGTAATAACACATCCCTGCTGTCGTAAAACAAAATTTACTGTAGCACTCCTCCTGAGTGAGTAATAATTCCATGCAACGATATTACATATCTGTTACATAAGCTGCTATATTCACGACCTGACGACGCCGGAATTTTTTTTTTATTTTTGTCGTAAAGCCATGTATAAAAAGTTTATTTTCCTTTTTAAACTTTTAACTTAAGTTATATACTCATTGAGTAAAAATTCAATGCAACGCCGCTGCATGAATGTTGCGTTATCGATCTTTGAGCGGCTCTCTCAGCGTCCCCATGATGTCAGAAATTTTTTGTCTAATTTTGTTGTGAGGGCTTGTAGTAGGCCATTATTGGCGTATCGTATTTTTAATCCTAGCGCTAATACTCTGCGAGTAATAATTCCATGTACGACATTTTCAGTTGCGTTGCTTACGCAGCTCTCACTACGTCCCTATGCCGTATTAAATTTTTTTTTTATTTTTTTAATATAGCCAAAGAATTAACCTTTACGGTCATACTATTTTTTTAATCATAGCTCTTATACCCAGCGAATAACAATTCAATGAAACGCAGATGAATTTTTAAAAAATTCATTTTTCAACTTTTTTGGAAACTAGAGCAGTATAACGTAACTTCGTCACGTCAAAATCAGGTCAAAGTCATACATAGGTACCATTCTTTTTGCTTTCGTTTATATTCTTCATTTCGTTCCTAATCTAGCTTTATTTTTCCCGGTGCTCTTTCAGCAGGCGTTAATTTTGCTATTTTACTCTTAAACATACAAAAGCGAAATACAAAATAAATACTTCAGCCGATGGTGTGACATATCTCAAAAGTGACGTTCAATACATTTGCCACTTTTTAGTTTTTTTTCTTAGGAATCTTATTTTGCAAATACACTTAAAGAAGGACATAAATCAAAACCCATGAAACAATGATTTAAAAGTTGGATTTTTTTGATTTACTATTTTTGCTTTGTTAAAACTCCGCGTGACGTTCAATACATTTTTACACATACTTATCACGATGAACTGAGAAAACACAAAAAACTTTACTCTAATATTATTTAATCGTCTTAACTTTTAGAATTTCATGAGAACTAATCTCTGCACTTCCTTTATATAACTTACTTGTCATCTATACCACTCCTAAATTAAAACTAACGAAGTGTAAAAATAAAGTGACGTTCAATACAATACTTGGAGACTAAATGTAAATCGAAAGCCAAATGACAATGTTTTGAGAATAAAAACAAAATAAAACATAAGAAATAAATGCTATCATTACAAAACAGTTATTATTTGTTATATTTTTGGATTGTTTTCAACTTTTTTTTCACGTTTTTCATCAAAAAGTGTAACTGGGGACATATGTTTTTGTATTGAGCGAGTACGAGAGAGCAATATAATATTCTTCAAAACAAATATGCAAACAATTTTAGGATTCTGAAAAATATGTTTTTTAATAAATATTTTTCAGTGATCACTTTCTCAGTTTTTATTTGTTTATTTCTTTTTGTATTTACCTAAAAGCAGTTTTAAAAGAGCGTGGACAAAAAAAGAGCGTTTTGAATGCAATTGACCCAGATACAAAATGATGTTTTAAAAATTGAAGAGCAATCAGATTAAAACAAAATTTTGGCAGTCGATGGAGATGTGCAGTACGAATTGATTTATATTAAAAAGAAAAATTAAAAAATTTCGAGTTGTGTCACTTTTGAAAAGGGTGTGCGATATGTGCCATATACTTTTTACTGTGTTCACAAATTTTCTTTTAAAAAGAATCACATCTTTTAAAACAATTGAAAATCAACCTTATTTATAGAATCATCCTTTTACTTGTTCAAATGTAAATCTGGTAAAAAAGTATATTCTTTTGCCACCACTGCATATAAAACTGGATGTTTTCATTCTCTTATAGCTAAAATATGCTGGACATTGTTTGATAACAGTATAGAATTGCCTAGAGCTAAAAGAACAATTTAATAAATAAATGCTTGTTTAATTACCCAACTTCACGTATATTTTTTTTCTCCTTTACCCAAGAATTCGTTGTCAGAACCTTGGTATTTTTTTAGTGTTGAACAGTGTAATTCACCGAAAATCAAGTTTTTTAAAAATATTTATTAAATTCGTAAAAACATGATGGAGTTTCTATTTGACGTTATTGTCAAACGGAGCATGCTAACTTCGGCTAACTTCATCTACTGAAGGAAACCATTTGAAAATTTTTCCACATATTACGGTTCTATAGCGATTGACATGAACTCCGCCTAGAGGTGGATTTGAGCATTAGAGGGTTATTCTGAAATTTATTAACTGTGTGGTAATGAAATAAAAATCTTGTATAACTTCAACGTAATTGTTACCCATACTCATCTTGAGACTACTATATATGTATTTACAAAAGTTATGTTTTTAAATAATGGTTTTACAAAGTTCTAAGGGTTTCACATCACTAGAAAAAATTCGTAGTTGTTTTTTTAATTTAAAATCCTTAGGTCACATTGAGACCTAAACAGAACTAAATACATCATAATTTGAGGCCCAGCAAAGAATTGTGTCTTTGTTAAGAACAAAATGTGCAGCTCAATCAGAGCCCTCTGAATTTAAAAAATACCGATTCGATGTTCCATGTTAGTTGAATATGTTTTCTAATCTTACCATGAACTTTTTTCGTACTTGAGATTGAAATAACAGAACAACCCATTTTTTGAGTTTATGCAGGAAGACTAAAGAAATATTATGAAAAATGCTTTTGCAAATGTATTCAAAGCTAATATGATATACTAGCAACCCTCCGCGGCTTTGCCCGCGATGTATCTTAAAATAAAGTAACGCATTTTTTGTAAAAAATTGGTCTAATTATCGTTATAATAGGTTTATTTTTTCCATAACATATTAATTGCAATCATGTTAGAATTTCTGTATAAACAATGATTAAGCACAGACAATTTTATTTCGATTTAAGTAAACATGGCCCTACTTATTTAACCATATTATTAAATGGTATGAAAATACATTTTATGCAATGCACTTCGGCTAATTAACACAGTTTGTAGCTCAATTATATAAAACTCGTATTCTATAACGTGAATTGTTTTGGAAAGATATTGGTTTTAATAAGTCCTTACCTTTTCAAATGTAAATGTATGTTTATGGAATGAATTAAAAATACTTTTTTAACTTTTTCAATAAATGAAATCAAATTAAGTTAAAATATTTTCATAGGTCTTATTTCAGTGACGAAATTATACCCTAACGCTATGTAATGCCGTAAAAAAAGCCATTCAACACATACCAATGCGCAGCTTTAAAACGATGCAATTTGCATCGCACGGAGGTTCAATTTAAGCTTAAATTGTTACCATAAATTTCATGCACATCTATTTTGCAGTTTAAGAATTCTGCACGCAGCTATTCAACATTTTGAATAGAAAAACTCTCTCTGAATAATGAAACATTGAAGCAGCAGCAACAAACGACACACTTGAAAAAAATGCTTTAAATTTTAATTGTCGGCAGTGTTGCCATATTTTTTTTAAAAATAACTTTAATTTCCAGAAAAAAAAACTTGTTTTTTCGTGAAAAAACTTGATATTAAAAATTAACTAAAACATGTATTTTTAAAAGGTCTGCTTTAAAATTTTTGGCAAAGAAAGAAATTGACCGTACCGTCAATTCTTGGGCAATTCGTTTTGTGTTCGTTCGTTGTCCCGCTACTTTTTCTATTTTCTTTCTTTTCATTTTTCATTTCATTTCTATAAGATGAGGGCAGTGTGGAAACTGAATCGTCAAGTTCAAAAGGGAATGTCAAAAAAATGAACGTCAAGACTTGACGAGTGGAAACCGGGACATAGCAACAGCGCTGCCATAAAAATAAACTTTGAAAAGGAGTGAAAATTAGTAGTAGCAATGATTCAGCTTCAAATGATACTTATGTTTTTGTAGTAACATACAACTTAAGTGATTATTTTATTCAAAGATTCACTAAAATATAAAGCATCGTTTTAAGGGGGGAAATATACCCAGAACTTTTTCACAAAATTTTTACATTTTCTTAAAGCTTTAGGTCTCAAGAATATGTGGTGAAAATTTCAAGTCGATATCTCAAAAAATAAAAAAGTTATAGCCTAGTGAGTGAACCGCCTTCTAGAGCGCGCAGTGCTGGCCCTTATTTTCAAACGCGTTTTTCTCGAAACCATGTTTTTAAAGTCTGTGACCAAGATTTCTCGAAGCTCAGTGAACCGATCGTTTTGTTTTTTTTTTGCAGGCTTGTTTTATTCATAATAATCTCGTACTTGTCATAGGATTTTTTTTTTTTTGGTAGCCTTCATTCATTTTTTTATAGGCAAAATAATGACGAATTTTTGATCGAAAATCGTTAATTTACATTCGGAAGTCCGCCATTTTGTGAAAAATCAATGTTTTCAAAATCGGCTATGACAAATACGATTTTTAAGTATCTAGTTTAATAATATATTTAATTTTTTGTTTCAGTTGAATTTAGGAGGAGCAATCTTGGTCACAGCATTTTCAGAGCGCTCTACAAAAAATGCTGTATCTACCTTAATATTAATTTTTTTTTAATAAAAAAATACTAAACATACTCTTGAATGTGTATATTTTAAGGTATAAAAACCCTCATTTAAAAATATCCATTAGTTTTCCTTAAAAAAATGCACAAACATGACCTTTTTTCTTTGGCCGCTGGATATATTTCTCCCCTTAATCGTAAAAACTTGAAAAACTGGGTAAAATAAAATAAAACTTTATTTTTTTAGGGAAAAACTTGAAAACTTTCTACCCTCTCAAAAAACTGGCAAAACAAGTTTTATCTGCCCACATGGCAACACTGATTGTCGGGCATTCTGCTGTTCGCGAACAAATAACTATCTCTCTCTGCTTCCATGCAGAGAATCTCTTTTCTGAGCATTGAGCAGCATTTTGTAGCGAAACCAAAGCAACATTCTGCTAGCTGCAAGCAGTGATGTGATTCTGATTTAGTAAAAAATCCCGATCACATCCCGATTTAGACCTGTTTATCCCACCAAAATGACACGAAAAACCCACAAAAAATCCCACCCAAATATTTATACCAATAACGATTTTTTATGCAATTTTCGAAAAGAAATAAGGATATCCACCTGCTGAACAGGCCCAACTTCTACTGAATACTGTGAGTTCTAACGTCTGTATGATGCGCCAATGTGTAAAGTGTCGCAGTAACATCTCATTAAATGTTCACTTTTGATAAATCACTGAGATGAGTGCGTGTGCTGTATTAGCCCCACGGTCGTTGAGAAATAAAATATTCGAATAAAACGAAGCTGAGCAAAAATAGTTCATCTCTATTTAGTGAATTTCAGAGTGTTTCTTATCGATAAAAAAGGTGAATATGAGTAGAATTCTATATTTAATGTTTATTTTTCACAATTCGACGAGCAATCGAACAATATTGAGAAATGGGAAAAAAATATTTCACGTCATATCATGATGGCGTGCCTGCCCACCTCCTGAACAAAACGTTGGTCCACCTTCCGAACAAATTTTCAGAAATCGTGCAAGTAAAAAATTGTTATTTATATGATTGAAAATAGTGTTTGAAATAAGTTAAAATAGTTTTCGTGATTCTCATCCACGTTCAGATAAAATTTTGGAATGGCGTCGCCTAAAAAAAAGTGAAAAGAAGAACGAATATAAATTCTGATGCGATGGCTGCAGCTATCAAAGGAATTACAATCTCTTTTGTTTAAAGTTCAGTGAATCATTGTGAACTATTGATAGAATAAACTTTTTATAAACTCTCAAAAACTAGTATTTTTACTTTATTTTCTAATTTTTTTCAACGATTTCTTTTAGGTGTTTAGTAGCTGGGCCGATTTTTTAAGCGGCCCTATTTCGAGACTTTTGCTAGATCGACTTCCAAAATTATAATTTTTGGAAATTTTAAATTCTGATTAAAATTCTTTTTAGTTATTGAACTTAGCTTCCAAATGAAACCAAGAGTTCTGAAAAATTATGTTTTAAACCAAAGGTATAGCCTCCAAGCAAAACGTGTTTAGTAGGCGGGCATCCTCCCCTACATTTTTTTAACATTATAATAATTTTATAGTTTAATAATGTTAGATAATAAAGTTTTTCAATAAATATAACAAATTTTATAAAAAAATAACAAATATTCCTCAGAAATAAAATACCAAAAGTTAAACTCTGCGTTTTTTATAAAAACTCTCTTAAGTGTATAAAGTAATCGTAAATTGCTTTCGTTGCATTAAAATGAAACTGAGCTTATATTTTTGTATTTAAATGAGGATCTTATTTTCATTAATTTTAAGCCTCTTGAATATACATATATAGAATGAATGAAACAGCAATTAAACGAAAAATTTGGAAAGATTTCAAAAAAGTGATACCAACCAGTTTTGCTAATTTACACTTTAAAAAATTATGATTCAGTAGAAAATCCCACCTAAGCATCTAAAATCCCACACGTTCTCAAATAGGCCAAATATCCCGAAATGAGCCCGAAATCCCACCAAATCACATCACTGGCTGCAAGCAATGACAGCGTCGAAGCCAACCAACAAATCAATGCTTGCAAGAAAATGATTTAATCTTATATATAAAAATGAAATGCGTGTGCGTTAGTCCTGCTAAGGCTCAGAAACGGCTCGGCCGATTTTAATAATTCTTTTTTTGTATTCTTGGCCTTAATACAGATGTGGTTTAGCAAAAAATTACAAAAAACTCGAAGGAACAGCGGAAAAATCGAAAAAATCGAAATTGGTAATTTTGTATGGAAATTGCCACAGTATAAAGTATCAGACTACTTTAAATAGGCAACAAAACTTAGCGGCTGGACGGATTTAGCTCAGATTCGGCACACACATTACTTGAAGCCTAGATTAGGTTATGGCATACTTAGTTTTGACCAAGCCTTTTCCGCCCCTTTACAAGAAACCCACCTATTATATTTTTCTTAGACAAAAACCAATCGTGTTTTTCATCTTATTCTTATCTTCTATCTTTCTATCTTCTGAATATTTATATACTCGGAAATGCGGATGTAGAGTAGGAAGAAAGAAAATAAGGAAGAACCCAAAAAGAAAAAAATCGAAAGAATTGAAATTGGTAATTTTTCGTATAGTACAGTGTTCATTACTAATCCAAGGAGAGGACGAGCCGGGCATAGGCCTACGAAGTCAAATGCACGGCGAGCTAATACACGTGTAAACCACACTGACCAGCGAGCGACGTATAACGAAAACAGTCATATTGTCATGTCCGAAGTGCCATATATAAATAAAACAGAGTGGCATAGGTTCTATGCTCATAACTCGAGAATGGATTGTCAGATTCGAGGTGTCGTTTTTTCTTTTTATTTTTTGTGTTCGTCTCCTCACAAGGTAACTTCTAAAAGCAAAAAAATTTGAATTTTCTCGAAAAAATCGATGTTATAAAATCTTTTCTTATATATAAAAATGAAATGCGTGTGCGTTAGTCTTGCTAAGGCTCAGAAAAGGATTGGCCGATTTTAATAATTCTTTTTTTGTATTGTTTGCCTTAATACAGATGTGGTTTAGGAAAAAATAAAATTACAAAAAACTCGAAGGAACAGCGGAAAAATCAAAAAATCGAAATTGCTAATTTTGTATGGGAATTGCCGTCACATTCTACTTTAAATAGCCAACAAATCTTAACGACTGGACGGATTTAACTCAAATTCGGCATACACATTACTTGAAGCCTAGATTAGGTTATGGCATACTTTGTTTTGACCACGCCTCTCCGCCTCTTTTTAAGAAACGTAAATTATCCTACTAGCGTACTATTATCAGCAAAACTTTTCGTCTAATTAAATAAAAGAAAATTCTGTTATTTTAACACCAAAACAATTCACATATCTTCAAAATTGCACAAAATTTCAGTACAGCTTCTTTTTCTAATAACATCCTTTCCTTAGAATAACAAAAAACTATCATTCATTTTCTTTTCGTTGATAAATTCAATTTAAGCACTAAATAAACCGTATTTGAAGAAAGCTTCAACATATTCACTTTTTAGTCAAAAAAGGACACAAAAGCTGTCATTTCAATAACAAAAAAAAAAATTATTTGTTTGCCCATTGTGAGGATCGATCCTTAGACCACCTTATGACTTAAAAACTGATGGTTGAGCTGACTATTTTTATTCAAATTGAAATGTACTACAAAAATTTCCTAATGGAATTTGCAATAAAATGAAATGACAGCACAATCTTCTCAATTCGAATTATAGCAGCCTTTCATATTTTTCTTAGACAAAAACAAATCGTGTTTTTCATCTTAATCTTATCTTCTATCTTTCTATCTTCTGAATATATAAATATCAATTGCCGTGCGTTAGTCTTGCTAATACTCGGAAATGGCTCGGCCGATTTTAATAATTTTTTTGTTCGCCTCAAAACTGATTTGGTGTAGGAAAAAAGAAAATAAGAAAGAACCCAAAGCGAAATAATCGAAAGAATTGAACTCGGAAATGGCTCGGCCGATTTTAATAATTTTTTTATTTGCGTCAATACTGATTTGGTGTAGAAAAAAAGAAAGTAAGGAAGAACCTAAAGGGAAAAAATCGAAAAAAATTGAAATTTGTAATTTTTTAAGTCGTACAGTGTTCATTACAACTCCAAGGAGAAGACGAGCCTGACATAGGTCTACGAAGTCAGTCAAATGCGCGGCGAGGTAATACACGCGTAAGCCACACTGACCAGCGAGCGACGGATAATGAAAACAGTCAAATTGTCATGTCCGAATAAGTGTCATTTATAAACAAAACAGAGTGGCATACATAATAACGCCCATAACTCGAAAACTTATTGCCCGATTCGAGCTGTTGTTTTATTTTTGTGTGTTCGTCTACGCACAGGGTAGCTGTTAACAGCAAAAAAATTGTAATTTTCTTGGAAAAATCGGTGTTCCATACATTTTGTATGGAAAAATAAAAATAAAAACAAAATCGATTTAAATTTCATAATTCAAAATGCAATTTCTGGATAATTACATTCGTTCCGATCAGTTGATTGTATTCAGAAAAAGCAACCAATTATCGAACAGTGTTCCTGAATTCATTGATTTGTAAGGATTACAAATAATTTGCCTCTGAAGGTTGGATCTGTTATCATCATGCTTCGGAGACTCAAACAACCGAAATTGTGCAAGTGAACAAATTGGTCGTGAAGCAACTCAAGAATAATGTCATTCAAACAACGATGAACGCTTTTGAGTAGGCAAATTCAAGGGCGAAGAAGTGCTCATTCCAAGAATTTAATTGATTCTAACCGATTTACCTTCGAGTTCAAAAACGTTCAATTCAAATTCAGTTCGACTTACATCGCCATGACAATCAATGAATCACAAGGCCATTCTTTGTAATTAATTTTTGAACTGTGTGCTGGATTAAATCAAATCTAAACTTATTTTCTACCTTAAGAATAAAGAGAAGATACGAGTAATAACATAATATATAATGTATATAAAGATAATGGAGCGCAAAGCAGCGCGATCATATAAAGAGAGAGAGAGCAAGTAGAATATGCAAATGCAGCGTAAACATCTTACACCTGTAGCATGGAGATGCAATCAGTATTTTAGATATAGATATGCAGACGGAAGTTCCACTCACAAAATTATATGGAAAAAATATAAATGTTTGAAAGCCTTCATCTTTGGTTACTTTTGCTAACGTTGTCTATCAAAAAGCATTGAATTGATCTGACGTGTGGTTCCCTCAACCTGCTTACATTCCGTGTAAATAAGGGATATTAGAGTGTTTCATTTAATCAATAAATGAAATTCGATTGGCACCATTTGTTGTCGATTGCGAACGTTCGATAAAAAATTAATTTCGATCGAATCGTGATTGCTCGAAATTATTTAAAAAAAAAAAATGAATTTAGGGCGGGACGAAGTTTGCCGGGTCCTCTAGTCTATAATAAATTACGATTTGAATAGCGAAAAATTCATTTAAATCCGTTCAGCCGTTCTTGAGTTTACTTGCAACAACGCCAAAAAGGCAATATTTCAAGTTTAATTTTTATATAATAGTAAGAAGTAAGATAAGATAAGATATATACTATATGTACAAAATCTGATGGTAGGAAGATGTTTACAATTCTCTTGAGAGCATTGAAACATGTTGTTTCAATATATTTGGCAATATATCGTGCATAAATTAGAATTGGATTTGATTTACCAGCATTATTAATATCAAAATCTCCACTCCATCTTTCTATGCATTAATCAAACAATCAACAAAGTGATGGACGTACACACACAATGACAACAACCCAAATGATACACAGAGTTTCCAAGTTATAATGACAGTGAATCCGATTAATGCTTGACCATTGAATAGAAGCTGCAAACGTTAGATATTAACTTGTTTCATAAGAGATGCCGCCACGCAGCCAACATCACTAATTATAGCGCTTTTGTCTCAATTTGAAGTTTAATGTTTTTGACAGCTTTTACTTTTTGTTTTGCGAAAGTGCACAACGCTTTTCTTTGTTGTTTAAGCCCACATTACTGAACTGATATAGGATAAAGTGAGCTTACTCTTGCTTTTGACTCACTCAAACTATTTGGCCTAAATCAGAAATGAGAATATTTGAATTAATCATTATCGCCTGTAATGGCATGCCCTTAAGCTCAATTACTTTGAAGAATGTAAAGTTAAGGGAAATATATAGGGTATTCACAAGGTGTGCTATCATGTCATATAGTCATAATGTTATAACATTTTACACTAGTTTAAGAATGTAGTTGTTGCCTTCCATATAAAAATAGTACTAAAATATTACAACCCTAAAAGCTATGTTTATTGAGTGTCGTATTCAATTTTAACGTCCAAAATATGCTTTTTGCACAAATCGGCTATTATTTTATCTTTTTCGCTTTCTTTTGCATTGTGATAACAAATATTTATTTTAATTTGTTTTGCATCAGCTGACTGAGAGTTGAAATAGCACAATAAGTTATAAGAAGTTGTTCACACTAGTTGTAAATTTTTATGTTTTCAACTTAAGACATTTGACTTTATGAGACCTTGTGAATACCCTAATAATAAAAATATATTTATGATTTACATAATAATCTGCGATGTAAATAGCAAAATTTTTTAAAACTGTAATCGTAATCGTGATCACAGACAGACAGACTGACATGGCTAAATTGACTCAGGTGGTGATACTGGTCAGGAATATATATATATACTTTTACATACCTACCACGCCTCCATATGGGAGTTACAAACGGAGTGACAAAATTAATATACTCCTTTTACGTTTTTTAAAAAAAATAGTAAAGCTTCAAAGCTTTTTAAACTCTTTCCGATTTTAACACTGTGCCACATGCTGCAAGCATTGGATATGTGAGGCAAAGTCTGTGCTTTTTGCAGCAAACGAAAATGAAAAAGGAAAAAATAAATGTTCATTACATCGTTTAGCCAAAGACTTCTACCCAAATCGCAAAGGCGCGACATAACGCGCTTTGACAGCTATAGTAGAAACAACGAGTTGTTATGAAGCAATTCATTATTCGACCTCAAGCTTTGATCCTGCTTTGTATCGTAGATATGGTCGAATCTCGTAAGAAGGGGTAAAGCACGATCAAAGCGCGACCTGCTGAAAAAAGTTGAGAAATGTTCTACTCGGTCGTGCATTTGACATTTGCCGATAGCGCAGAGTTGTAAAGGGTCCGCCATCTAACGTTTTTTTTTTGCAACTAGTGCTTATTTCGTGAATGGTAACACTTAGCACATGTCTGATTTGACAGATAATTAGTTTTATCCTTCCGCTGAACGAATATGGTTGTGTATACGCTTGAATAACGCTGGGAAATATTGCGACATTACTTTGAAAATCATGGTAATGTTGCAGAATGTGTGCGAAAATTGCGTACGGATTTTGGAAGAACAGAAGCACCGTCAGCTCCGAATGTTCATTATCTTGTGAAAAAAGTGAAAGAAACTGGCATCGATAAGCCAAAGCGTGAAAAGCCAAAAACAGTGCATACACCCGAGAATATTGCTGATGTGGCAGAAAGTGTGCGTGAAGCGGCATCAACATCAATTCACCGTCGTTCTCAACAATTGAACATTTCGGAGACATCATTGAGACGAATTTTGCATAAAGACCTTGGTATGACGCCATGCAAAGTCCAATTGGTTCAGGAGTTGAAGCCAACTGACCATCCAATGCGTTTTCGCTTCGCTGAGTGGGCCTGCGATCGACTTACAGAAGATGCCGATTTTGCCAAAAAAATCATCTTTTCAGATGAATTTCATTCATCTCATTGAAAATCTCATTTTGATCTTGGCGGGTATGTAAACAAGCAAAATTGTCGCATTTGGGGCACAGAAAACCCGCACGCATACATTGAAAAGCCGATGCACCCAAAACGAGTCACTGTTTGGTGCGGATTTTGGTCCAGAGGCATAATTGGGTCATTTTTCTTCGAAAATGAGCAAGGAGTGGCCGTTACAGTCAATGGCCATCGTTATCGGGCCATGTTGAACGAATTTTTGTTCACAAAAATTGAAGAGGAAGATATTGGCAACATTTGGTTTCAACAGGACGGCGTTACGTGCCACACAGCCGAAGCTACACTCGATGTTTTGCGCCCTGTTTTTGAAGATCGGAGAGCTGATGTCGTTTGGCCACCTCGGAGTTGCGATTTGACACCGTTGGACTATTATTTGTGGGGTGCCCTCAAAGATAAGTATTACGCCGACAAGCCAGAGACAATTGATGCTTTAAAGGACAATATTCGTGAAGCCATTGGTGAAATACAGCTGCACACAACCGATAATGTGTTTAAAAATTGGACCGATCGTGTAGGCTACTGCATGGCCAGCCGAGGCAGCCATTTGAATGAAATTATTTTCCATTATTAACCGGAAGGATTGTACATTCAAATAAAAAAAGAAATTTGAGAAAATATTCAGTAGTTTTTTTTTATAGCATTTTCAAAAAAAAAGAAAGATATTTGGCGGACCCTTTATTTTCACTGAGTTAGCTAAATATATGAGCATTGTTGAGTTGCAGTAGTAAAGACATGTTTGCATGGGATTCGTTTTGTCAAAATAGTTTATATTGAATGTAATTTAATTTTAATTTTTTTTTTTACAAGACAAATCATTCATAACATCACACATTGGGCCAGAAATTTGAAAAAGTGGCCAAAACTCATATCTTGGCAATGCATAGACAGAATTAAGTAAAAATCGGTACAGAATACTTAACATAGGACCTTCTTCAAGCACGGGAAAATAAGTGGGCGGGACTCAAGAATGGGGAGTGGCAATATCAATAAAATACTGTATCTCGCCTAATAGTGGGGCTAGGTTATTAAATTCGGTACAGTGTTTTGTGGGATCTTTTCCCGAGCATGATGAAAAATTGGACTGGATTTAACAAAGGGGCGTGTCACTATTAATAAAATTCCGTATTTCAGTTAGTGTTGGGATTAGGATATTGAAATTGGGTAAAGGGGTGGGTAGGATCGTTTCCGAGAATGTTAGAAAAAGTGGGAGGGACTCAAGAATGGGGCGGGGCAATATCGATAAAATACTGTATCTCGTCTAATAGTGGGACTAGGTTATTAAAATTCGATACAGTGCTTTGTGGGCTCTTTTCCGAGCATGATGAAAAATTCGACTGGATTTAACAAAAAGGCGTGTCACTATTAGTAAAATGCCGTATCTCAGTTAGTGATGGGACTAGGGTATTAAAATTGGGTATAGGGGTGGGTACAATCGTTTCCAAGAATTTTAGAAAAAGTGAGTGGGATCCAACAATGGAGCGTGGCACTATTTAATAAAAACTGTAGTTTGGTTATTATTTATTCTGTGGTATTAAAAAGAACGCGGGATACGAGACAGATCAAGGCATTGCTTTTACCGAATATGGCATGTGATGTGTGAGCTAAAAATAAATACACAAGGTTTTAAAAAATAACACTTTTAGAACAATAAATATGTTATGAAATCGAGAAACAAAAAAAACCGCAATTAGCCTACTTAAATGACACATGTATATAGTTTCCAAGGTCACCACTTGAAGGTTGCGGGGAGATCCCATGTTTTTTATTTTTTTCTGCTTTTCTGCTTTTTTGTTTTTGTAGTTTTTTTTTATCTTTTGTTTTTTATAAATTTATATATTGTATTATATAAAAAAAATGTAGATCATAACTATGAAATATGTTTTCAGTTAGGACAAAAAAAATATGATCCATCAGCTAAAATGAATAATAAATAATAAAAAAACACAAAATAATCAGTTGAAAAAAAGAAAAAAAATAATAATATCTAGTAAGAAATGGTCTTCGACTGGACCGAAGTTAAAATACCCCGCGGCCGAACCAAAGTATATTCAAAGTCTTAAGCAGTCAATAAAATATTTCTTTGTAAAAACATTTTCGTCATAGTTTTAACAGAAAATATTCGCTTTTTTTTATTTGATGAAGTCACTTTGTGTGGGAGGTAGGCGTTGAATTATAAAATACTTGAACAAATCCTTGAACTCATAAAACTGCCAGCCATTCCAATGCACATATACCCATTCACAAACACAGTTACAAAACTAAAGAAAAAAATCATTTCCTGTCATTGCATCATCACTGCATTCAATAACGGTTTTTTTCTGCTCTTTTTTTTATTCCACACAATTTCGATTTAAATTTGTTTATACTAACTGCAACTTGCGGTTGTAACCGCACAGCGGAAGTCGTCAGCCATGCCGGAAGTTAAAGCTAATCGTTTTGCAGTTATGCATAAAAATGGCGCAGAGCAGCAGATGCTCTTATGTAGACTCGTTCGATAAGAAAGCCAGGCAAATAGATTTGCCTGTCATTCAGGTGACAAACGAGTGCTCAACGCGTCGCGTATGGCGTGTTGAAGCGACGCGCGACTTTAATGCGATTTTAATGCGATAAACTTATTTAAGCTAATCTGCGTTTCTGCTGCAATGCAAGCTGAGTGCAATGTATTTATATTTTTATCAAAGTGTGTGTGTGTATGTGTACGTATTAGAGTATGTTGCGCCTTGTGACGTGACAATATTTTTGCTGAGTATAAATCTTTGAACGTGCCAATAATTTAATATTCTCAATTTTCCTCAATTGAAAATATTAAGAAAATCTCACAGTACATGACAAGCAAAACTTTCTTGCTACATTGCAAATTGCACTTTTATTAAGTTCTTAAATAAAATATTACCAAAGCATTAAATTAAAATAAAGCCGTAAGCACAGATTTTAAAAATCGTAGGTTCTTAAAAGGCTTAATATTTAAATGACTTTTAAATTAATTAAATTTATCAGCTTGTGCGATTTGTAATGCCAAAAAAAAAACATATTTTCACCCTGCATGATCCATTCTGAGGTTGTGTATATGTATGTATGTGTGTGTGAGAGCGTACGTTTTCATTTGCATTGCATGCAAATAAATCGAAATTGACTTTTATGCATTGCAAGCTGTTCATTTTTCCCCACAAGGATTAATAACGTAAATGAGTTTTAATTGTATTTTATAATTAATACAGTTATTCATAATTTTTTTAATATGCATATGAGTTGTAATTGTATATGACTGGTTTTCACATAATGCAACTTTAATGCTTGCAACCAAACTAAGTATGTGCCGCTTTAGCTTAAATTTACATTCAATGTACACACACACACACACACACAAGCACACACACACATACACTCAATTTACATGCGCACTTTATGGCAGTCTCACTCAAGGACATAATAACAAACTGACAAGCATAGCCTTTGGACATTTTATGCAAAATAAGCAAATTAAAAGCTGAGTTTGTGTCACATAATAATTTCATTTGACTTGCATTCATCTTGGCGCAGCCAGCAAGGACTAAGCAGGATACAAGCTCAACAAGCAAGTAACAGAAAAATAACTCAAAGGAAGCACAAGTAAGGTTTAAGAAGTACAAGAAAAACCAATCCCACTAGATGCATCGACATTAGAGTGAATTAAATTATATCTGAGACATGAGAAAAATTTAACCCTGGCGTCTGCTTAGCGTTTGACTTTCTGAAGAAATAAATTTTTTATTTTGTAGTTTTTACATTTTATGCTTATTTGGTCCTGCTACGAAACAATATCTTTAAATATCATTAAAAGAATATGAGCTTTTCATTGAGCACACAGTGATTTGTCTTATTTACATACTAGCAGATATACGCCGCTTTGCCAGTGTGCCCTTTAAGAAAAGATGTCTCACTAAATTTACTTTTTTTGCTTTAAATAAGATTAATTCTAAATTAAGGCTTGAAATTTATTTATTCTATAACCAGAAGGATATTTAAATATTTATTCTATAACCAGAAAGCTCTTGCAAAAAATCTAAATATAAATCTACCCTCCTGGAACCCTGGGTATCATATATGATACTTGCAATCAAATCTTCGTGGCAACGCCATCTATTGAGTAATAATGGAGCTTTCTTGTTGAGGGCATAGAATAGACCTCTAAGGATAAATAATTACAGCTTTCGTCAATTAATTTAACTAATTTGTACTCATATGTAAATAAATTGATATCATTGAAGTAGCCCGTTATTTTCTCTTCTGTGACCCAAAGTATCATATGCGATACCACCTGAAAATCCTGAAGCAGAAACTAATTTTACATTTAATCGATAAATTTGCATTATTATAATATCAAATCACTTAGTTATTCCAAAAAAAACTGCTTGAATTCAAAAATTTATTTCTCGGGTCCCAGGAGGCTACACAAAATTCAGTGTACTTAATATTGACATTCCAAAAATAATATCTTAACACTTAGTTCGTCACATGAAAAAGGTAGACTTTTCCGTTTTTAATTTTCATTTATGTTTAGTTTTATTTGAGCAATCGACTTGAAATTTCATCAAGATTCCTAAAACGTTTTTGGATGCCAGTCTTTGAAAAAAAAATACTGGATGAAGAAATATATAAAAGGCTAATTACAAGAATTTTGTAGAGATAGCACATGTAGAAATTTTTTGGTTTCGGATGTGAGGTTTAGAATTTTTAGATTCGATATGAGGTTAAGAATTTTTATCATAGCTTTCGAAAGAAGGAGCCTTGTACTTTTAAATTATATGTATTTTTTTTTTTTTGATTTTTCTTAAAAGATTAGTTGACATTCTTTGAAGTGAAACTTCTTTAGCCGCGATGGGGAGTAAGACCGATGAATCAATTTGCCGAAAAAACACTTCGCCGTGAAACGCTTCGGCGTGTTTTTAACATAGTGTTACGCAAAATTAAATAATTACAATATAGTATGGACCCAGTAGCTTTTCAATTTCAACTGCATGGTTATATGGAGCATGTCTTTGAAAACATCAACCTTAAACAAAAAGACAAAACACTGACTGCTACGAAGTAACAGAGTTGTAGTGTACAACATTTTAAAGTATATTTCAAACTTTTGAGAGTAACAAAAGAGTGCACTGAGTATATTTCTGTATTGCATTTATTTTCCTTGTATCTTTATGTTTCTGATACAAAATTCTACATATCACATAGCTTTATGATACATATTAACCCTCTCCGGCCCTCCCTTAAAACCACCCTGTTCACGTGTAGGGAATAAATATACAAAAATTATAAAATTTGTATGGGAGCCCCCATAAGGAGTGGTCGGAGGGAATAGGTACCCAAGGGAAAATGCTCCTTTTGCAAAAGTAATGAAGGTCGGTCATACATATTAATCCTCTTCAGCCCTCCTTAAAGCCCCCCTGTTCAGGTGTAGGGAATAAAAATTGACATGTTCCAGCAACCAAGCTGTGTGATGTTTTGAGTTTTATGTTTGAGGAAAAAATTAAACTGAACAAATGATTTCTATTTTTGAGCGTAAAATAAGAATTGAGAAAAAACTGTTATTTCTTGAGCAAAATAATTAAACTCAAAAATAAAAAAATAACTTTTCTTTCTGATCAAAACAATAAAAATCATAAGATACTTTTTATTGTTGAGAATTTTATTTCTCTTAAAATCTAAAAATAATAATTAAAGTTTAAGTTTTTGGATATCGCTTATTATAATTATGATCCCTGATTAAAACAGATTTAATTTACTCTTGTCATTATATGAAATGGGACTTTTTTAGTAAGACTTTGTTAAAGAGTAAACCAATACACCACTTAAAAATTAACTTTTTTGGGTTAAAGTTTCACTTCTACCGTGCGTGGTGGCCACACGCATTTTTTTTGTATATATTTTCAAATTTGGTTCTTAAGGTTTTGGAATCTCTGAAGCTGCTTCTACTACTGCTGTTGAACACTTCCGATATTTTTTGCCACGTTTTTAATTTTTGTTTAAAAAACCTGATTCACTTTTTTAACACTCAACTATATCTTTATATTTTTTAACAAAATTCATTAATTTGTTTCTTTGTTTTTCCATTTCAAACAAAATGCCGAATTTTTCAAAACATACCCAATTCTACTTGATTGCGTTTTTTATTTAAAGTTGTTATAGTTTCAAAAAAATTAATTAACTTGAAAGCTTGTAAAAGTTTTGCTGAGAAACGCTTAAGTTTTAACCACTGGTTAAACTTTATAGAAAGCTTAACTTAACTTTAGTTTAAACCTTGACTGAGAAACCGGGTCTAAGAGTAACAAAAAAAAAAAAATGTTGATTTTACTTACTACACAATCGTTTAGTAGGTTTTTTTTTGTTGCTGTTAGGACATGTTTTTGTTTTTATTTTTGCATAGTTTGAATGAAAACTGAAAAATTACCAAAAAAGTGTTGACAAGTGCGTTTTCTAAGTGACAGAAAAAAAAAATAATAATGAAATGTAATAAAATTTACTGGTGTGAAGATTAACGAGGGTTTTTATTTTCATTTTCTTAACGTAGAATACGTTATACGGGGGTGTTAATATGGAGCACAAAATTTTGAGAAAATGTTTGTCACTTTCATTATAAGTTTTTAATACTTTATGCATGCATTGAAAGAAAATTCAAGTATGGTCGTAACATATTTAATATGTCTTCTTTTGATTTGTATTTAAATAATCATATTGCTACATATAATTTTTTTGATTCTATAAGTAAATCAAAACTTAACTCCTTCAAATTTTGTATTAATTTTCATATGCTTTGTATTTTATGTATTATAACATCATGTGTAAGAGCAGTACGATTATCTGTGTGTTCATCACAGAACCAGCGTGAGAAAGAGAAGAAGGATAATGACCAAGCAGCGAACGATGTGTACGTAAATACAACCATGATTTTTGTTTGTCTTTTCTTTTAATATCAAAGACATGCTCCATATGCGCCCTTTGCAGCATTTTTTTATGCGGCGGCCATTGTAATCCATAGGAATTCTTAATTTTTGTAGAGATTTTCTATAGTTCAGACACAAACCTTACAATCATAAGCAGAAAATGGAAAAATGTTTATGAATAAAGCCTAGTATGCTGTAGAAACGAAAATTTCTTGGCATATAATTCTACACCCGAAATATTAGTGTAGAGTCAAAAATGTTTGTGTGGAGAAAAAAGCAACTACAGTACGACCTAGCTCAATGCAACTAATAGAAATTGGGCCAGTTGATGTAGTTAATGTTGAAGAAACGCAATTAAACTTCTAAACATAAAGCTTTATGGGTCTGAATCCTAGATATTGTGGTTTTATGTATTAAGATATGCACTTTGTTTCCTTAAATATTGTTTTAAGAGATTTTTCGTACATCAAAAATGTATTTTACAAGAAAAGAAGAACTGAAAGTAAATAATAGAAAAGTTTATGGAAGTATACGCAAATGAAAGTTTCGATAGTTGTGCATTTTTTTTTTAAGTTGCGTTTATTGAGTCAACAATATACATTTTTGAGTATTGCGATAATCGAGTGTTGCGTAAAGCGAGGTCGTACTGTTTTCTTATTGAAAGGTCAAAATTCTGGTGCCAATTAAATGCCCGGACATATAATCGACAGCGAAATTTTGACATTTCAACTCTCCACATGGTAGTTGTACTTGCTAGCATTGAACAAATTTTTCACCTCTACAGCGTACTAAGTAGCGAAAAAAAAATTCCGCTGCCTTTTCGCTGTCAAAAACTTAATGTATTCCTTATGGAAAGTTTCTTTCCGCTTCTACAGCATACTGGGCTTAACAATGCTAGCAAGGTTGCATAGAAGCTGCGTAAAGCCTTAAACAGTGCGTAACTAAACAAGCGTTTAAAGGTTGTTTAAGGAAATCTATTGAATAAGGCTGTAAATGACTAACGTATTCTACGTCTGACCTATGCGCCCGTGTTATCTAACACAGGCTTGAGCTTTTTTTTAAAGTTTTTTTTAACAATTATTAAAAAAAAAAAAAAACCCATTAAATTATCAAATCTATGAAATTGCTTCTCTCGCATGTCCAATGACGCATATTTTTTTATATATAATTTATAACTAATAAATAATTTTTTTTTATTAGTTTATTCGTTAGTTTATTTATACTATTACACTGAACCAAATATTGTTCTTAAAATCAAAGAATCTCGTTCATAAAGCAAAATTCATTGATTTTTAAGAACTATTCATTGCCCCAAAGAACGAATTCTTTGGCTCAATGAATCGTTGTTCTTAATTTTAAGGAACAGTTCATTGTTCGTGTTCATTAAAATTTTGTTCCAGTTCTTGTGTTGTAATATCTATAAAACCATTAGAAAATTTTATCTCAATAAGAAAATGATCTTTTAAAATATATCTTGATATTGTTTTAAAATTTCTAAGGACAGACTAACTTATTGTAACAGTTGTATGTGTCATTAATTGATCATTTTTCTTCATAACATATCAAAGAAATAACGTAAGAACAAAGATTCATTGAACCAAGGAACTCGTACTTTGGACCAATTTTAATGTATAATACATTGGGACAAAGAACTTTTTCTTTGTTATTAAGTACGTTTTTGGTTCTGTGTATATAAAAGGCTTATCACATATCTTCGTGTACGCTAAACTAAAGAACTACTGAACCGATATTAATAATACTTTTACTAATTCAAAGCATCATTCTTAACTTAAGCTATTGCATACTTTATTTTTAAAAAACCTACCCTAAAAAGTTATTAAAATTTGAGATTAAATACCATCTAAAAAACTTTATAGAAAATTATTCATAAACGCTGCATTAAGCAGTACAAAACTTTTTCTTTCTTTTCCATTGTGTGTTTAAAAGCTCTTTTTGATAACGCCTTGTTTATAAAAGCATGAAATTCCCCACAGTAAAATGCTAAAAATAATAAAATATGTAAACATAAGCATATGTAAATAAATAAAATTCAGTGTCTATGACGTAGTACTCTCGCAAAATAGCGATACTTCGTCTTTATACGAAAACACGAACGAGGAAATGAAACAAATGCTGTTGCTGTTTTCGACTCAGACTCAGTGCTGCCAAACAGTAGCAGCGGTGCTGCCATCTCTTATGAAGTAGCTGATAAAAAGCTTTTGTTAGCAGTGTTTCTGAGCTCACATTACAGATTGAAGTTGAAGTTTGAAGGTTGAAATTTTTAAGTTTTGATAAAACACTTATCAAGATCAATTTTTGATTTGAGCCACGACAAAATAATAGTTATGCTAATTTGATGAAAGTAATTAATCCATATTAGCTAACCAAGAATAGCAGAATATCTTATTTTATTTATAGCTGGAAAAGTATGTGCGCATTAGTTTATAATTGTAAATTTGAAATCAATTATATATAAAAAGTAGTGTACATTTTTATGTCACCACTTACTGCGGAAACGGGTCGACCGATTTCAACCAAAATTTCAGGGTACGTTGGAAAAGTTTGAACGAAATTGGCCCATTCGTTCTGGAGATATAGCATTTTAAAGATTTTCCCATATCCATATATATATATATATATATAAAAATAGTCGTGATTTGTGTTTGTAATTCCATAACTCAAAAACGGAGGGTTCAATTTGCTTGAGGTTTTCTTTGTTGTGTTCTTATTGGCTGTACAATGGTTTGTATGTGAACATTTTTGCCACACCTCCTTTTACCGGCCACAAACTAATGAAAATTTTATATTTCAGACGACTTGAGTCTTATCAGAATAAAATTTAGTACTATAGTTCATATGGCCACTGTTGGCAACAGTACTACAAATGGGGGGAATATCGAATATTTTTGGAATTATAGGTCACACAGCATCGAAATTTAATGTTCGAATGAAATTTTCACGTGCCGTTCCACTGGTGAAAATTTATGGGTGTTGGACGACGGGTGTAGCACTTTATCAGCAGCTCAAATTTAAGGTATAACTTTGAACTATAAGTCACATATCAATTTAACTCGGTAAAAACGTACTATTTAGTTGTGTGCTTTGACTGGCAAAATTAAGTGACCATTTGACAAGTGGGCGTGGCACTGCCGATACAATTCAAATTTAGGTATCGAATAGCTTTGGAAGTAGAAGTTACATAACTTTGAAACTCAGTATGGAGAATGTATTTCTACAAGAGAACTGGTACGTGCATTGGAAAAGGGGGTGTGGCCCGATTTTCTATAGAGAATAGCTATGGAAGTTAAAATCACAGGACATTGCAACTCATAATGGAATTTCCACCTGGGAGTGATGTTCTGCTACTGGGAAACTGTAACGGGCAGTGGAACATGAGCGTGGTGTCAGACTAAGGGACTAATAAAAGTTTTGAATTTACTTATTATTTCCAGTATACTTGCCGGGTGCAGCAACGAGCGCCGGGTATCGCTAGTTCACTATAAAACCAAAATGAGCGCAAATGAAATAGAGTTACCAGATCTGACTGCTTAATCATTATCGAATAATGGAACATCTAAGAAAACACCCTATATTTCATGTTTCATTAATATTATGTCTATTTTCTATTTGAAGTTAATTAAAGGACATAAAATAAAGAAACTGCAGCCAATCAAAACTATCGGACCAATTTATCCAATAAGGCCATAGAAGAAATTTAACGTTGTTAAGCCTAGAACGTGCATTAATGTCAACATTAAAACAACAACATCGAAAACGACGACGTTATATGAAGTACGAACTTACGTCAACTAAATAGAAGGCTCGGAGCAAATCTGGGGGCGTGATAACTGCAACTGACTGTGATTTATGATTACGTTTTACCTTTGCAAAATACATACACACACACACAGATACATACTGCATGCACACACACACACACAGTCAGCATCAACAAGCTTATGATGCTTGGAATCATGTCAACTTGCTGCAGATAGCAAAGCATCATCGGACTGTAAATAGCTTTTGTGTACAAAGCCTCATTTGCTGGTCCATGCACACGCACACACACACGCCCACACACAGCCATGCTCTGTATCACCCACTCATGTATGTGACTGCATTTAATTTACAAGAACAATTCAAAGTAAAGAAAATGTACACGGTCAAGATGGACAAGCCGAACGCTATTTTCTGTCGACTAGGCAATTTCATTTCTTCCACTCCAGTATCCTGCATCCTTTATCCTTGCCTATTATATTTACTGCTTGTGCTCTGATGCTGTTATCAATTTAAGAAACTTCAAGTTGTTTGCTTTGCACTTGGTCAGCTCTTTAGCTGACAGGCTATTCTATCGATCTAAATATATGTGGGTGACTATGGCATGGGTGCAGCTGCGTGTGAGAGCCAAGGCAAGCAGCAACACACAGCCCATAGCTACTCATAGATCGTTAAATGAGATATTAATTTATTGTCCATGCATGTATCATGGGTCAATGCAAATATTTGTCCATGGAGCTTGTTATTGCTTTAAGTTGTGGTTGTCACAATGTTGATGTTGCTGCTTTTATCAGGTTGCACCGCAACCTGTACTTGCTATACTGAGAATACAATGTTGATTATATTGAAAATCTACAACCACAATTTAATGAAATCTCTAATAAAGTTATGTTTAGGAATTTCTACTTCAATGAATCTGTGTGTTAAATGATGTTCTTAAACAAAGAAGTCCTGGCATTGCATTATTTTGTTATGCAGACTGCACAAGGCAAGCACAATGGCTAATTTATAGTGTGTTGAAAGCTACAAGTTGTTATTTTTGTTGTGATGAGGTCGTGTATATTGAAGAGTTTCATGGTAGTTCAAAGAAAGCAAGAATTAATTAAAAGGAAACCATGACATAAGAGAGAAAATCCGAATTTGAAACAAATTAATAAATTAATATTAGTATTTTATGCAATAGCAATGTCAAGCCTACCTTTAATTCTTATAATAATAATACAGGGTTTTCCAATAGGGGCTTGACAACTTTTAATTAAATTTCTGAACCACCCTTTTACTAATTATCAAACTGTCACTGTCAATTTATTCAGAAAACTTGACATTTTGATCATGGTAAAGTACACGAACGAATAACGTCTAAAAATTATAAAAATTTACTACCGAAATTCGGAGTCGGTGATCGCAACTTTAACGCTTAAATGTCCAACAACACCGATTACATTAAAAAAAAATTTTGTTGTGATGAATGATCCCTTGAACACGACCCCGTTTTTATTTTATTGGAAAAAAATTTTTGTTTACGAGTTATTAAAGAAAACATGGTTGTATCCAAAAAGATACACTGGGCATTTAAGGGTCAAGAGCATTTAGTGACGATGCTCATTCTTGGCTCAATGGGTTCGGCATTAAGCAAACTATGCGTTATTGGTAGGGTGAAAATCCACATGTGCTTCATGAATCACCACTTCGGTGCGGTTTGCATGCCGGCGGCGTCATTGGACCATATTTTTTCGTAGACGATAACAATCATAACGTTACTGTGAATGACCATCGTTATCGCGCAATGATTACCGATTATTTTTGGCCCGAATTGGAAGACATAGACTTAGACGACATGTGGTTCCAACAGGTGTGCAGGTGCTGTGCCACCTGCACACGTTACAATTGAATTATTGAAGAGTAAGTTTGATGAGCATGTTATCTCAAGAAATGAGCCAGTCGATTGACCACCTCGTTCGTACGATTCAACGCCTCTAGACTATTTTCTTTGGGGCTACGTCAAGTCATTGGTCTATGCCAACAAGCCGACGACGTTGGTAGAGCTCAGATCCAACATTGAACGCGAAATAGCGGCCGTTTCGGCCGAAATGTGTGGCCGAGTAATCGAAAATTAGGTTCAACGAATCGACCGCTGCATACGTGCCTGCGGTGACCATACGAACAAAGTCGAGTTCAATTCATAAATGTTTTGATTGCAAATACTTCAAGCCGATGATAAAGTTTTTAAAATCATGAGGTTTCAAATCATCATCGTTTTTAAACCTCAAATGGTTTGCGTTTTATTTAAAACAAATAGTTGTCAAGTCTTTAATGGAAAACCCTATATAATAAACTGGCCATTTCAGCCCTTAAAAGGATTTTGACCGAACTTCTTATGATCAAATTGTGTTGTTGAATGTTATTAAATGTTTGTACACAATTGATCGAGAACTGGATCTACTAGTTTTATGCCTACTCCAAACGACTAATGTACATGTTCTCAAGAATCTTTACATGGCATTGTATACTCTCTGAGGTTTGCCACTGCTGCAGAGAGGTGACGGCCGAACAGAAAAATTAATTCAATTGAAAAAACTTTCTGTGTCAGATTCTCTAAGAATTGAACCAGGTTTCGCTGGCGTATGGGTCACGCACTCTACCCACTGCACCACGGCCACCTTTAATTCTTACTAAATATAATATATCGCACATTGTACGGTCTGGTGTATAATTTTCAAAATTAAATTTGATAAAAATGAATTGATGTATTTATTCTTCACTATCATTGAACGTCCACTTTGAAGCCATCATGAAAAAGGTTTTAACTTCATTAAAGTTTTAAATTAAAATGCAATTCATTTTCAATTAATAATTCTAGATGAAGAAAAATAACATACAGAAATACAGCGATATTAATACTCAGCTTTATATACAGGACTCAAAAATCAAATTTCTTCTTGCTTTATAAGAAATAACAAACATTTCGAGGCTATCTCGGCTGGCTTCACTGTAGCGCATACTAACTCCGCCTGTACTAGGCTTGGGCATTTTAGTTCACAACAAAGATCGCTCTTTTAAGTTCAATCGTATGTAATGAACTAGTTCGTTCATTTAGTTCTTTTAGTTCGTTCGTTCTTTTTGTTCGTTGCATGTTTAACTTCGTTTGTTCTCTTAGTTCGTTAGTTCTTTTAGTTCGTTCGTTCTTTTAGTTCGTTAGGTCTTTTAGTTCGATTGATCTTTAAGTTCGTTTCGTTTCCTTGTTCATGTCCAGGTATATGAAATGAAACAAACTTGGTATGAATATGTGATAGCCATCAAATCCAACATTTATATTAGTGCAGACGCAAAAAGTCTTAAACCAAGTACTCAAACCATAGCTTGGTGAATTTAGTTATTTTTGCTCTCGTTCGTTTTGCTGCTACTCGCTGCAATATCAATTGAACTAAAATGAACTAAAATAACTAAAAGAACGAGAAACACTGAACTAGTTCACATAGTTCATGAGTGGGAATCGATCAATTGAACTAGTTCGTTCATGAACTACCCATGCCTAGCCTGTACTAACTCTGCCTGTTCTCACGAGCAGCCTGTCCAAAGCCAGGATAAAGGAGGATAGTCGCAGACAACGGGTTTGCCCTATCCTGTGTAAATGTAGAGGGTCTACCTAGATCCTGGAGTTGGTTGCTTAATCTGGGGAGTAAGTGGATCGTTGACTTGATCAACAGTAGCATACGCCTACGAGGGAATAGCAATGTTCCTAAAAATTTGTTAGCACGGGGATAGTCGTTACTGACATCCTGAAGATTTATCACCTAGACATCAATTCCATGAACCTCGACCCCATTGCCATGGCGCAACATAGAATTAAGCCACACGGCAGGTGTCTACGTTACATAAAATGTAAAATAATGAATATCCTTCTGTAGCGCATACTGCCAACCTAATTTTTCAAGATCTTGTGACAGTTTCTGATTCAATCTCACGGAAGTTGATATTCACCTTAGCATCAATCATTCACTGCACCCCATTACAAAAAGTCTAACGTGGTCAAACCAATGCATATGAAAAAAAAAAAAACACCTGTATTTGCACCATCCTTAAAAAGGGTGTATCAATAAGATGAGTTGTGTTGCAAAGGCGTATCTCTGAACAGCTGGTTGCTTGGAAGTTTTAAAAAATATTGTAAACCGTACATAAACCTATATATCTACTTTATAATCCAATAAAAATTCAAGATACATCCATTATTGTTCTTTTAATTTCAAAAATAAATCTTACACCCCTTGTTGATACACCCATATCAATAGCATTTGAAAATATATGCTTGTAGTTCATCGTGTCGTATGAGTAACATTTACAATAAGCAGATTTGTCTCATTCATTTTCTCACACGAAAAAGTTAACAAATCAGCAAAAAGAATAAGCAAAGGCAAAACACAAAATAATACTCAACTCACTCATACTTATTTTCCTCTCAGATGAACAAGTGAGCCACATAAGATGATTAACCCAGAACCAATAGCGTAATAACTTGTCGACCCACATGTATGTACAAGTACTATGAGTATTTTTGGGTTTTGGTGAGAATGAGTCAAAGTATTTTGTTGAGTTGGTATAAGTACACACTTGCACCAGTATTCATGGCTCATGACTTAAGTATAATAATTTCATTAGTACTCATTGCAGATCTCTGCCGTATATTGCCGCAACGATGAGTTGTAAACAAGCAGCCTTGAACCACGAAAACCAAAAATTACGCTTTCCAGCTTACGTCATTCCAATAGCACTTCATAACTCCTTAGAGCAACATTTGATTTCCAACAAAAAGATTGAATCTCTAAGTTTTAACTTTACCTTTAACTCTATACACCATGTTGCATCAATGATGTTGCAGTAGGTTTTTTCAAAAAATGTTTGCTTTAAGAGAATCTATGTCAAGAAAATAAGAAAATATGTAAAAATTGCCTCCACGTTTATCAACGCAGAAAAAACACGAAAAAAAATCACGGAGCACACATATTATTTATACATACATTCACTCGTACGATATGCTTTCAAATATTCAACGCTTTGCCAATGCGACAGATAAAGCCCTAAAGGCATGTCGCACCGAAGGTGGGAACAGATACAAAAACATCTAGCAAATACACAAACATACAACCACATACACTGTACTACTGCCATTTGGAAGTGTTTCAATATAAGCATATGTTGGCTCAATTGTATGTGCATATATTTAAACGTATGTGTGCATTGTTTTTGTCCAAATACACGTACGTATACCATGTCCATTAATAATTGATAAAATCATAAAATGAATGCTACAGGGTCAGCAAATAAAAGAAATTTCAACCATCAAATAGAGTGTAAAAAAGTCAACAGAAGCAAGAACAGTTGACACAAATATGGACAGCAGTTGGCAGCATAAAAAAGATTTTCTTTTTTATCAAATGCAATGATAAGAAAGTAGTAAAATAATTCATGTTGAGGGCTCCAAATTGAACCATGAGTTTCATTATACCCAATATTCCTGTGAGATGGTCTTTAAAAAAATCTTTTGTAGTCTGCTTAAAATCTAAATAGCGATGTTTTTATTTAAAACCTATTGTTAAGAAAAAAACAAAAAAAAAACACTGTTGAATTACAGACCATTCAAAAAAACCTTTGATGAGCAATAAAAGCAAAAACAAATATCTAACTTAACTTCTAGCTCCTGGTTAGAAGGCTGTTTTTGGACCCTTTTAGAAAAACTTCTCATTTGAAAACGCAAAGAGTTATTTAAATTCTATTTTTTTTTTTTGTATTCAAAACATATCAAATTAATTAAAAAACGTTTGTTTTCTTTTGTACCAGGGAGGTTCAAAGAGTTGTCGACCTTCACAGTTGGTCGTCGAAAAAAAGGTATGCTGCTTGCGGCCCGGATAACTCCACTTCAGATCATCTGAAATGGAAAAAGTAAACGGCGTTAGATTCAGTACAGATGTAGTTCTAGTCTTTATCTCAAACATAATTTTGTAATAATTTTTTTCAAAATGGCGGTCATTGAAAAATGAAAAACCGATTTTGGGTCTTTTTTTGTAGCTTAGTTTAAAAAAATAGTAAAAACTTGTTTAAAATTGTGATTGAGGTAGGGACTAGAATGGTGACAATTTTGCAATTGCACTTTGTTTCATCAAAATTGGTTCAGAGCTACGGGCACAATCTAGGCCACAAGCACGAAAAACGTGGTTTCGAGAAAAACGCGTTTAAGATTGAAGTTATTTTTTTGCACCAAAAAAAAAAAAAAAAAAATTGAAATGAAAAATTTGAACATGCAGTTTAAGAAATTCGAAAATTCTGCGTCGATTGCACTTGGTTTCATCAAAATCTTAGTAGAACCGGAGAAGAGTGAATTCGAAGTTCAAAAACGTGATTTTGAAAAAACTCAAAAAAAATTTAGGCAATAAAACATTTCTTTTTTTTGTGAAATACTTTCATATAACAATCTGCAATGCCAGCCCCATAAATAACTCCTTTCTCTTCTTCAAAAAATGAGGACTCAGCGGCTCTTTGTGCTCTTCGGGTAGTTCTACCTTCTTTGCTCGAAGAGCATAAACATTTTTCCCTTACATTTGGCACATACCACCAGATTAGCAATCGCCGAGAAAACTGTATAAACCTTCAAAATGCAATTCTCCGTCTTGTTGTCAATGCTTATGTCTTCGTTTTCATTATTTTTAAATTTTTTTTTGCCGATGTACTTGTGAATTCGGTGTCCTCAGGTCTTTCGTGTTGGTTACCACGAAACTGGCATTTCAAGGGACGAGTTTTTCGATTGCAACCGGTGTTTCTTTTGTTTTTATTTCTATTACTTTTTCTATCCATTGTCTTAAGCACAAACAAAAATTTTTATCAAAACTGTACTTTTCAACGCTGCCAACATTCGAATACCTAAGCTCTAAAATGTGTATTCATTTGTTTTTAAAATGCGTATACAGACAAGTTATTACCTACTAAAGAACGCTTTGAATGAAATTCGGTGGTTGCTTCAAACCGTTGCATTCAAAAAGTAGCCAAATTAAGCAAATCGCATTTTGGCGAAAACATTGCTGGACAAAAAAGGCCATATCTCCTAAAGTATTTCGAATTTCAAAAAATTCTCTTAGGACGATATTCTCAAATATCCAAGCTATAAAAATATGCAAAAAAAAAATCGAAAAAAAATTTTTGCAAACCAGGAATACTCCCTTGATTTTATTTTTTATAAGTGGTTAATGAACTTACTCTTTGCGATAGAATCCATTTATTAGTGCTTAGAGCATATGAAACTTATATGAATACAATTTTATAAATTTCAAATGTCGTTGAAGTATTTAAGAAGAACTTCAGAGTTAGGTTAATAGGCGTAACTTGCTCTGGCGTAATTTTCTGCTCTGACGTGATTTATTATGATAAAAAACCCCACATATACTAGTATTTTGCACATTTAATTTTAAAACAACAACTTTTTGGCATTATGGGTGGCAACTCAAAACAGCTTCTCTGATTAAAATATGGAAAATTATTAGAAATGTTGATAACCATGCATATACTATGCCAACCATATCATATCCAACATACTAAGCGCAACATACTACGCCCATCCTACCATACCCATAATATCCGTCACAAAAAGTCCATCATATCAAAGCTAACCTACTACAACCATCAGCCGATCATACCATACCCTGCATACGATATACAATCATGCCATAGCAATCATACTAAAACCATTACACCATACCAATAATATTACATCCGTCATACTAAGTCTATCATACCAGACCCACCATACTGTAGGCATCATACCATATAGTAAAATATCCATTGTATAAGTGATATATTAACTAAATTGTATGAACCATCTTACATTTTTTTATTTATTTATTTCAGACAATGAACATTGATTCTTACTGACTACTATACAATTAAAATTATTCTTTTAAATTAAAAAATTACATTTCGTAACAAATTTTTAAAAGATTCCTTAGAAATAGAAAAATTAATATCATAGGATACTGATAGAGCATTAAATTCATGTAGCGCTCTATTAATAGGCGAGTTAAAAGCATAGTTTGTTCGGCAAGTGCCTAAATAAAACATGTTTGAATGACGTAAGGTTCTACCAGGAACATTGAAATTAATTAACTCTAAGAGATAAGCACAATCTATTGAGCCAACAATGCCATCATTAATAAATAAAAGGGAAAATAAAGTTCTTCTTTTTTGCAACGATTCGATGTGTAAAAGCTTACATCTGGCATCATAGGATTAGATAAAAAAAAAAAAAAAATAACTGGCCATTTCAGCCCTTGAAAGGACTTTGACCTAGCTTCTTATGATCAATTGTGTTGTGCGTGTTATTAAGTTTGTGTTATTGACCGAGAACCGGACCTACATGCTTAACGCCGACTCCGAACGGCGATAAACGGAATGTTCTCGTTCTCAGGAAGCTTTACATGGCATTTTGAATACTCTCTGAGGTTTGCCATTGTCTGCAGAGAGGTGGCAACCGTACAGAAATATTATTTTAATTCAAATCATTTTCTGTCGCTGCTGGGGTTCGAACCTGGTTCGTTGACATAGCGACCACGCACTTTAACCAACTACGCCACTGACGCCACATAGGAATGGATAGGTTCTTCAAAATTTAAGGAGCGCAATGCAAATCTTAAAAAAACATTTTTGTATTCGTTCAATGCGTATATTGTGCGAGGAATAAAAGGGATTCTAAATAATAGAAGCATATTCTAATTTTGAACGGACCAATGAGATGCACAACAATGTTAACGCATAGGGATCCATAAATGTTTGACTATTTCTACGAACAAAATCTAAGACTTGATAGGCTTTAGGTATAATAAAGTTTATGTGACTGACAAAAGTGAACTTCGAGTCAAATACTACACCAAGGTCCTTTATAACATTAACTCGATTAAGTGGTACATTATGAAGAAAATAACACTCATTGACATTAAAAACGGACTTAGAATATGTATTTACAACACATTAATCGCGATTTAAATGTAGACGGTTTTCTATACACCATTCGTAGATGGCATTTAGGTCCATTTGTAATTTTAGCACATCAGAAGCATTACGAATCTTAAGATATATTTTCAGGTCATCAGCAAAAAGTAGACATTGGGAATGTGTTATTGAGCAAGGCAGGTCATTAATAAAAATTAAAAATAAAAAAGGCCCAAGAACACTACCTTATGGCACACCAGAGGAAGCAATGAAGGAATTTGAGGTCATACTATCAATATATACATAGCTTAGTCTATTCGAAAGATAAGAACTAAACCATTTGAGTAAAGCAGAGTGAAAACCAATATTCGCTAGCTTCACCAATAGAAAAGAGTGTGACACTTTATCTAATGCTTTGGTGAAAACGGTGTACATGACATTTACATACTTGATAACCTTCTTTGAATGTCGAGATACAATACTCAGAGAACAAAATTAAATTTGTTGTAGTTGAGCGTCCACGCACAAAACCATGTTGATAAGGTCAAATGAAACTTTTTATTGCAAATCTAATTTTTTCTTTAACAACATATATGGGTATATTACATACCCATCTTACTATAACCGTCATACTAAGTCCATCATGCCAGACCCACCATATTGTGCGCATCATGCCATCTATTTTACAATATCCAGTTTCGAACTATAACCATAATATTATGTCTCTCATGTTATATCCGTCATAGCTCCTCAACGTAATTCGGTCAATAGTGATGTATTGAATTGTATAAACCAGAGCGATGAAGATAAAGTTTTACGCACATGGTGTTGAGTCTGTTGACAGACTTTGTGCACTCGGAGTCTGTTGCACTTAGCTAACGATTGTCGAAGACGCAGCACTAGTGTAACTTGGTCTCCGTCGACCTTTTCGTTAATGAAATGCTGTTTATAGCTAGTAACGGTAGTAAAGGTAGCCTTGTACAGCTTGTAAAAAACACGCTAGAGGCAGAAGCATGTTTAAGTGGCAGAACCGCAGGTATAGATCAGTAAAGAGTCGGTGAACGCAGCAGCTTATCCCTAACCTGTTCAATTGGTGTAATAGAAGTCATGGCTCTGTGAACTTCTAAATTACCTACTGTATGTAGATTTTAAACTGTCAAGCTGGTTACGAAGAATAGTTGCACAAATACAAACAAGCTACAGGTCCTTACTGAACTAAAAACACGCCAGGAGAACAGCCCATGTAGTTTTTGAGTGTCCAAAGTTTCACAATGCCAGACTTGTGGCTTAGGCCAGTCCAGAGTAACGGTGACCCGGGCAAACCTGAGTAAAAGTCGTAATCAAAGAACTGCAAAAAATTGAGCCCTCGCAAAATAAATGTGGAAGGAGTGAAAGGCTCCTAAAAAAGCAATATATCTCTCATTCCAATAGATTTCAGCTTAATGCTCTTTACATGCCCCGCGAAGTCATGTCCAACGGTGGTTTCACGGGGTGTATAAAGGATGTTTTAATGCGGAGGTTACGTTACGTACATTAGAATAGTACACTCTCACCTACACAGTGGCGATTTTTTAAAGTTACCCCTTCAAGAATAATATAAAAAAGTAAAAAGAATATCCATCAAAAAAACTCATCAAACCTTAACCATCGTACCACATCCATAATACTGCAATCATCTTCACACATTCATCTTGCCACACCCATCGTATCAAACATGCAATAACAATAGAGTTTAGCTACTACAGCTTTTTCGCACATTCTCAGCATTAACGCATTCAAAGTCACAACCCAAAAATCTTTGAAATTTTCAACGATATTGATATTAGTGGCTCAAAATAAGTTAATGTGAGAAAAATTTACCCACCAAAATATGGTTGGGCTCAAGGACAACACAAGACATCACGACTAACCATGCAAAAACATAACCATGCAATTACACAATAGTTTTTAATCTACTCTTGAGTTGACCTTTAGACAAGTTAACTTCAAAAAAGCTACAATTGTTAACTAATTTACTCATACGGTTTAAAGGAGCAGTTAACATATAATTTGTTCTACTAAATGGTAAGTAAATTAAATTGTTAGCATTTCTACTGCTTCTACGATTAGAGTTAAAATTTATAAGAGAAAGAAGTTCTGGAGAATCGAATACACCGGTGATGAGTTGGTGCAAATAGACGATATCTGCAGACTTCCTTCGCTCACTCAATGATTGCATTTTTAAAAGTTTTAAGCGATCCTCGTAAGGAGGGAGGTTAAAAATGTCAAATCCACTTAAGCCCCTTAGGGCAAACCGAACAAAGCATTTTTGGATTCTCTCTATTCTATCAACATGCACATTGTAACTTGGAGACCAAACTTGACTTGCGTACTCCAAGTGAGGACGCACTATTGCATAATACAACGTTGTAGTCGTAATCATGCTATTAAATTCTTTGGCCCAGCGTTTAATAAATCCAAGCATAGAAGATGCTTTTTTACAAATGTTATCAATATGAATGCTAAATGAAAGCTTAGAATCCATATATATGCCCAGATCTTTGACGACATCCACACGACATAAGGCAGTATCTTTAATTTTATAATCAAAAACTAAATTATTCCTTTTTCGCGAAAAGGTCATAGTTTGGCATTTATCTGGATTAAGAAACATATTATTTTTAGAACACCAAACTTCAAAAGATTTCAGATCGGACTGGAGTAGGGCTGAATTGTCTTGAGAATTTATTTTTCTGTATATTTTCATATCATCCGCATAAATAAGCAGATGAGAGTTTTTAATGATATTGGTCACATCATTAATGGCTAAAATAAACAGAAGTGGACCAAGGTGACTTCCTTGAGGAACACCTGATAACGCAATAAACTCAGTAGACAAAACCCCTCGGAATCGTATTTGATAAGATCGTTCTGTCAAATACGATTTAATCCAGTTTACAAAATATTGTGGAAATCCAATGGACTTAAGTTTAAATAGAATTAGATTGTGTGGTAACTTATCAAATGCTTTGCTAAAGTCAGTGTAGATACAGTCGACCTGGCAACCAGATTCAATGGTGTTTAAGCAAAAGGTTGTAAAATCGAGTAGATTAGATACCGTAGATCTGCCATTAACAAAACCATGCTGACGAGTTGTTATGACTTCACGGCAGTGAATTTTTACCCGATCATACACGATTCGCTCAAAAAGTTTTGGAATCGATGACAGTTTAGCAATGGGCCTGTAATTAATAACATCATTCCTGCAACCTTTTTTATAAATAGGACTAATAAATGATTTTTTCCAAAACAGTGGAAAATAACTTTCGTTTATAGATTTATTAAATAACAAAGAAAGTGGTTGACACAAAATTGAACCGCATTGAGTTAACACTGCGGCAGGAATTCCATCAGGTCCAGCGCTAAAATCTTCATCGATCTAACTTATATATTTTAAAATATCCTCTGAGGTAAAGGATAAAGAGTCCAAAGAAACTCTGGGTGTAGAATTCATATATTCAAAATACCCCTCATCAGGATCAAAGGAATACGAACAAAATGACTCTTTAAAAAGATTTGCAAATAAACTACAAATAAGGACGGGATCGTCAGTAATTCCATCAACAGTTTTGAATGATGAAGGGAATCCATCGGATTTCTTCTTTGTATTTATGAATCCCCAAAACTTCTTTGGATCAGACAGTATTCTCAACTTTATATTGTCTAAATATTCATTATATAATGCAGCTGAGCTATTTTCAAATTCCAGAAACAAACGTTTGTAGGTTTCCAGGTCATTTGAGTCTAAACTACAGACATATTTCTTCCATGCCCTATTCCTGTTGTTGCGAAGAGTTTTTAAATCCTTTGTGTACCAAGGGTACGCACAGTTTTTCGCAAATTTGAGGCTATATGGTACGGACTGAGAGAACACAGTAAAGAGCTCCGTATAAAAAAAATGTATGGAATCATCAAGGTTATTTCCATTTAAGTACTCTAAAATAACATTTAGTTTGTTATGAAGTAAATGGTTCAACTTCAAAAAGTCAGCTTTTTTAAAATTGAATTCATAAACCTTATCGATTGAACTCGAATTAACTATGCTCTCTCTGTCCGATTAATACCAAATGCTCAATGGTGGATGGTATTCATCTGCAATAGTCAGAGCATGGAGGGCCCTCGTAACAATCACATTGTTACTGTCTGTAGTTAAGACCAGGTCAAGAAGTCTCTCAAGACTATTATAAATACAACTAACTTGTTGTAAGTCAGAACATATATTGTCAACAAATATATGCTCTTGGCGAGTCTTCGAATTTGATGCACAAAAATATGTATCATCGTCGGAAGAATGCCATTTTAAGTCAGGCAGATTGAAATCGCCCAACAGTAAAATATCGTCATTAACGTCAAGTAGATTAATTATGTATTCTATGCAATCCGCAAGGTTTGCATAGACTTCTGCACTGCTCTTTGGGGGAAGATATGCATTAATAACATATACATTGGAATTACAATGTAACACCTTAACGCATAAAAGTTCGATATTAGAAGAGCAGGGAATATCAATTAAGGAACTGACAAAGGAATTCCTTACAGCTAAAAGGACACCACCACCAACAGCAGAAATATTGTCAGTGTGTCTGTCCCTTCTAAAAACTTGAAAACTATTGTCGAACAGTTCCAAGTCAATAATGCTTCCGTTCAGCCATGTTTCTGTTAACGCGATAATATCCTCAGAGAAATTCTGAGATGCCAAAAATATGTCGCGTGTTTTAGAACGAAACCTCTCATTCAAACATTATTTTCAGGCTTAAGCCATAACACAATAACCATAATACCGTAATCGTTATACTCTACCCATTATGCTAAACCATGCCATCCTCTTCTCTTATTTCTGGTAAAAACTTTTATCGTAAAGCAAAAATACAAAAATGTTCTCTTAAAAAGCTCAAATTAAACCAAAATTATTTCGTATTGAATATTTAACGCTCTCTTTTGTAAGAGTAAGCTTGTAGAACTCAGTTTTAACAGCGCCCGCTATAACGATACTTATTTAAAGCCAAATTTCAAACATTGGGGTTTGACAGAATAAAAATTAATACAATTTTTATATTTAACAAGCACAGGGAAACGGACGATTTTTTCACTTTGTTTTATATATGTTTATGGATATAGGGTCCGTCACAGAGAGGTTTTATTTGAAATTTGGCACCATTTTTTAACCGTCCATATAAAACTGACATTCGACAAGTCAAACCAATAAGAGTTTTTATAAATATGTTTCGATACACGCTTGCATAAAAATGTTGAACATTTTGCGGAGATGGTTCATTAAGTTCATAATGCTTTTGGTCATCAACAAGGACCTTCTCGTCCAGAAAGTGAATTAAAGATTTTTTAAAATCTTCTGCATAGAGTGCTAAAAACCAGCTATGTTAATAGCATCGTAGATGCTTTGTGTTGTTTAGTTATTTCACTGCCTGCAGGACTCCCCTACATGAGTGTGTGGTTGATTGTTTGTGTGAGTGTGTGTTTGCTTATATTCATTACTTGTTACATTACAAATAATTAATTTTCATTAAGTGGCACAAATAACACAAAGCCAATTCATGCTGACACAAAACTGTTGGGTAAGCAGTTCAAAGGCTTTGGCGTTTGAAACAATATCAGCAGCAACAACAATAACCACAGCATCAATAACTAAAACAACAAAGCAAGCACTTAGCGTGATTGCATTACTTGTTTCACCTGTTGTGCTTGCGTATTCATATATAAACCTCACACGCACACACACACACTAGCACACTCGTCCTTATTATTCGCTTTGAATGATTTGCTTTACAAGTAAAACACCTACCCAGCACTTTAGCCCGTCGCTCACTTACTTTTGTCTCTCGGTCCTCCAGCACAGCTTTCGCCCTCTTCATACATACATATCTACTGCACACTGGGATACTTCATAACAGTTCAGTGTGTTTGAATGTGTTTTTCCACACATCTCTAATATATGTTTGTGTTAGCATTAGTCGGTGAGTTTATGTGTTTCTGACATTTAGCTGTGTGACTGTTGTTGTTGTTATTCATGTTGCCATTACTTATGGGAATCAATAAGAATGGAAATAAATGCAGTTGCTTGGGAATATATATGTTTTGTTTTTTTTTTTGTTATTGCGTCAAATAAATCAGCGTAACTGGTCGAGCAGAACTGTTAGGGTGAACTTTTTTTTATCTTAGTGTTGAAAGAATACTTCAAGTTAAATAGTCCAGAAAGACAAGAAAATTTTATTCTTTTACTCAAATAAATATCAACAATATAAGAGATTTTTAACTCTGTAGCCTTTCTTCTTGACGTGCAAAATAAAATTTTTTCGCTAAGTTACTCAATGTTTTCAAAAGCAAAAGCTAAGGGAATATAAGACGTAGTTTGAATTATAAATTACAAAGAAATTGTTAAAAAAAGCGAAGTAAATTGATGAAATCGCGTCACATTTCCTACATTTTCATACAAAATACATACGGGTCTGGCTAGACTACATTCGACCGTCCGAGGTGGTGAAAAGTATACATTCTTGTAATAATGCTTGTTTACATTTTTTTTGTCCTTATTTTTTCATAGATCGATAGACAATAAAATTTTAGGAAAAGTCAAGAAATTTCAAGTCGATATCTCAATTGAAAATATATTTAAAACACAGAACAGAACTATCTGACCGACGAAGGGTTAAACACAACGGTATTTCGAAGAGCATGACAAAACAGGGCTGTCATCGTTAACTACTAGCCTTACAGTGCTGACCATTTTGTTCTTTACTAATCGGAAATTGATTTCTTTATTTTTATCTTTCACGTCACGTGAATCATTCACGGTTATTCACGGTGTGTAATAGATTCTTATAGTGTAATGACTCTCTGTTTATCAAGGTCAATAGCTGGGACAGACAAAGCGGCTGTCCAGAGTCGTTCACAAAAATTTTTAATTTTCAGACACTAAATCAATTAAGCCTTTTTTTTTAATTCTTCGTTATAACTTTATGCATCCTTAAACCTAAAAATGGTAGTATAAACTAATTTATATCAGCATAATAAATTCATCTCATTTTAGTTAATAAAAAAATATCAAAATTAAACATTAAGATTTATAAATATTTCAACTTCACCGAGTCGTCGCGTTATGTAATCCTGGACTGACTGTGAGAATCGTCGTCAACTTGCCACCACCGTCGCTCTTAACTGACTCGACTTGCCAACACCGTGGCCTTTGACTGACTGCCTGGTTTTTCGTTCTTCGCTTTAGATTAAACCAATCGTTTCTTGACTCGCTCTGGTTTGTTCCGTTTCCAGCGTTAGGCGAATGTATGGCGCAGTGTTGCCAGAGGTCGAGCTTCAAAAATCCCGTTCTCTTCTCTTAAACGCCTTGTTTATCGCGTTTTAGAAATAAAAAAACTCGGAAAAAAATCCCGTTCACAATCTTTGCAAATAGCTTCATGTTTAATTGTTTACTCGTTAATTGTTTTGGCTTGTTTTTCTTTTTTTACCTTGTAAAACAGACGCCAAATAAGCAAAAAAAAAAACAATTCCAACCTTCTCAGCTATGATACGTAAAATTGTATTCTTCTTCTTTCTCTTTGCAATATTAAAATGACACTAACTCCGTTTGTTCTCACAACAAGCCTGTCCAAAGCTGGGAGAAAGGAGGTTGGTTGCAGGCAACGGGTTCGGACTATTCTGTGTAAATGTAGAAGGGACTACCCAGATCCTAAAGTTGGCAGCCCAATCTGGGGAGTAGAATGGACCGTTGTTTTAAACAACAGTAGGGTTATGCCTACAAAGGATATGGGATATGGCCATAGTGCAATATGCCATATCCAGTAGTGGACACTATTATCATTCACATTTAAGTACGATATGTAATATGTGTCAGTAAGTGTTAGTGCTATGTCGAGGTAAATCCCTTTTGCCCAGCAGACTATCGCAGGACTGGACCTTCGAGAAGTATCGTGCTGGCTGTGGTAGCTCAATGTTACTATCCATACAATATATTTATCTATACTATTATATAAAAGAGTACTCACGTATGTTTGGCTGCGAAAAGCTTGAGAATGGCAGCTGCTTTTTCAAAAATTCTTTTTCTCTAGGATACCTATCGTGCCCAGTTGAGACATAGGCTATATAAATTTGATAACTATTATTTAAATAATTAATTAAAATTCAAAGAGAATAACTATACAATATCTTTATTCTTATTCTCAGAGAGAAAAACTTTACTCATTAAAGCTCTATGCAACTCAAAAAAGGTTGTGCCCAAAGCTAATAAGGTAGAACATATGTATACGTAATACTTCTGTATTCCAACTCTGAAATCGAAGAGAGACAGTCATAACAACATAAGATGTTGTTGTTTGTATTAGTTTATTTGAATATATGAAAATTACTACACACAAAAGAAAATGCCAAATCGTCACAGGGGCGGTTGTTATGAAAACGTTTGCCCCAAACATATAAGAAAGCAAATCATATTTGTTTTGCCTAAATCACATGTACGCACCATTATAAAACAATAATAACAACGCCTGAAATATGATTAAACTTAAATAAACAAAATTTTAACTATAAAATTCAAACAACAAAAATTTTAACTAACATCTTTGACAATGAAATTTAATTTCCTTTATATATTTTCTCGCACATATGACAATATATCTGCACTCTAATGTTGGCGAATTTCAAACTCTTTTTGAGCATCATAAATAAAAGTCAACAACCCACTAGGAAAATGAGAATTGATTCGAAAAAAAATCGTAAATGGAATGGATTCTTTTGCTTACATTTTAGAACGTATTCCAAAGAATATATAAATTTAATGCAAAACCTATGAATTGGAATCTATCAACCAAAAGCTTACTGATTCGTTTTTATTCCAGTCAGAATCGATTACGACCTATATAATAATTTCTACTATAGAAAATATTTTTAGATTCCTTGCTTGCTTTTTTGGTAAGCGAACAACGAATTGATTCTAAAACAAATTCTGGTATAAGCGAGAAAAGCATCAGTCTGTTTTGATTTGTTTTCTTATTTCCGAAAATAATATATTTTATTTAAAAGAATCCATTTAAAAACTGAATAAAAAAATCGATTTCTGTAGCGATTCATATGGAAGCGAGAAAAGAATGTACTACTTTTTATAGAACATCAGCGTGTTAAAAATAATCCATTCTAGAATCTATATTGGAGAAGATAATTGATTCTTTTTTCAAACACAATTGCTTCTTTTTTCCCGGTGGAAAAGACAGCAACATGTATTGAATGCGGTACCAATGCTGCCACCTTTTTGAATGTAAAAATACTGACATATTATAAAAGCATCGACAAAAATTCCGTGTCGATGTTTCGTTGAAATGTTTTGCTGAAATTTTTCAGCTTAAATATATTTAATTTCAAAACAACAATTATCGATAAGGCCGTCATGTATTTTTCTTACCTCAGAACTGATATTTTTAGTTATAAACGAGATCAAGAAGATACAGAAAGTTTATTACTTTAGTTTTTTTTTTATTACTTTAGTTAGCTTTATTCATAAAAAATTATGAACCTCTTATAAAACCTTCATAGGGAAAAAATCAAAAAAATTGAAAAACATTATTCATAAACGTTCAACAGCGTTAAAAATCTCTTTTAAATGCTTGATAAATCAGAGAATTTTTAAAATGGTTGAAATCTTCAATAAACCCTCGAAAAAGCATTTTAAACATTTTTTGTTCTCATCTGAGCACAAAAAGTAGTGTCAAAAATGTATCAAATTATTTTTATTTATTTATTTATCAAATTTTATCAAATTATTTTTAATTAAATTGAAAATGTATCAAAAACAAACAAAATGTCAAAAAGTCTTTGACAATGTTTGTTTATAAATTAGAGGAATTTTAAAAATGGCTGAAAAGTGCTATAAACCTCTCATAAAGCAATTTTGCAATTATTTACTCTCATTTGAGCTCAAATATTGTCAAAAATAATTAAAATTATTCAAAATAATTCAAACATTTGGAAATTATGTCCAAACAATTCAAAATATAAAAAAATTTCTAAAAAAAAAGAAAATAAAAACAAGAAAATTTGGCAAAAATTTCAAAATATGTAAAAAAAAAAACAAAAATAATAAAATGATAATTATTTCAGTGCAAAACTTTTCATGTTTAAATATCAAAACATTGAAAAAATTTGACAAATAAATAAGAAGTCACTGAATTTATCTAATACACAAACTATTATTTACACTCTTCAACGTACGTTCATACGGTTGTTAAATTTTAAGATTTAAAGTTTTGAATGATATTTAATATTTTTATCGCCGGCGAAGCAGCGGGTATTTGCTAGTTAATTATATATAGTACACTTAAGTATGGTGTCTAACCGGTGTGCCCTACTATGACAGGGAGTTGGTCGCATCTGGAGTCATGGAAGTGACGCCCAAGAGATGGTTGGATGAACATTGATGTGAGTCATTAGCATGGTATTGAAATCCGGAAGATTTATTTGTTGGGCATTCGATGAACCTCGACTCCTTGAAGCCGAACAGGCAGGTGTCTACGCCAAACTCAAGATCGACATTCACAATGATACTTTCAAGTTAAATTTTTAAACAGCGTTGCATAAAAGATTATTGCTTTCAATGTAACATTTTTGAAATTTTAAAAACAAAAAGTTAAGAACCCCTATTTTGAGCGAAACTCCCATTTTTGCGCTCAAAATCCCGGTCGCCCTTTTGAGGTTTAAAAAACCCGAAATATGGGCGAAATCCCGGATTCTGGCAACACTGGTGTGGCGTGATCGACTGCTCACGTTCTCTTTTCACACTCGCCTGTTTGTTCCGTTCCCAGCGTTAGGCATACGCATGATACAATTACAAGGTAGGCTCATATTGGAGAGCAGGGTGCGCTAGTTGTCAAAATCAGCTGATAGCTTTTAGTTTTTCTTTGTTGTTGTTGTTGCTTTTGTCGTTTGACGTTTGTGGCTTCTACAGCTTTGTTGTTGCAAAATTTCACAATTGAGCAGCCATTTTAAAATGAGCCTACCTTGTAATTGTATCATGGGCATACGAGTGGCTTGATTTTCTTCTCCCTTTTTTTCTCACACTCGTCTGTTTGTTGGTATCGTATCACGCGAGCTTACCGTTTCCCTTGGAACACGCGGATACATGAAAATAAAATAAAAAACTAACTGCAATACTATCGACTCTATGCTTGCAAAAAAAAAGAATAAATGCCTTGTCGTGGAGTTTGAAACTTAAGGGGGGGTCATACCCTATTATACTAAAATAAAAGTATTTTCCTAAAAATTTCATATAACCTTATTTCAAATATTCAAATATTCTTTTATCTTTCAGGTCCATATATATTTAATAAAAAAAAAATTGTATATAAATAAAAACAATTTTTCATGTCACAATAAAAAAAGTAAAAATTATATACGGTGGCCGCGCTGCCTGCCGTTGAATAGCCAAGGTAAGTCCCGATCTCCCGTCTCTAAGTATTGGGCTAAAATTAAGGTGGAAGCCCACTATGTAGGTCAAAATTTTGGTCCTTACATTACTTTCTCGACTCAGAAAGAGTTTTTTATTACTTCTTTTCAGCTTAAAACTCCGTACTCAAAATGAGTAAAATACGAAGTTTTTGGTTGGAATATCTTTCATGTGCCCATATAAGAATGAAGTCCAGAAAATAGCCTGAATTTATATTACCTTGGGCATTACTGGGTTAAGATACATGCAGTTTATGCTTCATTTGCATAAAATAACACTTTGCTAACATTTCTCATTGTTATGTTAAGCTACGATTGACGTTACTGACTGTGCTCTTTCCTATTGTCTTTTTATTCCCATCCTCATTCATTCGCCTTTTATGCCTAGTTTTTGGCAATGCATTCAACTGGAAAATATTTGCTTTATATAGAAGATTATAATAAATCACATAAATTATTTTAACATAGACTTTTCTGTTGGTGTGGTTAAACGTGAATGAGAATTTAAGATTTGTGATGCTTCGTCTCTTTTTTGCATGAATAAATTTGATTGCTTGTTAATGTAAAGTTTATAGTAAATTACAAATAATCTCTCAAACCAAGAAAGGTTTTGTTTGAGGTCCTCTCAAAGGTTCGGATTTGTAAGAATTTCAAACTATTACGAACAAAAGCTTAAAACTAATAGCATTAGAAATGAGAACCAGTTGCTACATTTTGGTATTTTCCTTTAATTTCTCAAAAAAGAAAATAAAAAAAAATTTCTCAACATCTAATACCGAAGTCTTAAAAATTAAGTTTTCCGAAGGACAAAATGCTATACAGCGTTGTGTATAGAACAAAGCATATAACACGCTTCACTAAGCACAGTTAATGTAAAAAGCTTGACATCAAGCGATGTCATTGACATTTAATTGTTCAGATCATATGAATGAGCGCATGTTTATACAAAGGCATGTTGTCATACATACAATAAATACCATCCTTAACCTCATACGGATATTTATTCCCTTTTTGTTTTCACAAAGAAAACGACAATAACAACAGCAACAACAAAACAATAACGTTATATCACACAATAAACATGCTTGTTTACAAGATACAACAATATTCAAAGTAAGCCTGAACAACGATGTCAACAATAGAAGACAAACAATTCCAATGACATCAACAATAACAACAACAACAACAATTCAAACAAACAGCAATGTTAACATTCATGTCAAATATGACAGCTGACACATCTAGCTTAGAATGAACGCCAACCAGCGTGTTTTTTAACACGTGTTAAATATTGAAACTCCGACATGCAGTCAGACAACCGGATGTGCTGCTTACCCACGCTTACCGGAAAAATAACTTATTTATTCAAATAGCAATTTTGTAGGCATCACTTTTTTCTCATTTTTATTATTTTTTTTTTTTTTTATTGCTAAATTGTAATTTTTTAAATTTTTTACATCTTTGTTTTTTGTGCTGCTATCAATAAAAAATTATAGGGCGTTCATGTTTTTGTTTTTTTTATCCTAGTTGCTATGACGTAGATAATTGAAGCAACAAAGCAGCGTTTATTTTATATGTGAACGTAATTGTATCAGGGCTAAATTGAATTTTTCCATCAGAAGCAATTGAAGAAAGACGTTTTGAAGATAAATCGAGTTGTAAAAGAACATGGGAAGTACGCTGGCCTATTTAGAAAACAAAAACAAATAGAAACACAAACAACCTTCTTAATATCTTTGTAAATATGTAAACAGCTATTGTATATTTCAAAGAAAAAGACTGTATTGAAAATTTTCAAGATTTATGTTGTGTGGGAGGTACAAAGGTCTCAGTGATATTTTAATAAGATTTTTTTTATTTTTTAATGAATAAAGAAAGAAATGCAAATGAACAACTTATACAACCAATGATATATTTCAAAAAAGGTCACTTTGATTTGTCTGAAATTTTTTACTTATATTTGCTTAAAAACTTGTTTCTTTCAAATTAACTCTTGAATCCGGCAATATTTAAAAAAAAAAAAGTAATTTAAATATAAAAAAAATTAAATATACCACGTTTTTAAAACGAACTAAAAAGTATAAAATAAAAGCAAAAAATAACGTGCGCCCCACGTTTTTATGAGAACTAAAAGCCCCACTCTAGCAGAATTTATTTTATACTTCTTAGTTCGTTTTAAAAACGTGGTATATACAATTTTTTTTTTTATTGAAATATTATTTTTTGGTTTTAGTCTTTCAATAGAATTTTAGTAAATTTTTCAATAGATTTTGAAGGTTTTTTGTTTTTATCAGTACAAAATTAATTTTAAAAACCGAAATGGTTCCATAAATATTAAACAAAAAAAAAAAAACTTAAGAAATTAATTGACATTGTCGAGGGTTGAACTCTCAAGCTTACGATTATAAAGCAACTAGCTGACCCGGCAAACGTTGTTTTGCCCAAACTTAATATTCGATGTTTCTACTTTTTCAATAGATGACGGTGTAGTTTTGAAAGACAAACACAATTACCAAATTTTAGTCTATTATGACCAAACCCGATTGAAATATAGTATTTTCATATATTTGTGGGTGGTAAAACATATTTTTAGTACAGTTTCCGACAGCAAGCAAACAAAATAAATTAGTATAATAATATAATATAATACCAAATTTTCTATACCAATAATACCAGCAAAATCTTCTGATATATAGAGTTTTTATTGATTTGTAGGCAGTAAAAGGGGGGTGTGGTAACCAAGTTTTAGTACAGTTGACGACAGTGAGCATAAAAACTAAACTCCAAAATTGTAGCCTAATACGGCGAAACCATCGGAAATATAGAATTTTTATTGATTTGGGGGCGGTAAAATGAGGTGTGGCAACCAATTTTTAGTACAGTTACCGACAGTGAGCATACAAACTAAATTACGAAATTTTAGTCTAGTATCACCTAAACCTTTCGATATATAGAATTTTCATTAATTTGTGGGCGGTGAAAGGGGGTGTGGCAACCTATTTTTAGTACAGTTTCCGACAGCAATCAAACAAAATAAATTACCAAATTTAAGTATAATACCCCCAAAATCTTCCGATATATAGAATTTTTATTAATTTGTGGGCGGTAAATGGGAGGTGTGGCAACCCAGTTTTAGTAAAGTTTCCGACAGTGAGCATACAAACTAAATTACCAAATTGTAGTCTAATACGACCAAAACCGTCAGAAATATAGCATTTTTATTGATTTGTGGGCGGTAAAAGAGGGTGTGGCAATTTTTTTTCTACATAGTGTCCTTCCTTGGGGCAATACGAATCCATCAATCTCAAAACTGTAAAAATTGAACGACCCCTTCTTGAGTTATGCGCGTACACACGGACGTCAGTCATTTTTATATATAAGAGATAATCAGCGCAAATAATAACAAACTACCTATAATAAATTTAAAATAAATTTAAAAAAATGCATTCTATGGTTTTCTTTCAAAATGCTTATTTTAATAGAAAATGCGAACAACGTCGCATACGGGCAGCTAGTGTTTGGCTATATTTGTTTTTGCTTGCCTCTGTCTTTTTTTCACGTCACCACGCATAGCGTACGACAAAAAAAAAAACAAAAACAAAATACATTGCCATTCTCTGTTGCTATCCATAGCACACACACGCTCGGGCATATGTAGGCAAAACAAAAACAAATCACATTGCTATTCTCAGCAAAGCAATACTTACTGTAGGATGGGAGAGTAAAATATTGGAACACTCGCATCGTGTCGATATGCTGCACACTGCTTTATTTTTCACTACACAACAACAATTTTTATACGCTATGAGTCGTTCATGTCCGTTTGTGCTTGCAGGTGAATTTTACTTAGGATTTTGAAAGCCATGAATCTCCTTTTCTAATAAACTTTTTAATAATTTTTTTGGCCTAAAACCTTCACCAGGTCGAGAGCTTTTTATTATAAAAAATTTCATGAAAAACGGCCGGGCCTTTCTCAAGATTGTTCCGAACATAAAAAAGGCACTTCAAAATATAATATTAGTATAGAACAGCGAAGGGCACAATTTAAATTATCAAACACGCGTGTTTTGAAACAAAATGCTGCTTGCGCGACGTCGACACAAGTACTCTATAAGCTCCTTCGTGTGGCTTTCGATCGTGTGCGTTCGGCTGTTGCTTTGTTTTCATTTTCGCTAAGCAAATCAATTCAGTTGATATTTAGCACTTGCTAAGTTAAGACTTTGCTGCGCAATTTTTTAAAATACAGAGAGAAAAATGTCCCCTAAAGAGTGGGAAAATGATTTCTTTTTTATGGAAAACGGTGATGGTAACTTGCAATTCATGATTTGTTATCGCATTATGAGTCGCAATATGTTTTGTTTAAGAAGACATTTTTTCTCTAGCCATGAAAATTTTACTAAGTTCACGGGGGGTGAACGAACAACAAAAATTTTAGAGTTAAAAGCAAAATTTTTTTTAATATATATGGTTGATAAAGGTGGGCTACCTGTCAATTCTATGGTAGATGAGGCTCATAGTGATCATCAGGAAAGGCATCCATTGAATGAAAATAACAATTTGCCTCTAAAAAAAGCATCATATACCGTAGCCTTGGCTTTGCCAAAGCATTGCCACCCATTTGACGACGGTTTTTTTTCAAAATTTAACATCTGATGTCTTAAAATGTTTTGGTGAAAAAAGCAATGAAACTTAGAGGCTTTGCGAAAATATTCCCTTATCCCGACGTTAGCTTAATTTGTGAGCTTATTTTGTTTATACATATGTATATTTTTTATTTTCTGTATATTATTTGTATTATTTGTATAAGTGAATATGTTTATAAAAAACTTTAATTAAAATTATATACTAAAGAAGCAACCAAAATCTTTTCTTTTCGACAGTTGAATGGTTTTTTCAGTGTAAAACTGGCAACCGTCAAGTTGATCTTCGTTTTTCTCTGCTTCACACACAAGCAAAGTATGTGATAGTATATGTGTGCCCATCACTGGTATAGAAGTATAGATTGTCGTGCACTCTGAGCTACAGAAAGCATTTAAAGATATCATCTAAATAGCAATTAATCAAACAAACTATTTCTTACAATTTTTTTTCCACCTTCTGTGGTGAATTTTTGAAAATTTGAATTTGTTTCATAAAAAAACAAAAATTCGTTAAAATTATCGAGGCTCAAACTCACACCTAGCGTTTACAAAGCGATCGCTTTACGCTCTGAGCTACAGAACTCACATAAAAATATTTTCTAAAGAGGTAATAAATTCACTTCAATTATGAAATTTTGAAATTTAAAAATGTTATTATAATGATTCCAAAACCAAATAAACCTGAAAACATTGTCACCTCCTATCGGCCCATAAGCTTGCTGGTGACGTTTTCCAAAGTGTTTGAAAGAATTCTTTTGCGTAGAATGTCCACTGTACTTGAGCGAAATAAAATAATTCCAGAACATCAATTTGGACTCAGACAAAACATGAAACACCTGAACAATGCCATCGAATCATCAATGTGATTATTGACAGTCTAGAAAATAAAAAAAATTGCACGACAGTTTTCTTGGATGTGCAGCAAGCTTTTGACAGAGTATGGCATTCAGGGTTGCTATTTAAAGTTAAAAAATTGTTACTAGCGCCCTATTACCTTTTACTAAAGTCCTACTTATCCAACAGAAACTTTTATGACAAGGTTAATGATGATATGTCAAATATATGTGAAATCAAAGCAGGCATCCCGCAAGGAAGTGTTTTGGGTCCTGTACTCTATACCATTTACACATCAGATATGCCAAATGCAAATAATGTAATGATTGCCACATACGCGGACGATACAGTAATAGTAGCTAAAAGTGTGTCTCCAACTGAAGCATCAAATCTTCTTCAAAATGGCCTGAATGAAATTGAAACGTGGCTAAGAAAGTGGAACATAAAAGTGAATTCCAGAAAATCAGTTCATGTCACATTTTTACATTATTTACATACATTACTTGAGCGTTTACATTAATTGAGCACCAATACCTTAAACTGATAATGCCAAATACCTTGGACATTGACAAGCGCTTGACATGGAAACACCATATTAAGGTGAAAAGAGACTGTTTGAACTTGAAAACAAGAAAACTTTATTGGTTATTAGGACCTCAGTCTGAGTTGAGCCTAGAAAGCAAGGTCAGAATTTATAAAGCCATACTTAAACCTATTTGGTCCTACGGCATCCAGCTTTGGGGAACTGCGAACAACTCAAATATAGAGATATTGCAGCGTTACCAATCGTAAACTCTTAGAAACATTGCAAAATCACTATGGTTCGTCACAAATGAAGCAATTCATAGGGATCTTAACGTACCAAAAGTGAAAGAAGAAATTTTGCGATTTAGTGAGAAGTATCTGAATCGACTGAGTAATCACATCAACGCACTGGCTGTTTCTTTGCTAGATGACACCAACGAAACAAGAAGACTGAAGAGGCATCATATCCTTGATTTGCCATTTAGATAAGTCACTTGACTTATTACTAACATAATTTAATTTATTTTTAATTACTGATTTATTCCATTAACTAAATTTTGTTTAAAAAAAAAAAAAAAAAAAAAAAACTACCCTGCAAACATTTTCTGAGTACCTCAAAAAAATGACTCTAAAAAGAGTATTTCTTATGCGTGTTTTATGAGTACGCAAAAAAAAGACTCATAAAGTAGTCTTTGATATGATTCTAAAATGATTGCTCAGAAATAAGACTCTAAATAGAGTAATTCTTATGAGTGTTTTATGAGTACGCAATAAAAATACTCATAAAGTAGTCTTTGATATGATTCTAAAATGATTGCTCAGAAATAAGAGTCTAAATAGAGTATTTCTTATGCGTGTTTTATGAGTACGCAATAAAAAGACTCATAAAGAAGTCTTTTATATGATTGTAAAATGATTGCTCAGAAATAAGACTCTAAATAGAGTAATTCTTATGAGTGTTTTATGAGTACGCAATAAAAATACTCATAAAGGAGTCTTTGATATGATTCTAAAATGATTGCTCAGAAATAAGACTCTAAATAGAGTATTTCTTATGCGTGTTTTATGAGTACGCAATAAAAAGACTCATAAAGGAGTCTTTGATATGATTCTAAAATGATTGCTAAAAATAAGACTCAAAAAATAGTATTTTTTATGCGTGTTTTATGAGTACGCAATAAAAAGACTCATACAGAAATCTTTTATATGATTGTAAAATGACTTTAAATTTTTCTACTATTACTTTTTATTTGAAATGTTTAAAAAAAGATATTGTTGTCATTTTTTTTTATTTTTCAACTATCAAATATTTTAAATAAATTTGAATCTATAAATATATTTCAATCTAAATGGATCATAATTACTTCCTCAGTAATTCCATCCTTAATCCTCAGTATGAGTCTTTGAAATTCCATTCCATGATTCTTAAATATGACTATCAAAAGTGTCTTAATTTTGAGTCCAAGAGACATTTACATATTTGAGTTCTAAAAAAGTATTTATTGAAAGTCTTTATTATGAATCTTAAAAAAGTATTTAAAATGAGTCTTAAAATAGTCTTAATTTTGAGTCCAAAAAGACTCATTTATATGAGTTATAAAAGAGTCTTTATTGTGAGTCTTTAAAGAGTCCTTATTATGCGTCTTAAAAGAGTATTTAAAATTAGTCTTAAAGGAGTCTTAATTTTGAGTTCAAAAAGACTAATTTATATGAGTTCTAAAAGAGTCATTATTATGAGTCTTAAAAGAGTATTTAAAATGAGTCTTAAAAGAGTATTATATATGAGTCTTAAAAGAGTCTTAATTTTGAGTATTAAATGAGGCATAAAACAGTCATTATTATGAATCATATTTTGAGGCCCACAACCTACGAAAATGTACTCATAAAAGAGTCTTTTTTGAGCGCATTATGACGATAAAAGCCCATTTATATGAGACTTAAAAGACTCTTTTAAGAGTCATAATGTTTGCTGGGTACTGGCAAAATAATGTATATATGTATAAATATAATAATATGTATATAATTTTTTTTAAGTTGTACTCAATGGAGTACTTTATTATGTTTACTTTACTTCATATCAAATGTACTTATTGTCTACTGACAGATTGTATATAAATTATGAAAAAAAAAAATTATGAAATTTTGAAATTTAAAAATGTCATGAGCTTTTCAGTTTTTTTTTGTTTGTTTTTTAATATGTATGTATGTAAAAATGTGCAAGGTACCCAATAAACCTTAATGTAAGCCAGTTGATTAATCAATCCTTTACAAACAGTTTTTTCAGCTTTTTCCAAATTGGTTTGTGAAAATCACTTGTTCCAAACATTTCGCAAAGCTTTTGCTAGCAGGCTCATAAAAACTTATCGGTCGCAATGTTTTCGTAAGTAGCGACAGCAGAAACAATTTTTACAGTTAGTTTTCGAAGAAAAATATGTTCTATTTCTATGTTCGATTTGCTTTTTATGTTATTCGCTGTTTATATTTGCGTAGAATAACACGTGAAATTTTTTAAGCGTCAGTGTAAATGTCATATAAAAATTAAAGAAAATATAAGAAAACAAAGTGCTGGCTATAAAGCGTAAGGATAGATGAAAATAAAAAATTAACCAAATTCTTGAGACTTAAGATTATTTTATTTTTCATTTCATTTTAGATGCTACAATCAAACGTGGACTCGACGAGGAACATTTGCTGCAAGAGTCGAAAGCATTATTCCAGTTTTCCAAAAATAGTCAAAAGCAACGAGAAGAATATGAAAGCAAGGCAGCGAGGAGCTGTGTCGGCACTTCTATATAGAGTTCATTTATTAAAACTTATTTATTATTCAATCGTTTTTTTATTATTATATTATAAAAATACTTTTAAATAAAAATACACTTGGGTCTCTTTTTATGCGGTTTTTTTTTAATGCGGATTTGAATTTATGCGGTTTCTAAAATTCTGCAGAAATTCTTCAAACGTGCGATACATTGTAGGAAAAAATTATGCTATACGAACCAGACACTGAAAAGGCTTTAAAAATAAATCAAGATTTAAATCGCATTGTGGCAGGTTATCGAGAGCAGCAGAAACAATTAAAAACTGCAGCAACTCAAACAACAATCACTTCATTTTTTAAAAGAATTGACAATTCTGCTGACGTGGATGTAGCACGATCTATAAGCGATGACAGCACTTCCCCAGTAACTGAAAGACCACATGTTAGTAGTGATTCCGATGATAGTTAACTTGCATCAGAAAACATTTGAAAATTCGTGAATTTTTTTTTTTCCTAAAATATGGACAAGATTTTATTAAAAGATTAATATGTATTGAAATCAAAAAATAAATTGTTTTGTTTTGTTTAATTTTACCTCGTTGGTTTTTTTTATGCGATTTTGGCCTCTTTTTAACAAGGATTATTTGAATTTATGCGGTTTTTGAAGATGTTGGAACGCATCCCAAGTTTTTGTATGGAAGTAGTGTATTTTTTTATGCGGTTTTTTTATGCAGGTTTCCGAGGAACGCATATACCGCATAAAAAGAGACCCAAGTGTACATTCAATTATAAATTTATTACAAACTTCTGATTTTCTTTATTCTGCAATACATTACAACATTTATTGTATAATTGTGATTCAAGTTTAGAAAATATTTGGAAATATTTGCAATTGTAAATTTATTACAAACTTTTGAACTTCTTTATTATGCAATATATTACTATATTTATTTCCAAATATTTTCCAATAATGAATCACAATTATACAATCAGGGATTCCTTTTGTTTATTCGAAATTTGGAAGTAAATGTGTTACAATGCTTGCGGTAAAGATTTTCCAAATGTTATGTTTACTAATGAAGTTTGTAGTAAATTTAAAGTAAACTTATTTTGTTTGTTGGGTACGCGCTATGATTTTTATTTTTAATATTTTTTAAGGTACGAATAAAATGATTGAAGTAATTTGCTTAAAGCTATAACTTCACTAACAGGGACCGTAACTGTTATGACTTTTTTCAAAAAAGTCAATTCATAATAGTTTTTTTTTTACCGGTTTTTTTTTTTTTTTTGTCAAAAATAAAAGTTAAAAAATTACTTTTATTTTTCCGGTCAAATATATAAGTTAAAATTTGACTTTTATTTTTTCGGTAAAAAATAACAGTTAAAATTTAACTTTTATTTTTTCGGCCGAAATAAAAGTTAAAATTTGACTTTTATTTTTGACTGAAAAAATTAAATTATGACTTTTACTTTTTCGGTTAAAAATAACCGTTAAAATTTTACTTCTATTTTTGAGTCAAATGCTCTGATGTGTAGTGATTCGACAAACAACAGTGACAGGAAACGCAATGTGTAGTGATAAGCAAAACGAAGGTAAGGCAGAGTAGAATGAATAGAATTTATACTTTTGTTATGATTTTCACTCTTAACAAAAAATAAAAGTCAAATTTTAACTGTTATTTTTGACCGAAAAAGTAAAAGTCATAATTTGACTTTTAGTTTTGACTGAAAAAATAAAAGTAAAATTTTAACTTTTATTTTTGACCGAAAAAAGAAAAGTCAAATTTTAACTATTATTATTTTTGACCGAAAAAATAAAAGTCAAATTTCAACCTTTATTTTTGACAAGAAAAAAACCGGTCAAAAATAACTATAATTTTTTGATTTTTTTTTAAAAAGTCAAATAAATAAAAAGCTTTTAAGATTATTATTCCTTAGCTTACAAGCATCGCACTACTTTATTCAAATATCGAAAAGACACATTTTTTCCGGCTGACTTTTTAAATTGAAATTTCGAAAATAACAGTTATTTTCGGTCCCTGTTCAATAATACTCTGATTGATTGATTATACTGTCGATGCATTCTAAGCTGGGTTTCATGATGAGTTTTCTATTATCACGTTTTTTGCAGATACCAGATTCAGATTCTAAGAGTCACTACGTGACAGTTTATGTTATTTTTTAATATTTTGTGTAATAAGTAAATATTATCAAAACATAAAAAATAATTCATTGTATGTTTCAGAAGCAAAATGACCAATAATAAAAAAAATTTAACTTCTTTTGCTTTAAAACAAGTTTTAAATCATTTATATTGGTTTGAAATTGAATAGTGACCCAAAGACACAGCCTGACATGAATAGGGTTAAACAGTTCAATTCAACTCTGCATTATAGATAGAGATACATAGTAGTTTCTTAGTTATCCAATGAAACAACTATGTTCATGACTTTCAAAGATATCCAATACAACAATCATATATATAATCATATATATTACCCACAGCCCCTACTTACTAGTGGTGAACTTTTCTATGGTGAGTTTCACTTGGTGCATGTACCACGTAATGAATATCTCAACCATTTTCGATAACACAAATGAAATATGCCGACACAATAAATTTCTTCTACCATCTACACTTTAAACTTTTTTGTAAATCAGTACAAAAAATTGTATTGAATGGTTGATCTTTCCCCTAAATCCCCCCTATCAATGCCACTGGTTCTCACTAGAACGTCCTAGAGTATAATATCCGTCATCTAATTTAAGTAAATAAGCAGACAAGCCCACATTTTTCGAAATGAAAATAATTGCTTCATATCTTCAACTGAAAACTTTTACTGAACAATAGATAGCTTAGACCGCCAAATAACATTAGCCCTTATCGTCCTTAACCCTTACATTAACTTTTTTGCACACAAAATAATATAACTCTCTTATCTCTCTTTCGAATGTATCCTTTTTAAAATTTGTATGCCTACTTGACAAATCCATTGAAAACCAACCCATCACTAGATGTATCCCTTAAACTTAACATGATTCAATGAACAAAAATAAAAACAAAATGAGGGAAAAAGTAATGGGCGAACAACATTTAATGCTGCCAAAACTAATCAAGTTCATTATTACTTTTACTGTCTGTAAGTTGTTTATGTATGTATGCAAGTAGTATGTGTGTGTGTGAGCACTTGTGAGTGTGTGTATGTGTGTGTTTGTTTTGGGCTCCCGGGATATTAGGTAGGTTATTTAAGGAAAACATATTCCCCGAATCAAATAAAATAGACAAAAAACCCAAAAACAAAACTAAACCAATTCCATCAGAATATTATGGACAGCTGCTTCCAGCTACAGCACTCTTTGCATTAGGAGCATTTCATGTTAGTTTTTCTGTTGTTTTTTGTTTTAATTTTTTTTTTTTTTTTATTTATTTTTTTTCGCATTGATGTGTGTTATTTTTGTAATCTCTTGGGTTGCCAAAGGGGTGGCCAGCCTGCCAATCTGACATGGGGGAATGCTTAGACATGAGAAAATAAGCATGCATAGAGCAAGCATGGATTATATTTTACTCAATTTTAGAAGAAAATTAGAAAAATAGACTGAAAAGACAAATTATCTGTTGGGATTTAAATGTTGAATGGTGATCCTATTAAAAATTATCAAAATAAATACGGGGTTTTGGGCTGCAAGCTAAAAATGTGATAAACTGTACTTAATAAAGTTTTAATTTGAAACAAGAAAATAAAAACCAAGCCACAAACCATTATTCATTCATTTTCTACACTAAAAAAAAAAAAAACAAAAAAAAAAGATATTATCACCATCTTTGTATTCTCAAAAATTAAACAAGCTTTGAAAATATAAACAAACTGACATGAAGCTTTTATAATTTTGTATTTATTTACATATTTAAATTTATCAAGATTATATATATAAAAAAAAAAAAAATTTAAAAATATTTGTAAAATCCAGTCACGAAAACTAGCCAAATTTAAATGAAATAAAGAAATATACTTACAGTTTTTAACTGATAAAAAAGCTATATAAAAATAATCATTTAACTCAAAAGAAAAAAACAAAAAACAAACAGCAGCATTACTTGAAAATGCGTTTCTATCCTGATTCAGACGTCAATTTCTTCTGGGAGTACTCCGATGGTTGGGACCGCTACTGCCATTATCCAGCTAAGAAATCTTGGGGCTACAAAGACTGGGATAGAGTTCGTTCTATCAACTATTGGCGTGATCTCGAAGGAGCAAAAAAGCCCGAAATTACCGACGACGATTTATACATCAAAGATTGGCTAAGGGACAGAAAACGCCCTGAGGCCTGTCTGCCTATATATTATGCTGTAGGACATCGCTTTATACGAGTCTCTAAAACCTGTCCAGTTGGTTTCAAGTGTGCTCCATTGCCTATCAGTTTAAAAGAACTGAGAGAAATAAGAGAAAAAGAAAAAGCGGCAGCAAAATTGAAAAAACAACAGGCCAAAGAGGAAAAGAAAGCCAAAAAAGCTAAAGGAAAAGGTAAAGGCAAAGGTAAAAAGTAAGCAGCTACTTGAAAAAATATATTTTCTCAAAATTTAAAGAGTGCATAAAATATTGTTTTGAAATTCAAAGTGGAAAATTATTTTGTAAAAAAAAATGTAAAAATAAAATCAGTAAATTTTGTAAACAAAAATAACACATAATATAAGGCAAAGGTAAAGGTAAAGGTAAAGGTAAAGGTAAAGGTAAAGGTAAAGGTAAAGGTAAAGGTAAAGGTAAAGGTAAAGGTAAAGGTAAAGGTAAAGGTAAAGGTAAAGGTAAAGGTAAAGGTAAAGGTAAAGGTAAAGGTAAAGGTAAAGGTAAAGGTAAAGGTAAAGGTAAAGGTAAAGGTAAAGGTAAAGGTAAAGGTAAAGGTAAAGGTAAAGGTAAAGGTAAAGGTAAAGGTAAAGGTAAAGGTAAAGGTAAAGGTAAAGGTAAAGGTAAAGGTAAAGGTAAAGGTAAAGGTAAAGGTAAAGGTAAAGGTAAAGGTAAAGGTAAAGGTAAAGGTAAAGGTAAAGGTAAAGGTAAAGGTAAAGGTAAAGGTAAAGGTAAAGGTAAAGGTAAAGGTAAAGGTAAAGGTAAAGGTAAAGGTAAAGGTAAAGGTAAAGGTAAAGGTAAAGGTAAAGGTAAAGGTAAAGGTAAAGGTAAAGGTAAAGGTAAAGGTAAAGGTAAAGGTAAAGGTAAAGGTAAAGGTAAAGGTAAAGGTAAAGGTAAAGGTAAAGGTAAAGGTAAAGGTAAAGGTAAAGGTAAAGGTAAAGGTAAAGGTAAAGGTAAAGGTAAAGGTAAAGGTAAAGGTAAAGGTAAAGGTAAAGGTAAAGGTAAAGGTAAAGGTAAAGGTAAAGGTAAAGGTAAAGGTAAAGGTAAAGGTAAAGGTAAAGGTAAAGGTAAAGGTACCAACTCAGTTGAGTTGAGTAAAGTTGTGTTGCTAAGTTCTTATTTTTTAGTTGGTTTGTGTACGGAATAAGTAAAATGTAAAAGATTCTGTCAAAATGTGATATGAGTATAAAAACAAAATTAATTTCTTTTAAGGGGGGAGATACTTCATAATTTCTGAAAAATTTCGAACGTTTTTTTGAATTTTCCTTTAAAACAAGTTTTAAGTCATTTAGTATATTTTTTTGAAATTGCATAGTGACCCAAAGACACAGCGTGACGTGAATGGGGTTAAAAAAAATGATAAACTGCTTGTTGTGACGATATTCGCACAAATCCCCTGCATGGCAACAGAATTATTGAAATCTTTAAAGTTTTTACTGCACTATCAGAATTTTTAATTTGTTCTGTATGCAAGCACAAAATAAATTTTGGTGAATATGGAATATTTAGTGAAGGCTACACCTCCATTCTGAAGCTTATGAACGAGCTGGATATAGTTATTGGCACCTATTGCAAAGTTTTTGTCGAAAATACCGATAAGGCACAAGTAGCGAAGCAAAACCGAAAGAGTCTCTCCAAGACAAAAGCAGCTTGTACAGTAGGATGTCCCGTAAACAGCGATTTTTGGAATTTAGCTTCGCGTGGGGTCTCAAACGACGCGTAATTAAAAAATAATGATAGGAAAAAAAATAAAAAAAATTTAGGATGTCATCTTCCATCCCCAACCAGCGTCTGAAGTTTGCGATCGTAGTGTATTTTGTCCAAAAAAAAGTTTTGAATTTTTTCGCACAATTGGTGTCAAAAGTTGCGCAATGTGAAGTAGATTAAGGAAAGGAAACTACAAAATTTTTTGTAGAGTAATTTTGGTCCACCACAGCATTTCAAAGTTTCAAAAAATTTTTGTTAACAAAATACACTATAAGAGCCAACTTTAAACGCTTGTAACAGATGAAAGATACCATGCAAAAAATTTTTTAACATTTTATTCTTGAATTAAAGGAAGTAATTAACAGCGTGTCATGTTTTTGCACCAAAAAAAAAAAAAAAAAATTTTTTTGAAACTTTGAAATGCTGTGGTGGACCAAAATTACTCTACAAAAAATTTTGTAGTTTTCTTTCCTTAATCTACTTCACATTGCGCAACTTTTGACACCAATTGTGCGAAAAAATTCAAAACTTTTTTTTGGACAAAATACACTACGATCGCAAACTTCAGACGCTGGTTGGGGATGGAAGATGACATCCTAAATTTTTTTTATTTTTTTTCCTATCATTATTTTTTAATTACGCGTCGTTTGAGACCCCACGCGAAAAATTTTCATAATTCGGGACACCCTATTGTACAGCTCGGATGTATCTTCCTGAAGGATGTACCTTCAAGTTGAAAGATATCGTGTGAATAAATAATTTTTTTGGGGTCAAAACTGTTGAAAAATAAGTCGTATCTGGACCTTCAATTAAACAGCCGATATAAATTTTAATTTTTAACTTTATTTAATATAATACAGGTAGGGATGCAACATCGTTCTTAAAAACATCGATGTTTGAAAACAATCGGTTATAAGACCGATATATCGATGTTTTTTTTCGATGTTTTTATTTTTTTACTGGGCCAAATATTGAGGTTGAAAAAAATTATTTCCATATATTATAATTTATTTGCAATAATATATAAAATATAATAAAAAATTAAAGAAAGAAAAACTTCATACAAAATACGCACGTGGAAGACTTAACAAAAACAACATTTGAAAAAAAAGGAACCCACAAAATACGGCCATTGCCAATAAGTTAAAACATAAACCATGTTGAAAACGTTGAAGTGAAAAAACCATGTGAAAGAAAAGAACAACCTATGCAGCACTTTTGAAAAACCATGTGCAAGAACAGAACAACAGCAGAAGGAATTTTTAAAAAATTTTATACATAGATGCAAGCTACCTTATTCATTCTACCATGAACAAATAGAACTGAGCAACACATAATCAAACAGAACTGAGCAAAACATAAACAAACAGAACTGTTACTTAAAAATAAATTGCACAGAACTGGTATCTCTTAAAAATAAAAATAAATAAATAAAACTAAAATTAAAAATAAATTGCTCAATATTGTATCTCTTTCTTGTACGAACAGAAAATCAGTGAGAAAAACAGAGAAAGTGTCTTTTCCTATCTACGTCATGAAAGACATAACGTCTTGCGCAAAGCAGTGCAACTTTTTATGCCTCTGTTGGCGTCATCTGTTTTCTATTATCTTTGACATTATGCTATAAATTAGTGAGCGATATCGATGTTTTTGCTTTTGGCGTCGATGTATGATGGAATGTAACGAACCTGCGCTGGTTCTTTTCTCAGCGGGTTTCCAGGGTTCTTACAAGAAATTACAGTGTGGTTTTCTTTAACAAATGTTCTTTATTCAATTTTTGGTCTTTATCTTTAATACAATGTAAGATATATGAATTTATATATTTGTATTTTTGATTCGATGGGCCTTATTCCTCCGGGTCTGTCACGTCTGCGTCTCGGCTTAACAGGCGGGCCTACAAGCCGCAGCACTGCTACTCGATGAAAAAAAATACGAACACGCGGGCTTACAAGCCACGGACAATGTTCTGGTTTGAGCAGGCGGGCATACAAGCCACGGACGCTGCTAAAAAAAATGTGAAGATAGGTGAGCCTACAAGCCACCGACTTTGTCTACTGCTACTGCAGGGGGGCCTACAAGCCACCGAAATGTTTATCTTTTATCTTTGCATGTGGGCCTACAAGCCAACGACTCTGCTTTTTCTGTTGCATAGACAAGTGGGCCTACAAGCCACCGAAATGTCTACCGATTCCTTTGCAGGTGGGCCTACAAGCCAACGACTCTGCTTTTAACAAATAAAAATATCTCACTTCTCACAATTCTCACCTCCTCTGCCTTTGCAACTTTCCACTGTTTCTTCTATTGGGTCGGCGTATTTTACTTGAATACTTTTCGGTCCAATTGCACTGCTTCACTGTTTTATTATTCACTTGGATAACTTGGATCACTTTTTCACTCTGCGCACTTTTAATGTGTAATACATTCTGTCCTCTGTTTTCGATTGCGGCCTATTTATATCATCGTCTTCTTGTTGTTAGTGGCAAACAAGGTACCGCAATAGAAAGTTCTGGGCTTATTTTCCCGTAACCGAAGTCCCGTACGGTGTAGCCTTGTTGTTGTCTACCATCAGAACTTTTAACATTTTCGCCCAGCAATTTGCCTTCTATTGCTTCCTTATGTGATCCGCTATTTGACTCTGAGCAAGATCACGCCAGCTTTGCGCATGTGTTTGCGCACGTTTTGCCAGTTTCCAACTTTTTTTTACATGCGTCCCTTTCTCTCTCTCTTTTCCTAATAGAAAAGTGTATGGGTGTTGTTTTTGTGTTCATGTGTTTATTTATTCAATATATTCAATATTTATGTGTGTGTATGTGTATAAATGTAAAAAAGTGAAAATAAAAATAAGTAACACTGGCGGTGTTCACCAAGTGTCCTCTTTGCACCTTGACCGTTGTGCAATTAAAAAATCGCCAGCGATATTTTAGTCGTCACAGAAAACATTGATGTATCGTTTGCATCCCTAATTACAGGTTTATCATTCCCTTCAAAATATCAGTACTCGAAGAAAAACATCTCTTTTTTTCATATATTTATTTTCATATAAATTTTTCCCTCATTTCATATAAGTGGAAAAATTTTGACAGCTACAGGAGAAACTCTGCAGACCCACCATTTACTAAAAATATAGGAAAATAAAAAAATTATCCAATTATGTTATCAACTTGAACAAAAAAAATAATTGAACAAAACTAATTTCACCCTGTCTAAGGGTATCTCCCCCCCCCCCGCTTTACCAATTTCTTCGGTTGCAATTTAATTTATTGGCAGACTTCTTGTGGTCTGTCAAAACAACCAACTATTGCCAACTATTCAGTAAGTAACGGCTAAGTGAGTAACCGTTTTTTTCGTAATTGAGTGGAGCACTGGCGAATCGAACGCAGCTATTATATTCATTGATTTTCGGTTTTTAGAATTCCAAAAAATCTTTAAGCTTTTCAAAATACATCGCAGCAACAATGTATTTATAACTTTTTGAAGCTTTTTCTTTAATTTGGAGTGTCTTTTGGAGTTTGAGTTGGAGTGTAAAAAGTATAAATCTTAAACTCTCCATACAATTCATTAACCGGTCTAAGGTATATGGATATAGATATGGATATGGATATAGACATGAATTTGGATATAGATTTGGATATAGATATGGAAATGGATAAGAGTATGAAGTTTGAGATAGAAGTGGTTGAACATTCGTTGAAGATATATGAAATAAGAAATAAAGATGTTGATGAATGCGGAAATGAATTGATATGAGGAGTAAACTAAAAAACTTTATTTTGTTACATATTTAATTTTTCTTCTTTAGACACAACTTTTTTTATATTAATTAACATAGAAGATATGTATTACATTTATAATCTTCAGCAAAGAATAACCAAAAGACAATTTTGCTTACATAATGGTATGACAACTTAGTACATCTGCTGAAGGATGCTTGTTACTTCAGTTTCCAGGTCTTTTCTGTGTTTTTTTTTTTCCTTTTCTTATCCAGCCCATGCAGTCAAATAAAATTAGCTTGAACTCCTTTTGATCTTAATTAAGGCAACGGTAGCATATCCTGTGCTACGTAGACAGAGAGAAAAAAGCAATAATAATAAAAATTTTGCCTGTTTCTGGCAAAGTAAACATCTTTGTATTTTATTTTGTACATGCTGATTTCTTACAAATACATTTCAGTAGTAGGACACACACAAAGGTTGCAGTAAAGCGTGTGTGGCCAAGAGACTTTCAGTTAGTTATTTTTGATGTATATACAAAATATATATGAATCAAAACTTGTGAGTTTTTATTGTTTAAAAGTTATTTAACAATGAACATTTTATTGTTTAAAATTATTGTTGAATTTTAATTTATTTCATCATATTGGTCATGAACCGTTAATTTTTATAACACAGACTTATTGTTTTCCTAACGTTTAACATCTGCTATAGGGGGAAGCTTTGAATAAGTTTTATCTATACTAGCATATTTGGAAATATGTAATTTTAACAATTGTATTATTACAAGAACAATATCGTTAAACATAACAAAAATCATCTATTAATATGGGAATTATACCTCTTATTCTTAACGTTCAAAAAGTTCAAATGTGCTTGTATTCGTGCCGAGTCAGTAAGTTGGTGGTTCCGTATCATTTATCTACTGGGATGTTCTAAAATGCGTTTGTATGTCACTTCCGCTAAAGGAACTCACCAACATAAAACATAGTCAAAGCGTTGATGTGTTCACTTCCGTTTTGGTTTTGTGTCGTTTTTCTTCTTTCTACATATATACTATTTATTCGGTACATACTTGTCTAACATTTTTGCAATTTGGCCTTTACATGGTTTTTTTCCATTTTTTTTTTTTTTTGTTGTGTTTAGTGTGCACACAACTTGTTGTTGCTTTCGTTGCTGTAGTTGTTTTAACTGCTGTTTTTGTTCATCTGCTGTTGCTGCTGTGGACATGAACCGGTGCTAATGGAAAAACCAATCCAGCGTGAATTAATGTCCCATAAAAGAACGAACGTAAAAAAAGCACAAAATAAAAAAAAAGTGAAGGAAATAAAACCTAGAAAATGAAACGGAAAAATGTTAATGTTTTCGCAATGTATAAGATACTTACTGATAAACGACAGAGTTTGGACACGCAGTGTATAGATAGTCAATGCTGGAGAATTTTCTCTGCACTCAAAAAAATTTCCACAAAAAAAAAATATATTTGATGGTTTTTATAGCAACTGAAGATAGAAGATATAAGATAATACCAAAAGCACTGTGCGCTGAAATCAATTTTATTTTCCAGTATCACTTTGCTAAGCTGGTAAGCTGTAAAAATAATTAAATTAGGACCGCTAACATATAACAATTTCTAGACATATATAGTAGGGCGGGTCGGTCTCCATACAAAAAAAAAAAAAAAACGTGTTCGATAAACTCGGTCTAAAATGTACCTTGGCTCATTGTGCTACCCTCCTCAAAACGATTTCGTGATGTGTTAACCCTTTGGTTTCCTGGACAAGTTTTTTGTTTCGCTATATTTTCAAAAAAAAAAAAAAACCAAAATGAAAACTTTAAAAATTATAACTATCTGCATAAAAAAATTTGAAAAATTTGTTAAAAAAAAATCTCATTACGTTCGTTCTCAATGGGTTAACTTTGTTCAAAAATGAACAAGTAAGCCCCTGATATGTTAAGGATATTTTATTACCTTTCCAACGTTGGTTAAACGACATCAATCGGGATGAGATATAGCGTAGTTATAAAGATTTAAGCCGAAATCCCATCGGAGTGTATTCAAAAAAGACAAAAAAAAAAAAATCAAAAAAATACAGAACGAGAAAATTTCTCAAAATTTTTTATGCAGATAGTAATCGTTTTTGAAGCTTTAATTTTGGTTTTTTGTTTTTTGTTTTTGAAAATACAATGAAACAGAAAACTTCTCCATACAAAAAGTGGGTTTTTGACCAAAAAGGCACTTTTTTAAAAAAATTCCAGGAAGCCTAAGGGTTAACACATTGCGAAATCGTTTTGTGGAGAGTGCAACAATGACTCAAGGTACATTTTAGACCGAATTTATCGAACATTTTTTTAGCAACCCACCCTAATATACAGTGGGTAACATTTAATGATTTTCGAATAAACTTCAACATTGACTTACACATTGTTTGGAAACTATTGTTTCGACTAGTATATATCCAGCGATAAGAACCTTTTATAATATTTTTTAAGCGAAAAGAACAATTTTGTGTTTTCATAATGACAAGATATTTACAGCTTAACTTTTAATTTAAAAAGAATCGGTTTAAATAAAATGTACGAAAAAATATTTTAAAGCTTATATGTTCAAAAATTCAGAGTTTAAAAAAATAAAATCTTTATCGATAGGCTTTCTTCTAAAAACTTGATCATTAGTTGTTGTATTTCTCTTATTTTTAATAATTGGTTCTTAATTCAGCACTGCCATTTGAAGATTTAAAATAATGCATAAGCAATTATATTCAAACAGAATATTTATCAAAAAAAAAGCCAAAGTCCTGGTCGCATTTCAAACATTTAATTTTGAACTCACATGGTTTATAACAAAAATTACAATTCGCTAAATCCTACAAAAATTTTATAAATCCACACATAAAGGCCGACAGCAAAAGTAATTGAATAAAAATACCTTTAGTCTATTAGTATAAAATGCCCAGCATAGATCATGACTCAATAGATCAAATTTCTCCGTCAGTCTGTTTGCTCCAGTTAAATAAAATCTTATGGCTCCTATTAAGTATCGCACTCTCCTGCTGAAAATGAATTCTTCATATATATATGTGGGTACTTAACTGTTAGGTAATAAGAATCAAGTTGGGAAATGAGCTAAGTTGCATAAAATCACATTCCTCCTTTACAAAGTAACTTTATCAAATCGTCAAAATTTCCTTAAATTCTATAAAAAAAACTTATTATAACTTGAAATTATTACATATAAGCTAGGATTTTTATGTATGCATTCTGTGTTTGAAATTTGGCAAAATCAAATGAAAACTTCACCTTTCTCCCATACAAAGTAACGTCAGTAAAATAGCAAAACGTCCTTAAAAAGCACTAAAATCAATGTTTTCCTTTGCCATTTTGCACATAAGCTGTGATATTTAAAATGGATGTCAACAAAGTAGTGATGGGACGTTTAACCGAAAAAGTTATATTAGTCGTTTATTTTCTTTCGGTTAACGATTTTATTGGCATCGTATTCAAAAATAATCGAATGAGTAAATGATGAAATTTCATGATTTTTAGCTGCCTACAAAAAGGAAGAGATTCTCAAGTACGTCGGTGGTTGTTTTAATTAATGTCTGTGCCAGAGATCTGCATGAATGGATTTATTTGATGTTTCAAGTTCCTTTATTTTTCAACTCCCTGCAAGTCGAGGTAGACAAACAACAAGTTTGCGTGAATCATAGGCAGCAAAAATCAAATCGCCAAATGTAGAAAACTTGAAATGTAGAAACTAGAAATGTTGGAAAAAAAGCAATTATTTTGTCTACAAATCCTTTATTTTCAAGTCTGTTTACGAAGTTCGTGGAATTAACTTCGTATCGTCAGTGCAATCTTCGTTTCTCGATGTTATGCGATTTTTATTGCAATGTTCGATATCAAAAATTTATCTTATATGGAAGGAGCCACACCTATTTCATCAATGCCTATCCCAGTTTTCTAGTAGAAACACATTACTAAGTGTTAACTCCATTCTAAGTTTCATATTTGCGCGGCATTTAGATCCAAAGCTATTCAATATCAAAAATTTAGCTTTTATGGGCGGAGCCACACCTCCTTGTCCAGTGTCCTTCTCAGTTTTCTAGTAGATGAACATTAACAAGTGGCTACTCCATACTGAGTTTGATTATTATGCAGCATTTGATTCCAAATCTATTTGATACCATACATTTTAAAAGTATGTGCGGTGCCACGCCCTCCTTGCGCAATACTCACTCAATTGTTTTAGTCGAAGAATTCCACAATTTTTGCAATATCTCGAGAACCGCTTATCCGATGTTGTACAAATAAGTTTAAAAACCGTACCCGACTGGCCGAACATATCCTAAAAATTTTAACAACACGATTGGAACAGTTCAGAAGTGATGAGGTACCATACGGACACGATTAGATGTTCATATATCGTTGGCTTAAACCTCTGCAAATGACGTGCTCCAAATTTAACAATATTCCTGACGTGGGGTCTAGCAGATCTAACTTTTAAACTAATTTTTTATGATGAAGTTTCTGACTGTAACTCTCTTGACTTTATTCCATTTTTTTTTATCACGAATTTTATCTGCGAATTTCACGTTTGTACGCACGAAGTTTTGATTTTCGGTGTCTGTCAGACTTTGTTATTTTACAGGAGAAGAAAAGAACTGAATGAAATCTGAATAACTTTGGATGTAAAAACTTTTTTAATGCAATTTTTATTTAAAATATACAAAAACAATAACAGAAAAGTTGATTGATTTTTTTAAGGGAGGTGTATTTGAGAGTGGTCTACCAAATTATATTAAAAACCCGATTTCGATAAAAAACGAGTGACGCCTTTTCTTTATTAAGCCATCGATATATAGATCAAGTACTTGCTTAAAATATGAGTTCAAGCTTGCTTGAGCTTGATAATTTTCCATCAATTAAGACTTGTACTTGAATATACATCAGTGGTGATCAACGCACGGTTCAAACAACAACAACAAAGAGAGCTTTCCGAGTGTACAGCTTTACACTGAAACAAGAAGTTGTTAAAAGCTCTTACAACATTTGGTGCAAGGAAATATTGCCGAGTGTTGAATTTCCAATATAATGGTTTCTTTTTTTTTCTTGTTTCTGTTTGTTTTTCACTGTTTAAATATAGAAAAGGTCAAACAAGGTATAATTGAAGAATACAATGTATAAATGTTTTCCCTGAAACATTGCAAAATATTTAAGTACATTCATAGATAAAGCAGCGCGCGACACCCCTGCCGCATGAACGCTCAAAAAATACTGACTTGAAATTTAAAGCACAGCAGAAAAAACAAACTTTTAAGCAGTGTACAACAGGGTTCGGACTTGAAAATTAGTAAATCGCAGTAAATTAAAGAAAAAAACGCAGTAAAACGAATATTTTCGCAGAAGTTTTTTTTTATTAACAACCATGCACGTAAATTTTATACTAATAAAAAAATACCTTAATACAAATATATACATATGTATATACAGGGTGCGGCTAAAGTTACTATATGATGTAAAACAATTGTAACTTCTTTGCTTGCGAGTATTTAACTTTTTCTTTTTTCCTATTTTAGAAATTAAACTTGGGAGAATATTTAAAAATGGAACGCTATACAATTGCGCAAAGTACTAAGATTGTTTTTCTATTCATTAAAAATCATCGTTCGATAATTAATACTCAACGTGCATACAGAAGATTTTATGGTGTAAGAACTGCTCCAACGGGTCCAACCATTCGTTCGTTGGTGAATAATTTTGCTGAATATGGGACTGTCGGAGATTCAAGACGTACGGGCAGACCTCGAACTGGCAGATCGGCCGAAAATATTGATGCTGTGCGACAGAGCGTCGAAGAAAGTCCGGAGACATCAACGAGAAGACGATCTTCCCAGTTGCAGCTTTCTGACCGCACTCTTCGGCGAATTTTAAAACACGATTTGCACCTCTTCCCTTACAAAATCCAAGTAGTCCAAAAACTAAATCATGAGGACTTCGTATTGCGCTTGGAATATGCTAGAGCAGTTTTAAACCTCGTTGATCAAAATGAAAATGTTTTGTCAAATTTAATGATGACCGACGAAGCGCATTTTCACTTGAACGGTTTCGTAAATAAACAAAACAACAGATTTTGGGGATCCCAAAATCCCAAAAATCTTCATCAGAAATCTTTACACGCAATTCGTGTTACCGTTTGGTGTGGCATTACCACCAAGTTATGGAAAATGCCATAAAAAGAGCACATTTTTGCGTTAGAGAAAACGGTTCTCATTTAACTGATATTATTTTTCATAATTAATGTAAAAAATAACATAAAATAAACTTTCTTTTTATCATAAATTTTTTTGTTTTTTTCATTCCATTCAATAGTTATTTAAAAAACAAATCATATAGTTACTTTAGCCGCACCCTGTACTATATATTTGCATGTTGCATGTTGCAGGAACATATTTTTTTACGGATTCAAAATTAATATGACTATGTATTTAACACTTATGCTGCCATCTTTCTAGTTTTTTATGTAATGGTATTAAAGGTTTAGTTATACTTGACGTAATGCGACGTTACATAAGAATTTGCCTGTGTTTCCTATCGTTTGCAAGATAAATACAAAAATAACCCTACAAATGTTTGTTGAGAATAAATCGCAGTAGATTTGAAAAAACCGCAGTGACGCAGTAAAACATTCAATTTTTCTAAAAAGCGCAGTAAAGTCCGAACACTGGTGTACAAACACAGCTATCCGATTGCTGCTTCGTGTGCAAAAGCACAGAACATACGATGTCCGCGGGCGATGGGAAACCATGTAGTCAACACCACTGATATAAGTAAGCCTACGACAGCTTGCGGCTTGCAACTACGCTAGCTTACAAGCGAATGACACGAAGTCCCAAGTAGAAGAAAAACTTAATGTGTTCGGCAAAAAGCTTGAAAAGCTTGAAATTAAAAGCAAGTATCCAATTAAATCAAGTATCCAAATAATTCAATGAGCTTGTGTGGGAAACGCTTCGTATTAGTACTTTTTAGGATTCTGTGGACTCCTTGGACAAAAAGGAAAAAAATTGATGATTTTTCATTTTAAAATTGAAGATGTCGCATAGGGTTGCCACCTAATTTTTGTATTTTTACGAATTCAGTGCTTGGGCGATCACTATGTAAAAATGGGTCGCTGAATCCGAATCTGTTGTCAGAATTTCAAAATTATGAAATTTTTGACCATAGGGTTGCCACCTAATGATATATTTTTTAAAGTTTTAAACATTATCTAAAGTTTAAGGGGATCGCTGATTTCGAATCTGCTGTCAGAATTTTAAAATTGAATATAGCTATTAGGGTTGCCACCTAATTTTTTTTTATTTTTACGAATTCGGTACTGGGGCGAACACTAGGTTAAAATGGGTTGCTAAGTCCGAATTCGTTGTCAGAATTTCAAAATTATGAAATTTTTAACAATAGGGTTGCCACCTAATAATATTTTTTTTAAGATTTTTAAACATAATCTAATAGTTTTATGAGTCGCTTATTTTGAATCTGTTGTCAGAATTTCAAAATTTAAAATGGCTCTTAGGGTTGCCACCTAATTTTTTTTTATTTTTACGAATCCGGTGCTGAGGCGAAAGCTAGGTAAAAATGGGTCGCTAAATTCGAATCCTTTATCAAAATTTAAAAAAAAAATTAATTTTTAACAATAGGGTTGCCACCTAATAGTCTCAAAACTATGAAATAATAAAAAATACTAAACTATCAAAAAAATATTATGTTTTCCTCTTTGAAAAGTGAAAACTTCAGTTGTGCCCAGCGGTCTCATATGGGACCAGGCTTTTCAAAAAAAAAAAGAAACAATCATAGAAAATTAAAAATGATTACATATTTACGCTTTCTGCAGCCAAATGATCTTCATTTATGCAAAAATTAAAAAAAAAATTTAAAAAAAAAAATTATTATGAGGCAAATAGGGTACCAAATAAGCCTATAACTCCTAGTTGCTTCATGGATTTGGTTGCCACTATATTTGGCCTATGTTGCTCGTTTTAAATTAAATTATAGCATCGACCGATAACTCCAGGTTGTGCATCTCAAATTTTAAATAAAAATTGATATTTTTGGCCAATCTGGCTAGGATATGGCATTTTTTCTTATTTTTTATACTAAAATTAAATTTTGAAAGTTTCAGTGATTTTTTGAGTTAGCAAGAGTCGTTCTTGACTGGCTTCAGGTCATTCAAATATAAAATAAAATTTTTTAGTTTTAAAACTTAAGTTTTAAATACTCCGTGTTAAATTGAATACGTTAATTTAAAAGGTTTTAATGATTATGAATTACATAGTCAATTCGAAATATAGAAAATAAAAAACCAACATCAAAAATTACAAAAAAAAAAAAAATTTTATTTTTTACTTTAATTATAGTATCGACTGACCCTCTCTACTTGTACGCCCCTTAGAAAACTGAAAACTATAGCTGCAATTTTTGCAATGGTGATGCGTGGTGCATTTGGGTTGCTCGCTCTGATTGCTTTGACTGGCCGCTCTATGTTTTGATAAAATATTACTCGATAATAAAACTCAAGCACTGTTTTGATACTAATCAAAAGTTTTATTTTTTTAGTTTAAAAAAGCTTATCGTCAGTTTGCCGCAAATGAACTTCGTTTGTCGTGCTTGAAATCGTTATTTGCAAACATTTCAACAGTTGTCACAATAAAAGTCAGTTGCGAGAAACGCGTCATTTAGTTGCAGGAAATTAATTCGTTTGTCATAAACGCGAGTGTATTTTAAATAACAGCAATTGAAAAATTTCTTTTTCCCAACTGAAAACTTCGTTTGTTTTTCCCTTCGTTGTATAAACACAACGCTTTAGTTCAGAGTTACTTTTTGGGCAAATTGTAAGTACATAAGTAATACGCGGACGGAGATAGAAACGAAGATGCGATAAGTGCAATTCATAAGAAGACGGACGGACATAACTAGAAAGATAATTAATATAATAAATAATAATAATAATGACCGACATAGCCTGAGGTATATATATATGTATGTATATATATGAGATATTTTTTTAAGTTGATGACAACTAAGCATTCGTTTGCGGTAAATACAACTCGCAAACGAAGTGTAGTTGGCGAATTTTTCAGTTGCGGTAAACGAAAAATTTCTTTGAGTGTACAAAACATTTTTATTGATTGTCAAGGCTATACTTAAATGCACTGTACCCAGATACTGTACTCTAGTCAAGGTTTTGTGCAGCTCTTCAGTGCTTACATACATCGAAAAATGTCGTTGTGTGATTAATTTTGCCAGTAGCAAATGTAGAATTTTATTACATCTTTCTATTAATGCATAAGCTTGAATTCCTTTCATTAACTTCTGCTAACATTTCATTAATGGCCGCAAATTAACTTCATGAATATTTAAACTGATGTATTCTATAACCTAGACATAAAAGATTTCTCTACTATATAGTAAATAAATGATAATCATAATCATTCTACCTTATAAATAACCATAAATAACTATCTGCCGACTGATTTAACATAACGTTTGGGTTCTCAACAAACTTCATAAGCTATGTGCCATGCTTCGGTTAGAGCTGCTTTAGGTTAAGTTTCCTTGATTATATGCTACCTTGAAATGAATAAAGGAAATAAAAGGGAGCAAAAAAAAAAAAGATCATACAAATTCAACATCAAATTGGTTAAGATTGTAATAGAATATATGTTTTGAATTTGGATGTAATAGAATATGGATTGAAGGAGTTGGTATTGTAATGGAATAAATTGTTTGAAGTTATTTTAAGATTTCAGATATTTAGTGCAAAGCTTATTAATATATTTGAAGTAAACAATTTTCAGCGCCTTTCAGATCACATTCCGCCAAATATATATTTTGATTCATTTAGTTGACACTTGATTTCATGTTCACCAAAGTGTGCTGCATTCCTTTCGTTAAAGCACACTCATTGACAGACTTCACAAGCCATGCGCTCACATCACACCATTGACCCATTTTCACTTTCAAGACGGAGCAGCCTGAAATTTAGCTCTCCTTTCCTTTAATTGCCCTTGAAATGACGACCAGTGCTAAATTTCTTCTACGTCTTTTTTAACCACTTATTAAAATTTGCATACCTTTTGGCGCACTCAATAAAGACACAACCACACACACTATACAAATAATAACGGTAACAAAAACGCGCAAGTATCCAAGTTTGTTGATTTACCGCCATTTTGTGATGTTCTGTTTTTATTTCTCTTCTTTTTATTATTATTTGTTTCAAAGTAACTCAGGTCACGTTGTTGTGATTATAATTATTTTGTTGATAAATCACTGTTAAATAGCTCATTAGTAAAGTTGAGCTATTAACGGTCAATTTGTGTACTTTGTAAGAAACGCAATAACTTGTAATATTGCAACAAAAACATAAAAAACTAAAAATAAACGAAAGCATCAACTAATTACTATGAACGTTTAGCCTTGAAGCCTTAAAGAGCAATCTTATAAATCGAGGAATTTCCATGACTGCCAAACAACGCACAGTGGGATTTCTTCATACAAGCTGCTGCAAAAAATCGAAGGAATCGAGGTAGGGCTTTGAAATTTGGCACACATCTCTCATATTGCCAAATTAGATGAAAAATAAATTTTTGTTAAAATCCGCCCACAACCACGCCTACCTCCCATATGACGTAAAACTAAAAGACGTTGTATTTTCCTTATTTTCATATGTATATTAATAAAAATTACTACCAGTGGTTGCATTTGAGTCCTCAATTATATTAAAATTTTAAGTGCCACGCCCAACGCCCATATGATAAATTTAATTTTTCACGATTTTCAAAAAAACAGATTTAAGCCTTTGTTGTTTGTGATCGATGCCAAGCAGCACTTACATCTATATAAATAACTAAAGACTAATATGTTAGCTGAACATTTGCAAAAAAAATTAGGGGGCCATGGCTTAGCGTTTTTTTTTTAATTAACCAATCATTGCAAATAAAAGTCAAATTTGTACACTTTTGGTCTACCAAATTTTATTTACCTAATCATATGTTTTTGTTTTTTATTTTGTTATGCTTTTCTTTGGAATTGCTGTCAATCAGTTATTAACAAATTGTTGCTAAAGTGTATGCCTAAAAGTAGGCACACTTTTTTTATTACATTTAATTGCAAAATTTCGTTGTAATACTATTGACTTTTTTTATAAAATTTATGCGTTTGTAAAATATTGAGAAAAGTTGGTGGATTTTTTTGAGTAAATTTAAAGAAGACAGTACCACCTTTCATTTTTTTGCAACCAGAACACAACGATCGATAACGCTCACCTTTTTTTTGTCCAAGAAAAACTAAAAACACTGACTTTTTGAGTGCCTTCAAAAAAGAACCTAAATATATATTAAAATATTACGGTAATGCAATTCCTTTACTTCTAAATTAATGCTGAAATACTATATTTTTCAAATATACTTACATCATATAGATACTAGAAAAAGAAATTATGTTTCCAGCCCATTGAAATGGGATGAAAATCTAAGGCAGTTACTGCAGAATTTCGTTTAGGTGACTTTACCGCGTTATTTTGTTAAAAAAAAATTGTAATTTAATTAAACAATTCTCTACAAAACTGCATCATTACATTTTTGATATTTTACACTCAAAAAAGGGGGGTTTTTGCAGCCAAAATCCCACAGTGCAACGTGTTGCTCGTACGCGTTGTTTTCTACATTTTCTGCTCTCTCGCCTGTACTCAAGGTTTTAATTTGATTTTAGTTTCATACGCTTTTGTTGCTACTGCCACGACAGTGTTTTTTTCGCCTTGCCACCATCTTTGCCGCCAATTTCAGCACCTTGCTTTCACACTCTGCAACACACCCTTGAAATTGTTAGTTGGTGATGTTGCTTAATACTTGGCAATAGCTATAAATGAGCCACGACGTCACAGAACGTCTACCACCACCCAGCTTGTTCACATTTCATAAAGCGTCGTTTAATATGCAGCAGGATGTTATGAACTGCGATTTTAACACCTTTACCCTGAAGACTAACAGAAAGTGAAACAAAACGTGAAGTTAATAGCGTTGATGTTAATTGCCCTAATTTAAGTTCGAGCAGAACATAACGGTTTTATATGAAAAGAGCAGACATAGATGAATACAGACCCAAATTCGAAACAGTGTTAAACAGAATTAAACGCGTAAGAGGAATTAAAGTTTGCATTTCAATATTGGAACTTTCCACGGTGACGGGTGTTACATTTGCACGCCTTAAAATATCAATATTTTAGCATACATAAAAGTATTTAAATTTTTTGCAATCATAAAAAATTGCTTTTATGCTTGTCTATCCATACGTAGAAAAAATCTTTCAAAATCATGGTCAATGTTTGTGCAATTTTTAAAAAAGTACCTGTGACGGGTGTTACGAGTACTTATTGAAAAATCTGACTTCACTTTGAATGTTTGTGAAATTCAGCCAAACTAGAATTGTTAAAAAAAAAAATTATTTTAATTACTGTCAATAAATTAATCTTTGACGATTGACCCTGTATTAAGAAAAAAAAATTAAAAATACGTTTTGGAGGTTTTTATTGCAATTGTATTGTGTGACGGGTGTTACACAGATTGTGACGGGTGTTACAGTAGAAAAATAAAAACAAATTTAAAAATTATCAAATTAAAGGAGACAATTACAGGATATGGTATCTTCAAATATTGCAATATTATGTTGTTTGGAATTTGTTGTTTCCGCACAAGTGCATAACTAATAACTTTTTGTATTTGCGGAATAGGTTTTAAAGTTTTCCATCGCTTTAGAAGAACTTCCTTTATTATATCGAAGTCTGCTCTGTCTACATATATGTCTTTAATGCCTTTTAGGTCCTTGGCGAGGTAGTGTAAGGCTTACACTGTAAGCAATCGAATACATTATTGAAATTCACTTTTCGAGCTTTCGTGACACACAATAATCTACGCTTCGCTGTTGCGCCGAAACCATCTATGGGACTCTTTTCCAGTGCCCGTCATTTCGAGATAACCAACTTTTAAATCTTCAATCATAGTTTTAAGGAATAGCCAGATGGAAAACTTGTCATGAAAGAGATCGAAGCTTATTATGACATAGAATATACATTTAGTGCTATATTGCAAACAACAGCAACCTGTGAACAAGATAACTTGCGGATGGCGCCAGTACGCACTCTGAAGTTCGCAAGTTCATCTTGCGAAATTATAGAGAAGTTCTTGGTAAAATCAACTTGCAATAGAGCTGTAGTGTCTGTACATTGAAAAAAAATGTTTTCAAATTGACGACAATTGTTATTAATTTGACGAACTTTGTATAAAAAAAATAGCTTGCAACAAACTTCGTCAAAGTAAGAGCAAATATATTTAAAACTTTTGAAAAACATATGAAAAAAAGGCAATTTATGAACACATTTTTTAACACATTGTGTTCAATTTTAAGCTAATGCGTTTTTCAGTGTAGTTGATTCTTTTTTGTGTTGCAAAAACTGTGCTTGTTGAGACTTAACGAAGCAGTGAAACTTAAACTTTTTGTAGTACAACAGCTAAAAGTCGAAGCGATTTTATCGGTACACTATTTTTGGGTTAATTGGGTTTGATTTAATTCCATTTTTTATAAACATGAATGTTCCAAGTATCTGTAAACAACACAAATAGCACTCGTATGAAAACGTTCTGAGTACGTTCACTATTAAAAATGTTAAACTTTACGATGGCAATGTCAAATTTGACATATTCACATTAGTGTTGGAATATCTCAAGACTTAAAAGTCAACCTATTTAACATTAATATGTGTAGGGTATGAAAGAACAACAAAACTATTCAAATATACACAAATACCTAACTACCGAGTTATAAATAGTTAAGAAAAAAAAATTGTGGCGGTTGTACACAATTTTATCGAGTTAAAATGGCTATCTTTATAATGGATCTTTATAATGGATATCTTTATACAAGGGTGTCCACAGAGGGGGAGAAGGGGGGCACTTGCCGCCCCCCCTCAACTGAAAAATTTTATATATTTTTATTCCCTATGTGTATATGTAACATTTTTGTTTATATGTTACAACGTTTTAAACTCTTAAGTTCTGATTTCTTATACTATATTTACATTACCTCGAAACTACACAGTTAACTTTGAAATTGGATACTTAACTGCATAGTTTCCCATACAAAACTATCTCGCAAAGCAGTTAAGTTGAAACTGCGATCTAAACCATCTCATTTTGCTATGCAACACTGTGTTTTCATCAAGAACAAGAGGAAATTAAAAAAAATGACAAGGAAATGTCACATCAAAAACGCAAAAAAATATTTGAAAACAATTCCTTTTCTTTTGATGATTCGGTTAAAGACCACCAGCTTAGAAAACACTTCCTGCTGATGATGAACAAAAACTCCTACAAGGCTTTTATTATGTATATTGTAATATTTTCAATTTTTTTTTTTTTGCATGAAAATTAAATTTTCAATATGTCTCAAAACTTTGTGAATCAACGAAAAATTAACGTCAAATAATTACAAAGTTAACTACGCTACTGGCAGTGTAAACACCAGAAACAGTTACCAAACTATTATAGTCAAACTGCATAGTTAAATGTGTAATGTAAACATGATATTAGGTGGTACGAAACTTAGTTTTATCTGACTTTTTGTTAAGATTTCATTAACTACATACTTATGGGCATTGATCATATAGCAAATTTGAGTAGCGCTACGACACGCTCCGTTATGTTTGCATAACCAGCCCTGAGTAACGATCAACAACCGATTTTGTTCTCTAATTATCGTTTGTTGTGCAACTTTTGTTTTTATTAATTGTGTTGTATATGTGGAGTCTAAATATTATTTGAGAAATCAAGAAGAAGTTCTTTGATGTGTGAATGGCAAAGTGTATCAATACTTTGTTCCTCCCAAAAGTTTCGAGGCGGCCCGCAACCTTTGTTAAAAACAATATTGATAATTTTAAACAAAGTGTCAACGCACTTTGCCAAAGGGAGCTAGAGACGTGTCGGTTTCAAAAAAGCCAGTAAGTCCTGTCTGAGTCCGTTGTCTAGTCGTCTGAGTCTAACCATGTGTGAGTCCTTATCTAACTACACTTAAAGTGAGAGCAAAAATAACTTATTCTCACCGAGTATTAGTTTACTTGAAATGAGAATTAAATCATTCTCATCCCAAGTCTAGCTACTGTCATTTATTTTTACTAATCAAAATCTAATCTGTTCTTAAATATAATTCTGTATATAATTTTATATATAATTCTGTTCTTATATATAATTGTAATAAAATATATAATAAAAAAAAAATATATAATAAAATAAAAAATACCAAAAATTGAAATAAGTAATACACAAAATAATTTTTAATAAATAACTGTATGATAAAAAATAAGTAGCAATTAAAAATAAATAAAGAAGAAACTTCGAGAAATAATAAATAATATTCTATAAATAGTAAACAATGTATAATTAATAATAATAATGAATAAAAATAAAAATTAAACAGATAATTTACTGTCTCAAAAAAAAATTGTTTGAATAAATATTAACAAAAACCTAGCTCATCTAAAAAAGAGAATGAGGTTTAATGAATAAAAAGTTGGATATTAGGATGGGATTTTCCCATTGCTAAGTGGGAGCTTAACAATAGGAACGAAGGAAGCCGAAAAAATATAAAAAGATATTCAACCCGATGAAAAAAGTGGAAAACGACCTATTACCTAATGCCTGGTTAAAGCCGTGTAGGCGCGTGTGTTTCCTTTAAGAATTCTTTTCGCTTACCACCAATTAAGCTCATTAGAAGGATTTAAAAATAAAAATTATTCTACCGACCCTCTGTAGACTGAATGTTACACATTCGGAAAAAACTAAGGCTAATCAAAAGAAATTTTTAAAATTATAATAAACTTTCATGTCTAATGAAGGTACTATTACCGTCTAGAATGCTAAAAATTAACATATATTCAACAATCTTTTTTTCACTTTCTTTATTATATATGGTTATCAAACGTTTTTTACAGTATTAAACAGTTCTTGAAGATTACGAACAATTTTTTTTATTTTTATTTTCCATTAATTGTACATTTAATATAGGGCGCTGAAATTGTTCTTTTCGAAAAAAAACTGCTGCTAAAAAAATGGCGGACATTTGAAAATGTTTTTAAAAAATCGCCTTTTTTCAACCTTTTTTCAACCTTTTTTCAAATTTAAAAACTTTATATATTTTTTTTGTGGTCAAATTGTGGTAAACTATCACACAGGATATAAAAAAAACAAAATGCTACAAAAATTATTAATAACGGCATAGTAGATCCGGAGATTGACTGTCCGCCAGTTAAAAAAACCTAAACTCGATAAAAATGCGTGTAAAGTTTTTTTTACACCTGCGAGCCGAGAGCGCGCTTCAATTGAGTCGTTATATCTCGTTATATTTCGATTTAATATTTTGGACAGTTATTATTGAAGGTATAAAGAATCAAAAAATGTAAAAAAAACAAAAATTCATTTTTTGAAATTTCTAGACGGTAATAGTACCTTAAAAAAACATTAAGTATGTTGCTCTGTTCATAACTGAACGAGCATTCAAGAAAAACGAATATAAAAAAATTTTAAAAATTTTTAAAACACAAGATAATCATGCACTCTTTTTATAAATTATACACACACACACACACACATTCATACGATCAAAAGAAAAAAATCAAAAAAGCTATTTTAAATGATAATAAAATAAAATAAATACCTTGAAAATATCTTTTTCAGTCTGCACGGATCTTTAACTATATATAAAAACGTACGACAATTATTTTAAATATTTTTAAATGCATTTAATAAATGTAAATATGATTTTGTAAACTAAAAGTTCGTTATACTGGAAGTTAAATTGAAAAATATGAATTTTCATATAATAACAATGTTTACAAAGTTTGCACAGAAAATCTCAGGCAATAAAATTTCATAGGTAACATTCCAGGCTCATTTTCATAAACGTGCACACCAATGCATACCTTTGTCCCCCCCTCGACAAATTCCTGCGGACGCCCATGTCTTTATATATAAAATTTTTGCCTTGGTAACGATTACCTTGAAATGCTCCTATTGCGTCATTGAAAATGATATTTTTTGGAATCTGGATTTCTTAATTTCATAAAGATTTGGATAAAATCGTTGTTTTAGGTCAAAAAGTATCTTCACCTAATTTGTCTACATCGAAAATGTTTACCATTACATTCAGAAGTCAAAAAAATTGACTAAAAACAAAATCTCAATTTAGAATTTAAACTAGACAGTAAAATATTTGAGTGTAAATTTCATCTTTTCTATGGAATAAACTCTTTTTATGAAATTTTTGGTTTGGATTTATATGTATACTAGATTGGGTCAGATTTTTATGCAAAATGCTAAAGTATTTGGGATCCAGCGTGCCTCCCGGAATTATAAACAATGGTTGAAAAGAAAATAATTTGAGCTAAAGTTCCAGAATTAACGAAACCTTTTCTACTCGAAAACCGGGGTTTTTGAGAGTTTTTGTATGATATTAAAAAAAAAGAAAAAACATGCATTTGGAATTTGTGGAAAACAGAAACACCAACAATATATTTTGATGAAAAATTTGATGAAGTTTTTGCTTCTGGACTTGGAGCTACCTACTAATTAAGTCCGGTGCCACCAAACTCACTGAAAGCAGAAATTTTCGATTTTTTTCATACTTCTTTTTCATGCTTACCCATTTGGTCGATTCCGATGATTTTTTTATAACTTTTTTACACAGTATTGAAGGACATTTTATGTAGACAGTAACTAAGAAAAAAACATGAACATTTTCCATTTTTGGAAGAGGTAAAATTTTTTGTAAAGTGATTTTTGAAAGTAGTACAGAAGAAAATGTATTAAAATTTGTTTTGATCATTGTGAATGCGTTTTGTTGCTGTGTACGTTCAAAATTGTAAATTTGTTTGTTTCACATGGACAAAGTTTAATCAATAATATATTATCCGCTTAAAATTTTCGAATTAATTCTAATAGAATAATTTTTTAATACACATTTTTTATATCCCTTGCTTACGAATATTTTCTATATACATTACTACTTATTTTAGGAAAAACTAAACTCTTAATTTCTACAAAAAAAATGCTTTATTGAGTTGGTGGAATGTCAGCATTAAGGTTTGTAGTGTTGCAAACCATTGTCGCGATACGTTTTTCAAATGCTTGAAAAAATGGTCGAAAATTGTACTTCCACAATGTGCCACATCGAAGCCAGCTGCGGCGGGTATATGCACAAATTCATATTTAAACAGTAATATCTTAAAATTATATTTCTAATAAAGCCAATTTAAGTGGGATATAATGCAATCTCAGTATTTTATTTCATTTCAAAGTTGATGGATTTTATGCCAGGCTAAATTTCATTTAACAAGTTCAAATTTCATTTAGCAAGTTCTAGCAAGTTCTCTAGAAGAGAACAAGTTCAATTTCAATTGAAAAAAATGTACATAAAAATAAAATTAATTACAAAATTTTGTGTAGCCAATTGAGTAGAAAAAAAAATGTTAAGACTTATTCCTAAGCCATTGATAAAATTGTACAATATAGTTCAATTCTCAGGAAAAATATCAGGAAAATATAAGCCCAAATCACTTGAGCCATTTCAAATTTTATCAAATTGGGAGAAATGGTGGAAATAAACTTTTTGCCATTTTTGTTTAATCGGCATTATTCTTGCTAGATTTTATAAATTAACTAAGTTAAAGGTTTCGATACACTAAGAATCCTAATCATGTTTAACTGAATTTTCCCTTTCTTTCACTTTCCACTCACATCTATCACCCTATTTCGAAAGAAGACAAACTTCGATAAAGGCTAAAAATAAACAAATGTGAAGGTTTAAAAATTGATTAATCGAATCTATACATTTTTGTTTTTTGTATTGTGTACACAGGCATTCCTTTTAATTCTATTATTATGATATGAATTCAGCAAAAATATGGTCAGGTTTAAGAAAATGTGAAATCCGAAGTACATATTTTTAAAAATTTTTTATATAAAGTAGTAACCCACCCTTAAGGAGGTATTTGCGAATAGAAGTATTTTGGTTTAAAGCTTCACTAGTATCAATGTAGTGCTGCCAAGTTTTAAGACTATGGTTGTTGTCTGTACTTTTTGCTTATAAATTTGTAAAGCATATACAAGCCTGTACCAAAACCATTTGTGGAATTTTTGTGCAGCTAAAGCGTTGTTGTCATAAAAACCAAAGATGCCACATGGTGTCTGTCATTTGTTTACTTTCCCATAACGTTGCGCAGTGTTTTACCCACAACCAAAGAACTAAGATATAAGGAAGTGATGTTATTGCACAAAAGTGTGGTATTTTTCTTATTCGTGTTGGTTGACACAAATACATAAACATTCACAAAGGACCGTATTCAGTTGCATCGAAAAAGAAGGCTCAAATTGTTTCTGATTAGAATAACATAAAATATTTTTTTAGATTTTTACGGTATTAATAAAACGTTTGATAATTAAAGACCTAATATATTAAAAGAAAATTGTATTGTAATACAGAATTATTTTACTCAGGGTCGTATTCGGTAAGATCGTTAAAGAAGGTCCAAATGGTTTCTAATTGGAATCACATATACAGTAGATTCTGAGTTAAATTTACTGATTTTGGAGCTAATTTAATTATATAATATAAAAATAATTAAATTATTATAAATGAAGGCTTTTTAAAAATATGATATAGTTTTGTTTTTATTATATTTCCACATCGCCTATTATTTCTTTTTTTTTTTTTTTTGATATTTCATTGGGTAATAATAATATAATAATATAATATAATTTGAGATCCAAAATATGCGGAAATCTGAAAAAAATTAAAAATAACAATTATAATCATAAACTTTGCTGAAGACAAAAGCGCCCCAAAAGTGTGTTAAAGAGTGAAAAAATAATGCGCCCCTGGAGCAGTGATTGCGTTTTGACAACTGTGGTCGCATCAAATTGGCGCGGCTATTTTTTTTTTACTGAGAAGACTTAAACAGCTGACGATCGCTCAGAAATGTCAAAAAAACACACTCTGTCTCGCTCACTCAATTTACGAAATTGGCCACAGTTCACGTACACTGTATGTGTAGACAACACCACTTCCTTATATTTTAGTTCTTTGCCCACAACAAACTGTAATTGAGAATTGAAATTTTGTAAAAATTTTTAATGTCAATATTTAGTGAAAAATTGTCCAAAAAATCATTTCCTCCAGATAAGGTTGGTGTTAAAAATTCGTATAAATGATTGTGCGATTTGTCTGCTGATTTCTACAAAAAAGTCAGGGTGGACACGTGGAGTTTTTGCTTGTTTTTGCTTGTTATTCGTCCACGCTTACTGTGTTACTGGAATAAAAGTTTGTCACTCCGTTAGCAACACCAATAAGGAGGCGTGGTTGATATAAAAATGTTTATATATGTATAATTAATCGGCATCACTTCTTGATCCGATTTCGTTATGAGTAAAGCCGTAATTTTAAAGCTATCGTCATTCAATTTAGCAAGGAAGATTTTTTAAATCGGATGAAAACTAAGCCTACCTACTATACGAAGTGACGTCATTGAAATGGGAAGATTTTTCAAAATTCCACAAAAATTAATCTAACAACTAGAATTTTTCAACATAAACTTTGATTATATAAATATAACATAAATATTATATTGATATTTGGCAAAGTGGTATGAAAACTATACCTACCTCTTGAAATTATTATTTAGAAATCTTTAAACAAAGGTTTCGATGGGTAAATTTCATCGGAAATATATGGTCACAAGGAGTTTTTTAATTCAGAATTTCATGTAGAATTCGAAACTGGATATTACTAGCATGGAAAAAATTACTCCTATGTAATATGCACACCCAAGCATATGGGTATGAGCGTTTTTAGTTGAAAAAAGGCAAAAAGACTTGAGACACAAACTCACTCTAATGCGAATTGTAGGAACCTGTACCCGATTTTCGGGGTTTATTACCAGTTGCGGATCTAGGATTCGCCCGAGGGGGGGGGGGGGTCTGAAACTACAGTGTTGTAGGCCGAGGGGGAGCTGAAACGGCTTTAGGGCGTTTTTCCCATACAAAAAAATTCTAAAAGGGGGAGATGGGGGTCTATAGCCCTTTCAGCCCATATGTAGATTCGCCACTGGTTATCACTAGTAACTTTGACTAAAAAGGCAGAATAAAATTTATTTTAGTTGTTTTAACTTGTTTTTTGTTAAAAGTTCCCCATAGCTGTACTATCCAAGTTAATTAGACGTCTACGAAATAATGTTGAAGAATGGAATGAATGGTTGTCGAGGAATGGGTTTTCATTAAAAAAAAATATTGTTTTCCCATACGAAACATAGTTACAAGCGATTTTTTTAACCCTCTATATTACATGCAATAACAATCGAGTTTAGCTACTACAGCTTTTTCGCACATTCTCATCATTAACACATTTAAAGTCACAATCCAAATATCTTTGAAATTTTCAACGATATCAATACAAGTGGCTCAAAATAAGCTAATGTGAGAAAAAATTTACCCACCAAAATATGGATGGGCTCAAGGACAACACAAGACATCACGACTAACCATGCAAAAACATAACAATGCAATTACACATTAGTTTTTAGGACCTAAAAAAGTTTTGATCTAGAATCCAAAATTTTAACATGTTTTTATTAATGATGGTCTATTGTACGTATGTCATGAAAGTTTCAAAATTATAGGTTTAAAAATGAGAGAGATATGAATATTTCAAATTTCAAAAACCTCAGAGAGTAATCAAAATGCCATGTAAAGCTTCTTGAGAACGAGAACATTCCGTTCATCGCCGTTCGGAGTCGGCGTTAAACATGTAGGTCCGGTTCTCGGTCAATTGTGTACAAACTTAATAACACGCACAATACAATTGATCATAAGAAGCTAGGTCAAAGTCCTTTCAAGGGCTGAAATGCCCAGTTATTTATTTTTTTTTTTTTCATATTTTGATATAACCATCTCATTTTCGAACGAGCTCGGTTGATTTTCGAAAAAAACATATTTTTTAATCACCCTAATGTATAGGTCAACGAAAAAAGATATTTTACGATGCAGAAATGATCGAAACTTTCTTTTCTTTATTATCGTAAGTAATTTTTTTTTTTTTTATACAATAACAAATAGAGTTTAGCTACTACAGCTTTTTAGCACATTCTGAGCATTAATACATCTAAGCAACAACCCAAAAATTTGTGAATTTATCAAAGATAATGATATTAGTGGCTCGAAATATGGTTGGGCTCAAGGACAACACTAGACGTCACGACTAACCATACAAAAACATAACAATGCAATTACACAATAGTTTTTAATCTACTCTTGACTTGACCTTTAGACAAGTTAACACCAAAAAAGCTACAATTGTTAACTAATTTACTCATACGGTTTAAAGGAGCAGTTAACATATAATTTTATATTATATAAAACTAGCGATACCCGGCGCGCGTTGCTGCACCTGGCAAGTATATTGGAAATAATGAGTAAATTCAAAACTTTTTTTAGTCCCTTAGTCTGACACCACGCTCATGTTACACTGCCCGTTACAGTTTCCCAGTAGCAGAACATCACTCCCAGGTGACAATTCCATTATGAGTTTCAATGTCCTGTTTCAATCGGGCTACAACCCCTTTTCCAATGCACATATCAGTTTTCCAGTAGAAAGACTTTGGCAATTAGTAACTCCATACTGAGTTTTATTGTTATGCGACGTTTTGTTTCAAAGCTATTCAATATCAAAAATTTGACTTGTGTGGTCGAAGCTATAACCCCTTTTCCTATGCCCGTCCCAGTTCTTTTGTTTATTTATAAAAAAACTTATTGGATCACACAATGTCAATTCTAAAAAGTAAAAAGACAGCCGTTTGTTCCTTTTGCTCATTTAAAAATGACAGGAAAACCACCGTCAAAACATGTGTAGAAAAGTTGCATGCAGCGAAACAAATAAACATACTTACATGCAAACATAAATACATACATACATACCTCAAGTCGGATTGATTCTCATTCTCATCAAAAAAATCCTCAACATGCTAAAGGTGGTCAGTGAATCCCCTTTTAACAAAACTGTGTTAGATTAATTCACCACATCAAAACTAATTTAAACATATTAGAATGTACTTCGGTCCAATTAGCTTTAAGCGCAGCAAAGTATGAATGTATATGTATTTGTTTGTTTGTTTTGTTGTGTTGTGCTTGCTGAGAAAAAAAAAATATAGCAGCACAAACGCATGAAAAGCTAACGATCAAGCAATGCATGGCATTCTGTATGATTTTTTAAAAAACTTAACACTTTAATTAAAGATACTTATTAATGAAATTTCGTAAAGAAAATACCCAATGATCCTTTTGTAGCACAAATGTGATATTTTAAAAATTATTTCATAAAAATCGGACCAGTACTTTTGGAGTTTTGAGGGAACAAAAAATTTTCACTTTCATTTTATATAATAGTATAGAAGTATAGATATAAAAATTAATATAAAAATTTATAAGAGAAAGAAGTTTTGGTGAATCAAATGCACCGGTTATGAGTTGGTGCAAATAGACGATGTGTGCAGACTTCCTTCGCTCACTCAATGATTGCTTTTTTAAATGTTTTAAGCGATCCTCATAAGGAGGGCAAACCAAACAAAGCATTTTTGGATTCTCTCTATTCGATCAACATGCACATTGTAACTTGGAGACCAGGCTTGACTTGGGTACTCCAAGTGAGGACGCACTATTGCATAATACAACGTTGTAGTCGTAATCATGCTATTGAATTCTTTGGCCCAGCATTTAATAAATCCAAGCATAGAAGATGCTTCTTTACAAATGTTATCAATATGAATGTTAAAGGATATTCTAAGCTATCCTTACATACATATTCCCAGATCTTTAACGATATTCACACGATATAAAGCAGTATCTTTTATCTTATGTATTTATAATCAAAAACTAAATTATTACTTTTTCGCGAAAAGGTCATTGTTTGGCATTTATCTGGTTTAAGACACATATTATTTTTAGAACACCAAACTTCAAAAACTTCAGATCGGACTGGAGTAGGGCTGAATTGTCTTGAGAATTTATTTTTCTGTATATTTTCATATCGTCCGTGGTATTGTGGCGTCCGTGGCGTAGTTGGTTAAAGTGTGTGGCCTCTATGTCAACGAACCTGGAGACCCGGGTTCGAACCCCAGCAGCGACAGAAAATTATTTGAATTTAAATGATTTTTCTGTACGGCCTCCACCTCTCTGCAGACAATGGTAAACCTCAGAGAGTAATCAAAATGCCCTGTAAAGCTTCTTGAGAACAAGGACATTCCGTTCATCGCCGTTCGGAGTCGGCGTTAAGCCTGTAGGTCCGGTTCTCGGTCAATTGTGTACAAACTTAATAACACTCACAACACAATTGATCATAAGAAGCCTTTTCAAGGTCCTTTCAAAGGCTGAAATGGCCAGTTATTTATTTTTATTTTTTATATTTTCATATCATCCGCATAAATAAGCAAATGAGAGTTTTTAATGATATGGGTCACATCATTAATGGCTAAAATAAACAGAAGTGGAAATGGTATTCATTCACCATATGTGAATTTTGTTTTGAATTTGTTTTGAAATTACTGTAATTTCGTAAAACCTTTTGAATAACGTTATGTAACTTATTCACATCAATTAAATTACAAAGCTTTTTGCAACTGCAATATTTTTTATTGTTTAATTTTCTACATTTTTTGATATTTCCACCTACAAATGTTGATCCTCTACTAAAAATAAACTAATTTATATGAATTTAAGACGACTGTTAATGCACAACGTTATTCAGCGCCACTCGGCCACCCTACAACATATACTACCTTTATTCCGTAAATTTACACCCCTGAAAAGGCGAGCACAACTTTGTAAGTTCAACTTCGTGCGCATGCTCTGTCTTTCGTTCAACGTAAAAAGCAGTGGAAAGAAAAGTTCGAGAACACATACAAAAGTAAAACGCGTCGCCAATGTGGCTATTTTAAATCATTTAATATTTCAGAATTACTTTTATTTTCAATACTTCAATAAATAACTTTAAATAACAGTTGTTGTCAATTTATTTGCGCTGATTAAATTTGTCTGCTGTCGCAACATTGTTTTTACTTTTACTTTCCGAACTCTTTCCCGTCGCACAAATCGTGTACATTTTGCAGCTATATGTACAATTAAATTTCGGAGAATTTCTTTTAAAATAACAAAGCAAGTATGCAGAAAACACGCCAGACTACAAATGCACAGAAGGGTGCAGATTCTAGTGAAAGCGATTCTATTGAATTGGATGGAACTATAGTTGCAAAAGAAGTTCCAACTAGCCCACCATCATACCCAGAGTCAAGAAATAGTCTTGAACAACAATTGTCTGCTCTTTTGACTGGAATGTCGGCTCTTCGTGAAGCAGTTGAGGACGTCCGACATGAAACAAAGAAGCGAATCGATGCAGTATGTGCGCAAATGAATGACAAAGCCGTAGTAACAAGTGCCACCTCATTTGCCGTGCCGTCGGCTTCAGCAATATCGTTAGCGCAGCCTAATCCACAACAAGTCGAAAACAAATTAGCAACATTTTACAGAAAGCAATCCAATCCAGTTTCACATTTATTTCATCAAGAGATGATGCCGTCAATTTTTGCGCAGCATGCAGCGCAAACCCCTTCATCATATTCAACATGTTTTACAGTGCCTTCAATGCCACAGCCACAGTTATCGTTTCGTCCATCTACAACAGTGCCATCAACAGCGGAAGGAGTACCGCTGTCATCAATTTTGACATCTTCTGCTTTACCAGCAGAACCAATTGGTTTGGTGCAACCGACGTCAACTTCTACTCTGCCAAATGGAAATGTTCCATTCAATACTGAATACAATCACAGATTATTCCCTCTGCCAACGTTTGATGGGAAGCCTGAGGAGTGGCCATTATTTCTGGCATGCTATCTAGATTCATCATCTGAATTTGGCTACAACAACAAACAAAACTTGATGCGCCTTCATAAAGCCTTGCACGGCGATGCCAAACACGCTGTGACGTCGCTTCTCATCTACCCAGACGATGTACCAAATGTTATAGAAGAACTTCAATTTAATTTTGGCCGCCCTGAGCTACTTGTGCGATCGCAACAAGAGAAAATAGCAAATATCCCAGTTATTACTGAAAATCGTCTAGAACTCATTTTATCTCTGTCAAATCAAGTTCGCAACATGGTTGCACTGTTTAAGTCTGCCGGGTGTAAGCATCACCTGATGAATTCTACGCTTTTGGACATTCTTGTCTCGAAGCTGCCACCTTCAAAACAGTACGAATGGGCCAGGTCTGCTGCCAGCTTTCGCCCCTTTCCCACTGTGGAATCATTTTCAATTTGGATTGCTGATCTTGCCAGGGTTGTAAGCATGATGTCTACCAATGCTGTCACTACACCACGACTCGATCAGTCATCACCAACTCAACATCGCCAGTCATTGTCGAACGCAAGCCGCCAAACAGCTACAACAACAACACGTCGAGTTTTCCACAGTAGTGAAGTCACACCAGAGCACACAAAAATAGTGTGCACCTATTGTGGTAAGTCTCATAAAATACAAGATTGTGCTAATTTTCTTGCCTTTTCACCAGATGAGAAATGGAAGCACGTGAAACAAAATCATCTTTGTTTTGGATGTCTCAAAAAAGGGCACAGCCTTGCAACCTGCCGCAAGAGACAAGTTTGTAACACAAATGGCTGCAATCGTCTGCACAATTCATTGCTTCATCAAGATTTTGCCCCAGGTGGTCCAAAATCCAGCCAGGACAGTGCCGAACATGTTCTAAATTGCCGTCCAATAAGCCAAACAACTCAGCTGTTTAAAATTATGCCGGTCATACTATCCGGACCACGAGGAAGCCTGTCCGTGTATGCCATGCTAGATGAAGGGTCTTCAATTTCGCTTATTGAAGAAAATATCGCATCTAAATTGGGCCTGAAAGGTTACGCCAAGTTTCTTACTCTGCAATGGTATGGTGATAAGAAGACAACGGAAAAATCACGCCGTGTAGCTGTTAACATAAAAGGAGAAGATAAGAACGCTTCTTCCTTTGATTTAAAGAATATTTGTACTGTCAACAAATTGAATTTGCCAGCTCAAACGCTGCGTGTAGAAAAATACCCACATATTAAATCGTTGCCAATTACTAACTTTACAAATGCAAAGCCAGTGATTTTACTGGGTTTAGACAATTCCTTTTTGGGAGTTTATAAAGAAGCTGTTGAAGCAGGGCCACAACAGCCCATCGCCGCTAAAACTAAATTGGGTTGGGTAGCCTTTGGACCCGTTAGTTCAATGCTGGATACGGTATCAACAGTCCTTCATGTTCGTGAGGCGCAAATGTCTAGTGAAGTTACAAAAATGGTAGAGGAATATTTCTCAATTGAAAATTTTGGTGTGCGCAGCACTGACTTGGTTCTCGAGTCTGATGAAAACAGCCGCGCTAGAAAATTATTGACTGAAACCACTAAAAGGCAAGAAAATCGTTTTGAAACTGGCCTTTTGTGGCGCACGGATGACATATGTTTTCCTCAGAGCTATGATATGGCCAAAAATCGTCTTTTAAAGGTTGAAAACAAGATGGCACGTAATATGTCTTATGCCGAGTCATATAAACGTGAAATCTCAAAATATATTGACAAGGGTTACGCAAAATTGATGTCGCCCGAGGAAGCTAAGATTAAGGGAACCAAAACATGGTACTTACCGCATTTTGGGGTTATCAATCCTAGTAAGCCGGAAAAGCTGCGAGTGGTCTTCGACGCAGCTGCAACCACAGCAAATGTGTCACTCAATGCTGCACTTTTAAAGGGACCAGAACATGCCCAGTCATTACTTGCCATTTTATTTAAATTTCGACAGGGAACTATTGCCGTTGCAGGGGACATCCAGGAGATGTTTCTGCAGATTAAAATTCGAGAAGCCGATCGAAATTCCCAACGTTTTTTGTGGAGAGAGGGTAACACAGATTTGCCAATACGTACTTATGTCATGACATCGATGATATTCGGAGCTGTGTGTTCTCCCTGCTGCGCCGAATACATTAAGAACTTAAATGCCAACGAACACAGGAGAACCATGCCACGAGGTGCCGCAGCTGTCATGGACAAAACATATGTAGATGATATCGTCATTAGTTTTCGTAATGAGAAAGAAGCTCAGGAGGTCATTGCTGAAGCCATCCAAATAAATGCCAATGCCGGATTTACTCTTCGGAATTTTGCTTCAAACTGTAAGCCACTTGAAGCAAAACTAAATAAATATCAGCCTACAGACAATAATATGTTAAAAATGGAACGTCATGGTGGAACAGATAAAGTTTTAGGTCTCTATTGGAACACAGATAAAGATACGCTCGAATTTCACTTTAAATTCCATAAAATTCCTGCTGATGTTTTGAACATGAAGCGTGCACCATCTAAACGAGAAATGCTTGGTGTAATAATGGCCATTTATGATCCTTTTGGCCTTCTTTCAAATTTTACAATTTTTTCGAAGCTGCTTCTTCAAGCTACCTGGAAGTTGCAAGTCCAGTGGGATGAGCCATTACCATACCAGTTATTTGTCCAATGGAGCAACTGGTGGAAAGAGTTTCAGCACATTCGAGATTTCTCTGTTGCCCGATGCTACACGCCTCTTATGGAAAACGCTGAAGAAATAGAGCTGCACTTATTCGTGGATGCAAGCTCAAGTGCGTACGCTGCTGTTGCGTACCTTCGAGTTAAGCATAAAACTCAAATTGACGTCGCATTCGTTGCTGCCAAGTCGAGATGCGCCCCTTCTAAGGGCATGACCGTGCCACGCCTCGAATTGCAAGCTGCAATTCTCGGTTGCCGTTTAAAGGATTCAATACTGCAGAGCCACGAATTCAGTCCGCACCGTATTATATTTTGGTGCGATTCAAAAACTGTTATTTTGTGGATTCGATCTACTGCCCGGGAATATAAACAATTCGTCGCCTGCCGAATCGCTGAAATTTTGACCAGTTCGAAGCCAATCCAGTGGCGTTGGTTACCCACTAATTTGAATGTCGCCGACGAAGCGACAAGGCCCAAGCTACCGATAAACTTCGAGCGAAACTCCAGATGGATTCAGGGTCCAAGTTTCTTGTACCAAGATGAGGAGTGTTGGCCTCAAGAAACCAGTCCGATAACATCTGATCAATGTAGTGTAGAAGAAACAAAAAAACGAATTCTGCTACTGAAAGAGGAAGGTAAGTTTCTTGACAACCTTTCTCACTTTTCTTCATACTTAAAGGTTTTGCGATTCATTGCGTGGTGTCATCGGTTCATATACAATTGCCGAACCACGCCTACTAGTCGTCAAATGGGTGAACTCACTGCCTCAGAACTATCCAAAGCGGAAATCTTTGTTTGCAGAAAGATTCAAGAGGAAGCATTTCCGGATGAAATCACGTCGTTGCGTAAAAAAGGGTGCGTGCACAAGTCAAGTAACATTCACCAGCTTACGCCATATATTGACGAGGATGGTATCATGAGGGTGAAGGGTAGAATAGACGCCGCTTATTGTTTACCTTGGACAGCCCGTCGTCCAATAATATTGTCTCACGATCATCATGTGACACGACTCATACTCAACCAAATTCACCAAAGGCGTCACCACCAAAATGATAATTTGGTCATTAACGAGATGCGTCAGAAATACTGGGTGATTCATGCCCGTAAGCTGCTGAGATCTATTAAACAAAGATGCCCTACATGCATCGCAATAAGTGTCAGGCCCGAGGTACCATTGATGGGTCAGTTGCCAACTGATCGCCTCACTCCCTATGTACGCCCGTTCAGTTATACGGGGGTTGACTACTGTGGGCCCTTTAACGTAGCTATTGGCCGCCGCCGAGAGAAGAGGTGGGTAGCATTATTCACGTGCCTGACTACCAGAGCGATCCATTTAGAGATTGCAGAAGAACTTTCTACGGACTCATTTTTGATCTGCCTCCGAAATTTCATGAACCGTCGAGGCACACCAGTACGAATAAGAAGCGATAATGGGACCAATTTTATTGGTGCTCAGAAAGAGCTGTCAAAAGAAAACCGCTTATTTGATTTTGACGAGATTCAGCGAAACCTCGCTAAGAACAACATTGAGTGGGTTTTCAATTGTCCTGCTAATCCCAGCGCAGGTGGTTGTTGGGAGCGCCTGGTCGGGTGCGTGAAACGCCTTTTAAGCAGAACAATTAAAGATGAAGCAGTGCGATTAGAAACCTTCCGAAGCGCCTTAATCGAAGCAGAGAATATCATTAATAGTCGTCCGCTTACTGATATGCCTCTTTCGCCTGAAGAAGATGAGCCGTTGACGCCGAACCACTTCTTGCTCGGATGCCTCAACTCCACACAGACACCATGCAGCAAAGAAGAAAAGGTATGTCAGCGAAAGCAGTGGAGGATTGCCCAGAATATGAAAGACAGAATATGGAAGAGATGGATTGTGGAGTATCTACCACAGCTCATACGTCGCACCAAATGGACACAAGAGGTTACACCACTAGAGCCAGGACAGCTTGTCATTATTTGCGACCATCATCAGCCACGCAGCCAGTGGCAGAAGGGTATCATCACACAAGTTTTCACTGCCAAAGATGGGCAAGTGCGCACTGCAGAAATTCGCACGACCCAAGGTACATTTCGTCGTCCAGTTTCAAAGCTAGCCGCTTTACATTATATTGAATCCTCCCCCGATCGGGATTCACGGGGGGTGGGATGTTAATGCACAACGTTATTCAGCGCCACTCGGCCACCCTACAACATATACTACCTTTATTCCGTAAATTTACACCCCTGAAAAGGCGAGCACAACTTTGTAAGTTCAACTTCGTGCGCATGCTCTGTCTTTCGTTCAACGTAAAAAGCAGTGGAAAGAAAAGTTCGAGAACACATACAAAAGTAAAACGCGTCGCCAATGTGGCTATTTTAAATCATTTAATATTTCAGAATTACTTTTATTTTCAATACTTCAATAAATAACTTTAAATAACAGTTGTTGTCAATTTATTTGCGCTGATTAAATTTGTCTGCTGTCGCAACAACGACACCTGTCAGTGATTCGTACTTTTTTATTTTTTTTTTAAATCTTATAAATCGATTAAGCTCACAAAGGTAATAAAAGAAAAATTTTGATAAATCTAGAACGTTTTGTATTGTGATGAGTCGAAACAGCGATAAACTCATTACCTTTAAAAGAGCACTTATCACATTTGCGATAAGTTTTCCTTTTAATTTTATATTTTTTTTTCCTGGTCTGTTAGACTTCTATATTTTGGTCCCTTACGCAGTCTATCTACTGAATTTCGGGCTGCTTAATATCAACTCGAATCTATATATATATATACGTATTTACGTATTTCAAAGATATTTCTCAGCTGGAAAATTAAAAAAAAAACTCTTGACTATTATAGGAAATTTTTTCCCCTCAATACCATAACTCTTCCAGTGTTTAAATATCAAATTTAAAATGTGAAATTATTTTTATAAGAAGAAAATCAAAACTTTTCTATAAGTACATTTAATTTTCGAACTTTTTATTTTTTCATGACTCCTAAAATTTCGAAAAATATAGATTTCAGGTGCTTTTACGGTGCTCCTAATTCGAAAAATAGGCCTGGTAAATGTGCTTCGCAGAGGATCAACATTATGTTCACATGTTAGGGACCCATACAGGTTTAACATACTTGCCTTTTAATTGAAAATTTTCCAAGAAGAAATGAATTTTTGAGTATTCGAAACTTTTTTGTATGTTATTAAATACGTTTAACTAGAAATTTATTAATAATACGCAAAAATGCTAAAACTCATAATAATGCCTTAATTACGGAATTAAATATAAATAAACGTGAATTGAATCCTTGATCCTATTGTAGTTATAGAATTTTCTCTGTGATAATAAGAAGATAACTCAACATTTATGCAAAGTAATTATAAAGACATTCCGAATTTTTCAAATAAATGCTGACTTTCTTTCGCATCGCATGGATTGCAGCCTTTTAACACTTCATGACAAGAAAACTCCACATACCATGGTGTCCTGTGGTTAATTCCATTCAAAGCCCTCCTGCAGCATTGAAAGCAATTGGTTTTAAAGCTTCCGCTTCTTGTAATGCATTCAGAACAAAAAATAATTAAATTATCTACTATAAAGAATCGTCATTTGCAGATGGTATAAAAACGAATCGAGTTCCAAATGAAACCATAGTTCAAGCTTAGCGCTGTACACGTGCGGAGTACCAAATCTATAAAGATAACGCCTTCACATTCAGCATCAAGTTCAAGTTTATTCAAAAGAGCCAAAACAAGTAAGTAAATCTGTGCAAAATATTTAAGATCAACGTCATCATCGGCTCAGAATCAATTAAAATAAAAAACAAAAACAAAAAAAAAAACATAAATTTGAAAAAATTAAACAAAACATCTATCATAATAATACTACTTAGTCATGTGAAATAAACAGAGACTTCAAAATCTATGACGTCGTTGAGACCGGAATTTCGACAATTTTATGACCATAATCAACACCGGCTCACACTTCAAGCGGCTTAAGTGTCTGATTTTAAAAACACTTATTAGCTGGGGGTGTTTCAAATGAGCTTACGACTGGCTTAAATGTTTTATTGTGACACGCCATCAATTCTTGTTTTTTTTTATATATATATTTTGCTGTTACGCCAACTCAATATTTTTCCATCACTTGTTCTCACGATTTATGTGCTTTACGCCATACAAAACATATTCACTGCGTATAAATACAACTGCATTAAAATATTTATTTATTTTGAGACGAAATATTCCCAAAATAGCAACGCGTGCCAGTCACATATTTTAAATATTTTTGTTGCTGTTAATAAATTAAAAACCTGTAAAACCGTGTCCGGTTGTATTTCAGTATGACTAATACCTACACTGGCCTGACTTCTTCGTTGATCCGTATCATATTTTTAGTGAACCAGACAAAGGATATTCAACAGTTAAAAGTACCTACAACTATTTTACCGGCACGTACTATACATACTTCCTGCTCCGCTAGTTATTGGATTTTTTCCAACTTATTATTGTTTTTCTGGGTTTGTGAGAGCAAGTATCTGGACTGTAGGTTTTTTATCTTAACATCTCATGTATCAATCGTATACTTGTTAGTCGGGGATTTTTACCTTTTGGGATTTCTCATTACTTCGCCAACCGACTGATTGGAAATAAGACAACATGTTTTTTTTTTTTTTGCTTCCTAAAATAAAAAAACTGCTTCCTAATATAACCAAAAAGAGAAATGCTGAAGTGCTTTCAGTTAAAATTCTTATCAACTTCTCTCAAATTTGTGAGGAATGTAATATTTTTCGAATTTTTAAAAAATTTAATGAGAAAATGTTTTGTGTTTTTATTAATGCATCGAGGTATAGGTTATATATTTAAGAAGCATCCATAGTTGAAAACTGCTTAGAATTTCGATCAGAAACATTATTCACCGCCACTCATAAACTTAACACGTGCTACTTTTGTTGTTGTTGTAAATGAGCATGATAGAGAATTACTAAATAATAAGCATAACTGTTAAAATATGATATCCAGCGTTTCCTTATGTATTCTATATTGATTCTATAAGAATGTTAAAGGAAAATATTCTTACTTACTTACTTACTTATCTGGCGCTTACAACCGTAAGTCGGTTTTGGCCTCGTATAAGAAATTGCGCCAGCCATTTCTGTTCTGCGCTTGCTGGCGCCAGTTGGAAACACCAAGCGTGGTCAGGTTATCCAACACCTGATCCTTCCAACGAAGATGTGGGCGTCCTCTTCTGCGTTGACCACCACCGGGCACCGAATCGAATATTTTTTTTCGCTGGAGCGTCGTTTTCCATTCGCTCAACATGACCTAGCCAGCGGAGCCGCTCGATTTTAATGCGCTTAACTATGTCGATGTCAGCGTACAGCTCATACAGCTCGTGGTTCCATCGAATTCGGTACTCGCCATTGACGCAGATTGGACCGAAGATTTTACGAAGGATCTTTCTCTCGAAGGCTCCCAGAGTCTTTTCATCAGAACTGCTCAACGTCCAGGTTTGTGCTGCATATAATAGGACGGGCATGATTAGTGACTTATAGAGCGTGAGTTTTGTTCGTCGAGAGAGGGCTCTGCTTCTCAATTGCCTACTCAGCCCAAAGTAACACCTGTTGGCAAGAGTTATCCTTCGTTTTATCTCAATACTAACATCGTTGAAAGAGTTAATGCTGGATCCCAGGTAGACGAAGTCCTTAACAACCTCGAAGGAGATGTTGTCAACAGTGACGTGGTTTCCAAGACGCTGGGACTGTTTATTTGTTGACACTAGGTATTTCGTCTTATCTGCGTTCACTGCAAGACCCATTCGACTCGACTCTTTCGCTAATCTGGAGAATGCTGCACTGACTTCGCGCGTATTATGGCCAATGATATCGATATCATCAGCATACGCCAGCAGCATAATACTTTTGTAGAATATCGTGCCGCTGCGTCTCAAATCAGCAGCTCGGATGATCTTCTCCATCATCAGGTTGAAAAAGTCGCACGATAAGGAATCACCTTGTCTGAAACCTCGTTTGGTATCGAATGGAGGAGTGAGATCCTTCCCGATCTTAACTGTGCTGCTGGTGTTGCTCAGTGTCATTCTGCAAAGACGGATGAGCTTTGCAGGAATACCAAATTCAGACATGGTGGAGTATAGATAATTCCTTATAGGACTGTCGAAGGCGGCTTTATAATCGACAAAAAGATGGTGTGTGTCGATCTGTTTTTCTAGGGTCTTCTCCAAGATTTGTCGTAGCGTAAATATCTGGTCTATGGTGGATTTACCAGGTCTGAAGCCACACTGATAAGGTCCAATCAGCTGGTTTACGATGGGCTTTAGTCTTTCACATAGTACGCTCGACAGGACCTTATATGCGATATTCAGAAGGCTTATCCCACGGTAGTTGGCGCAAATTGTGGGATCGCCTTTCTTGTGGATTGGGCAGAGCACACTGAGGTTCCAATCGTTTGGAATGCATTCTTCCGACCATATTCTGCATAGAAGCTCATGAATGCATTTAAATAGAGCTTCGCCTCCATTCTTGAAGAGCTCAGCAGGTAAGCCATCGGCTCCTGCGGCTTTGTTGTTTTTAAGCCGAGCTATAGCTTTCAAGACTTTACTATGGTCGGGCAGCGGAACTTCAACGCTGTCGTCCACAATTGGGATTTCCGGGATATCATCTCTATTGGCGGGATTGTTGTCGACGTCACCATTCAGAAGCCTAGAGAAGTGTTCCCTCCACATCATCAGTGTACTCTGGATATCTGTCACTAGATTCCCATTTTCATCCTTGCAGGAAGAGGCCCCGGTCTTGAAACCATCGGCCAGGCGTCTTATTTTTTCGAAAAATTTTCGGACCTCATTCCTGTCACCATGCATCTCAATTTTCTCGCACTCACGCATTTCTGCTTTCCTTTTCTTTCGCCTGAAAATGCGTCTCTCTTCCCTCCTCTTCTCTTTGTATCGCTCTTTAGCAGCACGCGTTACAACCGACTGCAGGGTGGCTTTGTAGGCGGCGTCTTTTTCTGCAGTGGCGTCGCGACACTCTTGGTCGTGCCACTGGTTTCGGCGAGGGCGGTGATAGCCTATCACCTCTTCGGCAGCCGTACGCATAGAGTGGGAAATGTGATTCCACTGCGCGCATATATCGTCGATCGGAGGAGTGCTTTCTTGAAGCAGGAGTGAGAGTCGAGTAGCGAAGTCTTCGGCTGTTTGCTTTGATTGCAGCTTTTCGACGTCTAGCTTTCTCTGTGCTGGATTGCGCGCATTCTTGGTTGCGCACAGGCGTGTACGGATCTTGGCTGCGACAAGATAGTGATCCGAGTCTATATTGGCACCACGGATCGTGCGTACATCTAAAACACTGGAAGAGTGCCTTCCGTCAATCAAAACGTGATCAATTTGGTTACGCGTCTTTTGATCAGGAGACAGCCAAGTTGCTTTATGAATATCGAGATGCTTGAATCTAGTGCTACTAACGACCATGTTTCGCGCTGCGGCAAAGTCAATCAGCCTCATTCCGTTATCGGAGGTATTGTCGTGGAGGCTGAACTTTCCGACTGTTGGACCAAAGATATTTTCTTTTCCCACCTTGGCGTTGAAGTCACCAAGCACGATTTTTATGTCGTGGCGGGGGCTGCGCTCATAGGCCTCTTCAAGGCGCTCGTAGAAGCTGTCTTTGGTCTCATCGTCCTTGTCTTCTGTCGGAGCGTGCGCACAAATCAGGCTTATATTGAAGAATCTTGCCTTGACACGGATTATGGCAAGTCGTTTGTTCACAGGTGTGAATCGCAGGACATGATGCCGTAGTCGCTTGCCAACCACGAATCCGCATCCAAATTCGTGCTTCTCCGCATGGCCGCTGTAGTAGATATCACAGGATGCTTGCCGTAAGCAACCCTGTCCCTTCCATCGCATTTCTTGGATTGCAGTGATATCAGCTTTGTATCTTTCTAAGATATCTATCAGTTGGACAGAGGCACCATCCCAATTAAGGGTTCGGACGTTCCAGGTGCATATCCGTAAATCATTGTCAGTTTTTCGTTTGCGGTAGTCGTCATCAGATTTGGGGATCATTTTTCTCTTATTTCTTATGCGTTTCATTGAAATTTTGTTTTTACGTGGTGGGCTTCAAACCCAACGCACAACCCTTTAAAGGCAGGGGGAGCCCGCCGCTCACATTAGCCGTCAAACTAACGGTTGCCAGTTTGCCGTTTCTAGAGGACACCACGCAGAGGTTTGAGTCGACTTGAGACGAGTTCGACATGGATAATGCTGGCCTCACCAGGTTGAGGCAGTCAGACACGTTGCCATGTGAAGATCGCCCCCTTGACCCTCACGCGTTGCCTTGTGAGGATCGTCCTCCTCGGAAAATATTCAAAATGTTTAATATTTGATCCTTAAGAGTGTGTCAACAAGAGGTGTAATTTTTTTAACGAATAATTGTATGGATATCTCTTAAACGTTTATTAGGTTATATACATGGAGATACAGGGAGTTTATATAATAAATAAAATATCAATGTTTATCTTTCAAACGCCCCTTAATTCTTCTTTCGAAATTTTCGATAATTTTTTCGTATAGTTAGATTTCTTTACGGGGATGGTGACTTTAAAGTTGGCTTTGAGAATTGGAACTGCTTGTATATGGCAAGCATAGACCTTAGACCTTACTAAGACTTTACTCTTAACATTCCCAAAGGAAAAAGTGTAAAGGTGCTTAATCGCAAGATCTTAGCGGTTAATTGGTGTTTCCAAAACGTGAAATGACGCGAACAGGTAACTTCGTGCCCAATAACTCGACGGTCTTATCTACAATTCTGTTAATAGTTAAGGTCGTGTGAGTGCTTATACTCTATTGTAGGGGTGGGCAAAGTTGTCTTTTGGTTGCACGCTGCTTGCTTCACGGGCGACAGCATTGCTTCATAAATTCGATGGTAAGGGAAACGAGTGACGTGCAGAAATATAATGAGATAGAGCGTAATATAAATTATTATATAGAATTGTGCTCATTGCGCTCAGAGCAGTTCATAATCAATGTTGCATGCCATTTATATTAAAAAAAGAGCGTTTTATAATTTTACTATTTAATATTCTGAATTTAATCATGTTTATATCTCGATAACGTCTTGTGTCCAACACTTGCTTTTAGGTAGTAACGCGCAAAATAAAAGTATAAATTTATTATGGTGATTTAGTTCTAAAAAAATATTAGTAAAAAATATGTTAGTAGGCAGATGTAGAATTATAATGGTTGCATGCTCTTGCAAAACCCTTATAATATGCCAAGAAGTTGTTTTTGCAAAGCGATTTTATAGCTGCTGATAGTTATTTAAAAAAGAACTCCCTTTTAATTAGCAATCCTCTTAATATGCTAGATATGCAACACTTATTTTTCCAGTATGCTCTCACTCGTACGGTTTCTATAAAGCACACTGAAAACAAAGTAGTGCTAAAGTGGTTTTTGCAGAAATCTTATAGGTATTAGGTATTATTTCTTTGCTCTGACTTATACATACTGAGAAATCAAATAAATGTGTAGTGGACGGATTATAAAAAAATTTTGGTTTTTATATCTCGGCTAAAAGTGCACAAAATTTTATAATGGGACGGCGATGGGTTAATGGGAAAAAATAGTCGCATTTTGAAAAAAAAAAATATAAACAAAAACTTACTGCAATAAAAAAATGCAGTTTGATGCAGAAGCATGAACTTTTGTACTGTGTACAATGTTTCGTCATCTATTCAAGGAACAGGCCAGCGCAAATATTACCTGCTTGACGTTCGCTTGAACACTGAAGCATGATACAATTATACAGGTAGCATTGACAAGTATAGATTTTCTCAGCAACAAGGAAACCACCATCTGTCAAAAACAGTTGTTCGTGCAACAAAAATTAAACGAATGCATGGTGTAATAATAATAAGGTGTTAGTGAATTTTTGACAATACCAAGAATAGCTTTCTTTCTGTCAAAAAATTGAGAGCGAAAGAGAGGAGCCGTTGATAGTTGTTAAATTGTGTTATTTGTTTGAGTTGCTAGATGATGATGTGTTATAGTTTTTATAGGTTATTGTGCGAAATTGTGCCGTGTTGTGTTGACAAAAAGTTATTGCAGTTGTCTTCGCTCATTTGCCAATTTCGCCATTGAATGGTTTTGTCATTTTATCAAAAACGTGCGCTGGAATGTGCCACCGACATAAAGCTTTGGCTAGCATGCAAATTATCTTGCATTCACATCGACTGCTTCAAGAATATCGAAGGCCATGAAAGAATGTTCAATACCTCAACTGATAATAGCCATCAAAAGAAGTGGACATGGCATTGAGCTTCGAGCGACTGCACGTTAGCTGATTTATTTTCATTCCAATCCACCATCAGCTGTTTTTGACAGGAGCGGGGCGAAAAAATTCATCATTTTGAGAGAGAAGTGTCAAATTCACTAACACCTTATTATTATTACACCATGAACGAATGTAAAAATAAATAAATTCCGCAAAATATGTGCGTTAAATAAACAATTATAATAATGAAAGTTATGAAAAAATTATGTGTCATCTGTGTTTAGCGTTTTCCAGCCGTTAATTTTAATTGCGTTAATTTTAATTGAAAACTTCTTCAATTTCGTCCACATGCAACTGCAACTGCTGAGGTTGCTGCACTTTAACGTTTCCAACTTTTTTTTTATGTTTGCACTTAATAGAATTAAGTTTACAAATTATCTTCGTTCTAGTAATAATAACTCACTATTAATACAATAAAATATGCAATATTTTGTTATCCAATGTGTGGTTATTTGCAAGCTCTGAAATATAAACAATGGCGAAAACATAAGCATAATTGAACGCTCTCTTTCTTGACTTTTTTTTTGCCAGATGCTGGTTTCCCAAGCAACTGTCAATACTACCTTGTATTATTATACCATGCACTGAAGCTTTGATCGTTCTGTACGTGAGATGAATACATATTTTTCTGCACTAACGCAATTTCAAGTGCGTTCTTGTGATTGCATATTGTGAGAGAATTACAGAGAGGATTTTCCATTCCGCAATCCGATTCGCCCCCAAATTCATTATGCAATTGATACTGCTGTCGCGGCACGAGCAAGAATTGTGCCCACCCCTACTCTATCGGATCGTAGACGTAGAGAGCTCGAGTGCTTGAACACGGTGACGAATTGTGGTACTTGAATCGTTTTCAACACTTTCCTGCACAGTATTGCTACTTCAACTGTCAATTCTTCCGGGCGTGAAGTCATTTCTGTGTATTCACATCTTGCACTGAGTCAGCCTCTTGGAGTTTTTTTGTTTATGTTGCCCACAATCGTCTCAGAAGTTAGATGAGTACGAGGAAAATCTACTTCAGATTCCATTCGAAATTCAGAAAAATCGAATGAAAACTCAATCAAAGCGACTGTATAAAAATGGTAAAATCTCTTCAAATTTCAAATAAAATAATCGTATCACTTGAAATTTTGCACATAAGCTTTGATTTTTTTATAGCACTCTTGTTCTAGATTTATTAAAATCGAATGAAACTTGACCTACTTGCCGTACAAAGTGACGTCATGAAAACCTTGAGAATTCCACAAAAGTAAATGATATGTTACACATAAGCTTTCATATTTGTTATAAAACATGCAATGAACTTGAAATTCTAAAAATGTGACGAGAACCACGCCTGTAGTTTTACTTAAATATGGCTGTGGGGGCGTTTTAACTTCGTCGCAGTTGGAGTCCATACTTACTAAATTTATATTAGGTCTGTTTTCGTACTCGTTTCAAGTAACTAGAAGTTACTTGAAAGCATTTTTGAAGAAGAAGGAAAATGTTACTCTCTATTACTTGAACTTTACTTTTCTTCAAACACAAATCTCGAGCTTCGAACAGCTGATTGTGAAAGTGTCGAAATTGTTATAAAAAAAATTTACAAAATTGGTTAGAAAATTAATAAAAATAAAGTTAAAATAAGCAAAATGGACTCAAATGGAAGCCAGATGTTCCTGGAGAACAATTTCATTGCAACTTCTTTGAATTTTCCATTCTTTTAAATAAACCAACCAGCAAATTCAATTTATATTTAATTTCAATTATCAAAGAACAACTGTTCTGCTTGATCATAAGAAGCTAGGTCAAAGTCCTTTCAAGGGCTGAAATGGCCAGTTATTTCTTTTTTTTTATTTGTTTTTAGCTGTTGTGCTTGAACTTTACTTGAAATCGTTTCCGTACTATTTGACAAATTTTCTCATTTTGACTTGATATCGGATGATATTTTTGAGGTTATAATTTACCTAGAAGTAATTGTCCAAGAAATTTTTTCATTTTTAAAAAAAACGGGGTCTAGAGGATTAATTGGGTTATATTTCGGAGAATATTTATTTTTGATACAATTTTACAAAAGTGCTCTATCCACAACTTATAATTTACTTTCCCTTCCCCATAATATTAACTTTTATTATATACACTGAGAAAATCAATAGAAAAATCACCTTATCAAAATAGCATGGACTTGAACACTATGTTCGTCAGATTAAACAAGCACACTAGTATAAACTGTCGAAGCCATAATGTATAAATTACAAAATACTTAGATAATTTATCTAAATCAATATCGGCAAGTTAAACATGTAAAACTTAGATGTTTTGACGAAAAACTAAGGAGAATGAAAACTGCCAAAGACATCTCATAAATTATACAAGGTTTTCTGTTAATTTTGCGAAATATTTTTTCTCGGTGTATTATCCTAAAAACGAAATAGAATTATTTTTTCTATTCTAATAATGTCGGTCTTACTCGGGACTTTATTTTAATGTAATTGATTAATTTTATATTATTTTTACAAATACAACAATGTTTTCTATGGAAAATTATTATATTTTCCTGTATGTATACACGAAAAATTATATTTTCTTAAATATCTCTTCACGCATCAGGTCTAAATTTTGCCAAAGACTTTTTCTTTTTATCCCCCAGGCGCCTAGGTCAGCGCCAACTCGGGGAGCTCTAAACAAAAATAGTTCTGAGCACCACAAAAACATATGGTGTGGATATAATAGCCGTATGATAGCTTCAGCGGTTGAGCCGTGATAGACATACATACAAAGATTTTAAAAAATTTCTACGATACTTTAACGTCAATGAGTAAAATTTCGAATAGTGCCAAAAGTTGATGAACTCCCTCATACAAAACTCTTACTGAAATATATCTGAAAATAACTGAACTTTGGTTCAATATATAGTCAAGTTTATTTTATAACGACATCTTGAACACATTTGAACCTTATAAAACACAAAATTCAGCACACTGCTCCTGAAGCAACTTCAAGTTGACCTAAAATGGCAACGTAAACTGAATGTCTCCAAGTGTTTGTAATGTTTTTGTGATGAAATATCACTTTGAATTAAAATCCTAGCTGATTTCGTTTTGAAAATATCTCAATTTTTGCATTTTAACGTGATTGAACCACCTTGTACATTAGACAGCGCAATATATTCAAGTATAAAACTGTTTATATATATATGTATGTATATATATATATATATATATATATTATACCTACGTGTGTGTATGTGTGTGTGTAAAATATTGAGAATTGGGATATTGTTTCCACACCATCTACTGAGATAAATATCGCGGCGCATTTTTTTTTTAAAGTGGTACCCCCTGTAGGCCTATTCCACTATCCCGTCACGTCCATAAATTACGTAATCACTTTTATACGTAAATTGGGTCAAATTGGACAGCCTCTAAGAAATATACATCTATCATTTATTACAAATGTTGCGAATTAAATGGCACTGCAGTAGTTTTTAAGCGACTTGAGTATGATGAATCTTCGATAAGATTAATTTTAAATCTCTCCCAAAACTTGTTAAATTCCCTGTGAATCGACTCTCCAGCCTGCTCCGACTACAATCCTAAGCCATCTCAGTCTAGTTTTATAATAGCATCCTTCAAATGATCTAATATAACATGTATTTTTATCGTCTGCGAGACACCAGTACTCTCAATGGCTTTGTGGAAAGTTATCAAATTTTTATCTAAATCGGTTAAATCGGTTTTTTTAGTAGTAAAACAAGAATCTACAATTTGATTCATTGTCTGAAAAGCACACTCAAAGGGCTTCAAGGCATAAGGTCCAACCGTTTCATAAATATCGGGGTCATTACGTTTTGCAGATTCCTTTAAAAGTTGTCTGCATGCATTGCCTTCAAATGTCTCTCCTTGATCATTTTTTGCCATTAGTTTCAACTTTGTGGCCCAAATCAATGTTTTTTCCCGCCCAACAAGAGGTACCATACCACTCCAAAACAAATGATTGACAAAGCCCTGCAAAAGATGAAGTACGGGAAGTTGTGGTCGGAGCAGGCTGGAGAGTCGATTCAAGGGGAATTTAACAAGTTTTGGGATAGATTTAAAATTAATCTTATCGAAGATTCTTCATACTCAAGTCGTTTAAAAAATGCTGCAGTGACATTTACTTCGCAACATTTGTAATAAATGATAGATGTATATAGCCCTAGTCAAAATTATTTACACCTTTAGAAGAAATAGATTTAAGAAAAGGCTCGCCTTTTTTGTTGTTTGCATAATTTGCAAAGAAAGTTTTGGTTGTTGTATTCTTTGTAGTATGCAAAGTAAAGAAAACATGTTTTAAAAACCTAACGGAAAATATCGTTAAAAAAAATTAGCAAAATATAACTATTCTCTGGCCTATACAGTTTTCGCACAATGTTTTGTGGACTGATGAGTCTTCCTGTAAATTCGAGGAGTCTTTTGGAAAAACATTCATGTATTAAATCCTAAAAAATCCTTAAATCCTAAAAAGTAAGGTCGTGCAGCCCTTATGTTTGTAAATATTGTGTTTATTGACTCCAAGAAAGGCTGTGTAAATACTTATGACGTCAGAGAGTAGATATCAATTATTAGTTTATTTTGTGATATATATCGTTAGGTTTGCTAAAACTTTTTTTTTTACTTTACATACTGCATAGAATGCAATAACAAAAAATATCTTTGCAAATTATTTTTAACAACAAATAAAGTGGGTTCTCTTTCTTTAAAACATTTAAAAATATTAGCGATGTGTAAATAGTTTTGACTATGGCTGTATTTCTTAGAGGCTGTCTAATTTGACCCAATTTACGTATAAAAGTGATTACGTAATTTATGGACGCGACGGGATAGTGAAATAGGTCTACAGCTGATACGACTTAAAAAAAAACGCGCCGCGATATTTACCTCAGTAGATGGTGTGGAAACAATATCCCAATTCTCAATATTTTACACGCACACACACACACACACACACATACATACACACGTAGGATACATACATACATAAACAGTTTTATACTTGAATATATTGCGCTGTCTAATGTACAAGGTGGTTCAATCACGTTAAAATGCAAAAATTGAGATATTTTCAAAACGAAATCAGCTAGGATTTTAATTCAAAGTGATATTTCATCAGAAAAACATTACAAACACTTGGAGACATTCAGTTTACGTTGCCATTTTAGGTCAACTTGAAGTTGCTTCAAGAGCAGTGTGTCAGTGGAAACAAGTACTTTTGCTTGTTTGTATTGATGTCATCTGACAGATGAATCCTAAGCAAAATCGTCAGAAAATATGTAGATCTTGTTCGTAGTTGATGTGAGTTCACTTGAGGTGAGGTAACCAAAATGGAATGAGGAATAAAGTTTAAATTGTTTGTGGTTCAAAAGTTTGAGGCACGCTGTTAACAAATTTAAGCAGTCATTAACAAGTTATTCAACTGTACGTCAACGTGCGAGCATGGCGTTCCTGTAGGTAAAAGGATTCGAAAACTACCAAATTTTTTTATGGAAATCTGGTTATTGACTCATAAGTTGATTTTCGTTGTTGTTAAATATAATATTGATACATAATTAAAAAGATTTCCATGCGAATTGATTGAGACAAGCGGCATGTTGACTGGGCGTGCGACATCTAGGCAAAAACTGGAAAAGCACCTGAGCTTTTTTAACGTTATTTTTTTTTGTTTTTTCTTAAATGTTCTTTTAATGCTACATTAATGCGTACTTTTATGACGTCGGGTTCTAGTGTTTTGCGTGATTTTTTTTTATACTTTTTTTTGGTATAAAATTTCCATGCATACATTGGATTTTTATTATAACATTATCAACAAGCGATTGAAACGGTTTGAAATTTAAAAACCAATTGAAAGGATTATATGCTGAGTTTTAAAAGCCTTATTCACAGTGAGTATGTTTTGAAGAACTGTTTATAACATGTTTAACATAAACAATAATAACATGTTTATAATATTTTTGTTCTTAATTTAAAATAACACGATTTTTAACATCTGCTACTTAAACGGTTTTAAAGAAAATTAATTTTATATAAAGCATTAAGAAAACAAATTAAACTAAATATATTTATTGTTAGTCGGAGTCTTAGTTTAAACTCATAGTTATTTTTCATACCAACTCGTAATTTTCTTTTTGTTTTGCTTCTTACAGCTCCAAAATGTTTTCCACAAAAGCTGCACTTGCCGTTCTTTTCTTAGTTGGTTTGATCTGCCTGATGGACGTTTCAAATGCGCTTCCAGCCTTTGATAGCCATCACAATAGCATCGGTGGTTATAACAAACGTTTTGGTAAGTGTAAACACCCACCATATGTTTTTTATAGCATTTAACATCTCTATCTCTTTCTCTATCCCTTTCTCCAGATAACAGCATCGATTATTTCATACAAATTTGCCTAAACAACTGTGCTCAATGCAAAAAAATGTATGGCGACTACTTCAAGGGTCAAGCATGCGGTGATTCTTGTTTGAGATTCGAAGGTCGTGCTATACCGGATTGTGAAGACATCGGCTCGATTGCGCCATTTCTGAATAGACTTGAATAAATTTTTTGATTTTGCGCCAAATTAACTGCCATGATGCACCGCCACGAAAACCGCTTTAGTTATAAATTAATATTATTTAGCAGCTGATGCTGACTGAGTTGCTTGCAAATCGGGTCATTGTTGTCAACATTGATCTTTTCAGTGTGTAGTATTATTTATTGTGATTTTTGGCAGCAGCCACAAGTGGCTTATGTGGTTAAAATTATCTTTGCCAAGTTGAATGTGCGTTTCTTGGAATGAAGTTGATATGTTTTTTATTTGATGGTTTTCGGCATAATCAGGCTTAAATTTCAACTGAAATGACATTTGCCAGTTTTTTCTTTTATATACTAATTAATTTTAATTTTATTATTCATATAACAATGAATGCATTCAAAGTTCCTATTTCAACTAAATAGTTATAAGCTTAGGAGTATTTTTATACCAAACCTAAATAAATGTTATATAAATTTTATAAAATTTATATTAATGCTTGATTTAAGCTTTTACGAACTAAGTAAATATCAATTATATTTAAATAAATAAAATTATTGTTTGTATCACATTTCTCTAATATTTTTATTTCAAATTCAACCTCTTTAATTTAAACTTGAAAAAGTTTTGAAATATTCCTGGTGCTAGGGTAAATGTTGAACTGAGAAAGAAGATTTAATTTTGAATATTCCACAATACGCTGGACTGGCGTTTCACTTACCTGTATTTAGCCCTCATCCGTTTCTCTGTTCCATACTAAAAAGAATGCCTTCAGTGCGACATTGGGACACCACAGCATCAGCATTGGTCTCATTTACTCTTTTGTGTTTACGTAAAAAAACGAAGTGAATAGAATACCATAGAATGCTGCACATAATATTGTATATTCTTTGGTACTACAGGGCCTAGATTCCGTAACTATGAAAAACATAATGTACACGAAATTTTGTGTAAACGTGTAGTTTGCGATTCTGTTACCGTGTGAAATGAACTTTAATGTCAAAAAAGTGTACACAATGAATAAATTTATTCACTGAAATACTGGACGTGCAAAATTTGAATATACTGTTTTTATTTTTCTTGTGTTATAATGTTATTTATTTTCATTCAGCAAACGTAAATTTTCATTTAGCACAATAGTGTTCATTTGAGCTTACAGAATCGCTTGAAATTGAAAAGTGTACACTGCGTGTGAAAGTGAATTTTTTTATTTTGTGTACACAGATTTTTTTCACAGTTACGGAATCTAGGCCCAGAATCGACACTGCTTTACAGCCTTAAGCGGGAAGTTCATTCACTGCATATGCATATGCGTCCGTCTACTCGCTGGACAATTTACGTAAGAAAATGATTTCTGAGCGTTTTACGTTCAGACTAAGCAGGGCTACAAGCTTGTAAACAAAATATTTGGTATGTTCTTAATGGGGAATTTTTTATCGTATTTACACAAACATACTTAAAATGTCTTCATTTATTATTAAAAAAATTCTTAAATCCTGAATATAAAGAAGATCTTTTGAGAAATTAACGATGAAAAAATTATAGACATTTTTAAGATTTATTTAGAAGAGCCATCCCTAAAAGTAATGAGTTCCTTTTATTTCTTCTCTCTGTTCGTTATTAGTAACGAGCTGTCAAAAAACGCAAATTACGCAAGAAAAGTTGAAATATTTTCGACTTTGCTTGCGTAGCGAGTAAACGGACTTTCGGCGAGTAAATGAACTTTCATCTGTAAGCTTTCACATATTTCTATTGCATTGCGTTCAGCGAGTAAACGGACGCATATGCAAATGCAGTGAATGAATTTTCAGCTTTATTCTGGCAGCTTTACTAAGCTCACCACATTAACAAAATAGTTAATATTAACAAATGTTATGGTATTAACGTATTCTGGTGATAATTTTAAAGCTCCTTTCTTAACTATATTGGTTATGGCAGCAAACAACTTAACAACGAAAGACAGTTCAGTGTTAGGCCAAACAAATGCTGTCCAAATACATTGAAATAAAAAGAATGGATGGATTCTTACCTTTTACTTCTTTTAAGCATTGATACTGAAGAAGATCAAAGAAAAAATAATTTTTAAAGACTGCAAAACACTCGAACATTGCTTGGCTATTAAAAAAATTAATATTGAAACTTAAAACAATTGAAAACAATAACAGCCATTCCAAGCATAACGCAGTACTTTTTTTCAAAAATTGACCTCACGTCTTTCAAATTGTTTTATTTTTGGGCTATAGATTCCTTATCAAATTCTAAGAACCCGTGTTTTTTGTTTTTTTTTTTATCGCCATTCGTTGAAAAGTTATGGACCTTTCAAATTTGCAAATCTTCCGAAAACGGCAGAATTGGAAAATTTTCAATACATTGTATCTAAGTCAGTTTTTATCCTATTTTTATAAATGAGGTACCGTTTGAAAGGTATTGGAAAGTCGTTTGTGGGAAAAACATATTATTTTAAAATTTTTGATGTTAGGGTTGCCAACATATTTCAAGAAAAACTTATTTGCTAATATCTCAAAAAACGCATAATTTTTTTTCGATTTTTTATTTTTTAAAATTGAAGAAGAATGTTGCCTATTAGTTAAAAAAAATTTATGATGGAGCTTTTATATGTTCTTTCGCAATTTCAATTTTTTTGCAAGTACCTCATCATTTCGAGGCACTTTATCGCCTATAAATTTCATAACGGCTAAAAAATGCAAGAATTTGACCTGCAAAATGGTTAACCTTATTAAGGCCAACATTTTATTCATAGTATTTGATGACCTTACACTTGACCTTGGCATGGAAAACTGGTAAAAACCGAAAAAAATTAAAAAAAAAAATAATTATTTTTTTTAAATTTTATTTGTATAAAATTAAACAAAGTTTTGATTTTATATTATAGATTATTTTATTCTAATTTGTTTTGATTCAAAAATTTTGAAGATCGGACTTTAAACAAAAAAGTTATGATGGTTTTTATATGCTGATTCGCAAATTATTTTTTTATCGTATGTTGACATCATTTAAGGGCAATTTATCGCCTATCAATTCCATAACGGTACAGTTATTTGCACAATTTAATCTGCAAAATGGTTTGTCTTATAAGGACAAACATTTTATTTAAAAGTTTCGATAACCTTATACTTGACCTTGGTAGACAAAACTGGTAAATACTAAAAAAAAATAAATAGTTTTAATTTATTTTTATTTATTTGTATATTTGATTGCGATTTTGGAAATGATTAAATTCAAACTGATATTGTTGCAAAAAAAAACTCGGTATTATGAGAAAAAGTTATGATGGTTTGATCAGCTGATATATTAAAAAATTCTCTGAAGCTGAATATCGTCGATATAAAAATTCTCTTGTCCTTATAAGACAAACCATTTTGCAGATTAAATTTTGCAAATAACTGTACCGTTATGGAATTGATAGGCGATAAATTGCCCTTAAATGATGTCAACATACGATAAAAAAATAATTTGCGAATCAGCATATAAAAACCATCATAACTTTTTTGTTTAAAGTCCGATCTTCAAAATTTTTGAATCAAAACAAATTAGAATAAAATAATCTATAATATAAAATCAAAACTTTGTTTAATTTTATACAAATAAAATTTTAAAAAAATAATTATTTTTTTTTTTTTAATTTTTTTCGGTTTTTACCAGTTTTCCATGCCAAGGTCAAGTGTAAGGTCATCAAATACTATGAATAAAATGTTGGCCTTAATAAGGTTAACCATTTTGCAGGTCAAATTCTTGCATTTTTTAGCCGTTATGAAATTTATAGGCGATAAAGTGCCTCGAAATGATGAGGTACTTGCAAAAAAATTGAAATTGCGAAAGAACATATAAAAGCTCCATCATAAATTTTTTTTTAACTAATAGGCAACATTCTTCTTCAATTTTAAAAAATAAAAAATCGAAAAAAAATTATGCGTTTTTTGAGATATTAGCAAATAAGTTTTTCTTGAAATATGTTGGCAACCCTAACATCAAAAATTTTAAAATAATATGTTTTTCCCACAAACGACTTTCCAATACCTTTCAAACGGTACCTCATTTATAAAAATAGGATAAAAACTGACTTAGATACAATGTATTGAAAATTTTCCAATTCTGCCGTTTTCGGAAGATTTGCAAATTTGAAAGGTCCATAACTTTTCAACGAATGGCGATAAAAAAAAAAACAAAAAACACGGGTTCTTAGAATTCGAATAGGAACCTATAGCCCAAAAATAAAACAAATCGAAAGCCATGAGACGGACTCGTCTTGCGTTATGCTTGGAATGGCTGATAAGTAAATTATTTATTTCTTAACATTTTCCATCTTATTTGTAAAAAAATAAATATGTATGAGCAATCAAAATAACAGACCTATTTCGGTGAGTTGACAAAGTTCAACATATTTACAATAGTAAATATATTGACAACTGTCAATATTTGCTATTCTCGTTCAATTCTTAAAGCTCTTTTCTTGACACAGTTGTCAATAGCAAAAGAGATGTTAACAGTGAATGTTGTATGTAGAAATCCAGGGGTTATTCGCTCATATTTTTCTCGCCAAATCAAATTAATGATTACAAATATATATTAATATATAATGCATATTATTTAAACAATAAGAACAAAACAATAAAGAAGAACAAAAATAAAGAACAATAAGAATAAAAATAATTTCGTTAATTTTCTTGAAATAAATTAAACACTGTCAAAACAAAGTGTTAAACACCTATAAACAGCATTGATCAAATATGTTTTGGGGGATAATTCAAGTGCAAAATGTAATTTTTATATTTTTGTTTCTTTAAATATTTTTAAATGATTGTGAGAAAAAAAAGGTGTAGATCTCTTTTTATTTAGAAGATATAGTGGTGAAAAGATACATCTTATAAGTGTGCTATCTCTGCAAGTTTCGAAGATATTTCATCACAACTGGTATCATTGAAAAAGTAGTTTGATTACCTTTATTATACTTGGTGAAATTTTTACTAAATTTCTTAATGGTTTTTCAGATATTACGATTTTAGTTTTTTTTTTAGATTTTTTTCCGATAAACTTATTTTAAAGAAAAAAATAAAATATTATGGCAGTCTTCAATTATTATAATAAAAAAGTCATATTTCAATCCTTCAATTTGAAATATATTATTTAACAGTTACTGTTAAACTGTCAGAGATATCACACTTTTAAGATATAACTTTGAACCAATATAACTTTTAAAAGGAAAGAGAAAGAAATTTTTTTGTGCCATTGTTTTAAAGGCTTCAATATTTAAATATATAATATCAAAAGAACTAACAAATTATCAACGGTAAATTCATATTTTCATTTTAAAAAAGGAACTTAACAAAATTTGGGGTAATTTTTCAATAATAATACAACACTTAACAGGTGCTTTCTGGCAACATGCTTTTCACCTTCCTGTGGTAAATAAATAAAGCTTTTCATTTATCATGAAAGCCAGAATAGGTCTGTAAGAAAGACATCAGCCATATAAAAACAGATGACGCTTTATATTTAAGGCATTTACATTTTCACCATGCGTGGTGAACTTTAACAGCTTTTAAGAGCTTTAAAGTTATTAATGATTTGTCATAATACGAAAATTTACTTTACATAAGAAGAACATTAACAAGAGCTTCTTTACAATTCCTTGGTATGTTAACAAGCAGGATAGAGCTGTTAGTGTCACTCTATAAACTTCCTCTGGGAAATGCGACCAGTTCAAGAGTCACTCTTTCACTGGTTCCTCTTTCAGTAGTACTTCTGACACATTATAACCCTCGCAGTCAGGGGCGCACCCAGAAAAAAATTTTGGGGGGTGTTTTATATTTTAATTTATAGACTTATTCAAATTTCATATATAATATTTACAGTACAAAGTCAATTATTCTTTTATTTTGTGCCATTGAATTTAATATGTCCTCAATAATAAAACTGAAATTAATTAAGGCATTGAAATTTTATGAAATTTTAAGAGATTCTTCCAATTTCATATTACTTTCTATGTGGGGTTAGCGTAATTTTCATACGAGATCGCTAATTTGCATTATGATCTTTATATTATAAATACAAGTTTATAATATATCGAAATTCATAACGATGGCCCCAAAATCTCTGCTGTGATCGTCATTACATGCAGACATATAGACGGAAATAAACCGATATGATTGCACAGAGCCAAAAACCACCACATAAAATCAATAAGACCACCAAATTGAGATATTTTATTAGGTTTTCTTATTAATATTACCAAATAATAAGAATTTTCCATAAAGAAATCTTTTCAATTCCATAGAGAAAATCTTATTAAAAATTAACAACTACTATCAAACATTTTTCAATAAGATTTCTTATTGAATGAATGAAATAATGTGGAAATCTTATTAACGCTTAACTTTAATAAGAAAATCTCTTTTTTCACTCTCCAAAGTTTAAGAAGAGAAGAGTTTAAGAGTTAAAATTAATAAGAAAATCTTATTGATCTGCTTTTATAAAATTTTTTTATTAGACACCCTTTTAAGAAGATTGTAATGGTGAAAATGCTACTTATTTTTGCTTTCTTTGCATTAGCTTTCAGTCGTAGTTGTGAAGTGTATTCGAAAAGTTATCCGTCGATTTAAATAAAGTAAAATAAGAAAAATGTCATAATGGAGAATGATATTTGTGTTCCAGAACTTGTTTTCGACGAGGCTAAAATTCTCGAAACTCAAGCCTTATTTCAGTCGGCTTGAGTGACTCAATTTTGACTTTATTAAAAATGTATGGTAAGGTTCTTGACAAAAGTTGGATATTGAGGATGCCGCCAATTTCTTTGAAGGCCTCGACAGCGCCGGGTATTTTGGATACAAAGTCAAAGTAAATTTAATTTTAACATATGTATTTAATATTCATAAATAACAATTTTATTCAATAATGCATAAATTTTAATAAAATCTTAACAATGTGTAGATTTGTATGTAATATTATAGGCAGTTAAATATATATTTCTAGGTTAAAGATTAGCAAGATTCCGTATTGATTAAAAAGATTTCTTTAATAAAATTTTAAAAGAAATCTTATTAAATCAATAGAATTTCCTTCTTAAATTTCATGAATAAATCTTATTAAATCTATAAGATTTCTTCCTAAAAATCAAAAAGGTAACTTTTAAAATCAATAAGTAAATCACATATTTTTTATAAGATTTCCTTATAGGTTTTAAATGTTTTCTCATAAAAAAATAATAGGATTCTTCTTAAAATTATGTGGATTGCCCAATAAAAAATTCTCAAAGTTTTAATAAGATTTTCTCAATGGTTTTAATAAGACATTCTTCTTGAATGAAAACGATAGGGAAATTTTATTGATTTTTTTTCTATTTTATTAGGTTGTTTTGGCTCTGTGTGGCTACATTTAAATAAAAAAGAACATTGCTTTGGCAGTCTGAGGATATGTTTGATGTAGACTGATTAAGAGAAGTTTTTTGTTTTTTTTTTACTAAATAACGATTACTAATTAAACTGCATCTTAATTTTTCGTTGAGATTCTTAAGTTTTGTAGAAAACAAAAATTCAAAATTCGGGTAGCTCGAAATACTCGAAAATACTCGGGTAGCGTGGGTGCTCGAAAAGCTTGAAAATCTAGTTATAGTTTTAACTTCATATCACATTGATAGCGGAACTCGCCTTTACAGAGAGCTTAACTGTTGTACACTGAAAAAAATGTTTTAAAATTGACGACAACTGTTATTAATTTTATGAATTTAATGTTTAAAAACTAGCTTGCAAATTTCGTCAAAGTAAAAGCAAACTTTTAAAAAACATGAGAAAAGGCAAATTATGAACACATTGTGTTTCATTTTGAGTTAGTGTTTTTTTTTTAGTGTAGGAGCACACTGCAAGCGAATAAATGTAAACAACAGATGATGTAGTAAAGAGAAAATCAGCGCATGAGAATAACTGCTAATTCGTTCTCTGTTCTCTCACAACACACTTCTTACGCTGATCTGAATTTGTGAGTTGTGTTGTTTTTGTTTCTTAATCGAATACTTGATAAAGTATGCTAATATTCAGCAATGTACTGGTGCACTGATTAACTGTTAGCGAAATGTGTTTAACTTGAGTTGGTGATTGATGAGTTGATTGAAAAGCAAAATTATTGCGATTTTAAATTAAATTTAAATAAAAAAAAAATATTTTTAAATCAAATAGGATATTCATGAAATAAGTAACATAAAAAATAGCACAATCATTTTTTGCTTTACCTTTTAATGAAATGTAAATTTAATTTTATTTTTAATAAATAGTTATTAAATTTTAATTTTAAGTTTTAGGAAATCTTTTCCTCTTAGGTAATTCTTTTCCAGATTAAAAATACATAATTGTCTACATTATTTAAAACATTGCCAAAACATACATGTATTTAATGATATTTCAGGCAATAAATCATACTCTGGCAGGCCTGTTTTGCGTATACAGAGCATAATTTCATAAAAACAATAAATAACACCATGAAAGTAGCTTTAAACATTCCTACTTAAATAAATAATGCTTTATAATTTGTAATTGTTTTACTTTATACATTTAATTTTATTTGTATTCGTTCATTTGGGGGGGGGCGGGGGTTTAACCCCCAAAACCCCTACCTGTGTTCGCCCCTGCTCGCAGTGCATTCTTCTATTGACATTTTCTATGAGCGTATGTTCAAGAAAGTCCCAGTCGCCGTTCGAACTAGTGAAATAGTTTATCCAACGAGACCAATAGATTACATTTCCTGTAGTTAATCACTAGGTCTTATTTGCAGAAAAAACACCATGTCTAGTGATAGCACGAGGTACCTAGGAGTTATTCTGGAAAAGAAACTTATCTGGAATGAGAACATAAAGGAGCGCGTTAAAAAGGCAAATATAGCTCTATTTGCCTTTTAAAAAATTTCATTGAACTGACGCGCAATAGAGAAATTACGCAGGCCACGTCAATATTACGTCTAATAACGAAGCAGCACGTTCGTAGAAAATCCGAATGTATACACTTCGTTGACAATATCTACAGTTGATTTCTATAGCCGTGTTCTATAATTCTGTTGTCTCTGCTGCAACAGTGGTGACAAAATGGCAATTTTCCACAAATTTACTTCAGGAAGTGGATCTTCAAACGCACCACAAGTTGAGATATAATTTTATGACCAAATATTTATCTGAACGGTTTACATTATTTATTCTTTTTTTTTTGTTTTTCTTTGTAGTGTGTATGGTACTTAGAAAAGTTCTAAAACGAACTTTTTGGTACTTTTGCGTACCATGCTAATAAATGCCATTAAGAGTTGCTTCAATAAAACCGTCTATTAGCGAGATGATCACATTTGACATTCTGGCCATTGAGACCTTTCATAAGTTACACGGGGGTTACACAATGAAATTTTACATTTTAAGCTGCAATACATTCGCATTTCTTTACTATTGCACTCACACTTTCGTACTTGACCACCAACTTGATTTTAAATTTTCTTTTCAAGCCGTGTGGTAACTTTCCGGTCAAATTTAATAGCTGATCACAGTTCTTGTACATAAATGTTTGTGTTTCGGGTCAAGCGTTTTAATGTGTTTGCTTGACGACGGCATCTTGAAAATAAAATTGACTATCAAATTGCGTGCAGCCTACGTCACAGCTATCAATTCAAATGAATTTCGACAATCAGTATGTGTGATCAACTTGAAACCAAAAAATCGAATGCGTAACCCCGCCGTTATAATATTCGTTCACCACACGTTTACTTTGGTTCCTTTCACTGTTACATTTTCGATCACTTTGATCACATGATGGCGTATTGATGTGACTAAAGGGCTAACTATAATAGGCACATGCTGGTATACTTTAATGCCAATAACTGAACGCAAGTCAGCCGTCTGTTGTTGTCAAAACCAAAATTGATAACATAATTTGACAACCCATAATTACCAGACATTAACTATGGTAAGTGTAACAAATTAGTTTGTTTTTTGCTTGAGCTAGTTTGTGGGTATTTTTTTTTTTTTTAATTTTTTTGAATTACACCGGAGCAACGTTTGCAAATTGTTGAAATTTATTTTGGAAAACCATAGTTCAACTCGAGAAATTCGTCGGGAATTACGTGCATTTTTTTAAGAAACAACAATATTCCACAAGTCTTTCTCGAACACCATTACATTCAGAAAAACACCTAACAATTCTTCTAGGTCCGAGTTCATAAAATTTTAATATCCGGTGAAAGTTTTTGATTTATCTTTTTAATATCGAAAGTTATGAATTTTTTAGCCAGATTTTAATTTATTTAATAATTTTTATAGTTCTTATAATAAGTTTTTTTGATCATGTCACGCCGAGTAACTAAAAAACCATATGTCACGCGATGAGTTAATTATCTTTTACCCTATCCCAGCAAAAACTTCGCTTACATGTAATGCCTAAAATAATCTAGAAAATGTCAATAATCACTTACCTTTTGGCTTATAGAATGCATTACTTTAACATAGGCCTGTCATTGGCGGTAGGCGATTGCAATTTCTTATACCAGAGAAGCACTTATATAAATGCATACCAGACGCGGTTAAATAATATGTTATGCTCAAGTGATTTTATAATTGATACAAGAAACTTATTAAAAAGCAACTACTGCGAGGTTCTTATATGAGTAATTATTAATTTTTCTAGTCTTCCCAAAAATCAACATTTTTTAAGGCATGTTCATACTTGGCGCGCTCGGTATTCGAGTGAAAATTTAAAATTTTTTTTTTGCAAGAAAACGGTAAGAGATAATGGAAAAATTTTTGCGGTGAATTAATACACATTTTGTAAAATTTTTTTTTTTTTTTGTTAATTTTTAACATTTTTTATGTATGAAACTTTAATGTGAAGAACACAAAATAATCTTGTCCGATTATCTCCAAATTTTAACTGCATACTCTCCACATGAGCAGTTTCCGTGTGAACTAAAATATTGCAAAAATTTTTAATTTTTCTATATACGAGTAGTTTTGCACGACATCCAGATAAAAACTTGCGTTTTTTACGATTTTTTTTTTCAAATCTTCACAAGTTTTTATGTTTTTACCAAACTTAAAAATTTTAGTTCACACGATAACCATACTCATATTATTTATGAATTATTTTTTTTTTCTTTTTCTAGGTGCTGCCAAGTTTAGTTATTATGGTAACCATCAGCTCTTTCCGATATCGGCACGTCAACTTCAAATTAAAGTTTCAAATTAAATAAAAATTTTTTTGAATATAGTTATTTAGTGTTTTTATTCACCCCAAACAATTTGTTCATTATCTTTCACCGCTTTCCTTTAAAAAAAATTTAAATTTTCACTACCGAGCGCGCCAAGTAGCAACATGCCTTAAATTTCTCTTTACTGTTGGCTTTACTTGATTCTTACAAAGAACAAAGATAAACAAATGTTATGAGGCATTACAGTCTGCATTACGTTAAACAAAAAGTAATAGCATTTTGGGCCTTAGGAAATATGTAATGCATTAAATAAGCGAATATAAGGTAAAGGCATTACAAAATTTTAAAAATGTTTTACTGGGATGTAAAGATAATTAACGTGTAAGTTTACGTGTAAAGTCATTTCAAATAAAAAATGATCGCTGGGTTGTATTTTTTCCAAGTAAATATTCGCTAAGTTCAAAATTCATAAAAAATTTGTAAATTTTTGCAAATTTTAATAAATTAATTCGATAAGTATAAATGAAACATGTGTTTATTTTGTATTATTTTTTATATTTTATTTCAAAATGATTGTTTTACTTTTATACATAGGTACACAACTTAAAACAACAACAATTATTTATTTAATGTTATCATGAAAAAAATTGATTTCTTATAAAATCTCAATTGGTAAAAAATGTAGCTATTTAAAAATAATATGTACAAAAAGGAGATGATGGAAAAAGCACTGCTACGGATACAATTAAAAATTTAAAAATGAAAATCAATCAAAAAATCAAATAGATGTGAAATTTTGAAAAAAAGACTTCGAAAGGAATACATGAAAACTTTAATGGCAAAATATGCTAATGGCAATATAAGAACATGAATAGAGAAAGAAGATCTGACGTTAGGGAGGAAGATTTGACAAAACGACGCTATATAAATGCAAGAAAAGACTTGAGTTGAGAAGTGACTTAGAAGTAGTAGAAAATTTTAAATGATTTAACAAAGAATTTTTTGACTTAAATCTTTTTGATAAAAATATATATGAAAAATTTATAATATTAATTTGCCAAAGTAAGAAATGAATCTTTTTTTATGTTTTTTAAAAAAGAGGCAGACTTAAATGCTTAAATGTCAAAGTTGCCGCCTATAGCTTATTTCTTGAAGCTAAGCAAAGTATCGGGAATTTCATTGATGTAATTCTGTAAAAGAAAAAAAATGTTTTTTTTTTTAAATTCTTACTTCCTTCAATTTAAGTCAAATTTAGAAAAGCTTACATAAATTGGTGAAGCAATATCAGGACTGCTATAGTCCGCCCATTTTGTCAAGTCCATTGATGGAATGATGCCGCTCTTGCAGGGTACACGTGGATTGCTAGAATGACAGAGAAAATGTTTTAATTTTCAGAAAAATGTAAAGCAAGCTAACCGACTTACATTTCGTGATCTGGCAACACCATGGGATAGATTTGTGTGGTATCAATCAGGTCGGTATTGTCGCAAATCAAACGCGATAACTTTGCCTTGCGTAATTCTTGCAGCTGTTCGGGTGTGAAGGATGAAGGCTGGTTGGGTAACTCATACCAGAAACGATCGCCGCGTCGCACATAGCTCATTTGGGTGGCAATAACGCAGGCAAAAGTGGGTCCCAACATAGAACCGGGCAAAGATTTTTCGGAAACTCCACCGGACCACAAGTCAATGTCCGCCGGATGTCTAAAAATAACAAAAACCAAATAAGCATTTATTTGGAATTAAAGTCCCGTTAACACTTACTCGAAAATGCTCTGATACCGTATAATAGTATCATTAGGCATTGAACCAAACATCTCATCCCAAGTGTTTGACGTGGGCAGCCCACAGAATTTCCGATACTCCATATAGCCGGGTAAGCCAAACTCACGACCGCGTTGCATATTGAATGACACCAAATCCATGCCGAAACGAGCACCTTCCTTCTTGAACAAATGATTCGTCACTTCTTGCGTTATGGAATCATCCATAGCCTGTGCCACTTGATTCATCAATCCCATGAAATACTCATCTAATACACCGGCTCGATATAAATCGTAGGGGCGACGAATCAAATCGGAGAGCCGTTTCGACGCAATAAACTTGTGAGCTTTGGACCAACGTTCCACAGCAGTTGGCAACAGCGAGTGACCGAAGCGGAAGGCAGCGCCCGAAAAGGCATCAATTATACCCGGATTTACCTTAGGATCATAGCCATCCCAGTAGCCATCCTTTTGCAGCACCAAACCGAACTTGTCCATAATCTCTTTGCCCAGCAGTATTGGCAGAAATTCATTGTAGGTCACATGCTGAACGATTGCTATGTTAATGCGACGAGCCTCTTGGAAAAGCGTCTCATCGTCCCAGTGCTTATTGATTTGCGACAGTCCAGTAGCCAGTCGATTGTGCTCACGTGCCATCAAAGTGTGCATACAAGTGAGCACTAGCTGCTCGTTAACGCGAATCTCACCAGCCTCAAAGCAAAACATACTCTTGTTCGGGCGTGTGCAGCCTTCGTCCGGGATATCCAGTTTTAGTGGCAACAAATCCTTCAAGCCATATTCTTGGAAGACAGGGTTCATTCGTAGTAGACCACCAAAGCCGGTACGTAGCTTACGGGAAAACTTCTCGTTTATGCCATACACGGTATTGGCATCGATAACACCGGTCAATGTGTTGAATTGTTGACGGGAGCCTAGAGAAGGATGTTAATGAATAAGAAACTGAACAATTTTTCAATTTAGAAATCAAAAGATGTACCTAACATATTGATACATATACTGCCGTCCTCAGAAAGAAGGCCACATCTCCATTTTAGTAGTTTTCAGATATTTAGCTTTTACGTTTTTTATCTATCGTTTTTTACACTAGAAGTGGAGATGTGACCATTTTACTTAACGTTTTTTAGTCATATCCAGTTGGAAATCGAAATTATTAGTTCAACACAAAAATCAGAAACGCATTCACGGTTCCGAATCTGCCCTTATCTCAATTTTTGATTTTTGACGTTTATGACTTTCTTTCTTAGAACGGCAGTATAAGTTAAAGGTGTACAGTGCGCGAAATTTGCTTAGCAGCACACGATTTTACATCAATATGAATTAAAAAACAAGTGTGGGGTTAACGGAATAATTAAGGACTTTATTTTTGTTTTATTTTGTAGAAAATTATTAAGAATTTTAGAGGTTTTATGTTCATATTTAAAGGAATTTAAAAATAATTACAACGTCAGATAAATTCTAGCGAAATTTGCTAGGCCGCACCAAGTGTATTAATTACTGCAAAAATTCTTTCAGGAAGTGAGTCAATTAATTTTTTTGAGTACTTTTATTTCTAAATCTAGCCATTTTTGTTAATCTAGTAAAAACTGATTTTAGTGTAGATAGATGTATATCCAAGAAACAGTTGGAAGATATGCTTTTTCTAAAATTTACTAATTTGAATTGTTTACTTTTAGGTTAAATATCTGCATTTATGTATGCATTTATCTTTTCTCTTTTGTTTAGTTTTAAGTACTGTAATCTGTAACGGTATAAGCCCGGTAAATGAAATAAATAAAATAAAATAAAAAAAAAATTAATAAAACAAAGTTTAAAGAAAACCGGAAAATGTGCTAAAAATTTCACAGAAATCAAACAGAATTGGAAAAGAGCATCTTCTACCCTAACGAAAGAGAAAAAACAACGTTTGATGAAAAGTGTTAGGCAAATAATTCGAAGACTTGTAAAACCAGGTATAGAAAATAACGGTTATTTTTTATGTTTTACATCAAAAGATCATATATAAAAAGACGTTGTAAAATAATTTTAAATATAGCAATATGAAGCTAGTGAGTCAGAGTTTCCATTTTTGGCATGATTTATTTTTTCATGATTTTTAAGATAGAAATCATCTTCATTCTATTATTTGTGATCGATTCTTTTTTCGATCATGTATAAAAATTATTTTTGATCTCTATTTTTTCGATCAGAAATAAAAATTATTTTTTTGAGCGTTATTTTTTCAATCAGAAATATATATTATATTTTATCGATATTTTTTTCGATCAGAAATAAAAATCATTTTTTGATCGTTACTTTTTCGATCAGATATAAAAGTTATTTTTTTTATCGATGAATTTTCAAGCAGAAATAAAAATCATTGTGATCGTTATTTTTTCGATCAGAATAAAATCATTTCTTGATCGATATTTTTTTCAAGCAGAAATAAAAAAGTTATTTTTTGATGGAATTTTTTCCAATCAGCAATAAAAATTATTAATGATCGTTATTTTTTCGATCAGAAATGATCTATACTTTTCTAATCAGAAATAAAAATTATTTCTTGATTGAAATAATATTGATTGAAATTTCAATCAAATCAATGTTTAAAAATAAAACTGTTTTGTGTTAAAATAAAGAGTTATTGCTTCGAACCCACGTTACCAAGTTAGCTAGTCGTCTTGGACAAGGATTGAACAACGATTTTTACGAAGATAAGGACACGATCTTAGACATGGATTTGGAAAAGGATTTGGATTAGTACTTGGACAAGGATTCTGTTAGGCAATGATTTGGTAAAGAATTAGGACAAGGATTGGAATAAGGACCAAGACAAGATTTTGAATAAGAACTTAGACAAGAAAATATTAGTACGATTAGTAAACAAACTGGTAGCATGAAATGGTTGTAACAAATAGTAGTAGAAAATATTGATGGAAAATAGTAGTAGAGCACTAAAGAACATCTTAGTAGATAATAGCTGTAGAAAATAGAAGTACAAAGTATAAGTAGTGTCCCATCTTAGTGTCCCATCTAAGGTTATCATATCGACCAACCCCTTTACCTGCGCGCCGCGAGTTTGATACCTTCTTTAGAAAAGCCAAAACCACTTTTATTTTTTTCTATATTCCTTTGTTTTCGAGTTATAGCGCTTTTTTAAGTTTTCATTTTATTATCATTTATATCTTAATATACATGTTACTTTTTTGATCGATTTAATATATATCAAAAAATAATTTCTTTAATCTGATCGAAGAAATATCGATCAATGATTGATTTTCATATCGGGTCTAAAAAATATCGATCAAAAATAACTTTTATTTCTAATCGGAAAAATATAGATCAATGATTCATTTATATTTCGAATCGAAAAAATAACGATCACAAAATAATTTTTATTTCTGATCGAAAAAAATAACGATCAAAAATAACTTTTTTTCTGATCGAAAAAAAATAACGATCACAAAATGATTTTTATTTCCGATCGAAAAAAATAACAATTAAAAATAACTTTGTTTTCTGATTGAAAAAGAACACGATCAAAAAATAATTTTTATTTCTGATCGAAAAAATAACGATAGTAAAATAATCGCTATAAAATTATTGATTGATAGCGATAATCGTTATTTGCGGTCCCTGTTTAAAACCTAAATTATTTCTTATCAAAACTATTAAATATTTTTCATAAATGTGTTTTAAAGTGATAAAAAAAAAAAAATAAATAAATAAATAAATGGCCATTTCAGCCCTTGAAAAGACTTTGACCTAGCTTCTTATGATCAATTGTGTTGTGCGTTTTATTAAGTTTGTACACAATTGACCGAGAAATGGACCTACAGGCTTAACGCCGACTCCGAACGGCGATGAACGAAATGTTCTTATTCTCAAGAAGCTTTACATGGCATTTTGATTACTCTCTGAGGTTTGCCATTGTCTGCAGAGAGGTGGCGGCCGTACAGAAAAATTCAAATAATTTTCTGTCGCTGCTGGGGTTCGAACCTGGGTTTCCAAAGTTCGTTGACATAGCGGCCACGCACTTTAACCAACTACGCCACGGACGCCACTAAAGTGATACCTGGCTTTAAAAAAATAAATACTTTAATATATTTGAAAATACTTTTCAAATTCTTTTCGATACAGTCCTTAACTTATTTATACATATTTAAAAGTTCCTATATATAGTGTGTTGAGTCAATTACTTTTTATAAAAAGTTATTATGAATCTGCTTTTAATAGTTATGTTAGTATAATTTATATCGCTGGCTAAGCACTGCTACTATTTGGCACGCAGCTGTACTATGAATTGCCTTTAATATATAGAACATATCGCCCACAAAGCCACTGCGTAAATAAGTAAATAAGCGTGTGTTTTTAAGAAAAAAGTTATTTTAATTTTAATTTTACATAGTTTTTTTTTTCAATTCCTTGTTAACAAATAATTAAATCGTTATAGTAAATATTTTATCTTTACGGCAAATACTCGTATTTTCTCTTTGATTTAGCTTCAAAGAATTTCAGTCTATTGTTTCGAAGATGCAGCCCTTGCTAAGTCAAGGAAAAAATCATTAGTGCAACGATCTTTTTCTTGAAACAAAGATATTTTGGTTACAGTTTTACAAGAACTTTTTTCTTTGATTTTAAGGCGTTCAATTTTCTCAGTGTAACGATTCTTAATGCATTGCATTTTATATATAAAGTTACTCAATTAAGAAACTTTGTTGTTATAACTCAGTGAAATCGATTGAAATTATAAGATAACTTTTCATCAAGAATTGTAAAAGTATTCAGAAACCGTGAATTTTTTAAATTATTAAAAATTTTTTAAAATAGTCTTATTTATACATATCTAAAATTTTTAATAAAATCACTGTTGCAGCTTTATTCGTCGTTTTTATTATTGCATAATTGTTACAAATTCAAATGAAAATTCTTTTAATACGAGTAACGTAGCCAAAATATATTTAAACGCACGCACGTCCGCCCTCGTTTAATTAAACGGCCCGACAACTAAGTGCCATGCTGTCAAAAGGTGCCACATTTATTACAAATACACGTTTTTCGAAACAACACTTAAAGACACTGATTTAAGTTTTGGCTCTTAACCTTTTAAGGCGGTGGCACATGGCAAAGATACTCAAACGTAGTAGAATAGGAGGCATAAAAAGTGGACTAGAATTAATGACTTTATCTGAAAGAAGTTGAAACGACTTGGCTAACATAAAAGTCAATTCACGCTAAGTATTGTCTGCAAAGTTGAATAGTTGACAAGGCAACATAACACATGCCAAAAATGTGTTTACAAGATGTGGACTAGATTTATACAGAAAAGCTGTTCAATTTAAAACAATGATGATGTAATGATGATGTTAGTTTATTTAAATACCTACCCAGACGACATCCTGGTCTTGGTGAAGGAAAGCCGCGCACAAAATCAATGCACTTGACATTAAAAAGACGATAGAAGTAGTCATCATCGGGCACACGAATTTCATTGCAATACGGATGTTTTAAATGCATGGGACGCTTACAGCACTCCTCAGGATCGTTGCGGTTGATTGGATCTGCAGAAAGAGTAAAAGAAAGAGAGAGTGAGAGAGAGAGAGAGACAGAGCATAAAAAATAAATCCAATTAAGTTGCAGAAATTAAATTGAAACAAAACAAGCCAAGACAATTAAATTTCATGGCTCATTTAAACGCCAACAAGTGAGCAGCGCTTACCTAATGGTGTACCGGTTAGTGTAAAATCATGATCCATGAACTGACCCCAAGCAATGACCATAACGGTGCCAGCATGATCATGATAGCCATCATCGGGATGCATTGTGCGCGAAACAATTCTCGAGAAAGGCAACTCATGGCCAGTAACTGAAATTCGTGGCGCATTTATGCCATCGGCATAGAGCGGTCCAATCAGGCGCTGGAATGGTGACATAGCAGCACCCCATGTAGGATGTTCAATGTTGTTGCAGAGACCATCGAAGCGTCGAAATTTGCCAGGACGACACTCGACGCCAGAGAAGAAGGGTGGACAAACTTCGCGAATTAGAGTCTTTGATGTGTCGATTGTGGGTAGACCTTTTTCGATTTCCTCATAGCTGAGACCATAACTGTTGTAAGGGGAAAAAAGAGATAAATTACAGTCTTATACAAAAAATATGATTTTTCTTTAATAAAGTTTTTTTCAGATCGATTCTTAGATGAAGGTTTCTCTCCGTTTAAAGATTCACAAGTAATTTTTTATAGATGCTGCACATAAAACTATTTTTTTCATCGCGAGTATGTGTGACCGTTATCTAACGTTAGTTACAGTTGTTGTTGGTTTTATTGTTAGTCATTTTCATTTTTGCTTGACGATTAAGTGATGAATGTCAGTTGCCATTTTGGTAGCAGCCAATGAGTTGGTAAGTTAACCACCGCACTCATTATTATTTCTATGGCCAGCAACTAAACCAGTTCAACGCATGTGTTTGGCGCTGAATTTCTTCAAACAGCCGGGCATACTTTGGAATCCAAACAGTTTGTGTTTTAACCAGGTACGCAATTAGTCAATGAGTTGTATAGGCCATAAGTTGTTAATGTTTTTTTTTTGGGCTCTAAGCCGCTGCTTTAAGCAGTTTAAGAAAAAAAAAAAAACAAAACGTTCCGAAATATTTTAGATTGTTCGAACGTTTTGTTACTGCTACAAGTATATCTAACATTTACTGCTAAATCTAGCTAGCAATTCAATGGGATTAATTTTTACTGTTTTTCTTTGTTTTTTTTTTTACCATGTTAAATCATTAAATTTTTTGCTGACGTTCTTTGATTTTTATTGCAAAATTATCAAATTGGCCCAGTTTACGCGCCTAACGGATAAGTGCAAAATATTCAATTAGCGAAGACAAAAACCATAAAAAGCCAACTGGCGAGGAATAGAAACTAGGCACTCAGAAAAAGTGCAATCGTTAGCAATTAAATGTTGTTGTTTTTTTTTCACCATAAAACATATGAATTTTGACATTTGCAAATATTTAAAAATGCACCAAGTGTTGTCTTCTTCGATTTCCACAGTTAACAGCTTTGCTCTAATATATATACTGCACATTTATGTTGATAAATATCATCTGCATGGCTAAATACATCCTTTGGTGCTTAAACAGCAAGTTAAGTTAAGTTCGCAATAAGCAGCATTGAAATTCAACACCATCTGGTGTTACGCGTGCGCAACACACGCAAGTTGACAACTATTTTTACCTTGTTATATTGTGTTTTTTTCGATTTTTTTTTTTAAGAACTGCTATGTGTAGACAGCTCCATCTCGTTGTAGGTTGCTGTTCATTGTAGGCTGGAAGTATGTGAATCGCAGGCGGACTTGGATTACAGAAAGATCAAGTTACAGCCTACGCAACTGTCTATGGTAAGTATAAAAAATGCTATTGAGTTTAATGACTCTTACTTTTTACGAGAGCGTTACCAAATCGTAAGACAATGAAGACTAATGGAAAATGGAAAGTAGAAGTAGGAATAATTATCATAAAAATTATAGTTTTATCAAGCAGCTTTATAACTTTACTTTGTTTGTGGATTCCATAACCCTTTCAAATCACTACATTTAGACTATATGATTGTTGTAGATTCTTTTTAGGAAAAAGTATTTTTGTAAACAAATTTTTCAAATTCTCAAAAGAAAATATATTCAAAATATTCAAAGAAACAATTTCCATATTTGGAAGAAAAAATTGGATTTTCACAGGATTTTGAAAATGATCAAAAATATAGGAAATTTTAAAAATTATCTAATTGAAGCAGTCAAACAAAAAATTTTCACCGAGTCCCACATTCATATTAACAAATATTGTAAGAACGTTTAATTGACTTGCAGTATCTATAAAAAAGTTAACTGAATTTTACCGATTCTTTGTGAAATCTAATTTTGAAAAATAGTCCAATTGAGATTTCACAGAAATTTTTTTATTACCATTTGCATTAAAAATGTAAAATTAAATTTAATATAATAAGTCTGTCTCAGTTAAAAACCAGAGAATTTGTGAGAGTCCTTTCTTTAAATTTACGTGAAAGAATGCACCGACTCTTAACGATAGCAAGAAACTTTTGAATTTTCAAAATACAAATTCATGTATAAAAAAAACTTTTTAACAAAAACAAAAAAACGACTTCAAAATTACTACAAAGTAAAAAATAATTTTAAATAACTTTTCCCATTAATTTCTTGGTCAAATTTTAAAAGTTATTTATATGTATGTATTATAATATTGGGAATCTTATTATTTTTATTTTTTCTATTTTGTTTTATTATCATCAATATATTAATTTCTTATGTACATAAAAGCTTTGAAGTCGGCGCTTATCTTATTAAGTCGAAATCTTTTTATTTAAATTTTTTCTAATTTGTTTTATTATCATAAAAATATTAATAACTTTATGAATATAAAAGCTTTTTAGCGATATTTTTCTTTCAGTTGGTAATTGTTGAGTACGCTGAATGTAGCCAATGTGTTTCATGCATTATTTGTGCAGCTGTTACACACTACATATATCATATTCAATATGAGCTTTACAAGCTCACCCAAAACAGTATAGTGAGAATTTTTATGTGTACAAAGCTTTTAAAATTACTTTTACAATAAGATTTACCGCCCTATTCATCGTTTTCTTGATAAGTAATTTATCAATAAAATTTGTAAAGAATTTTATCAAGCGAAAGCTTTTTTAGTATTCTACAGCAACCTTGATAAATAAAAATTGTTCGTATTTCATCAGAGGAGGTGAATTCCTGTTAACAGCTAATTGTTCTCATCATGGTGTAATAATAATAAGGTGTTAGCGAATTTTTGACAACACCAAGAATAGCTTTCTTTCTGTCAAAAAATTGAGAGCGAAAGAGAGGAACCGTTGATAGTTATCAAATTGTGTTATTTGTTTGAGTTGCTAGATGATGCGAGTTGCTAGATGGTGCCACCGACATGAAGCTTTGGCCAGCAAATTGTCTTGCATTTACATCGACTGCTTCAAGAAAATGCTACCAATGCTACCTTGTATTATTATACCATGAATACAATTTAGCATTGACAGTTGCTTGGGAAAACATCTCCTGTCAAAAAATATACTCAAAAAGAGAGCGCTCACAATCCGCCATTGAAAACAAAAGCAATGTTGAAAACGTTGAAGTGAAAAAAACAACAACATCAGCAAACATCACAAACAATTGTTTTTGACAGGAGATGTTTTCTTGTAGAAGAGAAAATAAGCAGTTGTCAATGCTACCTTGTATTATTGTACCATGGAGTTGCATGAAAAGCAAAGAGAGGAGTCTGAAAAGCAGCAACACTCGATATACGAACAACAACAGCAGCAATAATTAAAACGATTTCTGCTGTAATTTTCCTTATGTTCCACAAAAGTGTATTAATTTGTAGAAAATAATTATTATTATTAATATTATTATGTTAATATTAACCTTGATATTGCCTGCTACGAGCAACCACAACTCTCTTGATAAATTTATCAATAGCAAATGAGATATTGACCAATTTATCAATTGAAGAGCTTTTTTTTCTATCACAGAATACCAAATCTTTATAAATAGTCAATACTTGAAAAATATTCAATAAGGTGAATTTATCAAGTACGCAGAATCGGGCTGTTAAAATGACAACAGTGTCACCAAGGCAGCATACCATCAAATAAAAAAGTTTAAAATAGTGCAGGGATGGTAAAAGACCATGATTGTGTGTCAAAGATTAGCGCCGACTTCAAAGCTCTTATGTTCATCAAGCAATTAATATATTGATGATAATAAATTAAAATAGAAAAAATGAAAATGATAAGATTTCCTATATTATAATACATATAAATAACTTTTAAAATTTGACCAAGAAATTAATGGGAAAAGTTGTTTGAAATTAATTTTTACCTTGTAGTGATTTTGAAGTCAGTTCTTTTTTTTTTTGTTAAAAAGTGTTTATTTCTTCCTTTTTACAGAATATGAAAAATTTTATCAATAGTATTCTTGCGGAAAATTTCAAATATGAAACTTTGTTCATAAAAAATTTGTTTTATTGATTCCTGAAAGTTTGTTGGATAGTTTCCATTTCTGTCTCTTTACAATTTTTATTAAAGTGACACGCCCTTTCTATAATCCCGCCCACTTCATTTACCGTACTTTATAATGATTCAAGTATCAATATTAACCGATATATAGTACTTTCCTTAAAGTGCCATACCCTATGTACAATTTTGTAATGATTCTTCCTACCCACCTACCTCTATACTAAATATTAGTATCCTAGTGTCAATATTAACTGAGATATAATATTTTAATAGTATTGCCACACCCCTTTGTTGAATAACGCCCACTTTTTTACTGTAGTTCGTAGTAACCGTGCCTACCCATGTACTAAATTTCAGTACCCAAATATCAATATTAACCGACATATAGTACTTTAATTAAAGTGCCACACACTATGTACAATCCCGCCCACTTTTGTAATGATTCTACCTACCCACCTACCTGTATACCAAATATTAGTATCCTTGTGTCAATATTATTCGAGATACAGTGTTTTTCTAATATTGCCACACTCCTTTGTGAAATAACGCCCACTTTCTTGACTAAAATTTGTAATAATTGTGCCGACCTCCCTACTAAATTTCAGTATTCTAGTGTCAATATTATTCGACATATAGTTTTTCTAATAGTGACATGCCCCTTTGTCGAATATCGCCCAATTTTTTAAAAAATGACCGCCGTGTTTGTGGTTTCTACGTGTTGAGAAAAAATTAAGGCAATCGGGCAAGTTCTTAAGGAGCTATCGATGTACATACATTTAAAAAAAAAACATACGTAGAAACCAACAAACTTGAGAACCTCCTCCTTTTTGAAGACAGTTAATTAATATAAAATAGCTCCAAGGTAGGTACCACTACGACTTAACCGATTTGGAGCATTTTTAGCACACATCTATTACACTCTTTTTTAGCATTCTGGCCGAGTTTCGTAAAGGTTAGTATGTACCTTCCATACAAAATTATGTAAATCATTAATATAGGCCCTAGGGGTGTAGCTCTAGGGTCAAAATGATTTTTACCATTTTCAATTTTCAGGAAAAGGCATTTTTCCAAAATGTATCAGTGTTGCATGGGATATTTACCTAAGATAAATTTCCTTATTTACTTAACGATATACGTGTAAATTTTTCGAAAAAAAAAATGTTTTTTGTTTAATGTGTTCTTTATAGTTAGGAATATACATACACATTTTTAAATCGATATTGAAAACAAAACAGAAGTTATAACGGTTTTCGTTAACCTATGTCTAAAATCCATACAATGTAAATTAAAAACTTTAAAAGCGATTTCCTCGAAACTAATTTTTTTTAAAACGGTTCGGTGGATAACTCGAAATCTATTGGTTCAATTTCAATATTTTTTTTTTGCATTTTGTTCGTTATTTTGTCCTTTAAGCTTCCCCCTTAAATTCAAGTATCTATTTTTTATTTTTTATTTTTATAAACAAAAAAGCGCGCGAAAATGTATCTATTTTTTTAACTTTTTACTTCAACTTCCGCCATAATTTAAAAAAAAACCCCCAGGGGGTCTTGCGTAGGAGAGATGCTTAATATATGGTCTATTCTTTAAAATGTCATTTGATTTTTTGTTTCCGATACATGGGAAAAGCCATATCCATCGAACCGTTTTGGATGTCTTTTTTTCAATGCCATTTTCAGCGCCCTCTATATAAAATCCAGAACTGTATTTTAAAAAAAAAAAATATTTTTATAAAGTATTTTTTATGTACAATAACCTAACCTGTATAAATTTGGTTGTTACACGTATATTATACCTTAATGACTATAGGGGTTATGATAAAAGAAATGACACCACAGTGAAGTTTAATCTATTGATTTTATGACAAAACTAAAAAATAAAAATAATGGCGTCACCGGAATTATCAGTAAATACTGGCTGTTTGACCTTAAGACAAAAATATACAAAAACGTCATGAAGGCCGCCCAAAGAGCCGCAACAATATCAAAAATGAAGAAAAATTAAAATTAATACTCGGTGAGTAAATGCGGCACGGTAAATGTTATAAAACAGATATAAGGGACTTATACTTGGCCGTACGAGAAAAATAATATAAAAAAATTACAACGTCGTCAGGTCATTGCGGTCATTGCGGATAAATGCAGTATTTTTGCTTGGAATTATTAAATGCTGAGTAAAAATGCTACGAAAAATTCTATTTGACGACGGTAAATATGTTTCTTCGATCTTTTGGTCGAATTTTTTGCAGCCACGACACGACAATAATAAAAAACGTTGCATGGAATTATAATTCCGGGACTATTGGTTCTAGGGTCAATTTTATGGAACGTCAGTAAAGCTGAAGTTTGCAGTCATATGACAAAAATAAAAAAAAATAAAAAAAATACGTCGTGGTTTCTAAGGGTACCCCTTAAATTAACCTAAATCAAAAGCAAAGTAAAAATAAAAAAATTTAAACTAAAAAAAAAAAAAAAAAAATAAGGACAAGCATTAAGAAAAGGATTTAGAAAAGGATTTGAATGATAATGAAAACAAAGGCTTCAGACAAAGATTAGGGTCAGTAATAATTTCAGGAATGAGGTAAAAATTTGGACACATAGCATGGAATTGGACAGGGATGAGTTATGGACTGGGACAAAGATTAGGAAAAGAACAATGAAAAGGATTGAAATCTTAGTCTAACTATCTAAAACAATGTTTTGGACAAGATTGGGAAATGGCTTAGGACAAGAAAAGGGACATGAAATAGAAAAAGAATTTAAAAACACTAAGAACAAGGTGAAGGGCAAAGATTGGGAAAGAAAGTCGGACAAGGATTGGAATTGGGAACTTGGACATGTATAAAATCAAGAGTTTAAACATGCAGTAGGACAATTATTAGGACAAATATATGAATAAGAATATGTATAAGGACAAACTTGTGAACAAAGAAATGGATAAGGACAAGGATATAAAAATACGCTGTCACGTCAAAACCCGCCGTTGTACCCACAATTCAGCCAACTTATTTTTTTGTTTTTAAAGTTAATTCTCAAGTCTTAATCTTAATCTTAATCTCAAAGTCTTTCTACGTATGTTCATTAGTTGTAAAAGAATCGGGGTCAGGTGAATGCTTTAGAAGTTTAATGATCGTAATCCTTTTATCTCGAAACTACTGCAACAAGCTTGAATCATGCGTTTCCATTTATTTCGCAGTTTTTTTTTTTTTGATTTATTAAAAACATAATTGTTCAGGGTTCAAATTCTTTCAAAAGTTGAAAAAATAGTCAATCTCACGCAATCCATGACAATCTCACGCAATGATAGTCTTGTTTTCTACAAAAAAAGTAGATAATAATAAAAAAAGTAAAATTATACAATCGAGGAAATATCATAGACTGACACAATTTTTTTTTTTTTTTTGTCTTAAATATGCCATTTTTCTTACAACACACAAAAAAAAAACTGCGTCTAACTGCGTTATAATAAAAATGCACTTCCTGTTCACTTAGTTTAATTTGACTATGCAATTTTTTTTTCTTGCATTATAGCCAGATTTTCGACAATCCAACAGACAAAAAAAAACAAGCATCAATTACTATGTAATATCTCAGAAACTAGTTGAAAAATGCATTGCATAGTACATCTTAAGTTGCATGCAAGCCAAACAAGTGCAAAACGTAGCTCATCAATTTGTATGCAACACACAACCAAAAACAGACACGAATACGTCGCACGGATACAAACTCGAACAGAAAATGATGCGCACAGATACTGTGGCAACTAAATGATAAACAAAATATTATGCAACATACAATCTGTGAGTTGAAAGATGGTTTGACAAAAAAAAAAACAAAAAAAAAAACCAAAAATCCAACAAATTTCAGGTTTGCCAAGTTGCATTTTTTGACAACTTGGTTTTTTGTTAAGGCCGTTTGGTATATGTTTTTTATGACATGCTTAATTTAGATGAAGTGCAGCAAATAGATTTTAAAATATTTGAAAAGCACACTTAAATTAAAGTTTTATTTATTTGTTGCACTGTCTGTTGCACCATATTGTTGTTGTTATTGCTGTTTGAGTTGTTGCATCCAATTGCATGTGACTTTCACTTGATGGTATAGCTTGAAAATCTGCATTAACCACGACCACAACAGCAACAACAACAACAACAACAACAACAACAACAACAACAGCAACAGCAACAACAACAACAACAACAACAACAACAACAACAATAACAACAACAACAACAACAACAACAAACACAACAAAAGCTGAATTCAAGTACTTATATCATAAAAAAAGGTTGCGATTGGAATGAAAAAGAGATAAATATATATAAAGATAATAATGAAGATAGTGTCTTATTTGTTATTAAAAACATTAAAGAAGCATTAACACATGAATACTCTGCGATGTCACTTTATAAAGTACTTTGCTACAGTTATTTTTGCCTTTTTTATGTAGATTTGTTGCTGTTACTCCTGCTTTGCTTAAATTAAGAAAAAGGCAATAAAACGCCGGTTGTAGTCATAAAAAAAAGTGACTAACTTAAAATGGTTTTTTGGACAGATTGAATTGATGCTTTATCAGAGAGTATTCTAGTAGAAAATTCACCAAATCAACCAAGGCTTTATATATCGTTTAAAAATACAAACTGGACTAATTTTAGAAGTGATTTACATGTTCGTATTGAAAACAACATTCCACCTAAAAATTATAACTTACAAAATTCTGAAATTGACTCATACATAGATATTTAAACCTCTTCTATAAACGCAGTCAAAGACTCACACAGTGAAACAATTGAAATCAAAAATGAAAACTATATTTTCCTCCCCGATTCAATTAAAGCTCTTTTTAGAATTAAACATCAATGGCAAAGAGAGTTTAAAAGAATATTTAACAGAAATTTTAATAAAGTTACTTTAGAATACAAGTTGCTTGCAAAACAACTCTCCCTTTTGAAGATAATTATTAAAGAACAAGTGAAAATCCAGCAAACTCAAAATTTTGGTGAAAAATTAAAAGTGATTAAACCTGACCCTAAAGCATATCAGCAAATTTTTAGTTTAATTCGGAAAAGTGGAGGAAAATTTTGCACAAAAATTTTACATAACAATAATATATTCACAAATGATATAGACAAAGTTAACATTCTAAAAAATCATTTTGAAAGAATTTATGAGAGAACTGTTCCAGAAAGACCTGATTTAAATGATATAGAATCTTATGTTCAGAATACTCTTCTATCATATTCTTTAACCATTACCAATTTCAGCACATATTTTAACTCTCTCTCTAATACAGATGATACACATTTTATTAACTCCATTTATTTACAAAGTTTTCTAACCGAAATTAATGCAAAAAAATCCTTTGGATCCGATAACATTTCAAATTATCTGTTGAAAAAGTTACCAGAACTTGCAATTGATTTTTTAACAATAATTTTTAATAATTGTGTTAACAATGGATATTTTCCTAGGTCCTGGAAAATTGCAAAAATTATTCCTATTCAAAAAAAGCCTCATTGCTATGCAGTTAATAATTTCATACCTATTTCTCTATTATCAAATCTTGAAAAGTTTTTTGAAAAAATTATTCAGGCTCAAATTGAAAAAAATTTAAATATGCAATATATTCCCGATTTTCAGTTTGGAGTCAAGAAGCGACACTTTATTGTGCACACTCTGCAGAAGTTTGAAAATGATATCATTTTAAATCTTCGTCAAAAAAAGTGCACAGTAGCTGTATCATTAGATATTGAAAAAGCATTTGATAAAGCTTATCATATTGGTATTTTATATAAACTTATAAGCATCGGTTTTAGTCCATTCTTAATCAAAATTCTGAATAGTTTCTTGAGAAACCGTAAATTTTTTATTAACATCAATGATGCAAAATCAGAATATGGTTTTATCAAGAGTGGAGTCCCACAAGGAGCAATAATGGCACCACATTTATATAGTATATTTATTCATGACTTTCCCCATATATATAGAGGATCAACAGGAAAACTATATGCTGATGACTCTCTAGCCTATGCACATGGTACAACTCCAAATGATGCACTTGCATTAGTTGAATCACATTTAGTACAAATAATTTCTTTCTATAAAAAATGGGGTATTAAAATAAATGCCACTAAATCGGAGGCCATATGTATTAGAAATCCTTCTGGAAAATGTCATAGAAGTACAGTACCCCAAAGTAAATCTTTGCAACTTATGCTTAATGACGTAAAAATTCCATTTAAAAATGACATAAATTATTTGGGTATAACTTTTGACAAACTTCTAAAATTTAATAAGCACGCAAATTAAGTGCTCAAAAAAGCTAAAAAAATTATGGGACAGTTCTTAAATTTATTTAGAAACAAATATTTACCGAGTAAAACTAAACTTCTTATTTATAAAGTAAGTATTCGTTCATTATTAAACTATGGATTTCCAATTTGGTTTACTATCTCCCCAACAGTAGCGAATAACTTAGAAATATTTGAACGAAAAATTTTGCGATTATGTATTGATCGACATTACGAGTCATTCACGAAAAGATTTTCAAATTATTACATCTATAGAAATGTTGTTATCATCATCTATTGTTAAATTACAAAGTATTGATAATGATTTAGTTTAACAAATATACGAGTCACAAAAGAATTTTAATTGGTCAAACATAAATTACATATCACCAGTCGGTATTATAAATGAAAATATGATTTTTGAAAATGAAAATGTTTCTTCTACATTGCTTCTTCCGAACTTCTACGCAAAAGCTTGCTCAGGTATACATAGAGGTTAGTTTTATATTAAACTAATAAATGAATACTCATGGCTAATGTTAATTTTAATATATATTAATTTTAATTTTAATTTTAGTTAATTCAGTTTATAAGTATTAGTATTAAGTTTATTTAGTTTTAAACGAGAGACATATCCATTGTCGCCAGATGAAATTACCATCAAAATTCTCTTTTTCTCACACTTAATTCCCACAAATTACCACACTCGCTAAAATACCTGAAAATACCATAAAATACCTCAAATTACCATAAAATACCACAATACCTCAAATTACCACAAAATCCCTCAAATTTTCTTTTGATATAGAACAAAATAGAAAAAGTAAATAGATCTATATGAACAGAAATTATCTTTAACTCTCAGACAGTCTTAAATGTATGTCTGCTTTATCTAATATGATTCACTTTAAACTATTTGTTCACTTACGTTCTCGCCAATTGTATGGATATATCAAGTAGAAGTTCACCCACTGTAGCAATCTCCTCTGCCTTCCATTCGCCCTTAGGTTGTGCGACATCTAAGTAATGCATTGTTTCAGAAATGATAGCAAAAGTAAAAATAAAATAAATTTCAGTTAATTTTTTTTTTTTTACTTTCATTTTAGACTTACGTATTCTCTTGCGTGCATCCAGATAGGCTGCGTTAACTGCATCGTAAGTGATGCACGTATTGTCACCGTTATATGGACTTCTGTAAAAGAAAGAAATAAAACATTTCAAATAATTGCTATCGTAATAACGAAAATTTTCCTAGTTCGATAGTCATATATTTCTTTTTAGGCCTATATATAGCAAGGTGTAATTTTTTCAAGATTGGCAAATTATTTTAAAACTATGCTTATTTGGAAGACCAATGTTTCAGTCATAATGTAAGCATTATTTGTTTTCCTTTTTTTTTTTCTTTTAGGGGATAAAGATACTCGGGGTCATTAGCTTAAGGATTTTAGCTTATGCACTTCGCTGAAAGTCAATTAAAAAATGTCTTCTATTGAGTACATAATTTTTTTTAAGAAAAATAAATTTGAATATATTCCACTGTGCTTTTGCAAAACAGTAAGCACATTATAATAAGTACCGTTAAGTTTCAGCGAAAAAAAGTTGCAAGCATGTGAGAACGATAATTTTGAAATGCGTCATTACTGTACTGATTTTTGTGTGATCGCGTAAAGTTGTGAAAAATTTCTTATTGTAATTATTTATTACTTGCATAGTAAAGGCATAAAAAACTTTCATCGAATAATTCGGGAAAAGTTTTAAGCAGACATGCACAACGAAATCAACAAAATTTTTTTGTTTCGTTAAAAACGAAAAATAAATGATCAGTATCATTTCGTTACTCTAAAAACGATAAAAAATGTATCAAAACAAATTTAGTTTTGTTAAAAAACGAAATTATCAGAAAATAAAAATTTCGTTTCAAGCTTATTAAGAAAAAACTTATCGTTTCAAAGTATATTTTCGTCAAACTTATGTTTGTACAAAATTTCAAATGTTCTTCTCAGATTGGCTTGGAATTTTGGCACAACAGTACATTTGAATAGGTGCTAAAATGCTATCGTATCGGTTGCAACGTATCCTTTATAAATAGTTCAAAACTTCTAAGTAGCGAGAATTGTAATAATGTTTACTAAATTGTTTAAATCATATTTTTGTCAGATATATTTTACAGTTTTGTATTTTTTTTTTTTACGTATTGTTACTTATATAGTAACAATTTGCCCAAAAAATAACTCTGAAATATAAGCGTTGTATTAATACAAGAAAGGGAAAAACCAACGAAGTTTTTAGTTGGGAAAAACAAATTGTTCAATTGTTGCAATTTAAAAATCACTCTCACTTATGACGAACGAAATGAAATTTCTGCAACTAAATTAGGCGTTTCTCGCAACTGCCTATTATTATGAGAACTTTTGAAACGTTTGCAAATAACGATTTCAAGCACGCCAAACGAAGTTTGTTTGCGGCAATGTGGCGATATACATACGTTGTTTTTCTTTGCCTGTGGGTAAATTGAGCTATTATTTTTGCAGTCAATTTCGTTCGTTGCCACATCTTTTTACCGCCCACAAATCAATAAAAAGGCTGAATTTCAGAAGGTTTTTTCCTATTATTCAGTTCAATATACTTATTATTAAATTTAACTCTTCAGAGTTGGTTGTTCGAACTTATAAGTAGAAATATACATACATTGATTTATTCCTGAATTCATTCATGCCATCATTCATACGTTCATTTCGTGAGTATTGTATATTTTTACTTTTACGAGCCACAGCAACGCTTGGCCGGGCATAGTTTGTAATATAGTAAAAATAAAATTAAAAAAATATAAGAAACAAAATAGTTCAATTCAATGAAAGGAAATTTTTTTTGTTTGAAATTAACGTTATTTTTAACGTTGGTTTGAGGAAAAAAACGAAAAAATTTAATTTTGTTAACTTCGAAACGAAATAAATATTTTTCGTTTTTTAACATAACGTTATTTTTTTGAATTTTTCGATTTTGCTTCAACGAAACAAAATAAAAAGGTCTGTTCCCGTACTCTAAAGTTTTAGTCCAATTTACCATTTTTATGGCTGAATTACAATACTGCGTTAGGTCGGTCGGCCTTTGACAGCTAGACTAGAAACAATGGTTTCTTATGAAGCAACACAAAATATGACTTCATGCATTGCGTCGACCTCATCCCGTAAAAATGAATTTGAGGGGGTGACGTACGATCAACGCTATGAGTAGAGACATGCTCTACTAGCTCGTGCTTTTGACATTCCATATTAACGCTGGGTTGCATTTTCGTTGAGAAATGCTAAAATGTGGGTATTCTTGGATTCCGATAGAAAACTAAGATTTTCATAGGATTATCGTGGGAATTTATATTTTGATGCGAGTTTTTTTTTAAAATTGATAAAATTTTTTAAATTAACATGCTGCTTAAGTAGTATAATAATAATTTTGATGAATTTAGTATGATATTAATATTATTTAATTGTATATGCCATTAAAATTTAAGCATTTTTTAGTATATTATAAATAATAATATAAGGGTATTCATGCAAAATGGCAACCTTATATATTGGTCAATTAGATATTTTAATGAGGTTGGTTGAGGACGAATACCCTTAATATCATTGTTTGAATAATATAACACACTAAGGAATGTTGTGGTAAGGTAGATTGGCAAATGCCGTTAATTTTGTTTATGTAAAGTTGCACCCAAGTACTCACTAATTACAAGTGATTCAGCGAGCATTGTACAAGCGAGCGTGGCACAACATTGGAATTAGGTGTTCGGCCTCGATTTACATGTACCGTTCCACTAGTAAAATTTTATGGGCGTTGAGAAAAAGGTGTGCCACTTTTTCGGCTGCCCAAATTGTGGGTATAACTTTCGAACTATTAGTCACACATCAATGAAACTCGGTAAGAATGTACTATTTAATATTGTCCTTTGACTGGAAAAATTGAGTGGGCATTGGACAAGAGGGCATGGCACTGCCCATATAAGTCAAACTTATGGTATCAAATAGCTTTGGAGTTAAATACCGTATAATAATGAAACTCGGTATGGAGTTGCCACTTGGTAATGTTCATCTACTAGAAAACCGAGACGGGCATTGTACAAGGGGGTGTGGCTGCGCCTATACAATTACAATTTTTGATATCGAATAGCCTATGAAAGTAAGTCACAAAACGTTCAATTTTAGAATAGAATTACTATTTGGTGGTGCATTTCTACTAAAAAATTTGGACAGGCATTGGCCCATACATGCCAAAGTTTTGATATCGAATAGCTATGGAAATTAAATTCGCATAACATTAAAACTCACAATGGAGTTCCACTTGGTGATATCCTTCAACGCCTGTGGTAGGCATATTGTAGTTTTAGGCGATTTTGTAAAAAAATTTGTACTACAGCACCAGCTGGTGTCCAAGTTGGATCAAAGAAGATAGCGCCAAAATACTCTTCGTACCTCAAAACCACAATATATCAATTTTCATTGTAATCGCATAAAGAATTGTACTACAGCGCCCTCTGGTGTTCAATATGGGTCAAAAAAGATAGCAGCAAAACACTCATCGTACATGAAAACCACTATATACCGATTTTCTTTAAATTTGTACTCAAGCGCCCTCTGGTGTTCAAGGTGGATAAAAATTGATTGAAATTGCCCCAAAACACGCACCGTACCAAAAAACTTCTATACACAAATTTACATGAATATTTCCATACATATGTATTTCCAACTTGCTTTCGCTGACGAAATTTCCTACATTTTGCTCTCAAAATTTGCAAAAATCTCGGCAAAAATTAACAGTAATAATAATAATAAATAGCAGTAATTTTGACAAAAACAAGAAAAATAATGACAACATTTTATAACAAAAACAATATACATATATATATATATGTATATATATAAAAATATCGATTAATCAAAGAAAAATTTTTTGCCATAAAAACTGAAATGTGTTTCCAGAAATTCCATTTTAAATATTAATTTAATTTCACATTTTATCATTAAATTGGAAAGCGTTCATTTATTTTGAAGCTTCTAGTCCGAATTTTATGTGACATTTTTCATTATTTCGGAGATTATATTACACTGAATAAAAATATCTTAGCTTTCTAAAGTAGGTTTTATGGTTCTTAATGATTTTATGAACCTGAATATCTTTTAATTTTTCATTGATGAAAATTATAATTGCATGATTTCGGAAAAAGGGACGTTTTGTGGGATTTTTAGTATAGCTGTTTTTATTGGCATCACCAAAATGATAGACGCACGATCTGTTAACGCAACATTGAGTTTTGCAAAGTTTGAGGTCGTCCGTTTTGACAGCTTATATCGTAAAGTTTTTACAACGGAGACCAACGTACGGTCAGCGCACGACCGACCTAACGCAGTATTGTAATTCAGCTATTACAGGTTTTAGTCCGAGAAGCGTTCCCGCACTCGAAAAAATGGTAAAAGAGAGTGCAATCGAGAGAGTAAAAAATTTCCCCTCCCTGTCAAAAGCTGCAAGTTTTAGTCCGAGAAATTTCTTTTGGCAAAAATGGTAAAAGTGTCAAACTGCTTTTAAAATCATATGTTTACATGTTAGCAAAGAAATTGCAAAACAATAATGGCATCATTTTATAAATCACCGTGATGAAACGCAACGCTAACGCGGCGCATCACTTGGATTTAAAATTTGCATTTTATTAATCACTACGTTATTGCGTTGGCTATGTTACGTTACCACGGTGAACTGTCAGTCAACAACAGTTTAGGGTTGTCACATGTAAAATAAAACTAGCATCATTATTGCTAATCTTTAATATATTTAAGATTCACCAAATTCTGACTTGTTGGCAATCATATCAACTGTTCTCTTCAGCCATCATTAAATTGAAATTGCAATATAAACGCCAAACACTGGCGTACTATTTGTTACCTGCGGTAGTTTTTTTATTTCTTTTAGCAACATTTCGAATTGTTGGTTCGTTGTTGCTGTCTTCAAGCTATATTGAAACGATATATGTAAACATTTAAGAATATATGAGTGAAACAAACAGTTATTACCCTTTCAATACCAACTTATTCGTTCTAACGGCAGCTCAAGAGCAAGTGATGAAATTGACACTTCAAGTGAACGAAATTCAAGAGTTACGTTTTATAAAATGTAAAATGTAAAATTTTTACTATTCTCACTATGCTATTGCGTTACTCAACGCTTGAAGATCACGGCGTGAAGCGTTGCGTTTTATAAATTGCGAATTTCAACAACGCAGCGTGAAGTGATGAGCAGGGATTTATAAAATGATGCTATAAAAGTTCTTTGAAATAAATAAAAAACTGTTGGAATGGAAACCAAAAACATGGTAAATTGTATAAAAAGTAAACATAAATGTTTATTTGAGAATTAATTTTTATATTGTTCAAAATCTTTAGCATGTCGTCTGCACTGCCAATGCTCCACATCAAACAAACGATTTTATTTGACAGTTTACACAATTTTAGTCCAAAAAGTGTTCCCGTACTTTTTTGTGTTTTTCAATATTTTTGAGAGATTTTTCCTTACTCTCACGTTTTTGACAGTTTTACCATTTTTAGCCCAAAAAGTACGGGAACAGACCGTAAATTTCGGTTATCATTCAAATTAACGTTAACGAGCATGTCTGGTTTTAAGTGAAGCTGAAAAATAAAATTGAAGCGTTTCACTAAGAAAGGTAATAATTTTACCCGTGTAATTGCTGGTAAAATTAGGAGAAGCAAGACTGTGGTGAATAATTTTCTAAGAAATATGAAAGGCTATGGAAGAATTTTTATTATAAGCTTGAATTGAATTGATCAACGAGAAACAAATTTAATGAAATATAAAACAACGGAGTTATTTGCATAGAAAATAAAACATACGAATTTCTTGTTGTAAATGGGCGGAAGAGGCATGGTCAACACTAAGAATGTCAAAACCTCATCTAGGATTCAAGTAATATGTATTATACGAATTTGAGTTAAATCCGTCCAGCCGTTAAGATTTGTATTCTGGTCAAACAAACAGAAAATTATTTGTATTAATACAGAAGATAAAAAATTATAAAAATGTTTATTAGGGTATTCACAGTTCGCTTTTAAAGTTAATATATAGTAACTTTAGAACGATACTTCATTCAAATTGTGAGCAGCCCTTCATGTAGTTTATTTTAAAATTAACACAAACGTGATTTGAAAAGAGAAATTTTCTTTAATTTGTTAATTTTCATTTTAAAACTTTCAGTTGACGGTTCGGTTTCTATTTTTTCTATATAAAATAAAATAACTCTCAGAAATGCCAGTTTACTATGAAAAACAAACATTTTTGAAAGCAAGGCAGTATCCAGTTGTATTATCTCTACTTCGTACATAAAACAAAAACAACAATAGATACCACAGGGCAAAATGTTGTAGAGCTAACAGACGGCAAAGTTAACACACCAGATACAATAAAATTGTGAACACCCTAAATATTAAAAAATTATAAAAAATACACAGATATTGTTTAACTGTGCGTAGTTATTGCCTTATTTACAAAATTTTAAAAAAAAAAAAACAAAAAAGTGGATTAATTCTTTACTTAATCATTTAGTAAATTTAGTCTCAGTTAGGGAATCATTAGTTCCAAAGATACCGCAAGACCCAAACAAAAACTGTAATTTTGTCTATTTTGATTAATTTGTTTCCCTTTTTATTGGTTAAGTAGCTGCTTGAGGCTTTTTTTTTGGCGCGGATCTGGAATAAAAAATGTCCAATAAATTCACTTGCTTATCACATGTTGCCACAACACAAACTACCAACCTAACGCATAAGCACTGAACTTGCGAAAGCAATTCAAACCCTCCCACCACCCACTTATCTAATACTTCGTAATAAGATTTACGTCAAAGCGTGAACACAAGCCGATAATGAAATTATTGCCAATTCAAAGGATACTTTACAGCAATCTTCTGCGAAACACAAGTGGTTTCCATGTCAGCATGAAGATGGTAGAAAACAATAGTTGTTCCATATTCATAAAATCAGTCATAACGAAGCTAAGCAACAGTGTGGATGCTTTATTGGGATAGCACCATACAAAAAAAAAAAAAAAACAAAAAAGATAAAAATGCAAGATAATTCTGAAGAAATAGAAAGTGGACAGAAAAAATTGAATGTGCTGCTAGAGCAATGCAATAATGCAGGTATTGAACCTTTACAACTGAAAATGGTACAAACCTATTTAAAAGAGTGCACAAATCTAAAGTGGGGAAAATGGTTCAGAGTGTTGAAATATTTCATGGTATTAGTAGCAATTTCCTATGCACTTAAATACTATCATGATGAACTACAGACTGAGGTGAGCACAAGTAGAAAATAATAAAATATTTAATTAAAATATTTGTCAAATTTAAATCTTCCCCCCAGGGCTGTATGTTGCGCCTACCAAATTCACTGCGCTATGCCTTTCGTCCTCCGGAAAAGTGCAACTACTGTGCCAATGTTAGACATGTGCCCAAGGTCAGCAGCATAACCAATGAAGAGTTCGAATCGAAATATGCCTACAGCGGTGTACCTGTGGTTGTAATAGATGCCACTAACAACTGGACAGCACTGAGTGTAAGGTTTCAACTCAAGTTGATTTAAAATATTATATATTTATCTCTTCTTGCAGAAATTTGACTATTGGTATCTTCGTGATGTTTATGAAAATGCCAAACGCCGTCAAAAGATTCTCGATTGTCAATTTTTGCCCTATAAGACAGGCTTTAAGAATATCTACGAGGCTTTAGCTATGCCTTCTCAACGTGTTGAGCTCCAACCTGATACTGAGCCATGGTATTTCGGTTGGAGCAACTGTAATACAGAGATAGCGGAAACTCTACGCCAACACTATGGAAAGCCTTATTTTTTGCCCAATACCTCCGAGAACAATGCTGTCGATTGGTTTTTCATAGGCACCGCTGGCTTGGGCGCCCACATGCATGTAGGTTACACTTTATTTGAGATGAAGATTTTTAGTGTTAACATTTTATTCAATGCCTACAGATTGATAATGTTCGTTTGACTTCATGGCAGGCCCAGTTGGCGGGCAGCAAACGTTGGGTGTTGGCACCACCGGCCGAGTGCTACTTTGAATGCACCCAATTTGAGATTGTGGTAGAAAAGGGTGATATCAGTCAGTAACGGTTAATATATCAATACTTCTAAATACCAACCAATGTAATTTTTTGTTTTTTCAATATTTTGTGATTTTTTAACTACATAGTTGTGCTGGACACTAACAGATGGTATCATCAAACTTTTGTTCAACCCGGTGAGCTGAGCTTAACAATTGGAGCAGAGTTTGATTAAAATGATTTTGAAAAAATCAAAAAATTGTAAAAAATAAGTAATTCATCCTTGGTTTGCAAGAAAGAACAATAAATGCCTAAAAAGTGCTTTGTGCTGACTGTGTACAAAACAAACGTGTTCATTTTGAAATTTGAGTTTTGAATTTTGAATTTTGAATTTTGATTTTGATTTTGATTTTGATTTTGATTTTGATTTTGATTTTGGTTTTGATTTTGATTTTGATTTTGATTTTGATTTTGATTCTGATTTTGATTTTGATTTTGATTTTGATTTTGATTTTGATTTTGATTTTGATTTTGATTTTGATTTTGATTTTGATTTTGATTTTGATTTTGATTTTGATTTTGATTTTGATTTTGATTTTGATTTTGATTTTGATTTTGATTTTGATTTTGATTTTGATATTGATTTTTGATTTTGATTTTGATTTTGATTTTGATTTTGATTTTGATTTTGGTTTTGATTTTGATTTTGATTTTGATTTTGATTTTGATTTTGATTTTGATTTTGATTTTGATTTTGATTTTGATTTTGATTTTGATTTTGATTTTTGATTTTGATTTTGATTTTTGATTTTGATTTTGATTTTGATTTTGATTTTGATTTTGATTTTGATTTTGATTTTGATTTTGATTTTGATTTTGATTTTGATTTTGACTTTGATTTTGATTTTGATTTTGATTTTGATTTTGATTTTGGTTTTGGTTTTGATTTTGATTTTGATTTCGATTTTGATTTTGATTTTGATTTTGATTTTGGTTTTGATTTTGATTTCGATTTTGATTTTGATTTTGATTTTGATTTTGATTTTGATTTTGATTTTGATTTTGATTTTGATTTTGATTTTGATTTTGATTTTGATTTTGATTTTTATTTTGATTTTGATTTTGATTTTGGTTTTGATTTTGATTTTGATTTTGATTTTGATTTTGATTTTGATTTTGATTTTGATTTTGATTTTGATTTTGATTTTGATTTTGATTTTGATTTTGATTTTGATTTTGATTTTGATTTTGGTTTTGATTTTGATTTTGATTTTGATTTTGATTTTGATTTTGATTTTGATTTTGATTTTGATTTTGATTTTGATTTTGATTTTGATTTTGATTTTGATTTTGATTTTGATTTTGATTTTGATTTTGATTTTGATTTTGATTTTGATTTTGATTTTGATTTTGATTTTGATTTTGATTTTGATATTGATTTTTGAGTTTGATTTTGATTTTGATTTTGATTTTGATTTTGATTGTGATTTTGGTTTTGATTTTGATTTTGATTTTGATTTTGATTTTGATTTTGATTTTGATTTTGATTTTGATTTTGATTTTGATTTTGATTTTGATTTTGATTTTGATTTTGATTTTGATTTTGATTTTGATTTTGATTTTGATTTTGATTTTGGTTTTGGTTTTGATTTTGATTTTGATTTCGATTTTGATTTTGATTTTGATTTTGATTTCAAAAGTATTGCTTTTTGAAAGGTTATTCTGATTTGTTAACGTTATAATTGATGCAGGCTGATTTTTCATCAATACCATAAACTAATAAAGTATGATTCTCACTTATTTAATAACTTACTAAGAAATAAACTAAATAAGCTTCAAAGAAGTTGCTTTTTTGGCTTTGCCAAGGTTTAGGGTGAAAAAATTTTTGAATGGAAACTAGATCAATTTTATTTTTATAAATATATTTGGAAATATTGCTCTTTTTATCGTGAACCGTATTTACACCAGCTGCCATGAGTATAATAAATGCCTTGCAAGCAGGAAGAGAAATATTTATGCAAAATAATTTGCACAGGTGCGTGACTGAAATACTTATAAAAATCACATCAATTTTAATTAAAAACAAATTGATTTTTATAGAGTTACCAACACGCTGCGAAAGGTTTTTGGCACTCGAACGCAATGAACAATTTCCAAAATTTCCTTAATAAAAATTGTTGTAGATTGAAAAACACTCCATAACAACATTTATAGCGACAGCAGCTGTTGTTAATGTGACGCGTGTCAACACTATAGACGGGATTGCGTGAACGGCATCTATCTGAATGCATTCAGGTGATACAACTTTTAACAACAACAAAAACAACTTCTACGAGTACAAACTGTGGTATTTGCTGTTGTTGCTAGGTCGACTTACTTACATAAGTGGAAATGTTTGAACCTCTCATGTCTCTTGGACAGCAACAAAGTTAAGAAGATGTTGACTGCAAATTGCAATAAAAGGAGCCATGAGTATTTGTTATTTTTGTTGTTGTTTTTGCTAATTTCTTACACCGACTCAACCTGTTGCTACAATTGAAGTACACCTGTTAACAAGCTGAGACAATAAGTGCGTTGCCTTCAAATTTTTTATGCCATGGAATGTTATAGTTTCAATTTTTTCATAGATAGTTAAAGGAATGAAAATTACATATAAAATAAATGGTTTGTTCAGGAGTTCAATGTGCTCTTTAAAGAAAGTAGTGAACAATTTTGATATCGTTGTATTAATGGTATATATTTATGACAAAAATTCTTCAACTGTACTATTTGTAAAAGCTTTTTCCCTTAAGTACTTAATGCAGACTTTTGGTAAGTAACCAATTTCGTTATAAATAGTTTTCAACTAAGAAATACAACATTGAGCAAAGAGCTTTACAAAAAGCTAACATCTAATTGTTCAAATATATGTATATATACATATATTTTTTTCTCTTAATATCTATGACAATCACAAAATAAATAATTTTGTAACAAGAAAACACACACTGTCTGTTAAAGGCTTGATTTTCAAGTAACAGCAGACAATATTTTTTTTAAAAACACTCTTTGAGCCACGCATGCGTAGCAGACTTTCATTTGGATGCATAACCACTTTTTCTTTGGTTTTCGTTTGTCATTGTTTTCTTATTTTCAACTTATTTACAAATCCTGGCTAAACTTATTATTATTTTTTTTTATTTGCAAACTTGTCGCAATCTTTCGTTCATAACATGTTTTTCACTGTCTCAAGTAAGTAAAAAAGAAAACAAGGAAAATTCCACGCATGCTCGATGCGTTTGTTTTTGCGGTCTTTGTGGTACCTTGAGCCTGATTTTGATAATAAGCGTTGTTTGACCTCGCCTTTTAAAGTTGTTTTTTTTTCGCCTGAAGGTCTAACGAGTCGTTATTCCTGTTAATCGCATTTACAAAAATAAGTTTTTTTCGCAATAAATATTTTTGCAGCTGTACCTAACATCAGAGTATTACCTATGTTTTGCGCGACAACTAACAAATCAATGCCACTCTGTAAATTGCGGGAATTGCCTTTTATAACTTCTTACAGCTTTATTCGAATAATAGACAAAATCAACAACTTTAGTTAGAAGCTGTGTGAATCATCTTTTTCATGTACAATCTAAGCACATTTAAATGGATGAACAGCTTTTATAAATAAGTAGCTGACCCGGCAAAAGTTGTTTTGGCCAAACTGAATATTGGATGTAGGTATATTTTTTTGTCAATAGTTGTTAGTGTGGTTATGTGTGCGATAAGTGAGTTAAGCAGGATTATATATCCAGAGGCCAAAAAAAAGGTCATGTTTGTGAATTTTTTTAAGGTAACCTAAGGGATATTTTTAAATGAGGGTTTTTATACCTAAAAATATACACGTTTAAGAGTACGTTTAATTTTTTTTAATTTAAAAAAATTTTATTTAAGGTTGATACAGCATTTGTTATAGAGCGCTGTGAAAAAAAGGTGAAAAGCGGTGACCAAGATTGCTCCTGCTAAATTCATCTGAAGCAAAAAAAGGAAAAATATTATTAAAGTAGATATAGGGTGTTTTTTAGGGGTTTGTTTTTCGAATAGAGATAAAACACAAGAAAATCATTTTAATGTCCATCAATTTGGCTTTATTGGAAGGATAATTATATGCCATTAATGTTTAAATATGATTTCGGGCATGTGGCCGCCGCGGCTGGCTCGAATAAAGCCAATTCTACAGGTCCAATTTTCAACCACTTTTTCGAGCATATGTCGGCAATAACGCTACGAATGTTGGCCTCCAAGTCCCCTAACGTTTCTGGTTTGTTGGCGTAGACGAGCGACTTCACATATCCCCAAAGAAAATAATCCAATGGTGTCAAATCACACGATCTTGGTGGCCAATTGACAGGTCCGCGAAATTATGCGCTCATCGAATGTTTCCTTCAATAAATCGATTGTGACGTGCGCTGTGTGGCATGTAGCGCCGTCTTGTTGGAACCACAACTCATCCACATTCATGCCATCCAATTCGGGAACAAAATAGTCGGTTATCAGGGCTCTATACCGGTCTCCATTAACGGTAACTGACTCTCCAGCATTATTTCGGAAGAAGTATGGCCCAATGACTCCACCAGCCCATAGAGCACACCAAACAGTCAGTTTTTGTGGATGTAATGGTGTCTCAAGGATCTCATGTGGATTCTCTTCACTCCAAATGCGGCAATTTTGCTTGTTGACGTAGCCATTCAACCAAAAATGAGCCCCATCACTGAACAAAATTTTGCGATGAAAATCAGCATCGAGATCAATCTCATTTTCGGCCCATTTGCAAGTGTTGTTCTTTTGTCAACTTTTGTCAATTTTTTCATGATGAAATGGCAAACCAAACTGAACATAAATGACATTAGAGTTGCCAGATTTGACCACAAAATGCCAGTTTTATCTCTATTCGAAAAACAAACCTTTAAAAAAAACACCCTATATCTATTTTACAATTTACATGTTGTTGCTTCTTCAGCTCATTTCTTCCGATCATACCTACATATAAGCAAAGTGTAATCAAAAAGAGCTTAACAGCAACTCAATGGTAAAGGAAGAAAAAGCTTAGTGCTATAATATTTTTTTTTTATATTTTCTTTTTTAGACGGTATTAAAACTTAAATTTTAATAACTTTTTAGGAAATCAGTGATCCACACAGCTTTTGTGCTTAAAAGCTATCTGTATACATATTAACTTACGGACGAGCACGGAATCTGCGTCAGTATCTATTGCAATGTCGGGCATTCTTTCGCTCGCGGGCAAAGAGCTTTCTCTGCCGCCACACGTGCATAAATGCATCAAAAGTGCTTTAACAGCTTAAAGCTTTCAGTTGCGTTTACTTCGAGCATTAAGGTTTTCGTTTTTTTCTGCGCTTGATTTTTTATTTGATGCACTGAAAAAAATTTTGGATGCGTCATTATTTTCGTTTATGAGTATAGCTGTAACCTCATTAAAAATTTTTGAAGAAATAAAATTTCTTCATACTAAATAAATAAATTTACTATTACATACATTTTTTGAAACCTATACAAATATGTTTTTTATTGAATGGGAATTAAAACATTTTATTATTAAAAATTATGAAAATAAGCCTCAATGCTTAATATGTCATGGCATACCAGCAGCGAAAAAAAAATATAATCTAAAAATATATTATATCACACTTCATGAAGAATATGAAATGCTTAATGAAGGATACATGAAGATAATTTTTATTCTGCACAACACACACTTTATTTGAAGTGCAAAGCTTAAAAGCTCACTAATACATACGCATAAAAGTAAAGTTTAAGATTGTGGTAGAATGCCCACTAATGATCTATTGAAATTTCACACCAGGCATACCTGTGACACATGCTTGCCTGTTAGATTGTTGTTGTTGCATAAAAATATAATTTTTTGTTATTTCTATGCCTTTTCTGGAATGAGACTCGCAATTCTTTTTTGCAAAAAATACATTGCCTTCAACACACGACGCACAAACATTATAAGTAGGTAGTTTATATTCAGAACTCATTCAGACTCAGAAGAAGTCATTAATTTGCGGAATTATGAGAATAATCAAACAAGCGCACCATCGTCTTGCATGAAAGCTGAACTGAGACTCAAGTAGTATTTTTTTTTTCAGTGCAAAGCTTTCAATGAGCTTTTATACATAAACAAAGTATGCTTGTATTAAGTTTGGTGACCACTGGTATAGATCAAAGGGACACGCTCACTTCTACAAACGTGATTACTATCGGACCAACGAAATTCAAAATTTCCATTAATTTTTTAACACACATCGTATAAAGATATAAAGGGTTTTCCTTTTATATAATCATTAGGTTATTTATTAATTTTTCTTGCAGTAGGGATTTTGAGATTACATTATATCAGTTTTATTTTACTCGATATTTTTAGACAGAAAAAATGGGGTTTTTGACGGAAACTCAAATTCTCTATTGTCTATTCAAACTGATACACATACAAACTAAAACTATGCATTTCCTTATGATTATATAGGAAATATCACCCAAAGAAAAATCGCAAGAAAAAGCAAAAAAAAAATAAAAAAAAACAATTAAAAACACCAAATATTTTTCCGTACAAACTGAAGAATAGAACTGAGCGGATTTGTATTTTTGTTTGGTGAAATTTTGATTTTTATATTTGGGTGACATACATATATATTTTTCACATAAATATTTTACTTTTTGTTTGTGGGTAATTTTTCAATTTGTTTCCTACATAATTTTTATTTTTTTGTGATTTTTCCTTTTCAGTATTTGACAAGAAACGTGAATCAGTCCTTATAATTGATAGGTTTCAATTGGTTTTTCTTTATCTACCTAACGTATCGCGGCGGATCACGCGAATTATGTCGTGGTGGGAACGTTTAATTAAAAAAAACAACACTTTTTATTTTTGCACTAGGTGCTTTACTTTGTAGTACACTTTATTGATTGATTCTTTGTCACTTGCATACAGCTATTTAAATGTTTAATTTGCTTAGTTGGTATTTTTGCTTAGTTGGTATTTTAATGTACAAAAATATTTTAGTAGGCCAAGATGATTGTGCAATTAATAATTCTTTAAAAATATTGTGTAAGTGAATTTGCTTAATTAACAGTTTAAATATATTTCATAACTTAAATAAATTGGGTCAGCTGTCGCTTTGGTTTTCTGGGTGGCTCGTGCAGCTGTAGTTGTTGTAGTTGTTGTTGTTGTAGTTGTTGTTGTTGAAGTTGTGGGGACGTAACTCGCGCGTTACCCATCGTCCCACCCCTACCCCTCCGCCGGTATTATTTCTTTTTGAAATTCTTTGCTTACCAAACAAAGTTCGTATTTTCCTTGTATGAAAAATTTTTAAAGGTTTTTAGCATGGTTCATTGAATTAAAACGGGCCTAAGATAAATGCGGGGGGGGGGGGGGGGTTAATAAATGTTTTTTTATGAATTTTGTTTTTTTTGTTTTTGGGTCATATTTCCAAGAAATTTGGGCTTTTTTCGTTTTCGTTCAGTTTTGGGTCATTTTTGAATTGGGTGATTTTTAAATTTTTTTGGCGATTTATTTATTTTTAATTGGAAAAGTTTTTTCAACTGTAAAAAGTTGAATTCGAAATGTAAAAAGTTTCTTTTTCAATATAAAAGTTTTTTTTTAAAAGTTGCATTTGAAATGTTAAAAATTGTACTTCAAGTTAAAATACAAAACTGTGGTATGTATGACCAAAAATATTTTTTGAAGTTTTTTACCACGCAATGCTCTGACTCACTTTTTTTAATTTACTTCATAACAATTTGATTTTCGAAAAAAATTAAATAATTCTTTGCTGTCTTACATTCATCTTTTCAATGAAACTTGATTTGATTTTTTATTTTCCATCTGCTTCCGTTTGATTCAATCTGCCTATCAAATGAACATATGCTTCTATTGGCCACCAATGCTTGGAACATGTACCGATTTGCAAAGCGTATCGTTAACTTGAGTGACAAAAATAATAGAAACACGTTAAACGTTTACATAATTTTTACCGGCCGGCTTAACAGCTACCCGAGTTACGCTTTCGTAACCCAAGCAACTTTGCATACAAGAAACAGGCCAACAAAAATTCAAATCAGACATAAGACAGTTAGATAGAGAGACTGTCAGTAGTTCAGTAATACTAACAGGTGAGGTTCATTCACTTTTACGCTGATTCCAAATCAAGTTTAGCAAAAATTACTTTACAAGTTTTTCCTGTTCCACGGATAAGTGAGAAAATCCTCTTCTTATGCATAGATAACAAAAATTTACAAAAATCATTTTCGTGCATTTGTTGCACTACATAACGTAGACGTTTCGTGAAATCAAAAGTAAGTGAAAGTGGAACACCTGGTTGGGAGAATGCAAATCTCCAGGATATATTTTTTTTACTAACGACAGCAAAAATGTCTTTATATCCGCTTGTGCATAACATTTAGCAATTACATAATACTTCATAAACTAAATTAACCTCGATTAACCAAAAGCAATTTTCAGAATTTGACATAAAAAAAATGACCTCATTCAAGAATCTTCACATTTGCCAAGAACTGGCTATTTTGATGATCAGCAAAATCCGGAGGTCATTAGATGAAAAAACAAAACGTTCTTAATAACAGCCAAGTTTATGTAGCACGTTCTCTTCGAATAGCCAAGAACAAAATTGACATTAACTATTACAACAACAATGACATTTAAACGATCCAGTTACAGTGTTGGGCATAAAACAAAACTGCCGTAGTTCACTTTGGCTAAGACGTTGTACATTTATTTTATGCATAATTCTTTCAAAGTCATTCAAGTCATCTTTTTGAGCATAATCTAAGCTCTATAATTTTGTGCTTTTTATTCAGGTGGTTAAAGCGGGCGCTCACAAAGTAATGATTACTTTATTTGCATATTTTTAATAGTCATGGCGATGATCGACAGCTCAGCAGAGAGTAAGGCTGACTACAAGTGATGTATTTTTCATCTCCTCTACATATTCTATATATTTATTTTTAATACAAGCGTTGATGCAAGTTATGCTTGTGCGGCACAAAGTGCTCTACAACTAGTGATACTGCTCTTTTTCTTTTTTTTCCATTTGTAGCCATTTTTGCATTATATCTCGTGCTTAAATAGAGATACGCTATGAAAACTTCACACGATTTCAGCCAAGATTTACTGGTTCGGTGTGATGTTGCATGACTTTTGACGCTGATCGTATCGTTATGAGGCCAAAATGTTTGCTATGGCAGGGGTTAACAAGTAGGCTGAACAGTGAAGCAATTTAAGAAAACTATACGGAATATGTTTTAATCAATTCTCAAGGGGTTCAATATCGATAGATTAAATGTTGATGATATTTACTAGCTGAGTCAACCGGAAATAGAAAAAATATTTCTATTTTGAAAATATTGAAAAAACTATTGACTTGGTAGCATTTTTTTGCTACTTCAATGCTTAAAAGCTTCCAATTTTGCTTGTCAGCCTCAGTAGTTCTATCGCTCTTGTCATCGCTGTTGTTCAGAAGTCCCTGATTCAAATCCCGACCAGATCACGTTCATACACTTTACCTTACTTTATTTCAACCGAAAAAATACATGGCTAATCAATTGAAATTAAATCACAACAATAATTACGACAAAATATAAAAAAGTGCTTTTTTTTTGGGGCGGAGGACTTGAAAGTGGCAACCCTGTTTTTTGTGACAGCCGATTTAATATTTCGGTGGCGTCCGTGGCGTAGTTGGTTAGTGCGTGGCCGCTATGTCAAAGAACTTTGGAGACCCAGGTTCGAACCCCAGCAGCGACAGAAAATTATTTGAATTAAAATAATTTTTCTGTACGGCCGCCACCTCTCTGCAGACAATAGCAAACCTCAGAGAGTAATCAAATGCCATGTAAAGCTTCTTGAGAATAAGAACATTACGTTCATCGCCGTTCGGAGTCGGCGTTAAGCATGTAGGTCCCTTTCTCGGTCAATTGTGTACAAACTAAATAACACGCACAACACACTTGATCATAAGAAGCTAGGTCAAAGTCCTTTCAAGGGCTGAAATGGCCAGTTATTTATTTTTTTTTTTTTATTTTGATTTAATATTTCTCAGTTCTGTTGGGATAAATTTGGTTGGACAATTTATATTGAATAGACTCACAAACATCGTTCACGCCGTACATTTGGTAAATGGGCTAAAGGAAAGATTGACAGTGATTTACAATTCCATTTGGAAATTTTGTTGAGTGATAAAGCATACGTTTGACCAGCACAAATGATGCAGAGTGCATTATACGCCTAAATGAGGCTGTTATTCCAGAAAACATCAAAAAAATCCACAAATTGGTTATGAACGGGTATGGGCACCACTAAATTTAAAGTTTCTGTGTTGTTTCCGCATTTGTCTTTTGTCTTTGATTTGTTGTTGCGTTTTGTGTAGCTACATAAGCTTTTGCTCTCAATTCTTGCTCTCAACGCTCCTAGAGCGCTCTCTGCCCATAGCTGGTTATATCCAATCGCATATTGAAGGTGCACGAGCTAGCTGACATTGTAAATATATCAGATGGTAGTGTTTTTACCATTTTACACGAACATTTGGGTATGCGAAAGCTCTGTGCAAAGTGGGTGCCGCGTGAGCTCACAGCTGACCAAAAACAACAACGAATTGATACTTCAGAGGAGTGTTTGGCGCTATTAAACCGCAATAAAATCAAATGCTATCGTCGATATGTGACAATGGATGAAACATGGCTTCACTATTACACACGAGAATCCAAAAGACAGTCAGCTGAGTGGACAGCAGTCGACGAATCGAATCCAAAGCGAGCAAAGACCCAACAGTCGGTCTGTAAGGTGATGGCATGTATATTTTGGGATGCGAAAGGAATAGTATTCATCGACTATCTCCAAAAAGGGACCACCATCAACAGCAACCATTACTGTACACTTTTGGATCGATTGAAAGCTGAAATCGCAAAAAACGGCCACATTTGCAAAAGAAAAAAGTGTTGTTTCACCATGACACCAAATCGATGAAAACGATGGCAAAATTGAATGAATTAGGCTTCGAATTGCTTACCCACCCACCGTATTCTCTAGATTTAGCCCCCAGCGACTTTATCCTGTTTTAAGATTTCAAGAGAATGCTTGCTGAAAAAATTTCAAGTCCAATTATGAAGTAATTGCTGAAACTGTGGCCTATTTTGACGAGAAAGAGAAATCGTACTATAAAAGTGGTATCGAAAAGTTGGAAAATCGCTATACTCGTTGTATCGCTCTCGAAAGCAACTGTGTTGAATAATATAATCGAGTTTTATGAAAATTTTGTGTTTTTCTTACTTATCCTACGGACTTATTGAATGGCCTGTTATGTTAGCTAGGGTCAAATCGATGACTTCTTGAACTTTCGATGAAAGACCTTAGTTTTTAATTTTAAAATTTTCCTAAGAGCAAATTTTTTAACAGCAATATTAAAACCATCAGAGACAAAAAGTCAGGGTGTCAAATTACTTTGAGTCATTACCCGAAACTTCCATCTTAAGAATAACGCGGCCCCAGTTGTCGAGTAGGTAACGTGGTCAATGTGTGCTGTTTAGACTTTAAAACAGTGGGGCCCAAGAAATTTAAGCGTGGGCCAATGCTTAAAAAAACCCAAAAAAAAAAAATACAAAATGTTGCTCATCGTTGCGTTTGGCAAAAACTCAAACAAAACAAAAAAAGATACAGTCGTTTCGACTATGTCGTAACACAAGACGTAGAATTATTCAATTCGCTTTTGATGACATCTTTTTTAAAAAATATTTCGCAAAATATTTATTCCATACACCTGAGCATATGAGCTTTAAAAGAGTGCCGGAGAGGGTTAATATGTATCACCGACCCTCATTACTTTTGCAAAAGGAACTTTTTTGCCTTTGACACCTATTCCCTCCGACCACTCCTTAAGGGGGCTCCCATACAAATATTATGGTTTTTGTATATTTATTCCATACACCTGAGCATATGACCTTTAGGAGAGTGCCGGAAAGGGTTCATAGGTATGACTGACCCCAATTACTTTTGCAAAAGGACTATTTTTGCCTTAGACACCTATTCCCTCCGACCACTCCTTAGGGGGGCTCCCATACAAATTTTATGGTTTTGTCGATAAGACCGGAAACTGTCGATAAATATGTAGCAAGTTTAAGCAAACAAAAACATCAAATGTTGGCTTTATATTTCATGTAATTGTGTAAAATTTATATAGTTTAGAGAGTTCTAACATGAATTTTTGTCACATTGAGGATCAAGCAGACCAACAAGTGCTAACATCAACATTGTACGATCAGTACTTTAGGCCCACCAAAGGCTCAAAAAGTGATATAAATACCGACACCTGATCACTATTAACCACCCTACTTACCTCCGAGAATGACGTATTCTACGTCAAAACTAATTAAAAAAATAAAAATAAATAACTGGTCATTTCAGCCCTTGAAAGGACTTTGACCTAGCTTCTTATGATCAATTGTGTTGTGCGTGTTATTAAGTTTGTACACAATTGACCGAGAAATGGACCTACAGGCTTAACGCCGACTCCGAACGGCGATGAACGAAATGTTCTTATTCTCAAGAAGCTTTACATGGCATTTTTATTACTCTCTGAGGTTTGCCATTGTCTGCAGAGAGGTGGCGGCCGTACAGAAAAATCATTTTAATCCAAATAATTTTCTGTCGCTGCTGGGGTTCGAACCTGGGTCTCCAGGTTCGTTGACATAGCGGCCACGCACTTTAACCAACTACGCCACGGACGCCACTCAAAACTAATAACAATTCAATGAAATCACATGTCATGAAAAATTAATCGACTCACAAGTAATGGGACAATCAGCTTCAGCATCGACATCGTCATCGATTGTGCGTTTCTTTATTTTGGCTGTGCATGCATTTGTTTTTTTAAAGTTCCCTTGAAAATGTGCTGAACACTGAACGAGTGCGATTTGTGTTGTTTTTTTTTGCAGGCGTTTTTTTATTTTCGCATACGGGCCACTACGTAGGTATGTTTGCTTTAAAGAGTTTACTTCTAATGTTTTTTTTTTATTCACTATGTCTTTAATATAAGTACATATGTGGAAAATTGTATCTAATTCTAAATTAATAAATGGAACAAAAAAAAAAATGTTTTCGAAAAATTGGCGCTTATGATAATTGGGCGCATAGGGGACGATATGTTTCACTTGATTACCACTTCATTCCCCACTAATCTTCCACCCCATTCCTTACCAACCATTATTGACTGAATATATACTACAGGTGAAATTCTTGGTTCATAGTTAAGAAAAAAAAAAAAAAATAAATTCAATTTATGAATTAAATTTAATGTGACCTTTTCAATCAATTATATTAAAACTAATTGTTGAGCTTCAGGCTAATTATGTTATGAAGAACACAACTAACAACATCAACGGCGCGCCGCGGCGGCTCTGTATAGAGCAAATCGTACAGCAGACTAAACAGACTGTTCCGTTGGCCTCTACTCCAACTCATCAGTAGTTTTGCATGACTTTCACTGTGTTCCACTATACAACTGAGGTCTGACTTAACTGCCAATTTTGCCGACAAAATCACCCAGAATTTTTTGGTAGAGAGGACAAAGCTTTCCATTAGTAACGAGAGTTCTTATACTCTTGATGCACCCAAGTCAAGGTTAACTTTGATCGTGTCATACTTTCAGGCATAGCCTAAAGACCTGAGACTTCGAAAGAAGTGCCTATGCCTAAGAGCATGATACGATCAAGGTTATTGATTCTATTTTTGTCGTGAATACTCAAAACCAGCCTCTACTGACCTATAATGTACCTATACTCAGCAAATAATAATTTCATGTAACAAATTGCATAAGCGCGCCCGTTGACGTCAATTTCAAGACCTTTTTAATTTTTGTCAAAATATCAAATAATAAAGCTTCATTATAAATAGTAATTAACAATTTTACCATATTTTTTATCTGACCGCATCTTTATGTATTCAAAAAGAGCTCTCTAGTTGGTGAAAGAAGCGAGAAGCATTTTTGACATGAAAAAATGTATTGCTTATTGTGTCTCACACGAAAGATAGAGCTTTTTTCGGAATACATAAAGATGCGGTTAGTACCTGTTCTCAATGAGTAGCAATTCCATAAAACGCCGATGCAGTTGAGAGAATGCATTTGTCAACATTTTCGGAAACCTGCAAAGTTAGACTGCACGTCTAAACAGTAGTAATAATGAAAAATTTTTTCATAATTTTTGTCCAGTGTCATTTTTTGGACGAAACAATTGTATAATCGAGGAAATCGGTAACCTGTTTAACCGTTTCGGGACGAGAACTTTTGTGGCCATCAATCTTAAAAAAGAGTTTAGATATAGTCTCCTAATGTTGTTTTAAGAAAAGTAATTTCATAATATATTTTTAGGACGTTCCGAAAAGGAGATATCGTCCTGGGACAAAAACATCCCAAACACACCTGAAAAGCAAAATTTGAATTATAAAATCAGAATATATTTTACTTTATTTCAATTTATTTTATTCTTTTATAATATTTATTGTAGCATAAAATTATTTTAATTAGTTTCTATGGCAAGGTGTGAAACATTTTTTACAAAACGCCAAGTTGCAGACAATGCAAAGCTGATTTGTGCGACTTTCTTTTCCGTTTTTAGTACAATTTACGCACCGTTGTCGCTTGTTTGTTCGTGTTGGTAAATGGTCCCCCAGATTTTGTTTGATACGTTTTTTCATAGTGCTGAGGGGTCCTGTTCGAACTTTGCGTCGTATTTTCGCTTGCTTGCTTAGTTCGTCAATGAGAGATTCGGAAAGCTCCACTAAAAATCCCAAAAATGGTTCTCTTTTTTGCCGTGGATGATTTGTTTCCGCATGGATTATCCACGCATTGACAGCGCATGTCATCATAAGCCGAAAGAAAACTTTTCGCCACCATTTCGTTGACTTCCGGTCAAGTTCATACAACGTACTCATTTTGTCCGCCAAATCTACGCCACCCATTAGATTTCTGTACGTTTTTACAATATCCGGACATGTTATATCTATTTTTTTGCCATCCTTCTGTTTTCTTGTAACAGTGTCCACTGAAGCTTTATGGCAGTTGCTAAGCAGCATAACCTGTTTTGTGTCTTGCCAAACCACTGCCAAAGTACCAGACGAATTGCTCTTGAAGACATATTCTCCTCTGCTTAGTTTCTCAGTAAAAGTTGGTAAATTTTTTCTGTTAGATATACAAGTACCTAAGGCTGGAAACGGTATATTATTAATTAATTTTGCTGACGTGAAAAAGCGATCAAAGCACAACGTTGTGTCAACAACGATAGTCGCTGACAATTTCATGACAACGCGTTCACCTAATGTGGATGATTGATAGGAATGGTCTTCTTTTCCGGAATATATATTAAAATCGTACGTATAGCCTGTCAAACTGTCGCATCGCATCCATAGTTTTATGCCTCTCTTTACAGGTTTTAGTGGCATATACTGCTTCAACGTAGAGCGGCCTAGAAATTTTGTCATAGATTCATCAATGCTTTGGAACGGAGAGTCTGATCTATATTTTTGAAAGTTTTTTTTAGACAATCTACCAAATCATCAACGAAATAAGTTTTTGGTTTTGGATCAGGTTGGAATGATAAGGAAGAAAAATAAAGTTTGGACATATCGTGTAAAAACCGGTCTCTGGACATTGCTTTTTTTATGTATCCATTACCCAATGACGTGCTATTCGACCAATAGTCCTTCAAAGATGGCACTCGATTATATGACATAACAAAGGTACATCCAAGCAATATAAGTATTTCGCCGAAATCGGTTTTTGCATGTATGTTTTTAGGATGGCTGCTATTGAAAATATCAATCCTTTCATTAGTAGAATGAACAATGTGATGAACAAAACTTCTAGGCAGCAGCTTGAAAAATATTTCCACAGGCTTCAACCCTCGAGGTATTCCTCCATGGCTAACGGTGCGATCTTCACTAACTGTAAATCGTGGTGTGAATGTTGGTAGGGGGTTTGACCAAATTATAACATTGTTTGGCCAATCAGAAACAATTTCTTCATCCAGACGTTCCACTTCAAATATTTCTTCGTCAGAGTCAACGGAAATATCATTTGCAGTTTCATTCGCATCAACAATTTACATTCCTTCATTACTATGATCCGTGTCTTCTTCCTCTTCTAAAGCACTACTGCCTTTCTGACTGTGACTATAAGAAGAATCACTAGCAGCAAATGGATCATCCTCATCATTGCTTGAATTATTAAGAAAATCCTCAATTTCTGGAGTCGCCAGTTTACGTTTTCCGTCCATATCTTTCTAAGAAAAATAATGTGAATGAGTACGGTTGGGATGTTAACGTCCCACAAATAAACAGTTTTGGGATGATTTTATCCCACGAAACTTACCTTAGCCGCAAATTCAGAAAAATATCTTTTTATTGGTTTTCGATTATATTTTCTATGAAATAACAACTGTTTGAGTAAAACTTTACTAAATGACACTTTTTTCCACAATTAAAACACTTGTTTTTTGAGCTTTTGTCGATGGTCTTATTAGCAACTCAAACCGCGCGAACTGATTTATGACTTTTGACATAAGCTTGATGTGTTATATTGACAGCTATATTAAATTTTTTGTAGAGAAGAATATAAATAATGATTTGGGACGGTTTTCAACCAAATCGTGTGAGAATTTTCAGAGATATGATTTTTCAAATTTTTCTGGGATAAAAACATCCCTGTCGTCTCGAAACGGTTAACAGGATCACACCTTAATTCTTTTGTAAACATTAAATAAAATTCAATAATTAGTTAACATGTTCCACTGTGAGTCATGTTTTAGAGTAACAGATGTGCTGACAGATCGTTTGTTTTGCAACTCGAGGTATACGTCGCATTGCCAACTTATGCTAATTTCAAAGATGTTTCAAGTTGTATTTTACTTTCAAATGTTGTCAGAGTAGAGATCGGAAAATAAATAAAAACATTAACTCCAAATAACCAACATTGCCAATAAAGCGCTAATTGGGAAGCACTCACAGCGTTATGTTAACAATGAGCAAAAAAAAAGCAAAAAATCATTCAATTTGCTAATTAAGTTGTTGTTGCAGTTAAATTGTAATCTATTTATCTTATCTTAGCTTAAAATATATTGATTTTACTTACATTGTGCCACGAAATAAATTTACGTTATAATCGTAGACAGAGGATCGACCAGGTCCTGCCAGCAGCAGAGCACAATCAGAACCATGCTGAGTGTTAAGTTGTGAGCCAAAGTGATGAAATTGTGCATTTGTGTTATTAATGGCGGATATTACAAGCAATGCGGTAGTAGTGAGCAATATTCTGTAAAAATAAGAAAAAAATAAAAATTTAAATTTTCCATCTGAGGTATATCATTAAGACTTTCAGTTTCAGCAAAAGATTATTACCTAATACCAAAAAACCATTACAAGATATAATATGTAGAAAAAGAAAAAAATTATTCAAATCATCAGTAGCTCAACATCATTCACAATCTACTACATATAAATAACAACAATAAATAACCTTTGGGGGCAACCACGTCACTGCTCCACACCCACTTCAACGCAATTAATCATTATCATATTTTTCTTACAACTTATTTGATTGAATACCGCTGATAACTGAGTTGCAGCAGCTACCATTACGAGTACAACAAATTGTTTGGTTTACTTTTACGCTTGTGCGAGCAAAAAAAAAAAAAAAAAACTATTAAAAAGTAACTGCTAGTCACAAGAGGGTTCGAAGCAATCGACTTGGATGTGGCTTGGACAACCAATATTGCGTCAATGCAATGCAATGCAAAAAAACCCCAGGAGGGCTTAGAGAAGATTAGATATATGCATCTTCTATCAGATATATTGCACGTCGTTGAATTCAGTTCAGAAGCTCCAAAAAAGATCTTGAAGCGTCTGCCCAAATTTGCGAATTAAACTCCATTTTCGGCCCAATCAATTGGAGTGATGTATTGCAAGGCTCTTGGCACTTGGCTGCTTCTATCGACATTTCGAAAATGTGGAATTTTCAACGAAGAGTAGATTGAATCTATATGCACAGAACATCAAAAGTATATGACTCCAGAACTGAACAACTCCGCCTGTTTTCACGAGCAGCCTGTCCAAAGCCAGGATAAAGGAGGATGGTCGCAGGCAACGGGTTCGCCCTATCCTGTGTAAATGAGAAGGGACTACCCAGATCCTGGAGTTGGTCGCCCAATCTGGGTAGTAGGTGGACCGTTTGACTTGATCAACGGTAGCGTATGCCTATAAGGGAATAGCAATAATCCTAAAGAATTTGTTAGCACGGGGATAGTCGTCACTCTCGACATACGTATTGTTGCAAGTCCCCACTGATACATTTTGCATTCGTCTCTTGGATAGTCTTATAAGTCTTCGACTTATAAGGCTGGTATAAACGTTGTAATCAAGAGGTGTCAGATTGGGTACTCTGAGTGTGAAAAGTTTAACTTAGTAGCCTCGGAGTGCCGGTTTGAAAGGATGGTGATATTGGGTGCCGCGAGTGACTGGGTGTTCATTTGGCGGCCTGTAGTACTAGATTAACAAGGTGTTCCAAGGTGTGATTGATAAGGTGTATCAAGGAGTGTCATATTGAGTACTCCGAGTGTGAAAAGTTTATCTTAGTAGCCTCGGAGTACAAGATTGATGAGGTGTCCCAAGGTGTGATTGATAAGGTGTATCAAGGAGTGTCATATTGAGTACTCCGAGTGTGAAAAGTTTATCTTAGTAGCCTCGGAGTACAAGATTGATGAGGTGTCCCAAGGTGTGATTGATAAGGTGTATCAAGGAGTGTCATATTGAGTACTCCGAGTGTGAAAAGTTTATCTTAGTAGCCTCGGAGTACAAGATTGATGAGGTGTCAAGAAGTGTCATGAGTTTTCCGAGTGTGAAAAGTAATATCTTAGTAGCCTCGGAGTTCAAGAGTGACGGGTGTATGAGTTTACTAGTGCTGCATGTGGCTAGGTGTTCATACCGGTAGTCTCGAGTACCAGTATTGAAATGGAATATATAGTGGCGATCTTGTGTCGCACACAGTCAATGGCGATGTGGTCTACGCTGTAGCACGTCCAAGTAGTGGTGGCTTTTTCCTTCACAGTCAAGTGTGATGAATGCAAATGTGTCGGTGTTGTGATAAATGCGTGTCGGGGAAAATCCTTTAGCCCAGGAGACTATCGTGGGCTGGCCCTTCGGGGAGTATCGTGCTGGCTGTGGTAGTTCAATGTCGCGAACAGGTCTGTGGATCGGCGTGGAGTTGCGCTAAACAACCGGGTGGCAATGCCTTACATTGCAAGAGATGTTAGATGGGTCTCGATTTCCACCAATAAATGTGGATGATGATACAACTAATCATCCATGATTGGTACTGTTGCGTTCCAGCATTGGTGCTATCCATACAGTATATTTATTAATTTAATATACAACTTAAGTATGGTGTGCAACCGGTGTTGAAACTACTATGACAGGGCGTTGGTCACGTCTGGAGTTATGGAAGTGACGCCTAGGAGAGGTATGACGGACGTCCTAGATTCATTAGCATGGCACTGACGTCCCGACAATTTATCTCCTAGGCATCAATTCCATGAACCTCGACCCCATTGCCATGGGGCAACGTGGAATAAGGCCTATACGGCAGGTGTCTGCGTTACTTTAAATGGAATTTCCTTCCACAACTGAACGATTGAAGGTTGTGATTGCGGAGCAATCTTTGAAGATTGATCACATGTCTTGTGCGAATGTCCTCTTTATGAAGACATTAAAGATTTGAGAGCCATGGGCATAATGGTAGAAAATGAAGAGTTCGACGTGAGTAATGCGCTTGCATCTAGTGAGCAAATTACCAGGTTGAACGAGTTCGCATGTCAGGTGTTTAATAGACGCCGTAACAGTTGAATGATTCCTGCAGTCATTCATCTGTAAGATAGTCTGTGGATCCAAATAGTTGGATCATTTGAGGAGTTGTTCTGAGGAATATTTTCAAATCGCCACCAGTCCGGAGCTGTGATGAGCACAACTGGCAGTAGCTTGCTACGAAGTCCGACCAAAGTCTTAAAAACTGGTAACACGGGCAGTCGGCGGCCCTTGACTTATGTCAGACCGACTGATTGCATATGGTCCTTCGGGGAGAATCGTGGTGGCTGTGGTTTACTACCTATATCGCTGGTAGAGCATTCTCAACTCGGGTGCTGTACTTAGTAGGGAAGATGTGTTAGATAGGCCTCCAACCAAACCAAGGGTTACGACATGTTATCACAACATGGAGCTAATTTGGTCCCTTTAAATACTCAAAGGGGAGCAAGCCGACGCAATGTTTTGGTCCTGTGCTTGGAGCACCGTAGAATTAAGCCGTCAAGGCAGGTGTCTACGTTAAATTAAACACTTTCGGATTTTTTCCACATGATCTAAAGTGCAAGCTCAATGTCGCGAGCAGGTGATTGGCGTGGAGTTGCGCTTATTTACAACCGTGTGACAAGGCCCATTGTCAGAGATTTTAGATCGGTCTAGATTTCCACCAATAAATGTGGATGGTGATAATACTAGTCATCTATAATTGGTTCTATTGTTCCAATATGGGTATTTAATCCATACAAAATATTTATAAAATAAAATATGCATTGAGTGTAGTGCTGTAACCGGTATTGAAACTACAAAAATAGGGCGTTGGTCGCGTCTACAGTCAAGGAAGTGAAGTTCAGGAGATTATCGGAAGAACGCTAGTTAATGAAACGGAGCTGGTATTAACGTCCAGAAGATCATGTGTTGGATGAACGTTAATTACCGTATGTTGCTGGATTAGCGTTCTTGAAGATCTATCTGCTGAACATTAATTCCATGAACCAAAGACTGCTTGCCAAGGGGCACTGAGCCACAAAGGCTAGTGTCTACGTTAAACACTAAGAGGAACTTTTCCACAAGATCTAACTCCTCCTGGAGACACCCAGCCTGGCTAAAGTCAGGATAAAGAATGATTGTTGCATGTTTATGATGGGTTGCTCCACCTATACCTGTGTAAAAAGAAAAAATGCCCATCTTTAGCTTTTAGTTGGTCCCAAAATCTTGTGAGTGGGAGGGGCTATTGACTTGCAATTTTAGCCTTATGCCTGCGAGGCCGTAGCAATTATGCCACAAAAAATTTGTTAGTAGGCAAGCTTTGTCATCCACTTTCATAAACCCCTAAAATATCGTTAGCATTGGCCCTTGTTTAAAAATTGTGCCACTATTTCCGAATATTGGACTTATTTTTAAAGGATGCAACGTTTTGTATTAAATTCTTTGTCTATAGGATACCAGAATGATACCCGTGGCTACGAACCAAAGTTTTAACACTAATCTGAAATACTCGTAGTGTCAACAGTGTCAACAGTATTTTTAAAGGGATACTAATGGCAAATGTTAATTTTGTCTAGCTATAATTTAGAGACAAACAGCCGCAGTCAAGTTTAAATATTCCTTCCTAAATATTTGCCTAGTGTCGATGGTATTGATGTGTTTTTTCTTTATATAACCTTTTATCGGGGTAGCTATTGTGGGCTAGCCCTTCAAGGAGCACCGTTCTGGCCGCACATAGGGGTGTTTGCCTTCCAAAACCGCTCATAAATCAATTTCTTAAAATGTAAAATTGAGAAGTGAAATCTTTTCTAGCTTTTGGCTAATGCCAATGGAATAATTTACCGTTTGTTTTTTTTAATTTTTATGCACACACTTCTTCACAGCAGCAGTTGAAAGTCATCGATCGTAAGCTTACATTGTCAGTCAGTTAATTTGCGTGAAAAATAACACTGCTAAGTAAATAGATTTCTGTTGTCATTAATATTGTGAAAAAAATTTCTTGCTATGGAGGATTTAGCTGCAGGTGTGTACTTTAAAATAAAGATTTTTTTTATGTATATTGAAACTTTAATTAAATAGATATTGGATTTATTGTGAATGTATGCAAATGGTCAGTTTATTTTTGTTTTTTTTTTTTATGATGGACCTTTTGTTATATTATAGGGTGTTATTGGGTAACATTTTTTACAACAGCTAAAGAAGGAAGTTGTCAAAAAGCAAAAACCAAAAGAAAATGCTGCCCATTACCGCCCCCCCAGATTTTATTGACCCTGATGTGTGTCCAGATTGATAAAAAATCAAGAAAATTTAATAATATAAAGAACTTCTTTTGCTTGAAGGATCGTCTGGCTTGTTAATTGTAACTAGAAGATATCTGTATGATGTTATGAATGAGTGTAAAGACAACAGCTAAACTAAATAAACTTCAGAGCTATTTACTCAATAAAACGTCTTGCACGGAAGAAAAACTTAAAGATTTTAAGCTTAAAATTGCATATTTAAGGTATTTAACTTAATTCAACTTTACTTTTATTGGTACACAGAAAAAAAAGAGTAGAACTTTTACCTAAAAATGTAGTCAATTCAGCTAAAGTAATCCGGTGATTTTCAGTCAACGAATTTGATTAGGTGCGCTACCAATTTCTAAATGTTAATTATATGCAATTTTATTGGGTAGTTTAATTGCGAGAGTAGCTAAAAAAACTTAAATATTTAGGTGTACCTTCAACCATAAAATAGATAAGACACATAATTTATTAGAAGAATAAGCTAATTTTTTTTAAACTATGACCACTTCAGATTAGGCAAGCCACCTACTAAGTGTAGAAAAATCATCTAATTATTTAGATAGCATTCCCACTTAAGAGTGGGAATGCCGTGCAAAAAATATGCAAAAAATATGTTTTTTGTTTTGCAATTTCTATTTTGAAGTGAAACTTCCTTAGGTGACTTTACTTCATTTCGTCACATGATAGAGAAGAAAGATTTGTTTTATAGTAGATAGAATGAGAGAGATATATACATTGTATAAATGACTGAAAAAATTTCTTTGCCACCGGTGAGAGTCGAACCTGTGATCTCAAGATTTCAACAACCAACGCCTTATCTATTGAGCTAAATTTCCAATACAGGAATTTACTCTACATACCAATTAATCAAATTGCTGTAGATGCCCAGTGGAAAAATAATTTCAGAGTTGTGGACCTCAGATATTTATATACATTTTGTTCACAAGTTATCAAACGACGTAACAGCACAGCGGTAAAGCGTTTGACTATAACGCCAGCGGTCCGAGTTCAATTCTCGCATTAGACTTTACTTTTTGTAAAATTTTCTCACTTTGTTTTTATTTATGTTTTTTATAGGAGAGCGCTGTGCTCCTATAAAATTCAAATACGGGAAAAAAACAAGTTGTAAGGAAAGCATTTGATTTATCCACGTATATATTTATATAAAATTTATACTGAGGCGTGGATAATGCTAATATGCGTTATTTCCCTAGTGTACGAACAAATCGACAACTTGCATTAGGTAAAATAACTAGAAGAATTAGATGATTTAATAAGCAAAATTTTAGTTGAATTAACTAATTTTAATTAGGAGAATTACCTAATGCATGATTGTTAAATTAACTGTGTAAGTAGAAAAGTTGTTGAAAAGATTAGGTGAAATAGAAACTTTCACATTAGCTAAACTAGTTTAGGTAATAAATCAATTCTTTTATTTTCTGTGTAGTTTTAACTTTAAATCTGGTTTAGTAAAGTAAGATGGGTTAGTTCTCAACGGAGTAATGAAAGATTTTTAACAAAAAAATAAGCTTTGCTTCGGGGAGTTTTTGAGATACCAACCTTGGCTGGACGTGACCGGCTATTGAAACCTTTTACAGAGCCGACTGTTTTTTTATTATATAGTTTGCCTTTATTTGGCAGAACTACGCTTTATAACACTTTTAGTGCTGATTCAGCCAAGTATCTTTTAATTGGGACAACATTTTTTTTTTTGAGCGGTTTTCGAGCTCATCGTTAGATAATTGCTTTCCAAAGGTAACGCTGGGACGGTTTTTAAAAATTTTAATTTTTCATTTTTTGGGAACACTTTGAAGTGAAAAACGTGATTTTTGCAAAAAAAAAAATGGTTCATTTATTATTGTAAAAAAAAATATTAACAAATTTTTAAAAAACTCTCCAGCATTATCTCGTAAATTATGTTCAGAAATAGTATTCAAAACTTCAAAATGATTGGTGCAGTAGTTTTGATGTTATGAGGGGCACCGACTTTGAAAACGTGAGTTTTGGGAAAACGCTTTAAAGTTTCGCTTTAACACTGAGTCATGTATGAGGGGCAGTTGCTTAAACAGCTATAATTTCGTGAGTAATTTTTCCGATTCATCTCACATCTTAACAGAATATTCTTAAAAAGTTCTCTATTCAGAGAAAAAAAAAATGCAAAAAAAAAGTTTAAAAACGTTACCCCCCTTAATTTATGCCTTAATTTGAGAGAAATAAACTTTATAACTCCTCTAGAGTTGATTTAGTCAAGTATCACTTAATTGGGATAAGCAAATATTTTTGAACGGTTTTTCGAGGTAATACCCATATGTGCGGCGTAGAGTTGAGCTTGTTTACAACCGGGAGGCAATGCCCATAAATTGACAGGGATTTTAGACCGGTCGCGATTACCACTAACAAATGTGGATGGAAGTCAACCAAGTCCATCCATAAATTGGTGATATATATATAAGAGATGGACTAAGCATTGTAATATATCACAAATGGAATCAAGGAGGTAGCACCGAGGAAAGAAGAAAAGTAGAGAAAGAAAGAAAGTAGAGAACTAACAACCGGAGAAGTAACAATTTGTTGGGTGTCATTTCCTTGAACCTTCGACTTCTCGCCATGGAGCTAGTAGTATTAAGCTCACACGGCAGGTGACTACTGTAAAAACCGAAGGATTTTCCACAAGATCTAATCTACATCGTTCATATTGAGGTGAGCTCATTGAAGGTGCTGTTCGAGCATATGCAGAAAAATCTTTTAGTTTATATAAAATCACAAAGTTTTCTAATTCTCACTTCTCAAAATTTTCGCTAAATTTACTAACATTTTTTCTTTTACTTAAAATGAATAATTTTTTTGCTATTTCTTTTTAACGTATGCTAATCCGCTAATTCAGCATATGTGCTAACCCAGTTTAGTACTCATTTTTTGTATAAATCGGAGAAAACATTAAAAATAAACTCTCTTCTTGTACTTGGATTCATCGAACAAGCATTGGCTTTTTATTTCGCTCGTGCGCTAACGCATTTTAGTTTAGAAAAGAACGTTCATTATCCAGAGAACACACATTTTTTGGCGCCCAACGTGGGGCACGAGTCTAATTTTCGCATAAGAAATAAAAAGTTAAATAAAAGTTAAATAAAAAACAGTTTAATTATTGTTTAAAACAACAAAAACATATTGGGTTGTCATAATCTACGGCAATTAGTGGTGGAACGAGATTTTTATTATCAGCCTCGTCGTGGGAAGAGCAACGTCAGCTAGTAGACGAATTTATTGGCATTTTCTAGAATAAATTAAAGGGAGTACCTAATAAACGCATTAGCAACAGAATGCAAGAACACATTTTGGCATCACATTTTCCAGGAAAAAGGTAAAATTATTTTCAAACATAATAAAAAGCACAGTCGCAGCTATTATATTGAATTCGCCGTCGTTTGAGTTCAACTTAATTTCACTCAATTCATATCCACCTCATTGCTGTAAGTCGGATTCTTTCTTCTTCCAATCAATGGCAATTGTTTTTCACTCATCGCTCACACTTTGTTGTTTTTAAACTCTGCATTCATCCTCTCATTAAATTCTGCTGTTCCCGGTTCGACTAACTCACTGTTAACAGTTTACATCTTTGCAAGCGTCGACGTCGACAGAACATTTTTATTTGATTTTTTTTTGTTCTCTCACATTTCTGCATTGAATAATTATGCCAGACTTAGCAGCACTGCAAAAGCAACGGTCAACAGCCAAAGCTAGTGTTACCCGCATAAGAAATATGCTCTCTAGTTCTATGTCTGTAGCAGAACTCGAATGTCGATTGGGTTTGATAGAGGCATATTTTAAACAATTGCTTTCAATACAGACGGACATCGAGATGCAAAATGATAAAGATTCGAACCGCCCAGAAATTGAAGAGTTGTGTATTGTCACAAAATCGAAAGTAATAGAATTATTGGGTGACAACTACAAACGCTCTCATCATGATACAACTCTTTCGATTCCCGTCTCTTCGCCCAGTAAATTGCCACAGTTACATTTGCCAAAATTTGACGGCAAGTATTCACAATACAAAAATTTTATATCATCGTTTAAACAACTTGTCGATAGTGATTCCGTTCTATCTGAAATAGAGAAGTTCAATCATTTTTTGCATTGTTTATCTGGTCAAGCATTAGACACAATTAAAGGCTTTCAAGTTACAACTGACAATTATACAAAAGCACTTAAGAGATTAGAAGAGCGTTACGACAACAAAACGTTGATATTTTTAGAACATATTGCACATCTTTACGAACTTCCAGAAATTCCAAAGCCATCAGCTGTTCTGCTGCGTAGTCTTGTCGATAGCGCATCAGCAATATTTAGTTCATTAAAATCCCTTGGTAATGAGACTGATATTTGCAATGCTATGATAATACACCTTATAACGCAAAAACTAGATTCCGAGTCCGAATTAAAATGGAAAGAAGTATTAGATTTTAGGTCCTTGCCTACATGGGAAGTATTTTCGAAGCAACTTGAGCGTAGATGTCAGTTTCTCGAATCAGCCGAAACTAGCTCACCTCAGCCAGATTCTGCGCATGAAAATAAAAATAAGCGTAAATCTTCAGGAAGGAATCATACATCTTTTTATGCCCAACAAAGGTCATGCACGTACTGTAAATGCAAAGACCATTGGCTTAGTGGCTGCGCGAAATTTAAAGCAATGGAAGTGACAAGTAGATACGATATAGTTAAAAAATTAGGCCTATGCCTTAATTGCTTATCAGATGGTCATGGTGTTGCCAAATGCACATCTAAGTACAAGTGCAGAGTATGCAACAAGTCACATCATACTTTACTGCATCGTCCAACAACAACTGATGCGCCAACGAATGAGCCCGTTGTATTAACAGCATCAGCATCAGTAAATGTGCATTTGGATAAGTCTCTGGATACCGTGATTCTCGCCACTGCAGTTGTTTTGATTCGTGATTCTATGGGCGAATACCAATTTGGCCGTGCGTTGTTAGATTCGTGTTCGCAGGTAAATTTAGTCACTGAACGATTCGCTAAAATTCTAAATTTGACTAAAATAAAAACATCAGTTAACATTCTCGGCATTGGTGGGTTATCATCGAAAATAAAATACCAATTGGAAACAAAAATTCGCTCTCGTTACAACAATTTTGAAATAGACGCAAATTTACTAGTGGCTAATCGATTGTCTGGATATCAGCCCGAGTCTGATTTGGACATAAGCGCATGGAAATTGCCCACAAAAATCGATTTAGCTGACGAATATTTTCATCAATCGCAACCAATAGACCTGCTCATCGGAGCAGATAGTTTCTTCGATATTCTGGGTATCGGCCAAATCAAATTGGCATCAAATCTGCCAACATTACAAGAGACCACATTTGGATGGGTGGTATCAGGCCGCTACAAATCACTTCATAAGGTACGCGAACAACAATGCTGCCTTTCTACACTCGATGATGAAAATTTAAGTCAGCAGCTAGAATATTTATGGGCATTAGAAGATGTCAAGACAATGAGCAATAAATGGACAGCCGATGAGCAAGCATGCGAGTCTTCTTATGTGGCCAATACAAAAATACAAGCAGATGGTCGTGTGGTGGTGAAGCTTCCATTCAAAGAAGATCCAGTCGCTATTGGTTCATCTTATAATCTAGCGTTGAAACGATTTCACTCGCTAGAAAGACGCTTAGCTCGCGACTCCAATATCAAATTACAATACGTACAATTCATGACAGAATATGAACAGTTAGGTCATATGTCGCTAGCGCAAGATATAGATTTGAGACAGCCACATTACTTTATACCCCACCAGTACGTACTTAGACCCAATAGCACTAGCACAAAGTTGAGGGTAGTATTCGATGCATCGGCCAAATCGTCACAAAAATCACTTAATGATGTTTTGTTCATCGGACCGACTATACAAGCAGAAGTGTATTTACAAATTCTTCGTTTTCGCCTTTATAAATATGCACTTACCGGCGACATAGTGAAAATGTATCGCATGGTGTTAGTACACCCCACGCATCGCAAATTTCAGCTTATTCTTTGGCGTGAAAATGAACAACAGCCGATGAAAATATACAAATTGAATACCGTCACTTATGGCATGTCGGCTTCCCCATTTTTAGCCATTCGCAGTCTAAACTATATTGCAGACAAATGGGAAGACTCTTTTAGAGTAGGTGCGAATATTTTACGTCATCATTTTTACGTGGATGACATGTTGACAGGCGCTAACGATATCGAACAGCTAGAAATCATCAAACAACAAACTACCCAATTATTGCAAAAAGGCGGGTTTGAATTGGCCAAAATTCAGTCGAATCACTCAAAATTTCAATACAAATCGACAGAACTCATCAATATGAATATCGATGAGCCTCAAATTACAAATGCGCTCGGCATTTCATGGGATCCACAGCAGGATTTATTCTTATTTTCCTTTCAACCCAAAAAACAATACACAATGTACACAAAACGCTCAATTTTGTCGCTTTCGTCATCAATTTTTGATCCTATGGGGATACTGGCACCTCTTATAATAAAACCAAGAGTCTTACTGCAAAATCTTTGGATAATGAAAATCGATTGGGACACAGAGGTTCCACAAATAGCAAAAGACGATTTTAAAAACTTCATAAACGATCTAGAAAATCTGCATATGATAAAATTACCTCGTTACGTTTTAGTTGCACCTTTTACCAGTATTCAGCTTCATGGTTTTAGCGACGCATCAGTTCGCGCATATGGTTGTTGCGTATATGTTCGAGTGTCCGATGATACTGGAAACGTTTCTGTCCATTTATTCACAGCAAAGTGTCGAGTTGCGCCAGTTAAAAAAAGGACGCTACCAGAACTAGAACTCGCCGGCGCACATCTACTTTCACGTCTCTACAAGAAAATTGCACCACTATTCGTCGATTTGAAGCCCGACGTTTTTCTATGGACAGATGCGACCGTCGTTCTACGTTGGTTGCAGCTGCATTCTTCGACATTAACAACATTTGTCGGCAATCGCGTTTCTGAAATGCAGCAATCCACCACTAATTGCAACTGGCGACATGTTCCAACTGCTTGCAATCCTGCCGATATCATCACTCGCGGGACGTCAATGGCTGAACTGGTAGATTCCATATGGTTCACTGGTCCAGCCTTTCTACAACAAAATCGAGAAAAGTGGCCACGTACAACCACAACTAATTTTAACAGCGAAGAGCCAAATTGCGCAATAAGAAAATCAATATTCAAATGCGCTGTCGAAAGCAATGCCATTCTAGATCTTGTTGAACGTACAAGTTCCTACACAAGACTTCTACGCATCCTAAGTTGGCTATTCCGATTCACTCGACATGCGAAAAAGTCCGCCTCCAACAAAAATCAATTCCTGACACCTGAGGAGCTTCAACACTCACTATACTGCATCGTCTGGAATATCCAAAAGAACTTCTTTGCTTATGAGATCGATTGCATCGGGAAAAACATCGATATCAACAATTCATCAAAATCTCTCAGTCTTTTTGTTGAAGAGTTGGAATCATTCCCTCTGCTTCGAGTCGGAGGTCGACTTACAAATGCTGATATTCCAAGAGATCGAAAACATCCGTTCCTGTTGCCTAGTAGATGCAATTTTTCCTTAGTTCTCGTGAGGCATCTGCATGAAGCAAATTATCACGCAGGCCCAAAAGCATTAATCGCTTTCACGCGTCAGATGTTCTGGATCGTCAATGCACGAGCTATTGCACGCAAGGTAGTGCGATCATGTGTGCGTTGCGTCAGATTTCGCCCAATTTTACTGAAACAGATCATGGCTGACTTGCCTACAGAACGCGTAAGTTCTTCAGACCGCCCCTTCCTTCGCTGTGGTGTCGACTTTTGCGGGCCCATCGACACCTACCTAAAGATTCGTGGAAAGCAGCCCTACAAATGCTATGTGGCAGTATTTGTTTGTTTTTCAAGCAAAGCTGTTCACCTCGAAGCAGTCTCTGATTTGACGGCAGGCGCATTCATCGCTTCACTTAAGAGACTCGTTGGTCGTCGTGGTCTACCCACAGACATATTTTGCGACAATGCAACGAATTTTTGTGGAGCTGATGCCAAACTTGAGCAGCTGAAAAAATCGTTTCTCAGCCCATCATATCAAAATAAAATTAATAATTACTGTTCAACTAATTTTATATCATTTCATTTTATTCCTCCCAGGGCTCCCCATTTTGGCGGCATTTGGGAGGCCGCAGTCAAAATTGCAAAAGGCCATATGTATCGCACTTTGTCAGGCGCTAAACTCACTTACGAAGAGCTCTCAACGGCGCTTGTAGAAATTGAAGCCATAATGAATTCTAGGCCCATATCCCCACTGTCAAGTGATCCAAATGACCTCGAAGCATTAACTCCTGGCCACTTACTGATTGGTGGTCCAATCAATGCCATACCTCAGCGATTCATCGATTTCGCAGAGATAAGCTACCTTGAAAGATGGCAACGAATAGCAGCAGTCAAACAAAAATTTTGGGAAAAGTGGTCAGTCGAGTATATCAACGAGATGCTTCAGCGTACCAAATGGACAAAACCAACCACCAATCTTGAGACCGGCAGCCTCGTTATGATTCATGAAGATAACATGGCGCCGCAAAAGTGGCTAACTGGTCGCGTCATTAATGTCATCCCCGGCAAAGATGGAAAAATCCGTGTGGTTGATGTCAAGACGACAAAAGGCACTCTTCGGCGCCCCATCCACAAGCTGGCCCTACTGTTGAAGCCTTGAAAGATGGTTCTTTCAACCTCGCCGGGATGTTCGAGCATATGCAGAAAAATCTTTTAGTTTATATAAAATCACAAAGTTTTCTAATTCTCACTTCTCAAAATTTTCGCTAAATTTACTAACATTTTTTCTTTTACTTAAAATGAATAATTTTTTTTGCTATTTCTTTTTAACGTATGCTAATCCGCTAATTCAGCATATGTGCTAACCCAGTTTAGTACTCATTTTTTGTATAAATCGGAGAAAACATTAAAAATAAACTCTCTTCTTGTACTTGGATTCATCGAACAAGCATTGGCTTTTTATTTCGCTCGTGCGCTAACGCATTTTAGTTTAGAAAAGAACGTTCATTATCCAGAGAACACACAGGTGCAATTCATTTCCTTGTGGGTAAACAGACAATACTTGGTCTAAAAAAAAAATATATAACTGGCCATTTCAGCTCTTGAAAGGAGTTTGACATAGCTTCTTAGGATCAATTGTGTTGTGCGTGTTATTAAGTTTGTACACAATTGACCGAGAAATGGACATACAGGCTTAACGCCGACTCTGAACGGCGATGAACGAAATGTTCTTATTCTCAAGAAGCTTTACATGGAATTTTGATTACTCTCTGAGGTTTGCCATTGTCTGCAGAGAGGTGGCGGCCGTACAGAAAAATCATTTTAATTCAAATAATTTTCTGTCGCTGCTGGGGTTCGAACCTGGGTCTCCAGGTTCGTTGACATAGCGGCCACGCACTTTAACCAACTACGCCACGGCAATTTCTAATCTATTAGCAATTTCCCGCATGGAGTTTTTTTTCGAAGTCATTTTGAAGTGGTTCATTCATTTTTTGCTTTTTTCTCTAAATTTTCAAAGGGCTCGGGAGTTTTTTAAAAGAATATTAAATCATTTTTAAATGCTGCTGTCGTCCGCAAACGTATGAATAGGGCCGTGAGTCAATAACAGAAGGTCGTTGCTAAAAACCAGAAACCAGAAACAAAGTCAACAATAGGAATATACCCTGCAATACTTTAGCACCCATGGTGCATTCACTGAGCGAAATTCCGTAGACACGAATCGACACGTGGTCTATTCAGAAAAGTTACTCCCAACATCATATGAAATTAGTTTGGACACGCCGGATTTATGCCACAATCTGTAAAATGCCTTAGAAATATACAGAACTACAACCTTGATTTTCCAGAAAAAGTATACACAATGAATCCATTTCTAAGTGAGGAACACTATAAAAGCTCAGCAGTAGATAGGGCCCTCCGGAAGCCATATTCACGGTCACTAAGCAATTCGCTGCACTCGAGATAACTTATTAGATGGTAATTTATTACTCTCTCCATTACTTTGGAGTTAGGGCACTATGAGGACCAAAGGTTTTATTTATTTTAAGGACTCTTTTTGCTGCTTTCGTTCGAATATATTTCTCTTGCATCAAAGACAATCTATTTTCAATAGAGTCTAATCACTAGCCGACATTGAGAAATTTTTTTCAAACAATCCAGCCGACAGGTTTGCTTTTTCAGCCGAGTCGTTGAAGACTTGGTGCTCTCTTACAACAGTTTGAATAGACGAATACCTCTAGCTTTTAGACTCTTTTAACGAATGACTAACAGTTTTTCTCCCTTCGATAAGACCTTGTTTTCTAACGCGAGTTTCGTGAATAAACTTTCCTCGTTTTAAAACTGGAACTCAGGGATTCCTAGCCTCGCGGCGAAGCCTTCTAGTATCAAAATTCTTGTTGGAACGCCAATTCTGAAAGGCTTTAGACCTGACTCCAATTGAAATTACGGTAAAAATTATTCATCGCAAGTTAGTTTGCTTTTTCATAAAACCTAGCTTCGCTTTTCGGGACTAAAGTACGTCTTAAGATCATAGGTTACTATATGAAAAAGCAGCTGATATGGTGCAGTGGTTCGAATAATCAAGAGGTGAGTGGACATTCATATCATATCTTTAATGTTGCGATATCAGAAAAATATCTAGGGCTTTTTGGTCTCGCAAGCTAACTCTAGGAGTGAAATTTTGTGCCGTAACTTGTTTAATTATTTGGTTCGATTCAGATAAAAGCTTATATCCCGAGTGGAAATCAGTTAAGGAAAACCTTATTTTGATCCGGATATGATACGGATAGCCCTTTTAAGGAAGCCTTATTAATATCTGATCAGGTGCGTATCATGTTTTCCTGTATTCATCATTACTTAAGGAATCCTGAAGAACAGATGATCAGCTCAATACCACACAGAAAAAAAAATGTTTTAAAATTGACGACAATTGTTATTAATTTGACGAATTTTGTGTTTAAAAAATAGCTTGCAACAAATTTCGTCAAAGTAAGAGCAAATGTGTTTAAAACTTTTGAAAAACATATGAAAAAAAAGTCAAATTACGAACACATTTTTTGAACACATTGTGTTCAATTTTAAGCTAATCTTTTTTTTCAGTGCAGGAAACCGTTTCTTTCTTTTTATAAAATATACCTTATTTTATTCTTATCAGGTTTGCATCATGATTGCCTTTTCTGATCCTTACTTACGGCACTATTATGAAATACTCATCAGGTTGACATCATAACAACCTTTTCTGATCCTTACTAACGGCATTTTTATGAAATAGTGATCAGGTTCTGATCAGGTTACCTTTTTTGTATTCACTTCAAGTGAAATCAAAATTATTTTATTATATAAATCTGAATCAGGGTTCCTGATCAGGAAACCTTGTTCATGGTTAGTGCTCAAAACTGGTAAGGCTTCCTGATAAGGTGACCTGATCAGGTTTATTATGCCAAACTGGTTAGACTACCTTTTCAGGTAATCTGATCAGGTTTAATATAGCAACCTGACAATGCTACGTAGTATGGTTACCTGATCAGGATGATAATCAAATAGTGTGTCACGTTTACAATCAGCAGCTGATCTGGTGACCTGATCCGATCCTTATCAAAATAAGGATTTCCTGATCATTTTCTGACTCTATCCTTAGGCAAATTTCCACTCGGATTAATGTCCTTCAGATTAATAATGTTCAAGTAACCTTGGCATGCGTGTCATAACCAAGCCTAGTTGTGAACATTGAAATCGTTGGCAACAATGATCCCGCTGTCAGGGAACAACTCTAAAATATGCGTTATAATATTAAAGAAAGAATTCAATTTGTTAAAAGTGGGCTCCCACCTTAAATTCGGATTTTTGTAAATGTACCAAAATGTAGCATTTAGTACGATCGAACTCTGAACTTCGGATAACGCTCAGATTCCAATGTGTGATGTATTTTTTTAACATTTCCTTTAAAATTCTAATTAATTTGAATCCATGAATCCATTCATCTTTATGCTGAAGCTATGTATATGGCATGTACCCTCCCATCGCAGCCATAAAACTCAACTTTAATTGCTAGTATTTATGTGTGAGTGTGTGACCTATACCTTTGGCTACCCACTCAGTCAGTCCGACTTGTGAATGACCAATTATATAGTTACGCTGGCAACATAAGCAAAGTACAACTCACCAGAATTGCGCCACAAACAAGCACTATAGAAGTGAACCCATTCAATGCAGTTGCACACGCATACAACACAAACGCATGCGCAGAACCCAAATAGATCCATACGAATGTAAGTTCTTATTAACACCAGTGGGTAGTGGTGACCACACCCTAGCTTGCATTGAGTGAGCAAACATTTGGTCAGTGGCAAAGCAACAAATAGTTCGGGTCATTCATATGTGTGTGTCAGTGGAAATGATTTTGATGCCAATAAAAAACTGTGTTTGTGCAACTAATTGCACAAAACGCGCAACATTCTAATCTTTGAACGCATAAATGCGAAAAAATAAGACGGACAATAAAATATCTGCTACGCTCTACATATTTGAGTGAATTATTTAAATTGGCTGTCATGATTGCTTTAATGGCCATCAGTTATAGTGTAGCAAGTGCTGTTGTTGCAGCTCTGCAGGAGTCTTGTGGTGGCAATGCGTAATTTTGAGGTGCGTTAGTCGCTGCTTGCATATGCATTGCATATTTATAAGTTTAATAACTTCTAAGCCAAGCTAGTAATTACAGTCACAGCAAAATGTTTGTAGCATTTGCTTGAATTAAATTTGCATGCTTGTGCGTTAATTTGAGCAAACTTACTTACTTCAAACATTGCTGTCAAAATACCGCATAGATTAGAGCGTTATTTGTCCGTATGACAGGCCCTCAGACTCGGTCTCTACTTTCAGCAACCTGACTTCATGCTGGCGGTGCGCATGGGCATGCGTCCCTAATTGAACATTTTAAAGCTTGACTAAACATTGTCTGCTCCCATTTAGCATGTTCCTTTGAACGAAACAAACAGCATGAAGAGGCCTTAAAAAGGTGTGCCTTAAAATAATAGCTCAGTTGATGATGGCGTGCACAGGCGGCACACTTTAGTACTAAGTAAATACAATTTAAGTCAGGCAATTTAAGCCATGCTATGTAAAGCATGCTTCAAGTAAGGCTAAGAGTTTGGTTAAATATTTAAATGTCGTAACGTTGACACCGTTGTCGTGTTGCCAGCTGTTTGCTTTAGTGTTGTTTACATTTTACACTTGTTCGATATATTTTGCGCTTCATTTAACTGCGACAGCCCACAGCCTGCAACACTTGACAACCGATAAAGACATGAATTTCCGTTTATTATGCTTCGAGCAAATTTGCTCCATGCAGTAGTAGTAGCAGTTTCGATGACAGCAAATATTCTGTTGTTTGTCAACATTTGCTGAATGCATACAAATGCAGGTATACTTTGTTGTTGCTTGTCGGTTGCAAAGCTGTTAATTTATGATGACGACATGACGAGATTTCTTTATGTTACACTACAAGTCGTTTTTTGTGTTGATGTTTTTAAGGCTAAGTATTTGGGTTAAATACTTCCGAAGAAGGTTAAGCAAAAATTATTGAAAATGAGGTTTCTTACAAATATTTTTTCTCGCATCACAAAAGCCAATGTCTAGTTTTATGCTTATTTGTCCTTTTTTTTTTTAATAAAACAATTTAGTTCTTTTAAGCTTTGTTGTACTTATGCAGTTTTATAGTGTCATTGGTATTATTTTTATTTCTTGCTGTTGTTTATTTATCTTTAAACATATTCAAATATTCACTCTAAATTCACACAAGCACCATGCCACCCACATAGAATCAATTGAGCTAGAAACTTGATTGATACACTGCATAGGGTTCGGGTGCATTTGTTGCTGGTTTGGTATCAACTGAATTTCGTTGTAAGACATAAGCAACTTTTTCTTTTTTTCATTTTTATTGATTATTAAAAAAAAAATTATGTCACACCTAGTAGCAGAATCGGCACTGTATATGTAGATGAAGTGGGCAGGTATGTCATTCGATATTCAAGCATGCATAAATAATCCCGCCTATAATAAAAATTTTAACATGCCACTGATTACGCCCTTTCGATAATCCGGATATTCACAACACAATATGAAACACACCCCCTTTGAGACTTTACCTGCCAAATCCTCATATGTCTATAATATTTGTAAGAAGTTTAAACATACTCGTATACAGTAGGGCGTAACGATAGAAATCGATTCAGTTTGATTAGCGATAAAAACTTGCGAATGGATGAAAAAATAAAATTTGGATATTTTTTTTGTTTTTTTAACCCATACCGGCCCACCTCCGTGACCTTTTGTAAACGCAAAAAATCGATTTTTTGCAATTTTTGCCGCATAGCATCTAAACTATTGAAGTGACGTCATTGCAATGTATTCAAAAATTGGAGCTAATTGTAATACAAACATTTTGGTATACTGCTGTACTATCTGAGACATCTGGTCAAATTTACAAATGCACGAGTAATTCAGCATTGAAACTTTCAACTCATGGATGACGGATACTGCAGCTTCCGTTAATGCTTTGTGTGTACATTGTTTCTGCTGGCACAAGGGACACCAGAAACCGCGAAAAATTTGATGGCCCTGTAAATATGTATTGCACCACTTATGCTAGCTGGGTGACGCTTGATTCCTATACTTATCGGAGCTTAGACTTTTAAAGTCCCTACGAGCAAAAACTATGGGTTGATTGCTTTGTTCCATAAGTCTATAACTTCTAACGATGCACTTGTTTTGGCTTATCTTCAATCTAACATTTTAGGTTTCTTCGCGTAATGAAGCTCTAAAATCACATCTTCACCTGTAGGTAAACTTCTCGCCGATAGTTCGCGAGGATCACGGTTTAATATTTGTACCTTTCGACGTAGCATTTCCCTTTTTTTTATTCACTATACTTCCACTTTATAATTGAAAAAACTAGAAATTGAGCGGTTTTGTCACAACACAGCCAAGAAAACAAATGAAACGACAGCCAAACGCCTCAATTCGAAAGCGATGCGACTGTTATCCAAAAATAACGAAACAGCCAAACGCAGTAACTCGGATTCAAAGCGACAGGGTTTCAAAAATTTTCCAAAGAGTGTCTGTAGCGTTTTGGGAGTAATTGAGTAGGCTATGCAGTAATTTTAATTCTATCAGTTCAGAAACCCAGAACACATTGAAAAAGTGCAGTGTAGAGTGTAGAACAATTTTTATATACATTTTAATGACATCACTTCAATAGTATGGATAAAATGTCGCAAAACGTGAAAAAAATTGACGAAAAATAGGGTTTATTGGGGCAGTTCGGCTGGTATGGGTTAAGAGAAAGTCTTATAATGAAGTGTCTTATACTTAAAGATGAGTAATTCATTAATGAAAATTGGTGTAGAACATTTCAATATCGTGTCTGGAATAGTCTGAATTTTTAATAATAAATCGAAAATTAAAACAAAAAAAGCGATATTTGTAAAAAATACCCAAAATTTTGACCGAAATCTGAACACTTTTGCACTAAAAAAATTCTCGAATCTAGCAGTCTTCCTTCTCACAACTTTTTGACTCCAGATACCTTTAATTTGCACCCTACTTTGGGGTAGTTATTTAAGCTTGATACAAACTAACGGCTAAAAACCGTTGATTTTTTTCAAATCAAAACCGGCTGGCAGACACTGATTTCGATATCTTTTTGGATTAAAGATCTACTAGAATCCAGTTCCCAGGATATGAGTGTCGAAAAATATATTTTTTTTCCACCCGAACAAAACAATCCTCCTTCATATACAGATGAACCACTACCTATATTAATAGATCCCTGAACTGCTTCGGAATAGGAAAAACTGAATAAACCATAAAATACAATGATAATTTTTTTAATATGCTCAATTTCGACGTGACAACTTTACATTTTACAACTCAGGCTTAAAAAAAAAAAGCTAAACAAGGCATTTTTTAAAATGCATCGGCGTTGCATGAAATTGTTACTCGCTTAGTAAAGGTGCTACGATAAAAGTTATGGCACAACAGAAAAGGTTTATCTTTTGACCTAATGATTAAATTAGAAAAAAAAAACAAAAATAATGACATCATCAGTTCGCGGAGGAAGCCGCTGAAGCAACGAAAGTGCAAATTTGAGGAATGGAAGAATAGCGTGGCGGTTATAGGTGCTGCGGTTAAAAGATTATACTAGTTCTAACTAGTTCTAAGCTCTTACAACAAAAAAAGATAAAAATTTTATGACGTCATAAGGCCAGGTGGCACTCCTATAACGAAATTGCAAAAAAATGCGACGTAGTTGCATGGAATTATTACTCGGTCACTAAGGGAAAAACATATTAAATTTATCCAAAAACTTTTTTAATTTATCTAAAAAGCGAGTCATTTTTGCACCAATAACGCATTTGCATAAATCGACTACGTAAATATTTAAAATTTATTTGAATACTATTTTAATTAAATGAAATATTTAAACAGAATTAATGAAAAATATATTAAAATTATGCATGAATTTTTTTAAAATATCTTTCAAATATTTACAATTTGAAAATAAAGCTATCCCATTTAATGAAAATTTATATAAAAATATTGAAGTTAAAAAAAAAATATATTTAAATATTTCTCACGAGCTGCGTCCATCAAATACCATTTTCTTGTATGTTTTACTTTCTTTTTTAGTTTTTTCGTTCTCTAATTTATATTATTTTTGACAGCTGATGCACCAAATGTCAAAAATAGTATAAACTACAGGGAGAAAAAATAAATATAAAAAATATATGTAGATACAAGCAAAATATGTAGGTAGATGACAACCGGTGCAAGATACTTCAGAGAAAATATCAAGTTGTCACTCCACTTTACATAATTTCATTTCTTTGCTAAACATGCATACTATATTACCCTTGAAACAATAACTAAATAAGAACTATAAGAACTGCAAATGCAAGAAATAAACTGCAGGAACAGAGTGCGATGCTGTTGCTGCTTGTCGGAGTGTGTGTACGTGTGCGATGCTGTTGCTGCTTGCTTGTATGGAATATGTGTGTACGTGTGTGATATAAATAAAATTCAAATACGGGAAAAAACGAGTTGTAAGGAAAACATTGATTTATCCACGTAAATATTTGGATAAAATTTATACTCAGGCGTGGATAATGTTAATATACGTTATTTCCCTTAGTGTAGATATCGATAAATTTTATAAAACAGAAATGAAGGCTATACATTTGTCTTTGCGACAAATATAAAAAACTTAATTTTGAAGTCTTTCCAATAAAAATAAAATATTATTGTATGAAATAACACGGTGTAACAGTGAAAATAAACTCGGCTCGAGACATAGCAGACGTTGTAGGTCTAGTTCAACATAAGATAACTGCATACTTAGTTTTTTGAATATACCCTCAAAATCGGGATTTGTGGTCAAAAAGCCGATTTTAGGTAGGCGCATGTATAGTTTGTAATGTAACTCCGTTATATCTAGCTCAATTTTAAAAATTTAAACATTGATAAAAAGAAGAAAAATATACCTTTAATATAATATACAGACCGTTTTTTTACAAAAAGAATTGACAAAGTTACAGGTCAAATCATTTGAAAATTTCTCATTTCTTTTTAAGTTTTTCAACTTTAACAACGTTTTGTTAACAAATTTTGTTTTTTGGCACTATTAGTTTTAGTAGGATTCTAAAATCCTGTTAAATTTTGCGTTCAACAAGCTATCATTTACTTTAATTGGCTCAAATACAAATGCACCATCGAATTTTTAGTATTTGTAATAAAATACAAAAAATTTTATTTTTTTTTTTTTCTAAAAATGTTTATTTGACCTTTTTCGTTTATATATATTATAATCGATTTCACGTTTTAGGGACCAGCAGAAGTCTGCCAGCATGTTTATGGAATTTTTTCCCTGAAAGCGGGTTTCTATAGCTTCCATCTCCTGGTGGAACCTTTCTCCTTGTTCATCACTAAACTGCCCAAGGCTATTCGGGAAAAAGTTTATATGGGAGTGCAAAAATGTATTTTTATTGACATATTGCAGCCCATTTCTTCGTAGGCACTTAAAATTTCATTTACAACATCTAAGTAATTTCGACTCTTCTTGTTGCCGAGGAAATAAATGCATAACGAAATAAAACTATTCCAAGCTCTTTTTTTCAACTGGATTTAATTTAGAAACGAAATCAGTGTCCAAGAAAATTTTCCGAATTTGTGAGTCCACAAATAAACCTTAAAATAACCGAAATGAATAAATAACTTTTATAAAAGATTTGAACGTGCAGGATACTTTCTTTGATTTTGGCCTCACTTAACCTAGGAAACGCTGCAATCAGACTTTTTTTTTTGTTAGCTATGAACCAAGGATTTCAGGTGGAATACCTATTCAGTCAAGTCTGCCTTGGTTCGAGGTGGAATACCTATTCAGTCAAGTCTGCCTTGGTTCGAAAATGGGATGATAGATTAGTGGGAATGAAAGGGCAATCAAGTGAAACACGCGTAGGATGTTCTAAGCGTGGTGGAAAGCCAAAGAAACATATGAATTTGAATCAGACGCAAGTGTTATGCCTTTACCTCAGTCAATTCAAGTTATAAGTCAATCTCATCCACAAACTTCTCTACCATCAACTACAACTTCATGTCATAAATATTGATGAATTTTTAATTTCAGTTAATTAGAAATGAGGATAGAAAATTAAGAAAGGTTAAAAGCGAAGGACAATGGCCTGGCCAGGAATCGAACCCTGGACCTCTGGGGTGGCAGTCGAGCATGCTACCAACTCGACTACCGAGGCCGCGGTAGGATTACATTTTCAGGTCACACCAGTGGAGTATTCAAAACATATTTTTTGCCAACTTGAAATGAAGCACGCAGTGGCTACTCCTTATGCTTATATTTATTAGTCGCACGACTATCCCATTCGTAAATAATGTAAGGATACTTGGTATTCCAAACAGTATTGTTAGAGCCTTTAAGTCGGCGACATACATAACATATATCAGAATTTAACATATCAAGAATCACACAAAAAGTTTTTAAATAAATCATACTCTTGCAAGATCCCTCAATAAACAAACGCCATTCATTCGGAGCGTGTTTGTGGTTGAAAACTGCAAACAGTTCCGTCACATCCGGGCAATACACCAGCTTTATGATAATATATATAAACGAAAAAGGTCAAAAAAACATTTTTAGAAAAAAAAAATTTTTTTTGTATTTTATTACGAATACTAAAAATTCGATAGTGCTTTTGAATTTTAGCCAATTCAAGTAAATGATAGCTTGTTGAACTCAAAATTTAACAGGCTTTCAGAATCCTGCTAAAACTAATAGTGCCACAAAACAAAACTTGTTAATAAAACGTTGTTGAAGTTGAAAAAATTAAAAAAAAAAAATGAGAAATTTTCAAATGATTTTACCTGTAACTTTGTCAATTCTTTTTGGAAAAAAACGGTCTGTATATTATATTAAGGGTATATTTTTCTTCTTTTTATCAATGTTTAAATTTTTAAAATTGAGCTAGATATAAAGGAGTTACATAACAAACTATACATGCACCTACCAAAAATCGGTTTTTTGACCACAAATCCCGATTTTGAGGGTATATTCAAAAAACTAAGTATGCAGTTATCTTATATTCAACCAGGCCTACTACCTCTTCTATGTCTCGAGGCAAGTTTTTTGATTTTTTTTCATTTTGTAACACCGTGTAATTACACGCTTAGTAATAATTATAATAAACTGGCCATTCAGTCCTTGTGAGGACTTTGAACGAACTTCTTATGGACCTACTAGTTTTATGCCGACTGCTAATATGCATGTTCTCAAGAAGCTAAACATGGCATTATTAGCTCTCTGAGGTTTGTCATTGTCTGCAGAGAGGTGACGGCCGAACAGAAAAAATAATTCAATTGAAAAAACTTTCTTTGTCAGATGGAAATTGAACCAGGGTTCTCTAGCGTATGAGTCACGCACTCTACCCACTGCACCACTGCCGCCACTAACGCTTACACGCTTAGTAAAATTTGTAAAGTTAACTATATTTTACAACACCTAAGATTGTCCTTTGACCTCATAAAATAAATAAAAAACATTTTGTTTGGTGCCATGACACAGCGGCAACCGCGTATTGTAGACAAAGTGCAAAAAAATTAAAAAATGTTGCACGAAGTTATAACTCGGTGACTATAAAAGTTACGGAAAATTTTATGAATAGACAACAAAGGTGAGGTTTTTGACCATATGACAAAAATAAAAAAAAGGGATGACGTCATCAGACATCTCAAGGAACTGCCAAATGTTTCATGTATTTGATAAGCAAAATCAAAATCAAATTCAAAATCAAATCAAAATCAAAATCAAAATCAAAATCAAAATCAAAATCAAAATCAAAATCAAACATAATCAAAATCAAAATCAATATCAAAATGAAAATCAAAATCAAAATCGAAATCAAAACCAAAATCAATATCAAAATCAAAATCAAAATCAAAATAAAAATCAAAATCAAAATCAAAATCAAAATCAAAATCAAAGTCAAAATCAAAATCAAAATCAAAATCAAAATCAAAATCAAAATCAAAATCAAAATCAAAATCAAAATCAAAATCAAAATCAAAATCAAAATCAAAATCAAAATCAAAATCAAAATCAAAATCAAAATCAAAATCAAAATCAAAATTAAAATCAAAATCAAAATCAAAATCAAAATCAAAACCAAAATCAAAATCAAAATCAAAATCAAAATCAAAATCAAAATCAAAATCAAAATTAAAATTAAAATCAAAATCAAAGTCAAAGTCAAAATGTACCACAAAAGCAAAAGAAAAAGCAAAACAAAAGTGAGATAATCAAGGATTTGGCAAGGACTTGAACAAGGATTAGGAAAGATTTAAGGATAATTAATAGTATTTAATAGTATACAGATTTAGACAAGGAATACAAAAAGGACTAAGGTATGAATTAGGTGAAAGATTTTGACAAATAGAGCTTAGTATAAAGGCAACGATTTGAACAAAGACTGGGACAAGAACTTCAATACGCTTTAGGGCAAGAAATATCAAGACAAGTCTGAGTACAAAGGTTTGGACAAGCATTATGACAAGAATTATTAAGGCTAGTATTCAAACAAAAGTTTGAACAAAGGTTAGGGCTAGGATTTGGAAAAGGATTATACAAAAATTAAGACAAGTAATAGAAGAAGCATAAGGACAATGATTAGGGCAAAGATAAGGACAAGCATAAGGATCAAATTATGGCAAGGATCAGAAAAGAGATCAGAAAATAGGATTAGGACTTACGTTTGGAAAGAGATTAGGAAAAGGATTTGGAAAAAGTATTAGAAATAAATTTGTACAAGGATATTGACAAAGATGAGGACTTGAATAAGGACAAAAATTAAAACAAGTACATGGACGATAATGATTACTACAAGGAAAGTTACAAGGATAATGATAATTACAAGAATAATGTAACTTCGAAATACCTCCGGTTCTGTTGATAACATCGCCACCTGCATCTATAGTGTTTTAAAAATAAACGAACTTAAGTCAAATATTAAATAATTTAAATGAGCTCAGAATTTTTAATTTTAATTTTTATTTTCTTTATTATGTCTAAAATAGTGAAAATTAAAAAAAAATCGGCACTCAGATATGTAAATTGAATCAAATTTTTCTTTTTTTTAACTTTGAACCCAGAATTTTAGCTGCACTATCTGTGAAATATGTGTTGGATGTTCTAAGCGTGGTGGAAAGTCAAGGAAACAATTTTTATTTGAGGCAATGTCTTTACCTCAGTCAATTCAAGTTATAAGTCAATCTTATCTACAAACTTCTCTACCATCAGCTACAACTTCAAATCGTAAATATTGTTAAATTTTCAATTTCAGTTGATAAGGAAAGAGGATAGAATATGCAGAAAGTTTACCATGACTTGGCCAGGGTTCGAACCCGAGACCTCTGTGGTAGCAGTCGACCACGCCACCTACTCGACTTTCAAGGCCACCAAAGTGATACCCCCACCAAATAGTATGAAAACACTAAAACAAGATTTTTATAGTGGGTATAGTAGTTAAAAGTTTCCTTTAACCAAACATTCCAACATTTAACCAAACAATTCCAGTGCATGTCGCTTGGTTGAAGTATAAAAATCATCATATTATACTTTATGGAATGTGTCGAATTTTGTACCGGATAAACTGGTTTTTTATAAAATACTGCTGAAAGTCAACATATTTCACTAGAAGTTTGTGATGATTATATTAAACTGAGAAAACGTTTCGGAAGCTTTTAAGAACAAATCACCACTTGCATGTTTTTAGAGTGATTATCACAACTTAAAATACAGGAAACCATCTGGACGCCTGTTTTAAGAAAATTTACATAGTTGAATAATAGGTACATTGCTCAGTGTCAAACACTTCAAGAATTGTCCGAATTGTCTAGGGTTGCAAAAAATGGGTTAATTCGTTGGTTTCGACAACGAGACTTTCTGCAGCAACTATATTCGTTTCATGCCCAAAATATGAGGAAGAGAAGTAGTAGGCTTGCTATGGGATTTACTTTGATTTTTTTCAATTTCATTAAAATAAACGATATTTTTTCATGAAGAAAACTTTCAACTTCCAAATTAATTCCAACACCCAATACATTTGTATGAAGATAAACTCCATTAAGGGGAACTATATACATAGAGGACGAAAAAAAAGTCATGTTTGTGCATTTTTTTAAGGAAACCTGAGGGATATTTTTAAATGAGGGTTTTTATACCTTAAAAAATACACATTCAAGAGTATGTATAGTATTTTTTTAATAAAAAAAAAAATTAATATGGTTGATACAGCATTTTTTGTAGAAAAATTTTTCCTCCTAAATTCATCTGAAACAAAAAATGAAAAATATTATTAAAGTAGATACTTAAAATTCGTACTTGTCATAGCCGATTTTGAAAATATTAATTTTTCACAAAATAGCGGACTTCCGAACGTAAATTAACGATTTTCGACCAAAAATTCGTCATTATTTTGCCTATAAAAAATTAACGAAGCTACGAACAAAAAAAATCGTATGACAAGTACGAGATTATTATGTATAAAATAAGCCTGCAAAAAAATCAAAACGATCGGTTTACTGAGTTTCGAGAAATCTTGGTCACCGACTTTGAGAACATGGTTTCGAGAAAAACGCGTTTGAAAATAAGGGCCAGCACTGCGCGCACTGAGAATTAAAGCTTTAAGGAAATACAAAAAAATGTTTGAAAAAAAAAATTCTGGGTATATAACTCCCCTTAATACAGCTTAAAAAAATTAAAGCTTCAAAAATATTAAAATTTTGCCATTTTAAGATTATGAGGTTGTGGTTTCCTTTTGCTCTTTTCCAAAAATATAAACACACTCAATATTTCTTGAATGTTTTGCGGACAACACCACAGCTTGTTTTTATAATCTGCTTAGACCCTTTCATAATGGCTTATATTGCGTCATATTGAAAATTTTATGTATATCGTTTGATGCAACCACTTATCCCTCTTCTTACCTCTACTTTTTTCAAGATAATTAAAGTTTCTTGTTATGTTTTTTAAGCAGTTAGGCTATTGGAAGTGCATTTCTTCAATTTTATGATAGATAATAAAAACTGAAACACAATTTCAAATGGATTTATCGATTAACTGACTGCTGTCGGCATTAGAGTAAAACTATTTTTAATGTTTTTTATGAACGTCATTGCAATTAAAATTTTCCACAACCATTCAATAAAAGTAAGTTGGTTAAAAAACGGTTGCTATTTATTACCAAAAATTGGTTGTTTTAAGAGAAATTATTTTTCATCGCAACGTTAATTTTCTTATCCTCATAATCAATAATGTAAAAATTTTATAATAGTTAAACAGAAATAATAAATAAATAAATAAAGACAATGTTGTTTTTTTAGTACTTATCTCTAGAGCGAAACAATAAAAACTGCATATCAAAAGACTTCAGATACAAACTTGAAGCTTGCTTTTATAAATAAACTCAAGTTTGTTGCTTAAGTCTTTTGTTTAGCATTAGAATAGGACAAAGTTGTTATGCTGAAATTTTAATAAACATAAAAATTACGCTATAAGTAGATTATGTAAAAAATAATGTTTAAATTCAAATACAGCAGCAACAATTGCCACGCCCACCTCACTTCAACTACAGTGCAATCATCTCTGAAATGGTTTCATCTTCAAAAGTGACTCCCAACAAGTTGCATAGCAAATAATAAGCTCAAATCAACACACATTAGCTTAACCCAAAATATGAGATCAACATAATAGATAACTACAAAGAATAAAAGTGATACAATTTCGTGCAGCAGCCGCAGCAGCAGCAGCAGCTGTAAGACAATAGTTTGAAATTTGAGCATAATATCTTCAGCAGTGAAAAAATGGCATACATATCAGACTACACGATAAAATCTCTCAACCCAAGCCAGCTGTGGGCTAACACTTTGTGATTAGCAAATGTTGCTACTCATCATCTTGCAAAAAAGAAGAAAAAAAATAGCAACAATTTTATTGTTTTCATTAAGCTGACAAATGCTGTGAAAGACGTGTTTGCTGACGTGTTGATTGTGGTTGCAATGAATTGCATGGCAGTAACAAAAGTTAAATTGAATTTATTACATTACAACAAAAAACAAAAAAAAAAAAAAAAACTCATAAAAGTTCACATAAAACTCAGCCAAACAATTTCATGAAAACATTTCCCAACAAGTGCACATAAACCATCACCACTACAACAACAATAGTTTTTTCTCATAATTTTCCTTAAAAAAATTGTCTGCATTTTTGCCATAATTTAACTTAATCTGACAAAAATGCTAATTATACAATGGGCACAAAATTGTTAGCATTGTATTTTATCGGCATATGCATCAAATACTTATTGCATAATACAAGTTATTGACAACAATTGTTTGGAAAAGTTTTATTGTTGGTGCTCCATTTTTATGTGCCAACAAATATGCTGAATTTGTAACAGTTTTTGTTGGTAATGTACTCAAATTATTCGGCACTAACACTGCACATTTTGCACATTAAAAATTCCTGCCATGCGCCACCTAAAAAACGATCTATGGAACATCTACTTATCTATTGGCTTACTTCAGGACTGCGCCAGTTGAAGTTGTTTGCGAACCAAATGCATATTTTTAGTTTTACGATTTCGTTTTTGTTTGTTTTTCGTTTTGTGAGTAATTGATTTTTTTTATGTTGGAAATATTTTTAAATTATTTTTAAGTTGTTTATTTTCAGAAATTGTTGAATTTTCGCTGTTACTGTTGTTTTCAGGGATTTGTATAGGAATTTTGCTATTAATTCCTATTTTGCTATTAATCTATAATAAACCTCATTTTATGTGTGTCGCACAGTAGTTTGCACAGTAGAAGCTAGGTCAAAGTCCTTTCAAGGGCTTAAATGGCCAGTTATTTATTTATTTATTTATATTTTTACAGCTCTTAAAAAAATTGGACAAAAATAGAAGGAGTCGTCCGATTTGTATGAAATTTTGTGTAGACGCTGATTTCAAAAATTAAAAAACACATAATTTTGTTTCTAACATATTAAAATTAAACTTTAAAATTGTAATTTCGGTGTTTTTTAACGAATTATAACTATTTTAAAAACTCATAAACTTATTTCTTTTTTTAACATTAGAAAAATTACTTTTGATTTTGATTAAAAGAAATTTATTTCATGCAGAAATGTTTTATAGTTTTTATGATATAAATATTTTTGTAAAGGTATTTTTGCATCCGTGGCGTCAGTGGCGTAGTTGGTGAAAGTGCGTGGCCGCTATGTCAACGAACCTGGAGACCCGGGTTCGAACCCCAGCAGCGACAGAAAATTATTTGAATTTAAATAATTTTTCTGTACGGCAGCCACCTCTCTGCAGACAATGGCAAACCTCAGAGAATAATAAAAATGCCATGTAAAGCTTCTTGAGAATAAGAACATTTCGTTCATCGCCGTTCGGAGTCGGCGTTAAGCCTGTAGGTCCATTTCTTGGTAAATTGTGTACAAACTTAATAACACGCACAACACAATTGATCAATCGAGCTCTTTCGTGTGTACTTAAGTCGAGCAAATCGCATATGTTTGTGGTTGCCTTCTAAAGCTTCTTCAGATAAAGCACCTGCAAGAGAGAATATTGTGAAAAAAGTTCGCAAGATCAAGCCAAATAGTTACTTTGCTATTAATAATAATAGCGGGTGGTAATAGTTACTATAGGTATGCTCTATTTTAAAAAAAAATTACAGTCCTTTAAAGATATATCAGTGCTTTAAAACCTATCAAAGAATCGGAAAAATTCGGTGGATTTTTTTAAAAGATTCTGAAAACAAAGAATTATACTTGCAATTTATCGTGATCTTAAACTCAAATTTTGCGGAATACTACAGTTTTGTTTTAATAAAGTTGAACAAATTTTTTAAATTAACCCAAATTTTAACAATTTTTGAAACATTTTCAAAAATTACATTTTGATTTTTTTTCCAAATAACAAAAACAGTTTTTTTTAATATTCATTATTTATATTTTATAAATAAAAATTAGAGATAAATTAATATCTTTCAAAATAGCTAACCAAGAAAAAATTTCCTAAGAGCTCTAAACCAAAAATTTTACCAAAAAACAAAAAAAACACCACTATCGGGGTCACTAAATAATGAACTCGAACTGTCATATCTGATTGATGTGCATAATATTTATGAATTTCTTGTAACTTGAAAATAATTTTTTGACGTGACGAAGTTACGTTTTACCGCGCAGGTTTCCAAAAAAGTTGAAAAATGCATTTTTTCAAAATTCATCGGCGTTGCATTGAATTGTTACTAGCTGAGTTTAAGAGCTATGATTAAAAAAATGGTACCACCATAAAGGTCGATTTTTTTTTTACTTCATTACAAAAATAAAACGTAAATTCGAAACGTCACCGGGACACGGAGGAAGCTGCTAAAGCAGCTGCAACGCAACTGAAAATTTGTTACGTGGAATTATCACTCGCTGAGCATTAGTGCTAGGATTAAAAATATGATACACTAATAAAGGCCTGCTCCAGGCCCTCACAACAAAATTACACGAAAAAATTCTGATGTCATGGGGTCACAGAGAGAGGCATTCAAATATCGACAATGCAACATTCATGCAGCGGAGTTGCATTGAATTTTTACTCGGTGAGTGTATAATTTGCGATAAATGCTTAAAAAGGAAAATGAAGCATTTATACTTGGCCTTACGACAAAAATAAAACAAAAAATTCTGGCGTCACCAGGTCGAGATATAGCAGCTTATGTAACAGAAATGTAATGTCGTTGCATGGAATTATTACTCACCCAGGACACGTACTAAGGTAAATTTTGTTCTACGAAAGCATAGAGTGTTATAACGCCTCACAACCAAACCATAAAAAAAAATCTTATCGTCATGATTTCAGGGTGGCAACCACATAATGCAGTAAAAATGCTACAGCCATGAAAAAACGTTGCATGGAATTTTAACTCTGTGACTACTGGGCTAAGGTACATTTTTAAGAACAAAAATGAAGGTGAGGTTTTCGGGCACATAATAAAAACAACAACAACAACAACAACAACAACAACAACAACAACAACAACAACAACAACAACATCCACATCAACATCAACATCAACATCAACATCAACATCAACATCAACATCAACATCAACATCAACAACTACAACAACAACAACAACAACAAAAACAACAGCAAAAACAATAACAACAACATCCACATCAACATCAACATCAACATCAACATCAACATCAACATCAACATCAACATCAACATCAACATCAACATCAACATCAACATCAACATCAACATCAACATCAACATCAACATCAACATCAACATCAACATCAACATCACCATCAACATCAACATCAACATCAACATCAACATCAACATCAACATCAACATCAACATCAACATCAACATCAACATCAACATCAACATCAACATCAACATCAACATCAACATCAACATCAACATCAACATCAACATCAACATCAACATCAACATCAACATCAACATCAACATCAACATCAACATCAACATCAACATCAACATCGACATCAACATCAACATCAACATCAACATCAACATCAACATCAACATCAACATCAACATCAACATCAACATCAACACCAACACCAACATCAACATCAACATCAACATCAACATCAACATCAACATCAACATCAACATCAACATCAACATCAACATCAACATCAACATCAACATCAACATCAACATCAACATCAACATCAACATCAACATCAACATCAACATCAACATCAACATCAACATCAACATCAACATCAACATGAACATCAACATCAACATCAACATCAACATCAACATCAACATCAACATCAACATCAACATCAACATCAACATCAACATCAACATCAACATCAACATCAACATCAACATCAACATCAACATCAACATCAACATCAACATCAACATCAACATCAACATCAACATCAACATCAACATCAACATCAACATCAACATCAACATCAACATTAACATCAACACCAACATCAACATCAACATCAACATCAACATCAACATCAACATCAACATCAACATCAACATCAACATCGACATCAACATCAACATCAACATCAACATTAACATCAACATCAACATCAACATCAACATCAACATCAACATCAACATCAACATCAACATCAACATCAACATCAACATCAACATCAACATCAACATCAACATCAACATCAACATCAACATCAACATCAACATCAACATCAACATCGACATCAACATCAACATCAACATCAACATCAACATCAACATCAACATCAACATCAACATCAACATCAACATCAACATCAACATCAACATCAACATCAACATCAACATCAACATCAACATCAATATCAACATCAACATCAACATGATTATCAATATCAACAACGAACCGGACTATGAAATCGGAAAAGGACTATGACATGAATTAGGATATAAATTAGGATACAAATTAAGGCACACCTAAAACACACCTTTCCAAACTAGGCAAGGGATTCGGTATACTTGATTAAGTCAAGAATTTGGTCATGGATAAAAACAAGAGTTTGGACATGAAATAGGAGTATAAAGAAACACCACACGTCAAAACCCACGGGTGTATCCACGACACAGCCAACACTTTTTTTTATAATGAATAAAAAATGTCTGTCATTTAACCACTGACTTTTCTTATAAACGTTTGAAATTTTAAGTACTATTAACCCTTACAATAACCACTTAGACACTTGAAAGAAATGTTTTTGAAAAACCATATATTTTGCACATTTCAACCATCGCATGCCTTTGGACGTGCGTCGCTAACATAACGTTTTGGACGTGCGCACAACATAATTGATCGATTCAAGAAAAAGTCGTTTCAAGGGCGGAAAAACATTAAAATAGCCAATTAAATATTTTTTTTTTGTTTTTTTTTATTTCAGAGTATTTTTTTAGCTTTTAATTTCTAAGTAAATTCAAATTCAATATTGAAAAAATTTACTTTTATTAAATATATTTATGAAATATGTCAACCTTTTTAATTAAATGATCTAATTTGGATGCAATTTTCGTTTATTTTTTACTTTATTGGGGTAAAATCGTGCTGCTTGGACGCTTATGGCACTCGAACTAAAAATTAAAAATTGCGATTTTTAAATTCATTAGAGAAAAGAATCAGATTCGTTTCAACAAATTATGTTATTTGTCAAATATTAATAAAGCTTTATATAAGTACACGTAAAAAAGCTGTCAACAATTTTTTTGTTTTTGTTTGTCACCCATGAAGCCTTTTCGGTGTTCAGCATTGAACTCATTTAATGTTCATGAGTAAATCGTTACACGCACAGTATTTCTCACGGTTGAATAAAGCATTAAATTTAAATAAATATTCAGACACACATAAAAAATAAACTTTCGTTTTTAAGCCATACACTTGAAATTTATTGCAAGTACTCGAACCTTTAAAATCGAAATGAAGTCAAAAACATTCCTACGCATAGCATGAACTCAGCGGACAAGACTTTAAAATAAAATAATGCTTGCTCATCAATTTGTATCTATTTTAGATTTATAACCTATTGAATTGTATTGTGCACACTTATTAAATGTTTGTTTGGCATGTTTTTTCGGCAAAAAAAAAAAAAAAAATTAAATTTGTGCTGAGTGGGTATTACTTTCATTTGATAACAAATGAAAAAATACTATTACAACAACAACAGCAAAATCAAATCCAAGCAAGCACTCTTGAAGTCACTCACAAAACGTGCTAAGACTTGAAAAACAAAACAAAAAACAACGCAAAATAGAGTTAAGTTGTATGGTGTTGCGTGGTGTTTGTTTAATACCCTGTAAGTGCTGTCAGATCGAAAGTGTTGGCTGGCAATTTTGATAAAAGTGACCATCACGAGCGACAAAATTATGTTTTAGCAGTAAAATCATTTTAGCAATCAGCTGAAATTTTGACAAAGTAAATGCATTGAAAAAGAGAGGATTTTAAAAAAAAATCCTAAAGATTATTGATGGTAGGATGCAAAAAAACACACCTGAAGGTTTTGGTGAAAGTAATGCGCATGTATAACGGTGTAGAAAGTCAACGCAAGGCAAAAAAAATCCTGCAAGTAAGCATTCAAAGACGCGTTCGTTGCTTAAGTCTTTCGTTTTGATGAATGTGCATATAAACGTTCTGTCTAAGAAGCAAAGAAACAAATGTACGCGTTTATATCACAACCCAGAGCTAAAATAAATTTGATTCATCCAAAGGCTCAACTTTCAATGGGTGGGTTAGTGTTGCAAATTGATGGCTGGCGTCACGTTTTGTGCCCGTTTGACGCTGTAATCAATGCCAAAGGGCAGCTATGTTCAGACAAATAATTATTTAGAATGCTTCTGTTGAAATTGCAACAGCTGCAAGAATAAATATTAAATGTATAGTATTTTTGTAAGAAAGACAAAAACAAAAAATAAAACGCAATGTTTTGCTTTGCATAAGCAACAAAAGACTTCAGCAGCGCATTTGTTTTTTTTTTAAAGTGCTTTGCATTGCATTCGCAAATTTATACCACAATAAATAACGACTGGAAATGTTCAGAAATATGATAGGCCTGTGAATTATATAAGTCGTAGCCAGCGAATAACTTATAATTCTTTTTGTTTTTTTTTTTGCACTGCATTGCATTGCATAAACTTTTTGGCATGCAGTGAGTATTTTTATGAATTAACAGGAAAAAACATTAAAAAAAAATATTATAAAAATTATTATATGTTAAGAAAATTTTTGAGTACCACACTTTGAACCCAAAATGCAAGCATACATTAAAATTACATGACTTACGTTTCCATTTTACTATCGTCCCTATATTGGAACTGGCAAAACATGGTTTGAATATGCAAATCAAAGAAATGACGCCAACCAGTTAAAAGACACACACGCATGCTACCTTCAAGTGGATTAAACAGCTACAACAACTGCCTTGACACAAATTCTCAAATGTACACTTTAAGCTCATTATGGAGCCATTACTAAACAATATATAACCGAAAACAAAACAAGACTAATTCACCCACTGAAGCACAAAATATCTTTTTTGAGTTCTATTTATGTAAAATGAATCAATCAAAGTTTACTCAAATGAATCATTTTTAAAGCATTCGTTGAATAAAAATCTCATTAAAAAATTGCCTTGTCTTTTTTGGTAGAAGAGTACAAATAAATTTCAGAATTGATCAGAAAGTGAAAAATAACTTTTTGCCAATTAGCACTGTTTTTTCAAATATTTATGCATCAATATATAACTGTAATGTCGTTGCTGTGGATTGAAGTTGCGTGTAGAATGTACGAAGTGAAAGAAATAACATAATTTCTTGAATTTTATTTCGAAAATTCGTGTTCAATCAATTTTCCCAAGTACCTCTATTTTCTTTCGTAAACGTGCTCAGAACTCGACATCTCCACTTCCACACTGCAGTGGATATTGACGTGAATATTGAAGATTTGGCTCTGCATGCCTACAAGGTCCAATTAACTAAAAACTGCAGCCGGTTAACGACCAGCAGTGTCATACATTTTCTGATTGGGTCTATAAAAAACATTAAAATTTAGGAACTTTTCTATTCATTGGAAATATGCAGCCGTGCAACATTTGCAAAACAGCTGACCTAACTGTGCGCAACAACATTTGACAACTAAATTTAAGAATCTATTGTAGTGCCTATTGCTATCTCTTTTCTTCATATTGGCGAGCATGCAATAATACTTTAAAGCTCAACGCTGCCAGATGATCAACTGAATATTGTAGGGGTTTTTGTGGCAATCAAGAGCTTATTTTTTTCTAAAATAGGTAAAAATGTACAAAGACAATATCCTTAAACAAGCAATGTGTAAAATTGCTTAAAAAAAATAAATCTGTAAGAATTAATTCTAAAATTTGGATGCTTTTTTCACTTTTTTCCAATTCAAAATTTCCACTTAATTCCCCAACGAGATCAGACACCAAAATATGGTAACTTTCTATTTAGTCATAAAAAATCTACTCGAAAATTTTTCTAAATTTTAGACAAGAACTGCATTACCGACAAACTTCCAATAATTTAGAAAAATCAGTCAATATAGATCAATTCGCACACGGCCTAAAAAAGGAACTTAAAAATTTTTATTAATAATTTTAAATATTTTTTTCAATCAAAGTGCAACACTAAACAACTGCTTTTTGACAATGTGCTTTTGATTTTTTTGTGGTGAATAAATAAAGCTTTTCATTTGTCAAGTGTTCGCATGAATGAGGCTGTTCAGACTTGCCTCAAAAGAGGCGACTCACTTGCCTCATTTTGACATAAGTCAGCTGTAAAGTGTTCACACACAAATTATTGCCTCACTTTGAGGCTGCCTCATATTGACGTATTTTGTTTTTTTTTTCTATTGTTGTTTTCGTGCTGCTTCAGGGGCGCACAGAGATAGGGGTTTTGGGGGTTAAGCGCCCCCATCCCATGTGAACGAATAAAAATAGAATTAAATATATAAAGTAAAACTTAAATTCGATTAAATTGAATTAAAATTTATTAACTATTTTAATAACAATAAAAATAAATTTACAAATCATTAAAAGGTAAAACACAAAATGATTATGCCATGATTTATGTTACTTATTTCATCAATATCCAATTTGATTTAAAAAAATATTTTTTATTTAAATTTAATTTAAAATCGCAACAATTTTGCTTTTAACATCAACTCATCAATCACTAACTCAAATTAAATACATTTCGCTAACAGTTATTCAGTACACCATAGTATATTGGTGAATATTTGCATACTTTATCAAGTGTTCGATTAAGAAACAAAAACACAACTCACAAATTCAGATCAGCGTAAGAAGTGTGTTGTGAGAGAACAGAGAACGAACTAGCAGTTATTCTAATGCGCTGATTTTCTCTATACTACACGATCTGTTGTTTACATTGATTCGCTTGCAGTGTACTCCTACACAAAAAAAAAAAACATTAACTTAAAATAAAACATAATGTGTTCATAATTTGCCTTTTTTCATATGTTTTTTAAAAGTTTAAAACACATTTGCTCTTACTTATACGAAATTTGCAAACTATTTTTAAGCTATTTGAAAAACAAATTTCTTATTAAAGTTAAGAGTTAATAAGATTTCCACATTATTTAGTCATTCAATAAGAAATCTTATTAAAAAATGTTTGATAGTAGTTGTTCATTTTTAATAAGATTTTCTCTATGGAATTGAAAATATTTCTTTATGGAAAATTCTTATTATTTGGTAGCATTAATAATAAAACCTAATAAAATATCTCAATTTGTTGGTCTTATTGATTTTATGTGGTGGTTTTTGGCTCTGTGTAATCATATCGGTCTATTTCCGTCTATAGTTCTGTATGTGATGACGATTACAGCAGAGATTTTGGGGCCATCGTTATGAATTTCAATATATTTTAAGCTTATATTTAAAATATAAAAATCATATTGCAAATTAACGATCTCGTATGAAAATTACGCTAACCCCACATAGAAAGTAATATGAAATTGGTATAATCTCTTAAAATTTCATAAAAATTAAATGCCTTAATTAATTTCAATTTTATTATTTTATTATTTATTTATAAATTCTATGGCACAAAATAAAAGAATAATTGACTTTGTACTCTAAATATTATATATAAAATTTGAAGAAGTATATAAGTAAAAATATAAAACACCCCTCAAAATTTTTTTCTGGGTGCGCCCAACTAAAAAGGGAAAACAAAGAGGAAAAATGTCAACAGAACAGACTTCAGTCTGACGTGCGTCAAATTGAGTCGCATAATTTTTAGAATTTTAAAAAATTCTTGCCTCACGTAACATGTCACCTTCCCGCTTTCCCTTTACCTGTAGACGTCAAAATGAGGCAAGTGAGTCGGCCTCATTTGAGGCAAGTCTGAACAGCCTCAATAGGTTTATAGCATGTTCAAACCGAGCATTTAATTATGTTAAATCAATTTAATGAAGTTAAATCGAAAAACGAGTTCTCAAATCAAGTTCTAATGAAGTTATATGCGTACAATTGTTGTTGGAAATTTAACGTGTTAAATGATTTAACACGTTTCGAAACTCGTTAAATTACTGGTTTGTGTTCTTGCTAACGCCAGAAAAGCTTTTTTTGCTTTTTAAAGGCAGCCAAATCTGAAAAGAGTTTTTTAATTTGAAGTTTTTAATGTAAACAAATAAATTCTTTGACAAATTTTTGATTTTATTTGAGTTTTTTGTTATTTTTGTATTTTTTTATATATTTTAATAAACAGTATTTTCTTTCTTTCAAAATATAAACAAATAAACTGACATTTTTAAACTAGTTAAAGCAGTATGAACGATGATGTTAAAAAAAAAGCTTTTTTCGAATAACACGTTAAATGAAGTGGGTTTGAACATGCTATAACTGCCCTATTCTGCGTTTTCTTGATAAGTAATTTATCAATAAAATTTGTAAGGAATTTTATCAAGCGAAAGCTTTTTTAGTATTCTACAGCAAACTTGATAAATAAAAAGTTTTCGTAATTTACCAGAGGAGGTGAATTCCTGTTAACAGCTAATTGTTCTCATTAATAGCATGACATAGAGAGCAGAGCGTGAGAAGCAGCTTGAGGTGCATGAAAAGCAAAGAGAGGAGTGTGAAAAGCAGCAACACTCGATATACGAACAACAACAAAAGCAATAATTAAACGATTTCTGCTTTCATTTTCCTTATGTTTCACAAAAGTGTATCAGTTTGTAGAAAATAATTATTATTATTAAGATTATTGCGTTAATATTAACATTGATATTGCCTGCTACGAGCAACCACAACTCTCTTGATAAATTTATCAATAGCAAATGAGATTTTGAGAGACAAATTTCTCAATTAAAGAACTTTTTTTTTCTATCACAGAATACCAAATCTTGATAAATAGTCAATACTTGATAAATATTCAATAAGGTGAATTTATCAAGTACACAGAATCGGGCTGTAAGTGTACGTTTAAAATATTAAAGCTTTTGTGGAACATATCAGGTCAACAAATTAATTTTTTTGAAATTTTGAAGGTTTTGCCATTTCGATGAAATCACTTTGTATGGGAAGTAAACGCTGTTTCCATTCGATTTTCAAGCATTTTATTTGAAATCAACTGCGAGATGTCAAGATTTTTTGTGGAATTTGGAAGTGATTATACTATTAAGATGACGTCACTTTGTATGGGAGATAGGAGTAGTTTTCATGCGATTTGCCTTTTTTCAGATTTCATTTCAGTTTTTTTAAAAATAAGCTTAAGAATTAGATTTCATTACAATACCTTCAAAGTTAATGCCATGTCTACACGGAGAGTTTAGTTTGAGTTTCCAGTACAAAGTTGAGTTTTGCCACTGAACGCAAGATAAACTTTTGAGTTCTCCAGTACAATTTTGCAGAATGAAACTTAACTAAACTCAACTTTGTTTCTGTGTTTATCAAAACTCAAATTGAGAAATGCCTAAAAGTATGCTAATGTACTTATAAAAAGGCACGTTCAGATGCAACTTTTTATTTTTATTTTTTGTTTTTTTGTGTGAGAAATGTCAAAAACAGCTGTTCTAAAATTTGGCAATTTAATTTGCAAAAACTTAACAAAAAAGCGAAGACTTGGGAAAGTGTAGAAGATGAGATCTTCATATCAGTATGGGCCGATCAAAATTCCGATTTGAGCAGCGCAAGGAAAAACTTGCATGTGTACACAGAGATAGCTGCAGCCTTGTCCTCAAGTTGATTTGATGTCACGGTGGTGGATGTGCCGAAAAAATATGAGAACACAAGAGTAAACAAAGAAATGTCACGCTAAACACAAACCTACCGACGCAGCTCTGTGTGAACAGCTATGGTTGAACTCAAACTAAACTCTCTGTGTAGGCATGGCATAAGAGCATGAACAGAATCAAAAATCGTTGCGACCAACGACCCTCTCTGGTCGTCGAACGCAGAGAATGTGTCCAGAATGATGCGATTGCGATTAACGATTCAAAGTTGCTTTTATTTAGTATTTTTTTATTTATTTTTTCTATTTCATTTCAATGTATTGGTCTCTTCAATTGTCTGAATACAACACACACAGACAAGAAATGTCAGAAGATAACAAAAAACTAAGCGAATTTCATGAAACACAGCCAATTCTTAGCAAAAATATGGCAACACTAATCGCACTCAGAGAGAGAATCGTCGGTCGCAAGAGAAAAAATAGAAAAGATTCTAATTGTGCGATTTATCGTTGCGGAAAAAGAGCTGCGTTTTTTTCTACATTTTGCATGTATTTTCCAACAACAAAGAGCGGCGGCCGCAACGATTTTTGATTCTGTTCAGGCTCTAAGGCTGTTATCGTGACAACGATCAGACGGTCATACAGAAGGACATCGTTAGATTGACACAGATGGTGTTGCTGATGAAGAATAAATACATTCTTATACATAATTATTTTCAATACCTAACACGCCTCATCATGGGATTTACAAATGGAGCAACCCCTTATGCAGTAAGCGTGAGCATATAAAAAAAAAGCCCAAAAACTTTCACAAAAATTTCGCTGTTCGCCAAATCTTCGTTTGTGGCTTAGTAGGTCTACTTTAAATGTTGTTCTTATGTGTCTGTTGTACCGCAATTAAAGACTTTATTTTATGGCATTTACATAGTGCAACTCGTTTCCGCAATCTTTGTACGTATTCCCGGAACCGATACAGTTTATTTCACTTGCAGCACTGGTTGTTGTTACATCTCCTCCTTGCTTGTTAGGTGTTTTTAATGGTTTTTTGTTACTTTTTTTTTGTTTTTTTTTTTTTTGTTTTTGTTTGTTTTTGTTTGTTTTTTCTTTATTATTTATTCAGGAAATCGTTTAATTTTGGCTTTTAGTGTAGACAAGCACGTTTTTTGAGAATCAAGTTTTTACAACTTAAATGCTTTGATTTGCAATTTTCTGCGAATTACAGAGAAAGTTAGGCAGCGGCAGGTGCTTGCAAGGTTAAATTTTAGTGTTCTGTTGAATAATTTATATTTACAATATTTGAATTTTCTCTCAAGCCAAAAGAAATAACCTAAACTCTTTTATAACTCAAAATTAACTCTAACTTCGCTTTCATTTAAAAAAAAAAAAAAAATTAAAAAAAAATAAATTAACAAATAAATAAATAGGAGCTCCAGTGAAAAGTTGTGTAAAATAATTCTCAATTTTCAACATGTATTTGCAGCTTAAGACAGTTTTGTGGTGTGATGTTTAAAAGTTTAATTTCTTTTTCTTTACATATACGAGCCCAAACCACTATTAATTCGTACAGCAAGCACTTTTATGCCAATGTAACATGTAAGGGTACATATTTTATTAAATAATATTGATAACACTATTAAATTTATACTTTTCTGAAAGTTTGTTTTATTGTCTTTAATTTCATAAACAAATATGTGCACATATCATGATAAAAAGTTTTGAAAACAGAAATTACCGGAAAGTCCATTTATTTTGATAACAAAAATTTGACCACTATTAATTCGTACAGTGTATAAATTCAGCTAAAGACAACTCTGAAAATTAAAATGTAAACAAATAATGAAAATTTACCGTTTTATTAGAGTAAAGAAATGCAATTGAACAATAACACGATTTTTTTCGTGTTGTTTCTTTTTATTTCTGATTAATTGTTCAACGATGGCACTTGGTAAGCCAGTTTGTGAAGAAATTCGATTATAAATTATTGACAAAGTCAAATCGGGAAAAAGCTATAGCGAAATATCGGTTGAATTAAAGCTTCCCAGATCAACAGTATCAAGTATTGTTCAAAAATACAAAAAAAAAATGAGAATTGTAGCAATAATGTTGCAAACAGAGGCCGGGTCTCTAAAATAACGATTCGCGACAAAAGAGCTTTAGAAGTTATACTTAAAAAAAATCGTCGAGGCACTATTAGATACATAGCTTCAGAGTGGTCAGAAAGAATTGGAAAAACCATTAAACGTGAATGGACGCGTCGGCAAATGAAAGATATAGCTTATGGTGTTTATAAAGTAAGTTTAACACTCTAAAACTGGTGATACCAAAAACATTTATTGAAACTTGAATTTTTAGGCCAAAGAAAAGTCCTTACTTACTGTACTTCAAATGAAAAAACGTTTATTATGGGCAAAAGAAAGACGTTCTTGGGTACAAAGGCAATGGGACACCATTATATTTAGCGACGAATCGAAGTTTGACGTATGCGTCGGTGATGCCAGAAAAAGGGTGATTCGGAAAAGCACAGAGGCATATCATAAAGACTGCTTAAAGCGTACTGTAAAGTTTCCAGCTAGCATTATGGTGTGGGGATGTATGTCCTCAAAGGGTGTCGGTCAGCTTCACTTTATTAAGGGAACAGTAAATGCAGAAAAATATATTAATATATTGGAAGAACATCTCATTCCGTCAGTACCAAAGCTAGCTGACTGTGGCGAATATGTATTTCAACAAGACGGTGCATCATCCCATACAGCCAAAAAAACAAAAAAATGGCTACAAGAAAATGGTATTAGTGTTCTGTACTGGCCATCATCTAGCCCGGACTTTAACCCAATCGAAAACGTGTGGGCACTCATGAAAAGGAAGTGATGAAATGACCCACAACGCACTCTTAGCGGATTAAAAGCCAACATTCAGGAAAGTTGGGACTCTATAACCCCTGAAGAGTGTAAAAAATTTATAGATACAATGCCAAAGCGATTAGAAGCTGTTTTAAAAAGCAAAGGGGGCGTTACACAGTATTAAATTAGAAAATGTTCCACTGTACGAATTAATAGTGGTCAAATTTATTTTATCAAAATAAATGGACTTTCCGTTAATTTCTGTTTTCAAAACTTTTTATCATGATATGTGCACAAATTTGTTTATGAAATTAAAGATAATAAAACAAACTTTCAGAAAAGTATAAATTTAATAGTGTTGTCAATATTATTTAATAAAATATGTACCCTTACATGTTACATTGGCATAAAAGTGCTTGCTGTACGAATTAATAGTGGTTAGGGCTCGTATTTATACCCCCACGTTTAAAAAACGTAAATGGGGGTATATTAATTTTGTCACTCCATTTGTAACGCCCATAAGGAGGCGTGGCAGGTATAGAAAAGTATATATATTATTGATCAGCATCACCACCCGAGTAAATTTAGCCATATCCGTCTGTCTGTCCGTCTGTCCGTCTGTCGTCACTATTACAGCCGTAATTTTCAAGCTATCATCACGAAATTCAATATTTAAGCTTTTATTTAAAAAATAAAGGTCAAGTTCAAAAATGAGCCAAATCGGATGAAAACCACGCCTAGCTCCCATACAAAGTGCCTTTATCAAAACGGTTAAATCTCTTAGAATTCCACAAAAATTCATATATGGACTTGAAATTTTGCATATTAACTTTTATATATAAAAGTTTAAAATTAAGTATAAAATTCAACCAAATCGAGTGAAAACCACACCCACCTCCCATACAAAGTGATTTTATAAAAAATGAAAGCGAATATTTTCTGTTAAAACTATATATAAGGAAAATGTTTTTACAAATAAACATTTTATTGACGGCGTAATTCCTTGAATATGCTTCTGTTCGGACGTGGGGGTATTTTAACTTCGGCCCAGTCGAAGATCATTTCTTACTAGTTTTATAGTTAAATACATCGAGAACACACTAGATTAAGAAAGCTTTAAAAAAAACTTGAAATGATTATATTCATTGATTTTTTCAAAAAGTTGACTTCAATAACACAATTTTCAAAAAATCCCCGATGAAAACGCAATTCTATAAAATGAAAAAAAAAATTATAATTAGTTATGCAAATTTAATTTTTATGATTAAAGTCCTTTTAAGGAAAAACTGAGTATTGGCAAAAATTGATCATAACTATTTGGACTAGCATTGATTAAAGCATTTTCCATAATGATTTGAAAAAAATTAAATAAACTTTTTTCTTCTAGTCACAAGTTCCATCGCATTTAAGCTAAAAGCAGGCTCACTGTGAGGATACTGCTGGAAGGGGGGGTTTGATAAAAAAATATATGATAACTTTTATCGAAGTGTATGGATTTGATAAAATTTAACAAATTTTTTTTTTAATTACAGAAAAGGCCATCGTCATTGGGTTTTTAACAAAAGTTAATTGTAAAATCTTCCCAATAGAAAATAAAGTCTCTGTTCTCTTATTTTTAATTGTCTTTTCAAAAATAATATCAAAAACTTCATGCTAGGTTGTATAAACTAAAATAAAAATATAACTTTTGTCTAATAACTGAAGTAAAATTATATTTTCTTTAACATACAAACATTTTTTCAGTTGAAGTTCTAACAGTAGAATATTTAGTAAAAAATAGTATATCTGTGCTATGATCACTGAATTTTATTCTCAATTCATTTTTAAGCTTGCTGAATAGGTATGGATGGGGGAGGGGGTTGCTATTGAATATGTATAGGATTTGTATGGATTTTTGTTTCTTTTTCGAAACCACGCACAGTGTGGTGATTCAATACAAACGATGAACAAAAATAGAAGGAGTGCTCTCATAGTAATGAAATTTTGTAAGCTTATTTAGTTTAAGGGTACCTTTAAGTAATAAAAGCGATTCTGAAGTAATTTTTTAAAGAATACTACAAAAAAATGGCCAGAGGTATTGATATAAAGTTTTTTGATATAAAGGTTTTTTATTGATTTCAACAATTATTACAGTACATAAAAAAAACTGTTTTGTGACGTCATTTGCGTGTAAGTGACGTTAACAATAACAATAACATCATCTGTAATCATCTGAAAAAAATGTAGTAAGAAATGATCTTTGACTGGGCCGAAGTTTATTCTTTTTTTTAGAATTCTTTAAAAAAACGCATTTAGAATCACTTACCTCACATAAAGGTATCCTTAAGCTATTAAAGAAAAATTTCAAAAATTACTGAAATTGGTCAATCCCTTGGGGTACCTGCCTTTGACTTATATTAATATTTTTACTTGATTTTGTATGGAAGGTATATACAAAAATTTACCGGTCTTATGGAAACTCAGTTAAAATGCTATAAAATTAAAGAAATAGATGTGTACAGAAAATTATTAAAATAGGTTAGGTCGTAGGGCTACCTCCCTTGGACTTATATTCATTTTTTACATTATTTTGTATAGGAGGTACATTAGAGTGGATCGAAAAAAAAAGGTTGAAAAAACCACCCCCTATTTCAAAGCTGACCTCGAATGGATGTTTTCTAAATGGTATTTTTTCTATAACTAGATCATAAAATGTCCGATCTAAAAAAATCGTTTAAATATGTCGTTTAAAAGTGCTTTACGAGTACTACATTTTCTCTTCAGAACATTTTTACATCCAAGCTCATATTTGACTAGTAAATCTCGCTAACCCGATTTACCCCCCGATAAAATTGTTTTTTTTTCTCATAAAATTAAAGTCCTAAGAATTTTTTACATTTCGTCAAAAAAATTATTCAATAACTTTAAAAACAAAGAAGTTATAATCTTTCAAATATTTGGTACAATGCTTTTTTCATTATGTATGAATTACTTTATTTTTATTCAAACAAAATTGAAAATTAACAAAATTGTTTTTAAAAATTAAGTACTGAAATTAAAATAAAATATTTTTCTTAAGATATTTATGTATAAAAAAGAGTTAATTATATAACTATATAACTAATAAATACGTTATTCAAACAAAATTGCCCACGAATCGTGACGAATAGTGCCCTAAAAAAATTATAAACTAAATAATTATAGAAAAAAATACCATTTCGGCTGTTTTTCCGATGGTCCAAAAAAAAAAAATTTTTTTATTTTGGAATCCATTCGACGTCAGCTTTGAAATAGGGGGTGGTTTTTTCAAACTTTTTTTTTTGTATGGAGGCCGACCCACTGTAAGGTGCAAACAAAAGTTGACTGATCTTAACGGAACATGGCCAAAATATTAAAAAAAAATATAGTTTTAGATCCGTACTAAAAATGCTTGAAATCGGTTTGACCCTAAGGGTAGGTCCCCTGGACCTATATTATGCAAGGCTAAGCCGATATTAACGAAACTCTGACAGAAAGCTAGACAAATATAAAAATAGATGTATCTTGAAAATGGCTTAAATCGGTTAGACCCTAAGGTAGCTTATTTGAACATATATTAATTTTTTACATGATTTTGTTTGTATATATAAACAAAATTATAGCCTAATTTCAGGCACACATTATTTAAGTTGCGTTGCAGAAATGAAACTTGTGTATAAATAAGTCAAATATTTTGGTCATAGATATTGAATAAATTATTAAATGTATTATAAATTTAATAATTTATTTTAAAAAAATAAATAAAAATAGAAATATTTTTTTTATGAACTTAATTCGGAATCATCAGTATTGAATTCTTCTTCAGAATCGAAGTAGTTCTTAACATCTCCATATATTATAAAAGTTGATTTTGTTTTAATATTTCTCTTGGATGTGAAAAGAGGTTCGCAATTAAATCATCATTAAATCCTTATTTGCGCTAGCACTCGGGCATTTTCGGGTACGATGAAATTGATACTTTCTTAATTCTTTATGTCTTGCTTTCATTGCCTCTTCAGACAATTAACCGATAGGTAGTGCAAATGCATAAATAACTCCAAATACGTGTGTTTCTTTGTTTATCTCTGTTTGATGAAACTTGCCACAAAAACAATAAATAATTTAACAACATAAACCGTTTTTGATACAATCCTGAAAGACACATTATTTTTAAAACTGCAGCTTTTATAAAATGATTGCCTACTTTCAGGATCATTTCAATTGAAACAAATAGTTATCAAAATTATAAAAATTAAGTAAAGTTATTTATGTATATATTTTTAGTTTTTTTCTTCATCTTTTTGACAAATTGACAAAAAATTACGAATAAAATTTGCGAGAAAGTTAATTTTGTAAGGTTTTGTTCTTTTTTAACCCTTCGAGCCACACTGGTGCTTTTCATCGCCCCATGCCTTAAAAAACCTATTTTTTTAAATCAACAACTTTTTAAGCATACTGCTTACGCCACCTGGGTGTTCACAACTTTACTCTCAAGCAATTTAGAAGGTCAGGGATACGTTAGTGTGTCGTTGGCATTCGTTTAAAATCGACTGGTGCTCTCATATATCCCACGTGTGGCTTAGTGTTTATTTTTAGATATAACTGAAATATTTCATTTTATTGAATTTAATAATTTTTTTTAATGTTTTAAGGTATGTATGAATATAAATTAATATAAAAACATGTATTTTTATGTAAAAATTTATAAGTTTAGTGTCTGAACTATTGAATTTGAATTTGACTGAATTTGAATATTTTACTACTTTTTTCTCTAAATATATTAATAAATTACTTAAAAAAAATATTTTCAGGTCTTAAAATCAACACTGAACGAGTTTATTTGAATGTTATTGATAAAAATTTTTTTTTCGTTTTTTGAAAAAGTGGGTGCAGTTTTTTGGCAGAACAAATATGTTTTTTGTATCTAACTCTATGACTAATATTTTGTATTTGTAGCAACGTATTTGATACCTTTAAACATTTTAGGTCTTCAATTAAAAACTGTAAAAGTTATGAATTTTTTAGTAAAAGAGCTACTTTTTCACGTTTTTTTAACTTGGCCGCGATCCTAAAGTCAGCCATTTTTAAAATATATGAAAATAACTATACATAATGTTGAACAAGACCAAAAATAGAAATCATCTAAAGTTTTAAGCTTATATATCCAAAATTCGGTATTTTACAACGATTTTTTGACGTGTGGCGATGACATACCCCCATGTGGCTCTATGTTACTGGAGTGAGGGTGTGGCTCGAAGGGTTAAAAACTCCAAAGTGCAATTTTTCTTACAATTGTTCACAAAAAAATTGTATAAATGTAATCACTTTTGTTTTTATGAAAAGAGGCAAATAGAATTTGGTAACAAAAAGTTGATACAAAAACAAAAAAAAAAAAAAACAATGACACCAAACATTTTTTTTTTTTTTTTTGCCTTTTAAACTTTAGTAATTTTCTGTGCATTATTTCCATGCAAATTTACCCAAAATTCACAAAAACCAACCATATTATATGTGTCGTAATTTTATTGTTTTTGAAAAAGAGAGCAAATTAAACTTGGAAAACTAAAAACAGATATATTTCTAAACAAATTATTTAAAATTTATGGAAATTGATAAGACCGACTTTTTTTACCTGCAAAAATTTGGTCATTTTTAAGTTTTAAGGCTTCTATTGAAAGTTAAAGTAATTTATTTTGCAAAATAATATCTTGGCAATAAAACAAATTTTCGTGATCTACATATATATTTAATGATGTTTAAGAGAATACTCTTAAAATAATTCTGCATACTTTTTTTTTAATGACTGTTTCAAAATTTTAAAAATTTGTGCTTTTCTTTCCAAATGTAATAAAATCTCATTTTCTGAAATTGAACCAGTAAAGTTTAAAAATCGCGCATATTTTTATTAAAAAAGATATCTTCAAAATTATTTTTGATTTTTGACCGCTGAGTCACTAGCTTTTGTTTTGCATACCAACTTTCGGAAAATACGAAATTTTTTGATTTTGTATTTTTGTCCCCATTTAATGCAGTGTGCTACGGAGTTTCTCGCAAAACAAACTTCTTCTAAAAAAGTTGGTATCTTAAGTCTTTTGTTTACGTGAATGGAATATATACACAAGTATGTTAAATAAAATTGAAAGGAAGTATATCATTCCTTTTTCTTACTTCACAAATTTTACCAAAAAAAAAAAAAAAAAACACATTATGACAAAAAAAAAAACAAACACTCTTTGACATGCAAGGCCGTTTAATCCTCAGAAACTTGTTTGTACGCTGCGCTATTCAACTAACGCGACAACTTTTGCTTCACAACACCCATTAGTCAATAATTATAATTATGAATATTAATAAACTACACAATTAACGCACTAAAGAGTAACTAAAACAAAAAATTCATAAGCGTGTGAGTCTTAGTAACCTAAATAGCTGAGCTGAGTTGCCAAATCACAAAACTGCAATTAACTAGAATGTGGCAGCAATTGCAATCGAGTGCAGATAGCAAAGACGTTTATACATAAAGTTTTGCATCAAAGAAATAATACGACTTTTTTACTGCTCCAATTGAGATCAATTGCAAATTTGCAATGTTTATTAATTAAAAACATAATATTTTATCAAACATTAAATTCATTACAAATAATTGTTTTTTTATTATTATTATTATGAATATTAGGTATGCAAAATTATTTAATTAAAATAGTGTGTAGATTTATTCTACAAATAAATAAGATTGACTCATTGTTGCTTATAATAAAAAGCGAAAAAGGCGCTTAACTGTTGAGGCGATGTTGAGTGTGCTTGGATGTGTCTAATAAGTTGCAGTTTGAAATTTTGAAATGAGGAATTCAGAGAAGCCTTAAGCCAAATAGTGAAAGGAAATTTAAGACGCTGTGTGAAGTGACTGTAGAGCAGCAGCAGCATCACCATAATCGTCATCATCATCATCATCATCAGCAGCAGCAGCAACATTATATAATAAGATGTATTATAAGAAGAACATACATGCATGAATATATATATATATATGTGTGTGTGCGTGTATGTGTGTATATGTGCATGCATGTTTGTCTGCCTTGTGGTTAATTGCAGCACGAGTTGGTAATTTTTTGTTTTTTATAATTTTTTGACAGTAATGATATTTTAATGAAATGAAAGTAAATTGATGGGAAGGCTTTTTGTCAAATATGTACGAAAACATACTTGACATATTTAAAAGTTAAGTTAATAATAGGTTTTGAGTAAATATTAATTAAATGAAAAACTCATAACTCACACAAGATCTTATTTAGTTAATAAAAAGCCAATTTTTATATACATCTTAGCCTTGAATGTAACGTAATCGAATTTTTTCATTGTAATTACTAATTACTAGTTATAACTATATAGCCACTGCTTGAAAAATTAAAAAATAAAATAAAAAAATATATCTCAAAAGATCTTATTACTTTTAAAAACTATAAAAATCATCTTAAAAATTTTGATATATAATTAAAAATGCATAAAACTTGCAACAGCTGGTAGCTTGACTCAGTAAAATCAAAAGACTTAAGACGCAAACTTGAAAGAGCTACATTGCGACAAGGCAATAAAAACTTAATTTCCATGGAATTAATTTTAAATGCAATTATTTCTTAGCTTTTATTTTACAAAAAGTAACTCCAAATTAACCAAGGTCATTGTCACAAAAAAAAATCATTGGATAATTGTTTTTTATTTTTTTGTGAAAAATTCCTTAAAATTATTTGCATCAAATTAATAATCATTGCGTGTAGCTGTCAGCTATGGCGATAACATTTATGTTAGACTGTTTATTTTGACAAATTAACGCAAATCTCAAACATCTGATATCGCAGTTTTGATAGAATTAGAGCATGTCAATTAGATCCAGATTTCAAATAGATAGGTTATTAGTTTTCCTAAAATAATTTGTATGCTGCAGAAAAAACTCAATGCTGGTAACTATGAGTATGACTTTATCAATATTCTTTACTTGGAAATGATTCAATAATGCTGCAAGAAAATCAATCATTTCCATTTAAAGAATATTGATAAAGTCATACTCATAGTTAACAGCTAGTTTACACATTGAGTAAAAACTGAACTTTACTTTGGATAAATACATAGAGCAACATATGTATAACAATAATACGAAAGCTGCTTGCAATTGTTTCAGACTCTGAAAACTATTTAGAATTGGAATTAGAATAAATTCAACTTTGCAATCGATTAAGATATTGAACAAAAGTTTTACTAAAATTAAATCAAAGTAACTAATTTTCAAATTCATTAATTTTTAATTCAACTCAATGGAGCTCTCAAATTAATAATAAAGGGTGATCCAAGTAGAGATACTTTTTTCAATAACCTTTTTTTGACAGATCACGTATGAGTCATGTCATGCTGTCATTTTATTTTTGTTTAGTATTGTTTGGCATTTTATCATGGAAAGACTTACGCCTGAACAACGTTTACAAATCGTTCAACTTTATTACGCAAATTAACGTTCTGTAAAGAATGTGTTTCGTGCACTTCGCTAAACTTATGGTCAACATAATCGACCTACTAAGCGTACTATTCGCAACACCATCACCCATCTTGAGACCTAGCATTCATTATTGGATAATATTCGGCCGAATAGACCACGTCCAGCACGCAGTGAAGAAAATATAGCGGCCGTAGCTGAGAGTGTACACGAAGACCGTGGAGAGTCGATTCGGCGCCGTTCGATGCAACTCGGACTGACGTATGGAACGACTTGGCGCATTTTACGTCGAGATCTTAAATTGAAAGCGAACAAAATACAGCTTGTGCAACAACTGAAGCCGCTCGACCTTCCCAAGCGACATCGCTTCGCTCTATGGGCTCTTGAAAAGTTCCAAGAAGATCCGACGTTTTTGAGGCAAATTTTGTTCAGCGATGAGGCCCATTTCTGGCTCAATGAGTATGTAAACAAGCAAAATTGCCGCATTAGGGACGAAGAGCAACCTGAAGAGATTCAAGAGCTGCCACTTCATCCAGAAAAAGCAACGGTTCGGTGTGGTTTGTGGGCCGGTGGAATCAACGGTCTATATTTCTTAAAAAAATGATGCCGGTGAGAACGTAAGCGTCAATGGCGACCGTTATCGTGCCATGATAAACAACTATTTGATGCCTCAAATTAAAGCTCGTGATCTCGGCGACATTTAGTTTCAACAAGACGCGCCGTCTTCCCACACATCGCATCAATCAATGGATTTATTGAGAGAACACTTCGGTGAGCAGATAATTTCACGTTTTGGGCCGGTCGATTGGCCACCAAAATCGTGTGATATAACACCGTTAGACTTTTTCCTGTGACAATATGTAAAGTCTAAAGTTTATGCGGACAATCCCGCTTCGATTCAGGCCTTGGAGCAAAACATCACGCGTGTCATTCGCCAGTTACCAGTCCAAATGCTCGAACGAATTATCGAAAATTGGACTCAACGGATGGACCATCTGAGACGTAGCCGCGGCCAACATTTGATAGACATTATCTTCAAAAAATAAATGAAAAAGAATGTTCTTTCAAATGATAATAAACATTCCCCATTAAAATTGAATTTTCTGTGTCTTTTTCTTTAAAAAAGTAGGGAACCTCGAAATGGATCACCCTTTATTTAGTATCATGTTGAAAGTTTAACCGACCTTTTGAGTTAGCAAGAGTTCTGTCTTCAGTTCATCCACATATCAAACAAAAAATTTTTAACTTTTGATGTTGATTTTTTTTTTTATTTTCAATGTTTCGAATTGACAAATTGCGTTGTAATCATCAGGAAATCTAAAGAAACAAAAACACAATAAAACATTTAAGGTACCATCAATTTTTTACATAAATTTAAAAAATATAAAAAGGCAAATGAACAATTCTTACACAGAGTATTTAAAACTAAATCCAAAAAACTCTACATTGCAAATTGCCTCCCTTGTGATTAATTATTTGGAGTAATTGTTCTCTCGTTGTAAAAGTTCCACTTTGTCGAAGTTGGGATTGTGATCTTCTCTTAAACATTGCAAAGTAAGTGCTGTTTTTTGCTTATTATTGTGACCTGCTTCAAAAGACGATTTGTGGGATGGAATCCGCGTCCTTAACTTTGATTTCATCGATCCAAAGTATACCTTGTTGCATACTTTGGTGCCGTCAGAATCACATTTTGTAGATAAGTTTGGATTGGTCAAGTTTACTAAAAAGATTTCTTTAAATATTGCACGATTTAAAAGCTAATCTAATTTTGTTCTTGTCAAAAATGTCAGATGCGTTTAATCTTTCAACGAACTCAGGTACGTACACATATCACAGATTTGAAGATTTTTTTCAATTTCCGGTGCTTTAGGAGAAGAGCTATGATTAATATTGCACTGCTTAATGAATTTATTTATGAAACGTATTGGAAAGTCGTTTTTTTTTTGACGTGACGAAGCTACGTTTTACCGCGCAGGTTTCCAAAAAAATTGAAAAATGAATTTTTCAATATTCATCAGCGTTGCATTGAATTGTTACTCTCTGAGTATAAGAACTATGACTAAAAAAATGAAACGACCGTAAAGGTTAATTTTTTGACTTCATTATAAAACAAAAAAAAATTCAACACCAACACCAATACCAACACAAACACAACATCAACATCAACATCAACATCAACATCAACATCAACATCAACATCAACATAAACATCAACATCAACATCAACATCAACATCAACATCAACATCAACATCAACATCAACATCAACATCAACATCAACATCAACATCAACATCAACATCAACATCAACATCAACATCAACATCAACATCAACATCAACATCAACATCAACATCAACATCAACATCAACATCAACATCAACATCAACATCAACATCAACATCAACATCAACATCAACATCAACATCAACATCAACATCAACATCAACATCAACATCAACATCAACATCAACATCAACATCAACATCCACATCAACATCAACATCAACATCAATATCAACATCAACATCAACATCAACATCAACATCAACATCAACATCAACATCAACATCAACAACAACATCAACATCAACATCAACATCAACATCAACATCAACATCAACATCAACATCAACATCAACATCAACATCAACATCAACAACAACATCAACATCAACATCAACATCAACATCAACATCAACATCAACATCAACATCAACATCAACATCAAAATCAACATCAACATCAACATCAACATCAACATCAACATCAACATCAACATCAACATCAACAACAACAACAACAACAACATCAACATCAACATCAACATCAACATCAACATCAACATCAACATCAACATCAACATCAACATCAACATCAACATCTACATCAACATCAACATCAACATCAACATCAACATCAACATCAACATCAACATCAACATCAACATCAACACCCACATCAACATCAACATCAACATCAACATCAACATCAACATCAACATCAACATCAACATCAACATCAACATCAACATCAACATCAACATCAACATCAACATCAACATCAACATCAACATCAACATCAACATCAACATCAACATCAACATCCACATCAACATCAACATCAACATCAACATCAACATCAACATCAACATCAACATCAACATCAACATCAACATCAATATCAACATCAACATCAACATCAACATCAACATCAACATCAACATCAACATCAACATCAACATCAACATCAACATCAACATCAACATCAACATCAACATCAACATCAACATCAACATCAACATCAACATCAACATCAACATCAACATCAACATCAACATCAACATCAACATCAACATCAACATCAACATCAACATCAACATCAACATCAACATCAACATCAACATCAACATCAACATCAACATCATCATCAACATCAACATCAACAACAACAAGAAACACCGTTACGTCAAAACCTACGGGTGTGTCCAAAACTCAGCCAACTCTGTTTTTTTTTAGAATTAGTTTTACTTTCTTAACGTTTTCGGTATGATCTTTATCGCTGATTTTTAAGACTCTGTGTATAAAGTTTTTTGCAGTGCTTCGAATAAAAATTAATCAATCGTCCAGAAGCCATAGCTTTTTGGTGCCAGTTTATTTTTAATACTCTATTTTTCCATGTTACCAGCGCATATAAATATCGTAACTCTTCGTCTTTTTCTTATTCTACTGTAAATTTTATATTTTTGTGGTAATCATTGAGATATTTTAAAATGCCTCTATTTAAAAATGTCATCTATGGCATGCTTTTTTCTATATGGCAAAGAGGTCGTCGACGAATTAACATAGAAAGCGCGAAAATCTCTCAATCTCAAAAACAAATCATTTATGAACAAAAATGGTTCATTTACGAGAAATTTTTACCTATTAAAATGATAAAAAAATCTTTCTTTTTCAACTCAAAACAAAGTTTTTTTTTAATTTCGCAAAAGAAGTACGGGAAACGTATTCAAAAAGTTAATCTTCTATAGCAAGCACTTTTAAGCGAAAAGATAAAAAAATCAAAAATTAAAAAAAAAATTCTACCCAAAAACGTTTGCAAAGCGCTCACCTTACGTAAAACCTTCGCTTATGATTCAGTGAGTTGTCATGAATATGCCTCATGACGACACTGTTTTTATCACGTGAATTAAAACCTCAGCTTAACGTCGTTCCATAAAATTTACCCAAGCACCAATACTGACGGAGTTACAACTTAATGCAACATTTTTCGATTGCTGTTGCCTTTTAACTTTTACTTGTATTTCTTTTTTTCATTTTTTAAATAAGGTCAAAAACCATTTTTTGAGGTCATGAGATAAAATTTTGCGTATTGTTTCTAATTAGGGAGTAATAATTTTATGCAACAAAATTGCATTTTTGTTGTATTATGATCTGAAAATGTCATTATTTATTTTTTTCGTAAGGCCAAATATAAATTTTTCATATCAGTTACATTTCCATGCCGAATATAGTCACCGAGTCATAATTCCATGCATCATTGTTGCATTATTGGTGAATTTTCAATTTTGTATCGTCATGACTTTTTGTCTATTTTTTCATGAGGGCTTCATCAGTTTTTACCGCAGCACATATACATAGGCGCGTTATAATACCATGTAACAAATTTTAAGTTTCGTTGCTTGGGCAGCTCCCTCCGTGTCCCGATGGCGTCTTTCTTCTTTTTTTTATATATGTTATAAGGTCAAAGAATTAATCTTCACTGCCTTGCGAGTATTTTTTTCATAGCACCCTATACTCATTGATTAACAATTCCTTGCAAAGCCGATGCATTTTGGAAAATTGTTTATTTTTCAACTAATTTGGATAAGAGCGCGGTAGCACTTGACATTGTCCCGTCAAAAGAGGTTCTGATGAGATAAAATATTTCAGAAAAATATTCTGCATAAAATTTACTAAGGGACTATGTGCACAGTAACTATATCAAAGCCATATATTTAGAATATTTCTTGTACTTTAATTTAGCAACTTGCTAAATGTAGTGTTATCTTAAAGCCCACATTATATAAAATTCAAAAGTAAGCTCTCAGAACGTTGTAACATTTATGCCTATTCAATCAAAATCCATTAATAAAAGTCTTGAATAATTTTATATGTTGGACTGTGAAATTGAAATTCAGTTTAGTTCCACCCAAGTGTACTTTAGAATTTTAAATATAAAAATATTCGATAATCTTAGTTTAATATTTCGTATGCTTCAATTAACTTAAAATTGCTAAATATTTTCAATCAAAAGCTTTGGCTAAAAGCAATTAATCTAGTCTTAATATGCAAACTTGGTGGCTACTGTTAAAATAAAGCCGAAGCTGTTGGCGCACACGCACAGCAAGGTGCTGTATTAGACACGGTTAGAACAACAAAAACAACAACAAAAATTAAGACATAATGTGATTGAAATAAATCAAAATAGCTTGCTAGCCAGCAGATTGCATTGAAACAAATATGCTCAGTTATGGAATGTAGTTCAACGTTTGTTGTTGATTAATATTTTTGTAAATTAAATAAAAAAAAAAACAAAACAAAAATGCACTGTTTTAAATATGTTTTCATATGCTCATGCGGCATATGACCGAAGCGCTATTAAGGCATGATTACCGAATCGCCTTGACTTTCTTAGCCGTTTACTTAAATGAATAAGTTGAGAACATTGGTTTTGGTTATTTTAATAAAATCTATTGATTGGATTTAAAAATAAAAAAAAACGAAAATACAAATTAATTGAATTTGTGGTTATTTAATTTAACTACTTTAGATAAACTGCAACGGATAAATATTGTATAGACTTTGGTCTTAAATTAGCAGTTCATTAAATCTTCATTATTTATGTGCATGGCTACAAACTTAACATCTAAAACAAATTCTTTTTGTTTGGTTTGATTGGGTTTTTCAATAACAAATATTGTTTGTTTTTTACCTTTTTTTTTGTTTATTAAAGCAAGTTTTATCGAAAAACCAAGCAAGAACGTGCTTTAGTGACTCTTGATATTTGAAGTTCGTTGCTTAAGTCTTTTGTTTTTTCTTTGTTTCTGAACGATATCAACATTATAGATCTTATGTCATGATATGCTTGTAGTATTTTATAAAAAACTCACAAAAAAAGTTCATGTTCACATACACATGGATGTATTTTGTATATCTTGACATAGGCCTTGGTGACACTTGACACGCGTATCGCTTATGCCAAGTTCTTAGATTACTACCGCGCAGTGTCATGCTTATCAAGAACAGAAAAAGAACAAAGAACAGAAAAATTGCAATTAATGCCGAATATGGCTACTAACGCATTCCTACACATGCTACCACGACGCGTGTCAATTAAGATACATTCTGTGGAAATAGATCTTGGTCACTTCAACAGTGCAAAACATGGGGTGCAGTTTTAATAAAATAAGTGCTGATAAGCTCTGAATTAATTTAAAGGAGTTTAAAATTTAATTAAAATTTCAACTTATTTAACACTCATTGTTGGTAAGCTTAAGTCGTAACAATCTTAAGCATAAATTTAAGCACAACTATTTCCTTCATAATAGCCAAGCCATTAATCAGTTCTTCGTACATTCTTTCATTCATTAATTTATGCTTCTGTTAGTGTTATTGAACTTCATGCCCAGCTATGTGCCCTCCTTTGGCATACAATTAAAAAGTATATAACTGCTTTTTCGATCTACAAAAATAACCTTAAAGTTTATACAACACTTAGCGTAGACATGTTAATGATTTTAGCAGCTAAATTTCAAGTTTAGTACAAATACAACTACCGTTAAGTGTAGGCAAATAGTGTATAGTTGCAGACAGCAAAGAAGGTGTGAACATTTGTTGCTTGTTACTTGTTGCCGATAGGCAACATGCTGCTGTAAACAATGTTGACCTAAAATGCATTTGTTTGATTTTTATTCGTTATTTATCTATTGCAGTAAAAATCTTTACATAATAAATAAGAGTTGAAGTTATGTTTTCAACATATTATGTTAAATTAACGAGTGAAAAAGAATTTATAAATAAATCACTTCAGGGTGTATCTAAACATTTTTCATAAACTTACATTAATGATTATGCGCTTCAACATTAATTCTTGCACTTTGAGCAGCTTTGGCGAAACAAACTCCCACAATCACCTTTCTAAAAAGTGAAAAGTGGAAGCATTGCAAAACCGGAAGCTACCAAAACATAAAACAAAAACACATTTCATCTTCTTTCATACTCGGCTCTATTTCCCAATGAAAACTAAAAATCAAAGCTTACTTCAAGGAAAAATTTATTAATTAATCTTGCTGTTCGTCGCGTTATTCGGATTATTAAACAAATGAGGCATCTGAGAAACATCAACAACACTCACTGACTAGCAAAAAAAATTAAAAGTGAGCTTTATAGGTTTAAGTCATGCACCGCTGGGACTATTTTTTTTTTTTAAAAGCCTCTTGTCGGGGCACAGCAGTAACTATAAAACAATCAACAAATTCACTGATGAAGTTTTTTTCGAGTTAAGTCACTTCCTCAGCGGAAGTTAATGTCTTTAGTGCACGCAATAATTTGAATATAATCCAAACAAAAGTATAAATATTTGAAGATGATATCTTCTTTGTTATCAAATAATTGGCTAAGTTTTTATTCTGAGCGGGTTTTTAAGGTTCACATTAGATCTAAAACGTTCAATTTTATTTTTCATCAAAGGATTCAAAAAGCAAGCAATAAAATTATTACTGATTTGACTGAACAAAAGTTGTGATGAACCATAAAAAAAAAACATTTTAAGAGTCAATGCTTAAGAATTCAAATTTATAAACATATTTCATTTAAATTATTGTTTTATTTTTTATTGATTTATTCAAATTATTCATTATTGATTCTTGATATATTTATCAATTTTCAAGACAGGTATCACCACAAAACCAACAAATTAAAAACCAAATATTTTTTTTAATTGCAGCAAATATCTTCTTTAAAAATTCTAGATCAACTATTTTCAATACCAATAAAAATTAGGGAAATTTTATTTACAAATTTTTCAATTTATTTTTTGTTTTATTTTCTTATTTATTTTCTTATTTAATTTTCTTATTTTTATTTTTTTTTTTTTTTTGTTTTGTCATTGAAGAAGTAGAAAAATCTCTGTTTTTTATCAACCATAAGTACGCAAAGTGATTGAAGCTTAGCAGTTTTTCTTTTGAATTTATCGGTATTATTTTTAAATTAAAATAAAACTTTGATATCAACTAAGCAGACAAAATTTTTAAAAATCTAAGATTTCTGAGCAATTTTGAAAGTAAAATGATGATGAAACCAAATTTAAAAACCATAAAATATATTAAATCATTACAATAGTCTTATAATAGTACACATCATGTGAGCCAAAACATTTTAATTTAAATTGAGACAGTGGCGTTCTTAGGCTTGGTGACACCTGGGGTGAAACATGAGGTGTCACCCCTACAAAACCCCCACATGCTATAGAGAATAGTAAGGAGTGTTATTAACAACGTTAGTGAACAAATGATTTTTTAACTCAGGTCCCTTGACGTCTAGGTTAGAAGTCCTTGCATGGATAGCAGATTCAAGTTTGTAGACATATATTGCGTTTAGTCCAGTAAGTTCTACTTGGGTTTCACAATTCTTCAATTTTAAAAGTATCCAAGTTATCAAGGCTGACGAGTTTTTTTGTTAAAAAGTTTCCTATCTATGCCTATCTTTGATAAATTATTGAGAAATTATTTGTGAGCAATAACAAATTTCAATATGTTAGTGGACAAATGTTTTCTTAGCCAAGGTTTTCTTAACTCCTAATATAGCATGCGTCTCACTTTTTTATGAGATCTAAAAGCTGCACTCTACAGAAATTATTTTATACATTTTAGTTCGTTTTAAAAACATGGCATATTAAAAATTTTTTTAACTTAAATTATTATTTTATGGTTTTTAGTCTTGTGTAAAATTTGACGATAGGTTTTGAAGGTTTTATGTTTTTATTAGTGCAAATTTGGTTTTTTTTTTTCTCAGATGTTCCAGGCTGGTCAATTTCAGATGTCAAATTTTTTTTTTGCATTTTTTTAAAACAAGTCAAATAACACCGAAAGTTGGTTCAAAAATTCTGAAAAAATTTGTTTTATATTCTATAAATGTTAATAAATATAGGTGCAAAATTTGAAAACGATATCTTTTTTCCTTCTATGAACATAAATAGTAATAAATCAAACTACGTTTTACAATTTTTTCCACCTTCTATGGTTAATTTTTTAAAATTTGAATTTGTTTCAGAAAAAAACAAAAAATTCGTCAAGATTGTCGAGGCTTACGCTGCGTCTACACAAGACAATTGTTATAAAAGTTTTTTTAATTCATATTAGTTGTCAATTTTTTTTCAATTCAAAGAAAATTGTCTATCGTGACGTAGGTGGGCTTAACAATTGCATGACAATAAAAGACATTCGGTTAGTTTATTAGACGTTTCTTTTGAAAGTGGAAAGAAATAATACAGAAAATTTCAAAAAGTTTGCTTGTGAAAGTGAAAAAACAACAGACTGTATACAGTGTTGTGCATATCAAAAGCAACCAAAAAAAGCTATTGTCAAAATAATTATAATTATAATATATTATAATAAATAAAAAACAAAGTACAAGTTATAATGTAACAAAGCAACATAAACTAAAGAAATTTAAATCGATTGAAAATACAGGTTATAGAGTTAATATTTGGTAAAATAACCTTTATTTTCAATAACCGCAACATATATGCGTGGCATTGAAGCTATAAGGTTGCCAATTATAGTTTGTGATATGCTTCGCCACTGCTGTGTCAGTGTCTCAACGAGTGCAGCTTTATAAGAAAAACGTTGACCACCGACTCGTCGCTTTAGAATTCCGAATAGATTTTCTATTGGGTTAAGATCAGGCAATTGAGCTGGTCAATCTAATACCTGAATCCCTTTTGCGCGAATTCACGTCTTAAAGATCATTGCGGTGTGCTTAGGGTCGGTGTCATCCAGAAATATCCACCTGGTTGACATTTCTCACTCAGCAAAGAGCAACATGACTGTCTCTAAAATCTCTTTATAAATAAATCGGTCCATTTTTTAGGTAATTTCATAAACTGGATCTTGTCCAAATCTAGAAAAAAAAACCCAGAACATAGCTGAGAAGCCTTCATGCTAAACTGTGACCTGACAGTTTTGAGGCTTAAGGCTCTCACCTTTTTGCCGATGTAATATGGCAATGCCATCGCTGGTAAAGATATTAAATCCGGACTCGTCACTAAAAAAGACTGTCACCAATTTAATGAGTTCTTGCTAAATTTAATTGGGAATATAAAAATTTTTAATTGATTCAAGCCAAAAGAGACTATGTAAAAGCAAACCTTCGTTCTAATTTTTTTACACAGTACTCGAGTCCACGTTTAAATTTATTTGATTAACAACAGACTGAGATGATAAAAAAGGATATTTTTAAAAAGCTAGGATTACATGTCGGACCAACCAAGTGAAGGGTTTTCACAGTTTTTTTAGTCTCAAACTTTTTTATAAGACGTAAAATATTAATTTATTTATTTTGTACTTTTTGAGAAAGAAATTACTGAAGCTCCTGATTTATACTCATCAATGTTTAAAGGGCTCTTTGCGAAATTTATCACGCGAAATGACGTTTTGATAATTTCAGATGTCTTCTTCACGCAAAGAATTATTTGCAAATGACTCTTTTCAGTTTAAATCAGTAATAACTAAGCAAAAAATTAAAAATATAACCGACATTTACCGTTAATCGGAGCAAAAATTATTTGACTTAAGTTAGTTGCTTTTTCTATGCACAGTCAAAAATCGCTCTTTCCGTATATTGCTCTCATTGCTGAAATACCGTTCTTTTTTACTTCATTTCCTTTGGTGCTATATTGAGCGTAATGCATGATTAAGTAAAAATAACTATTTAAATTTTTGGAAAAGAAGTAAGACGATAAAAAAATATGAAGAAGTTTTCTACGCCAATTTTGGTTGCTTTTGATATGCACAACCATGGTTGAATAAATAAGGTTGCCGCATGGGTGAGAGCGAGTTCCCATAAATGTCAAATCGAAGTTGACAGCTCATACAAAATCTGTAAACGAAAATTGATAACATGAAAAGCCGATGAAGTTGTTGTTGTTGCTTTGCATTGATTTTGACAATTATGTGTACTGAGAAGAGAGTACAATCAGCCACGAGACAACCTTATTTATTCAACCATGTGCACAACACTGTATATATTGATTTTTCACTTTCAAAAATATTTTTCACAAACAAACGCCAAGACTAAAAATTATTCAAAAGAAAACGTCAAAATTGTCAGCCTACGTCAAATCGTTGTTAGTTCAACTGTCTGCCTGATTGTTGAGACAATTGAGCTGCCGACTGAAAAAATGTGAATGTGTTAGTAAAAAATGTGTGAGTGTATTGGAATTGTTATCACAAATTGTCTCGTTACTTTACGCTCTGAGCTACAGAACTCACACCAAAATATTTTCTAAATGAGGTAACAAATTCACTTCAGTTGTGAATTTTTGAAATTTTAAAATGTCAATGAGTTTTTAATTTTTTTGTTTGATTTTTAATATGTATGTTTGTATGTATACATCAAATAAATTCGCATTTTATCCAAACAAATAAACGTACAGACATAAAAAAATAAGTTAATATTGTGTTGTCATCCAGTTCAAAAATACATTTTAAGTTTCAAGATCAAGATCTAGCTCATCGGAAAGTTGGTTAAAAATGGATTTGAAGATTTCTACAGGACAGACAAATGAAATTTTAAAAAAAAATATAACAAACTTCAATATTCTTCAAATTTCATTACAAAAGCAAAAACACAGTCTCTTCGGTTCATATAATATACGAGAAAGACAATATAATGTACATTCAAAATATTGTATCGACGAAACTCGAGGCTCTAGTGTATATTGCTTCGTTCATGGATTTGAAAATGGACAAGACCATATCTTTAAATCAGAACTTTTTCAAGAGTCAATCATTTTTGTGCAGGTATGTTGTGTTGCGTCAGTTTATTTTTAGACATCAGCCCAGATGAAAAGAAAGCAGAGGGAAGTATAGTAATTTTTGGAATTTAAAAGGCATTGAGCACCAATTGAGCACACAATTTTATTATTTCAACGATTTTATTTCTATCAAAATAAAAAAAAAAATAACCCGGACGGTGTCACCCGGGACGGGTGGAAAAAAAATTAAAATTAAGTATGTTTAAAGTAGGTTTTATAAATTACTTTAATTAGTTTTGGTCAAATTTTTTATAGTATAAAAAAGGGGGAAAAAAAAGGAATGTAATATGTTTGACCCTAGTTAAAATACCCCACCTACCTCGTGTATAATGTTCATTACACCGTCTCGCCTTATACGCAACAAAAAAAAAAAAAAATTGTCGCCGCACACCAGCTTATCTGAAGCACTATTGATAGAAAGTTTCGAAAAAAAGTTTTTTTTTTGTTCTACCGACACCTACGTGCATTGGCATATATCTTCATAACTTCATTATTTACCGTCCGGTCTTAAAAAATTATATGTTTATGTTTTTGTCTGAGAGAGGTGTTTTTGTTGACCTATTTTTTGTCTCTACGACTCATTGACCTCAGTTGACCCCTTACAGTACTGACCCAATATATCGATGTTTTTGTCTTAAAGAGACCTACTATTTTACTCTAGGGGTCATTTGGTCCAAGCTCGCCGTTGTAGTACTTTCCTACCAGGTCCCAGTCTCTGCGATCCTAATATGCCATATTAAAGTCATACAATTTAAGCCCGCAAAAAAACATTAAACTCTTTCCAAGAAAGTATATCGATTATTATTATTATCTTCCTATTATCTACTTGAATCACGTTGAAATTTCATCGCTTAAAACTCGATGATTTTAATATGTGAAAAGTTTCTGTGAAAATTTTTAAGTCAATTAGAAAAAACTTGACTTAAATAAAAATTTATATAAATTAGAATGATACATTAGGATGGTAGATTCGGATAAAAACTTTTCAGCGCATATTTTATAAAAACAATACGATATGACAAAAAAATTAAAAATTTACCCTACGTTTTGAAAAATTTAAAAAAAAATTTTCAAAAATATTTCTTCTACAAGATAGCGAAAAATTCTCCTAGTAAAAGTATGATTTTTTACGCGCTTTCTTTTTCTGAAATCAAAATGGTACCTTAAGATGGTAGAAACTGAGGTTCGGTTGGTCAGTACTATAAGAGGTCAACTGAGATTAATAAGTTTTAGAGACAAAAAATAGTTCTTCCCGAAAAAAAACATAAATATATCATTCTTTAAGATCGGACGGTAAATACCGAAGTTATAAAGAAATATGTCAGTGCGCGACCCCTACGTTCGGTCAAAAAAATAAAAAAACAAATTTTTCGAAACTTTCTTTCAGGTATGCTTTAGCTGGTGTGCGGCGAAATTTATATTGTCGAGACGGTCTAATGTACAAATATCTGAAGTTATAAAGGTTTCATAATTTTGATGACGTCAGCCTGTATGGGACATAGGCGTGGTTGTTATTCAATTTATTCAAATTTCATCCTAATTATATAGTTAATGTATTAAAGCTGATATGTAAAAAATCAAGTCAATGCAATCATTTTTGTGGAATTTTTGAAGATTTTGTTATTTTGATGTCGTCACTTTGTATGGGAGGTAGGAGTGATTTTCATCCGATTCAGCTAAATTTCAAACTAAAATTGCTTATTTGGAATCAAAGCTTATTTGCGAAATTTCAAGTGTTTAGATTTAATTTTTGTGTAATCTTTTGAGATTTTACCATTTTTATGACGTCACTTTGTATGGGAGGTGTGCGTTATTTTTGACCGATTTTGACAAATTTTGTATGCAGAGCGCGTATATGGAATCAAAGCTATTCTGTAGAGTTTCAAAATTTTAGATACATTTTTTTAGAAATTTTACCATTTTGATGACGTCACTTTGTATATGAGCTAGGTGTGATTTTCATCCGATAATTTCTCATTTTTAAACTCGATCTTTCATTTTTAAAAATAAGCTTATATATTTATATATTTAAAGCTTATATTTAATTTCGTTAGAATTGCTTCAAAATTAAGGCTATAATAATGACAACAGACCGTACGGCAAACATGGCTAAATTGACTGGAGAGGTAGTGCTGATCAAGAATATTTACTTTTCTATACCTGCAACGACTCCTTACGGAAGTTACAAATGGAGTGACAAGCTTAATATTCCCCTTACCGAGTAAGCGTGGGGTTGTAAAAATTAATATAAATTTTATGTTTTTTGGTAAATTAAGTTGGTGTGAATGTCCTTTTCAGTTTGGGTTAATACACTCAGAAAAAAATCCGCATTTGAAATCAACATTTTAGCATTTTGACATAAAAACTTTTGATTTTAACATACAAATTTTGAAATTAAAGTAAAAACTTTTGTTTCAAAAAATAAAAATTTTGAAATAACAAATAAAAATGTTTTGTCAAAAACTGTAAAATGTTGATTCAAAATATTAAAAATTGTTAAAATAAAACCTTTGAAAACAAGCTTTTAATGTCTTAAATGAAAAAAAAGGATACATTGAATTGAATGTAGCTCCGTTATGTTTCTCAAATTTTTAATTTTATCGATAAATTCTTCAATGCATATAAAAATTAAATGTAAATACGTCAATCAAAAGTTTAAAATTTTAAAATTATTAGCAAGCATTGGTTTTGTTGCATCTTTTTTTCTTCGATTTGTTCGTTCGTGTGTTTTCTAGAAAAAACAGTTAGAGCAAAAGTAAAGTGGAAAATAAAAAAAATAAATTATGGAGTCACTGCAAGATTTGCAACTGGAATGGGACTTGCAAGAAATCTAGGAATTATTGTGTTGTAAGTATGGCGCTTGCTTAAACCTGAACAATTTTGTTTTTATATTTGTAACATTTTATTTCAAAAAGCTAAACGATATTAAATCAACATTTTAAAATTTTAAACAAACATTTTGTAGTATTTGATTATACAATAACCCATTTTGTTCCAACATTTTTTTCAAAACTTTTACATATTGATTTAAAAGAGGAAATTTTTTAAAACAATAGCTTCAGCCATTTCAATACAAAAGAATAAACTTTTGAGCATGAAACAAAATGTAAAATTGGCAGATATACCGATGAAAAATTTTGATTTTACCAATGTTTTTTTTCTGAGTGTACTCATACCTTTTCTTTAAAGGCCCCTGTTTTTTGAGCCACCGTTGACTAAGGAATTTCTTCTTTTTTTTTTTTTTTGTTTTTGTTTGTTTGCATATCAAAAATTATGCTTTTAAAGCTCAAATTTTTCATTCAATATTTTCATCTGGATAAAATGTTTTATTGCAGAACTTTCAAAATCCAAGACTTTTTTCATGTTGAAATCGAAAAAGCTATTTTATAAAAATTTCGAATTTTTTTCTGACATTGATGGACCCTGATGATGAAGCGAAAGAATTGTAATCAGCGTCAGCTAGGTCTCGAGTTAGAATTATATTGAAAAATCCGCTCCTTTCTATTTCACATTCGCTCACTTAGATCCGTCATCTTAGTTTTTGGACTGGGCAACATTTTATTTAAGAACCTAATCAATGGACCAAAAGTCCGCTGAATAACAAGTTTGACAGAAAACTATAGTTTTATAATTTTTTTAACATTTTCAGGTCTCATAATTTTTACTGCCGTAGGGTATTTAGGCGTTTGTCAAATTCTGAAATTGGATTCGTAATCAATGCCCTCAAAGCGCCTGAATAGCAAACTAGAAATGTTAAGTATCTTTATTCAAGATTTTGGAGGGTTTTTATTAAAGGTTTTTTGTTTATTTGATATACAAATTAAATTGCATGCCAGTTTGAGGACAATCTTTCAATTCTACTTTGTGAATTTGAATAAAAACATACTTTTTGAAATAAATGAAGAAATTAATATACTCTTTTTATAGATTTTTTATGAATAGTTTGCACAAAATATAGCTTGGCTTCTATTGTTTTAGAAACAATTTTCTGATGATTTTGCTGAAGTGCTTTATTTAAAACATCATTATGTGTAATTTTCAACCTTTCTAAGACTGTTGTCAAAATTACTTTTTTTTACATGCTCTATATTCTTATAATTAACACAAATACGCATCCACTGTCAATTGTTTACTCGATGGTTATAAATGGTTAATAAATAGAAACACAGAAATTATTTCTCAGTCTTCTAAACTCCTACGTTGTCCAAGTTAAAGCAAAATAAGTATTATGAGCGCATTCAACCTGAATACAAATGATGCTTTTAACGCTAATCGAGAAGTTTTGGATTTCATAACACAAACAAACTTCAGCAAGCATAGCACGATGACAAAAAAAAAAAATAAAAAATAAAAAGCAAAATCTGTGTCACTTGAATGTCAACGCGTTATGCTTATTAGGCTAGCAACATATGTTAAAGAACCAAATCAAAGACTCAATAAAATCAACATTTAAAATATTCTAAAGAAAGTCAAATAATTTTGAATTTTTAGATAGAAAACAAAAAAAATTAAGTAAATTATATAACGGAAGCACAAGCATATAGAAGATAAGAAAATATTTGTATAATATTTGTATAATAAGACAAAAATGTGTCGCTATAACAAAAAATAATTGCTGCAATATTGTTTCTTGCTTAATAAGAACTAGGCACTGAAAAATGTGCTGCAATTAAAAACTGCCAGTTTCAAAAATTTAATTGGTCTAAAAATTTCGTACCAAACGCAAGAATAACTATGCGCTACATATATCATGTTCTAAAATACCAACTCACCTTATGATCATTTTTTCGATGTTACAATTGTTAGCAGTACTGCTGGTAATGACTTCTTTTTGCAGAGCGCTAATAAAGAAACAGCAAAAAACTCAGCTTAGGAACGTACAACTTTAAAGCGTCAATTATTTCTATTGCAATGGCAACAAAAAAATTAAAAATAAAACACAATAACTAAAGCTACAAATGCTGATAATGGCAATTTTTTTGACTATTGTTATTTTATTCTAAGTGATATACTTCGCTTTTTTAATACTACCGAGAATATTCGCTTCAGTTCGTTTCTTAAGTCTTTTGTTTTGTTCTCGGATCTTTAATAAACTGCGTGTATCTCACTTGTGTCGGTTGTTTATTTAGCTTAATTTAATCAATTATTTTATTATATTGCACTTTCTTTTGGTTTGTCACACTTTCTTTATTACTGGGTTTGTGGTCAACAGCAGAAGAAAACAATTTATTTTTTTTTTAAACTATAAGCGTGACCATCAAAACTCTTTTAAAAAAACCAAGCTATTTATTCTGCTTATCATGCAGTCAATCCCAGGAGCACGTAGTTCGAAAAGGCAAAAAGTAGCAACACTTCTTTATTAGCTCTTAGCACAAAAACCGTTAACCACGTCTTCAACCGTCACGGCGTATGTTCAACTATTAACTGTTGGCTGTGACCAAAACCTGTGCAAGAAAAAGCCGCGCAACTTACTTTGTGCTCAAGACTTAATTCAACAACGACGTCGACCACTATGACGATGAAGGCAGCGATAACAACAACCACGGTGTGCAGATATTAAAGACTGTCTTAGGTACCAAAAAGTATACGTTTTTCAACTGTCAATTGTTGCTTTTGCTTGTTGAGTTTTGTGGTTTTGTAGTTAATGAAGTAAAATGCAAACCGATTAATTCGAGTGAGAAATTGAGTGCGTTCCTGCGGTAAGAGAGTGTTGGAGAATACAAGCTATGGTCTATAAATTCAGCTTTTGATGATAAAAATATTAAATGATGATTAAAAACAAAAACAAAAACAAAAACAAAAACAAAAACAAAAACAAAAACAAAAACAAAAACAAAAACAAAAACAAAAACAAAAACAAAAACAAAAACAAAAACAAAAACAAAAACAAAAACAAAAACAAAAACAAAAACAAAAACAAAAACAAAAACAAAAACAAAAACAAAAACAAAAACAAAAACAAATTAAGGGCAAGAATAAAAAGCTTCACCTCAAAAAGGATTAGAAGTAAAATTAAGAAAATGAGGACAAAAATAAAAATTATAAAGACTTAAAATAAGAATTTTAATTAAGACAAGGACTAGGACAGGGATTAGGAGAATGATTAGGAAAAGGATAAAGATAAAGGTAGGGACACCAATTGGAAGTAGAATAAAGACAATGATAAGGACAAACAAGATAATGATAAGGAATAATTCTAGAATTGTGAAAATTATGAATACGGCTAAGTAAAAATATTAGGACAAGAATGAGGAAAATTGTTCGGGCAAGGTAGGGACAAGGATTAGGATCAGAATTAAGACAAGAATTAGGGCTAGGATAAGGATACGTTGTCTCATTTAAATGAATACGTGTAAATCATGTTTTTTAAAACCTGTTTAGGTGACCATCCCCGTGACTGAAGCATCCCACTCAATTTGGTGCACGAAATAATTAAACATAATGACTTTACAGCAGCGCAGGGCACCCCATAGCTCACTCCATAGCATGTACACAAAGCTCACAACAGAAGAGAATATAAATCAGTAGTTCGAAGACAGTGATGCTGTAAGGATCTATGTCGCTTTGCGCTCAAAATTTGATGTGCACTCTTAAAAAAAATGAACTTATTGTCTTGTAGATTCAAAATACCTATGTATTTTAGAGTGGAACGAATTTTTAACCTCATGGGCTTCATATATTTTTGAAAACTACGCATAAAAAAACAAATGTCTGCATTGACTGCATTTAACTGCACCCGAGGATTTATATATATCATTGCCAGACTTATTATTATTTTTTTTTTTTTTTCTGAAATCCAAAGTTTAGTTTGAAAATTAGAACTAATTTTTTGATGCAAACCTTTTCATTCACGCATAAATAACAACTTGTCAAGAGTTTCTTATGATACCATGTATTCACTCAGTGTGCGCGATTTGAGAGCGCACTAATACTAAGAAGACAAAATAAAATCTCACTGTGTTAGAATGCCCAGTCCTGCTCTACATTTATTTATTTGTGGAAATAATGGTGCCCATAAATATCCTTTATATTTTCTACACTCGAAATGCAACAATTCAACACTGAACAGAATATTGCGATAAAATATTCTCGAGCTGAACCAAGACTTTCGAAATAAATTTGCACAATTTGCAATCGTTGTTCTGATGTTAAGCTGCTCATTATAAAATGGGAGTGATAAATGATAATAGAGTTGCCAGATCTAACCATCGTATGACAGTTCGACAATCCGTATCGAAAATTAGAACCTCTAAAAAAACACTCTTTATAAAGTCGAATTTAACAAAACTCACAATCAAATTGATGGTTTTTGATACGAGGAAAATATATAGTTGTAAACTTGAAAAAAAAAATTAATTGAAACGTTTGAATGCCCTTCAAATTATCATGGTCATGGTCCTTGAAAACGTAGTTTCGAGTAAATTTAGTTTAAAATTTAAAACTTCAGTGTTAAACAAAGTAGAAGCGCTCTCAGAAAACCTCTTAACTTCGAATAAAAATTAATAAAAATATATTAAATCCAATAAATAAAAATAAAATGTTTTTAATGGTCTTGTTGAATAACGGTTGTTGGTGCTCTCTTCTTCTTGGCTTATTTATGTTTTTAACGCAAATTTTATTAAACTCAAACTTAAGTTAACAAACTCATAAAATGCTCAAAATTAAAATCGAATGTTCAACGCTTAAGATGCAGCAGTCAGCATTGAGCGACCAAAAGTTAATGACGTCATTTTAAATAACTCATTTTACACGAATATTACCGATGATGTTGAGAGTCTAGACTGAAACCACAATAAATTCAACCGGTTGATTTATTTTTGTTTTTGTTGCTACGAAGCTTGCTTTTGTTGGCGGCAAGCATTAGCAGCGTTGATGAAAGCAAGGATAACAACAAATAAATTTAAAATTGGAAAAAAAGCAATGAGAACAACAAACAATGCAACGATTATCTTCAATACATGTCATTTATTGCTCTCAACATATTTAAATAATAATGAGAGCTTATTTAGAAACATTTAAATTGTAATAAGCGCTTTCATAATAATTGAAGAATACAACAGAAAAATTATTATTAAAAGCTGCTGACTTCGTTGCAACGGCACATATTTTAACATTAGCTCGATGCATGAGTTGCAGCTCAGCACAATGGCCGGCTGCAACGTACTCATATGTTGCTGATGCAACTGTATTGATGCTGCAGTTCGAATACATTTTCGCAACTCTTAAAGAAGTTGGCATTGGACATCAGCTATTTTCTGTGTTTTTGTTTGATTTTGTTTGATTTTATTCATTTAAATGAAAGTAAAACTTGCTGCAGTTTTTGTTACTTTAACAGCAATTTATGGCATATGTTGGTTGTAGTTGCTACAACTTGAAGCTGTTCATCCTTTAAGATGAAGTGCTAATAAATGTTTATATGTGCACACTCACGTAAACACAAATATTTTTTTAATAAGCTTAAGACACGCAACAAGATGAATTTTATAGTAAAACTAATAAATTATTAAATTATCTATTAAATCAGTAACTTTTTCAATAAATCATTTAAAAAAAAAATAACCATACAAAATATTTAACGAACATCCAATAATACTTTTACAGATGTGCATGTGTGAATTTTTCAAAAACAAAACTAATTATTTTTTTTTTATTTTTTTTTATTAATTCATTAATTATTACTTAATTGAATAATTTTTAATTAATTTTAATTTAAATAATTAATTAATTTAATTTTATTAACTGTGTTAGAAAATGGAAAAGAAAAAAATAAAACATTTCAAGACTTTTCATTTTTTAATTTTGAGCGATTGGGTTACATAGCCAAACATTAAATATTAAAATTACGTTACAGGATTTTTCAACTATTTTTCAAAATTTCCTATAATTTAGAATTTGAATTTAAAATAGTCAACATTATACAGAGTGCAACATTACACATTAAAGAACTTGACCTCGACATCAACAATAAGTCTTAATATTTGATATAAAAACGATCACTTTAAATTAAATCAAAGATTTTTCTGGTATCAAAAAAAAAAATTTATTTTAGCACCAAAAGCAAAAAATTACTTTTCAACAAATAACTCCACATCGCTCAGATCGATTATTAAATACCAGCACAATTATCTGAACCCTAAACGGAATCATGGAAAAAAGAAGAATAAATCATAACTACAAGCTCTGTTAGTAGTAGTAAAAAGGCTTTCGAAGTATACAGAAAATTTTTTTCAAAAAAAAATTTCCAGAAACTTTCTCCAAATATTGGCAAAATAAATTAAACTTGAGCAGCTGAGTGGATTACAGTGAAAACCACGCAAGTCTACTGAAGAATTGGTGTAGCGGCCGACGAAACAGCTGTTTAGTCTGCTGTTTGATTACTCTATGAAGAGTTGTTGTTGCTGTTAGTAGTTTTCTCCATTAACACACTTCGTCTCGACCTCAACAATAAGTCTGAGGCAACATTACAATTGAATCAAAAAATAACTCTCTATCTTTATTGAAAGCAAGGAGTTCATTTCTGAAATTTAAACGAACTTCGTTTATTGTGCTTGAAATCGTTATTTGCAAACGTTTCAACAGGAACGTTTTTCCTTCGTTGTATTTCGTTGTATAAACACAATGCTTATACATAGTTCAGAGTTACTTTTTAGACAAATTGTAACTATATAATTGTATACGCCGACGCAGATAGCAAGAGAGGTACGATAAATGCAATCCATAAGAAGACAGACGGACACAGGGAGAAAGATAATTAATATAGTAAAAAAATAATAACCGAAATAGCTTGCGGTATATATATATATCAGATATATTGTTAAATTGATGACAACTGAATATTCATTTGCGGCAAATTACAACCCTCAAACTTAATATAGTTGGTGAATTTTTCAGCTACGGTAAACGTAAAATTGCTTTGCGTGTGTCTTCCTAGTTGAAAATCCTTAACTACTTTGAGGGAAACTTTAAGGAAATATTATCAGTCTCCTAAAACGTTTCATGTAATAATAAACATGTAAAGTAAAAAAAAAAACATAAATTTCTTACAACTTAAAATGAGCGTTTTGCATTAGAGTCCACAACATATTCAAAAGCACATCTTTCAAACACATCTTTTTCTTGAGTGGTTGCCATAAAAATGTCTCTTAAAAATGCATTACTTATAAAAACACTCGTTAAATTTATACATTTTCAACAGTTGTTTAAACTGCTGCGAGGCACGTGATAAATATTTTAAAATTGCTTCCACTCTGCCATCACAAATTTATTTTTAATTTTCTGTTTTTTATATTTTTGTATTTTTGTTGTATGCTAATAAAAATCATTCCGCTAAAACACTCATTACATAGTCAATTGTTGAAAATGTAATAATCTTAAATTTATATAAAGTTACTCAACTGATAATCAATAATTTCAATAAAACTCTGAGAACAGGAAATACTCAGGCGAAGTTATCAATAAAAATGGTTATGCCGGAAAGAAAAATAAGTACCTCAAAATTTAAAAAAAAAAAAAATGAGAGCTTAGCAAGTTTCATTACTATTATTGCTGCAAACTAAGCATGCAAACAAACTTGCGCTTGCGAAGCCAAACAAAAGACTTAAGCGAGCAACTTGGTTTGTTTTCTGAACTAATAAGAAAATGAAGCGGAACTGGACAACAATGGAGAACAACTTAATCAATACATCAATTACTAATTGCTTAGCGCGTTGTTATAAGCACATAAAAAAAGAACAATTAATACAACATTGACTCATTTAAGGCACCTAAAACTAGTTGGCGTGTTTTATCAGCTACTAGCTAACTTGAGTTATTCACGGGGTTCTCTTTGACATCAAATTTCAATGTTTCTGCCTTTAATTAATGTTTTGCTAATAAATGTTTTACAGTTAATATAGTTGTTTTAAATATTTTACTGCAAATAAACTGAATAAACTTATTTTAAGATCACATAAATATTTTAACTTTCTTAAAACAAATTTTGAAAACTCATTTCAAATTGCTTTTGTTGTATTTGCCATTAAAAGCTATTGTAATGTTAATATATAGCTGTTATGCCAAACAAATTCAATATTATTTATAAAGCTTTCAGCTTAAATTGTTCAAACTCATCAATGACCGTTATTATATTGACGTTATTACGAGTATATCAATTAAATAAAACCATTTTTTATTTTTTAGTTTTTATTTGTAAGCGTATGAAATAAATTTCAAAATTATTGCTTTTGCTTGGTAGCAATAGTTAAGCTCACTAATTTTGCCTTGCAGACAATTTTAAATGTATGAAGGTTGGTTGCATTCACCAAATCAGAATTTGTGCTTAGTTGGTCGAACTTTAATTTTATTGCCTTTATTTAGGTTTTTTTATGAATAAAATTTGATTGTTTTACCACAAGCTACTTAGCCACCACATGTGCCAACATACATACGTACATTTAGTCAAAAGCTGTTATGTGCATTTGTTGCGCTTTAAGTGTTTTATTTATTACGAGCTGTAAACTGATGGAATTAAGCGATAGCTGATAATGTTCGTAGTTCTTTTGTTAACGTTTTTGTTTTTTTTTTTTAGAGTAGGAAAATCACGTTTTGAGCCTTTGATCGCATTTATTGTTATTAATTTAAACATCAAAACAGCATGTTTTAAATATAATTTGAATGCCAAGGGCTTTAGCCGGCGCCTGTTGATTTCTAAGCATGTTTCTAACACGGATATTTTTTACAGTAAATCTATTTTTATTATCTTAATTTTTGAATCAATACGTGCTTGTGATTATCATGTTCAGTCAGAGCAAACATATAAAATTAATTTATCTATTCTATATCTATCTATTTATCTATTTATATAAAGAATTGTTAAGCTTTGTCCTTTACAAAGAGTTACTTCAATTTTTTTTTTTCTTATATCAAATTATTAAATTAACAATGTGTAAGTAAATAGCAATAAGAAATAATCTACTCTTAGGCCTAACTTCAAAGAACATGCTAATAAAAAACGTGATTCTTATGAACAAGAAGAACGAATTGGTGATATTAGATTTTGAAACTTTGTCAAAGCTTCTTACGAATATGATTCAATTGTTTTGTTCGAATTATAAACAGGTTGCATTACTTTAGAAATCGAAAATTTTTTACTGACTTAATTCATGTAGAAATATATCTAGAATGATATACGAGGGTTTCTACATATATTTCGGGATTAAGTAAAAAAATAAATACGAATTTTTTCATTGAAAATAGCTCTACTATTTTTTTTAAATATATTCTCCTTTATGATGAATACATTTGTACATGCATTCGAATCATTTGTCCTAGCATTTTTCCCATTCCGCTTGAGACATCTCCAAAATATCAACGCAGTTTTGCCTTGATGTGAGTTAACAAAAATAAGTCATTGGGTGCCAAATCAGGACTGTATGGACAATGACCCATAAATTGGATTTGGCTCGCATTTTCTTGATGAAGAATAATCCCTCAGTTAGTTCAGTTTTTTGGAAGAAACAGGCGACCATTAGTTTCGCAGTGCTACGATCTCAAGCAACTTTTGTTAGATTTAGTTCATCTTAAAAGACCCATACAGTCGACTGCTGTTTACTTTCAGGCTCATATGCATAGATCCTTGATTCATCACCAGTAACGATTCTATATTCTTAAGCATCGCAATTATATTTCTTAAGCGTTCCTTTGCACCAATCGTCATGAGATTTTTTGAGAGCTCTCCGCAAAATCGCCCAAAGAAAAATCGCAAAAAAATAAAATAAAAATCACCCAACTTTTTTCCATACGAATTTTCATATGAAAAATCATCCAAAAAAAATTGGGCGACATTGCATTTTTGGTGGAAAAAATTTCGTTTTTTGCTTTTGGGCAAAATCTCACTTTTAGGTTTTGGATGATTTTTCTCTTTTGAAGCGAAGCTTTTTATGCCTCGTTTTCCAATTTGCTGGAGTGAAATCTGAAAAAACGAAACTTTTTTCCGACACCGTTTTTCTTAGAATTGTTATTGTTTTTTGCTTGCGTCTATTGCAACAAGAAAATTTTTAATTAAAAATTATTTCTTGTCTGCGTCAGGAATTGAACTCATTCCCCTCGAGTGATAGTTCAACGCTTTAACCATCGAACCAAAACCTTTGGCTGGTAAACACTGCTGATTCAATATTAAGAATGAACTTAAGCTATGTTGCAGTAGATCAAATTAATCTATTTATAGGAATGTGTATTGGCTACATATCCTTCATCTCCTACAATAACTATTAGCCAATACACAATAACCACTATAGATTGTGCATTGGCTATACAAATAAGAGTACTAAAAACAAAAATGTTGCTTCTACTTACTACTAGATGTCGTTATAAATATATTGTTATATATCGATCACCCTCTTCAAAAGTGACACAACTCAAAATTTTGAAATTTTCAGGAGAGCCAAAAAACTATTTCCTTTTGCAAGTAACTTCATACAAAAGATGGATACAAAATGATTTTTTTAAAAATTGAAGAGCAATCAGATTAAAACTGATTAAATTTTGACAGTCGCTGTAGATGTGCATTACAAATTTATTTATATTAAAAAGTCAAAATTAAAAATTTTTGAGTTGTCACTTTTGAAGAGGGTATGCGATATATTTGTTACAAAGTTAATGGTTTTTGTATATTTATTCCCTACAACTGAACATGTGGCTTTAAAGGAGGGCCGGAGAGGGTTAATATGTATAATATACCCCCATTATTTTTGCAAAAGGAACAGTTTTCCCTTGAAGACCTATCTGCTCCGACCCCTCCTTACGGGTGCTCCCATACAAAAACGTGAAAGGGGTACATTAATTTTGTCACACCGTTTAAGGAGGCGTGGTATTCTATAAAATATAGAATATTATACATATTTCTTTTAGCTTACTTTGCTATTTTAAAGTTTTAAATTTAAAAATTATTTTAATCGAAAAAAACCCATTAAATTATCAAATCTATGAAATTGCGAGAATGCTTCGCTTCTCTCATGTGTCCAGTGACGCACCCGTGTTTTATGTTTTGTTTTTTTTTTTTTTTTTGGTGATCTGTCGTTTTCAATATTTTATAAAAAAATCAATTAGTTCTAAAAGATAACGGTATTTAAGTAAAATCAACGTTTCTTCTTTTGTTTTTCTTGTAATTTGCCTCATTAGCTTGAGTTTGATCCGCTAATACCGATCTACTGACGTGAACTCAAATATTGAAATATTGAAATATTGAAATATTGAAATATTGAAATATTGAAATATGGAAATATTGAAATATTGAAATATTAAAATATTGAAATATTGAAATATTGAAACATTGATATATATATTGAAACATTAAAATATTGATATATTGAAACATTGAAATATTGTAATATTGAAATATTGAAATATTGAAATATTGAAATATTGATATATTGAAACATTGAAATATTGTAATATTGAAATATTGAAATATTGAAATATTGAAATATTGAAATATTGAAACATCGAAATATTGAAATAATGAGATATTGAAATGTTGAAATATGAAAATATTGAAATATTGAAATATTGAAATATTGAAATATTGAAATATTGAAATATTGAAATATTGAAATAGTGAAATATTGAAATATTGAAATATTGATATATTGAAATATTGAAATATTGAAATATTGAAATATTGAAATATTGATATATTGAAATATTGAAATATTGAAATATTGAAATATTGATATATTGAATTATTGAAATATTGAAACATCGAAATATTGAAATAATGAGATATTGAAATGTTGAAATATGGAAATATTGAAATATTGATATATTGAAATATTGAAATATTGAAATATTGAAATATTGAAATATTGAAATATTGAAATATTGAAATATTGAAATATTGAAATATTGAAATATTGAAATATTGAAATATTGAAATATTGAAATACTGAAATACTGAAATATTGAAATATTGAAATATTGAAATATTGAAATATTGAAATATTGAAATATTGAAATATTGAAATATTGAAATATTGAAATATTGAAATATTGAAACATCGAAATATTGAAATATTGAAATTTTGAAATATTGAAATATTGAAATATTGAAATATTGAAAAATTGAAATATTGAAATATTGCAATATTGAAATATTGAAACATTGAAATATTTAAATATTGAAACATTAAAATATTGATATATTGAAACATTGAAATATTGTAATATAAAAATATTGAAATATTGAAATATTGAAATATTGAAACATCGACATATTGAAATAATGAGATATTGAAATGTTGAAATATTGAAATATTGAAATATTGAAATACTGATATAATGAAATATTGAAATATTGAAGTAGTGAAATATTGAAATATTGAAATATTGAAATATTGAAATATTGAAATATTGAAATATTGAAATATTGAAATATTGAAACATCGAAATATTGAAATAATGAGATATTGAAATGTTGATACATTGAAATATTGAAATATTGAAATATTGAAATATTGAAATAGTGAAATATTGAAATATTGAAATATTGAAATATTGAAATATTGAAATATTGAAATATTGAAATATTAAAATATTGAAATATTGAAATATTGAAATATTGAAATATTGAAAAATTGAAATATTGAAATATTGCAATATTGAAATATTGAAACATTGAAATATTTAAATATTGAAACATTAAAATATTGATATATTGAAACATTGAAATATTGTAATATAAAAATATTGAAATATTGAAATATTGAAACATCGACACATTGAAATGATGAGATATTGAAATGTTGAAATATGGAAATATTGAAATATTGAAATATTGAAATATTGAAATAGTGAAATATTGAAATATTGAAATATTGAAATATTGAAATATTGAAATATTGAAATATTGAAATATTGAAATATTAAAATATTGAAATATTGAAATATTGAAATATTGAAATATTGAAAAATTGAAATATTGAAATATTGCAATATTGAAATATTGAAACATTGAAATATTTAAATATTGAAACATTAAAATATTGATATATTGAAACATTGAAATATTGTAATATAAAAATATTGAAATATTGAAATATTGAAACATCGACACATTGAAATGATGAGATATTGAAATATTGAAATATTGAAATAGTGAAATATTGAAATATTGAAATATTGAAATATTGAAATATTGAAACATCGAAATATTGAAATAATGAGATATTGAAATATTGAAATATTGAAACATCGAAATATTGAAATAATGAGATATTGAAATGTTGATACATTGAAATATTGAAATATTGAAACATTGAAATATTGAAATAGTGAAATATTGAAATATTGAAATATTGAAATATTGAAATATTGAAATATTGAAATATTGAAACATCGAAATATTGAAATATTGAAATATTGAAATATTGAAATATTGAAACATTGAAATATTGAAATATTGAAATATTGATATATTGAAATATTGAAATATTTAAAATATTGTGATGAGTGCGTTTTGAAACTACAGGCGCAAAGCTTAGCAGATGGTTCAGACAAATATTATTGCCCATATTGTAGAATAAAATTTTTAATGGCAGTCAACAATTTTTTCGTATAAGAAAACACATCGACTGTAGAACCTTAATTTTCTTTTAATAATGAACAATTTTCTTTTGTATTATTCCTAAAACATATTCTTGAAGTGTAAGACTTTCAATTTCTTTTGGGTTTTTTTCGTTTTCTTTGGTTAAATTTTGTTTTTTCGTTTTGTGCGATTTTTCATAAATTTTTTGGTTAATTTTCATTTGGGTGATTTTTAATTTCTTTTTTTTTTGTGATTTTGCGAAGAACCTTTTTTGAACGATTGTCAAATTATGTGGAATCTATCGTAAACAAATCTTTTGCACAACTATGTGTACATGTATAATGGTATGTATGCTTGTGGAAATAATATCCAGAGATGCCTCAATCTCACAGTATATCACATGACGATCAAGCATTATCAGTTCGCGCATAGCATCACAGTATCTTTTGTGGGGTTCAGGTCAATAACGCCCAATGAAATAACGCTTAAAAAAAAATAATGAAATAAAGCCCAAAAATTTTCCATACAAATTGGAGCATTAAGTAAGATCCAAAATTTTGGGTTTTATTCATTTTTAATTGAGCTTTATACAATGTTTCTATATCAGGCGTTATTTTCCTGAACTGTTTTATGCCACAACAACATATTTTGGACCCCATTCAAGAAATTTGTCAGTAAGCGAAATACGGCACCGCTTGAATTCTATGTATTACCGATAAACAGAGGTTTTTGATAGTACTTTATCGCCAAAAAAAACGAATTGATTTCATCGATGTACTCTTGTTGAGATAATTCCCGTCGAAAGTTGTAAAAAATAATAGCACAAAAATGTTCACATATTAGTGTAATTTTTTTGCCGAAATACAATTTTCAAACCACAGTAAACAACACAATAAGCGCCCATACACCAAAACGTTGTGAGTATGTTTATGTTAAAAAACGTCAAATTTTTTAATGGAACTGTCAAAATTCATCTGGCAATGCTTAGTATGGCTGAGGCGCAAGACTTAAAAGACAACAATCGTAATGAAAACTTTAAAATTAAAACTAAGTACTATTTTAGTATTTTAAATTTCAATAAATAAAACATATAGTATAAATGAACAACTAGAAGGTCACACAAAAAGTAGAATTAAGTGGCACATTTATTCGTTAACTTCATTTCACTTTTATTTTCTATAAATTTCTATTTCATTTGATCTACATAAAATTCGATTTATTGGCAAAAAATATGCAAACAAAACAAAGAGTCACCCAAATTAATCAAAAAAAAAACCAAACAAAAATGCAACATTACCGTAAGCAATTAACTAAAGTACATTTCTTTTTTTTATCGAGCAACACAAAATCAGTTTAAGTAGGTTTCTTTATTTTTGCCATATCATGCTCTAAATGTCTTGTTTATTTCATCAGATATTGGCAAAAAATAAATTAACCTAACGTTGTAGTAGAAGATATGAAAACAAAAACAGCAAAAAAACGTATAAAATTATAATGCATGAAATAGAAATGAAAGTTTTTTGAAATCCAGATTATTTTTAAATTTTCTACACGTTGCCAACTGAACAGGAATTAATCAAAGTTGTTTTTTGTCAAAGCTACCAGATAGGCAAGAGATTGTTGGTCTATCTCATAGATTGGCGTTGCTCTTTAAGAGATATGAACGCTTGCTTGAGTTGCGTGCGCTTAAATACATGCTTAAGCTGTGCTTTACATTTATTACTTGTATGGTGACCATGAGCTGTTTTTAATGAATGTTAATAAAGGAATGAAATGTGTGTGTTTTTTTAAATTGAAAAATATGCGGCACAAAAAGACGTTTACACATGCTATTCAGATTTATTTGCTGCAAGGATATTGAGCCTAAGAAAGTCTTTTGAACATGAACTCAGGATGAGTAGACATCTGCAGTAAAACGCAGGGTTTCACATTTTTCGTGTCAAGGTTAATTAGATTCTAAGTCAAAAATTATTTAAATATTCAAAGCAAACTACATCAGTTAAAATTTTGATTCATTTTCAGCTTCTTTATTGCCTAATTTGTGCCACAATCTACTTCATATTAAATATTCCTCTCCCGGCTTGGCCATAATAGACTTAAGTCGGTCACACAAACTTCACGCATGTCAAATTAAATTTGTTTTTTATTAAATAAGCTACAAAATACAAAGAACTGCAGCAGCACCTTATTAATTTTCTGTCAACAACAGCGAAGTTGGAGCTGCTGCTGATGGCCAAAGTAAGATTTGCGCACCAGCTGCGTACGCGGAGTGTTACAAGGTGTTGCCACAACGAACGTGACCGGACCTTTGAACAACTTTTTAGCAATTAATTTGAGCAAAACAGCAGCGACAGCAGGAGCAACAACAAAAAAACCAAAACCAACAACGACAACAACAACAACAACAACAACAACAACAAAAAAAACAACAACAACCTTAACGTCAACCTCATCAGCTATAGCAACAGCCAGCATGCAATGCGTTGTTAAGAATTTTAACAATTTTTGTCTTATTAGTTCTTGCCGTAGGTTGCTTAAATATTGTAAATAAAAAAAAATTGTAACATTAGAAAAATATATAAATCTGAGCTGCGTAGCACAAATATCTTTTGGAAAAATCAAGCAAACTCAAATAATTATAATGATTTTCAAAACTCCTTGTTTTTTCTTTATTTTTTTCATGCGCATGCGTAACTCTTTGACATCAAACAAATTGGCTTAATTGCAGAAAACATTGCATAACCTAGGGCGTGTACCAAAGCAAGCGTTACTAATTGAAAAAACCAAAATCTTTTCCATTAAAACTCTGATAAGCATCGCTTTAAATATGAACACAAAAAATAGAATCCACTTAGAACTGTCGCAGCGCCAGTGTTGCATAGGCATTAATGATATTTCTTGCCGTCTCCATGCCAAGCGCCTTTATTCTTATATGAATTTTTCATCTGATATGGAAATATGTGCATGCTCTGTACTTTTTTTTTTGTATTTGTAATGTTTTAGATACCTATTTGTTAATTTTTATTGGTAACAACAAGTGTTGGCAGTAATAAAAAAAAAAAACAAAAAAAAAACATTGCTGAAGGTAAGAGCAACAAGTTCTGATCTATAATGTTGGGGTCTCTTTTATTTTACTTAAATTAATTAAAATGCATCTGGCACAAATTTAACAAATTGTTGACCAATGGACTTGAAGTCTTGGAGCCTTTGAAAATTAATTCATGATTTGCATAGAATAAATAAATGAAAAATTTGATTCTCTAGATTTCAATGATAAATTCTGAAATAAATCGTTGACGTATCTAATCTATCGTAGAAATAAAGTTTTTTACAAAACAAGCTCCATTCATACTGGAATTTTAAGTGAAGAACTCCCCCAAAAGTATTCAAATCCTAAATGTTTTTTAAACTTCTCAACATTTAAACCACTACGTTATTTCTTAAAGTTAAAATATAATAAAACAAAAAAACTGTAAGATTCAAATTGTAAAGAAACGAATACTGTATAACACCCTGTATCTCAAAATCTAAAGCTATAGGAAAAAAGTTATTTATTTCAGGGACATCGCGTTGAATGATAGAGTGAGATAAAATTTTATGATAAAAGTGTTAGACAGAAAAAAAAAACATGTAAAAAATTAAAAATTGTTAATTGTTTATCAGCATTGTTTCACAGCCTGGAGGATTGAATACAGAATGATTATGAGAAAGCTGAACGCGCTTAAATGACCAACACCCACGAACCCACGTGTTCTAAGCAGTGTTGCCAGAGAGACGAACTGGAATTTACCACTATTTGGAAAAAAATTTACCGCTTGCGGAGAAAATTTACTTTTCCCAAAAAAAAAAAACAATTAAGAAATTTTTAAATGATTAAGAACCGTTATAATTTTTTTGTTAGTATACATATATTTATCTCTTACCTACAAATTGATCGTTAACTCTTGACATGTATAAACCGGGACTTTCCGACTATTTTGTGTTGCTATTTTTGGATTTTATTCACTTGTTTCTTTTACCTCTTTTACATTGGTCTAGAATTGAAAGCAACTAGAGATTCAGATTTTTTTTTTACACAGGATAATTCACAAGAATATTAAACTACTTGTGAGTATGTTCAGAGAGGTAACGGTACTGCCAATAATTCAAAACATTAACAAGCCTAAAAAAATTATTATTTTTGATCAAAAATTACTCTTATCTCTGCCCAAAAAATGAGTCGAAAACTACCTCAATTATGGAAATTTATCTCAATCTGGCAACACTGGTTCTAAGAACCATAGTATAAGCACATTTCCCTCAACAGCGGATAAACCACAAACCGACGAACAAGTCGAGTGGCAATGCGCATCGATAGCAAGCAAAGAAGAGATCGTGTCTCGCAATCTCGTGTTGTTTCGTGAATCGCAAAAACCAAAAAGAATGACAAGGCGCCAGCAATTGATGGAATTCCGAATGGCGCACTAAACCTCGTCATTTTTTCACAGCCGTAGGTACTTTGCGCGGTTATTTAACGCGTGCCTGATAGAGAGCATATTTCCAGCAGAGGGGAAGATTCAAAAACTAGTGATCATACCGAAGGATGGAAAAGACACAATGGAAAAGATCTTCGAGCGAGTGTTGTGCAACCGCCTAGAACAAGCGATCCAAACGGGTGGAGGACTTAACACTCAATAGTTTGGGTTTCGGAAATTTTATTCTACGACCGATGCTATCAAGCTAGTCACAACCATCGCACAGGAAGATATTGAAGGAACAAGTTGAAGAAGGGGAGCAAGGGTACCATGACATACAATGTCACCGGTGGAGTACACAGGGGTCGGTTCTGGGCCTCATATTGTGGAACGTCATGTACGATGTTGTCCTCAGACTCACTGTTCCAACAGGCGTTAAGATCGTCAGCTTTGCAGCCGACCTAGCAGTTGTGGTGACAGCAAAATACCTGGATGAAGTAGTTCTCAGTAGTTCAACCAGAGGCTCAATTAATAACCGATTGAAGTCACTGGGGCTAAGTCTGACTGAGCATAAGACGAAGGCAGTGCTCATCAGTAACCGGAAAAATGTAGAGACTGCCATAATCGGCATTTGTGGAGTCGTGATAGAATCGAAGCCTATATTAATTACGTCGTTTTGAGGTTCGACTTCCGACTATCGTTCAAACAACACCTCCTGTATTCTCATAGGAAAACAGCGGAAGCAAGAGTGGCACTTTCGAGAATAATGAAGAACATAACGGGACCCAAATAAGTGTGAAGGACATTGCTTCTCAACAAAGTCAGGTCGATTGTGATGTACGGTTCAAATGAATGGTCGACAGCGACGAAGACTAAGTCCTACCGATGTGGTATTGAGTCGGTTTACAGACTTGTTGCGCATTTAGAGTAGTTTCCAAAGACGCAGAAGTAGTCCTAGTTAGATCTATTTCAATCGACCTTCTCGTAGATGAGACGACTAGTAACACTAGTACGTCTGTCCAGTTCAACAGCTCGTAAACAGCTCTCTAGAGACAGAAGCCTGCTCTAGTGCCAGGACCGCTAGGATAGAGCAGTCAAGGGTCGGTGGATTCCCCAGATAATCCCCATCTTGTCCAATTGGTGTAAACATTATACTTTAAACCTTTTACCTTATTCCTTATACCTTATACCTTATACCTTATACCTTATACCTTATACCTTATACCTTATACCTTATACCTTATACCTTATACCTTATACATTATACATTATACCTTATACTTTATACCTTATACATTATACCTTATACCTTATACCTTATACCTTATACCTTATACCTTATACCTTATACTTTATACCGTTTGCCTTATACCTTATACCTTATACATTATACATTATACCTTATACCTTATACCTTATACCTTATACCTTATACCTTATAACTTATACCTTATACCATATACCTTATACCTTATACCTTATACCTTATACCTTACACCTTATACCTTATACCTTATACCTTATACCATATACCTTATACCTTATACCTTATACCTTATGCCTTATACCTTATACCTTATACCTTATACCATATACCTTATACCTTATACCTTATAATTTATACCTTACACCTTATACCTTATACCTTATAACTTATACCTTATACCTTATACCTTATGCCTTATACCTTATACCTTATACCTTATACCTTATACCTTATACCTTATACCATATACCTTATACCTTATACCTTCTACCTTATACCTTATACCATATACCTTATACCTTATACCTTATACCTTATACCTTATACCTTATACCTTATACCTTATACCTTATACCTTATACCATATACCTTATATCTTACCTCTTTATCTTTCACCTTATTTATTTTCTTAAGCTCACCCTAAAATGAAAGGATTTGGGCTGATTTGATTTGATCTTTAGATACACTTGCGCTGTTTGGTTTTTTCTTATTTTAATATTTTTAAGTTTATACCTCAAAACATACTACTGCGTAAGGCGTTTATTAATTTACTCACAAAGTTATGGCGCCCATAAGAGGTGTGGCTCTTTCTTTTTGGTCAGCATTACCTACTGAGTTGATTTAGCTATGGACGTATGCCTGCCTTTCGGTCTGCATTTCGATAAAAAAGGAAATTTTAAAACCATCTTTGTTTACTTTTTAAAAAGTAATGGTTGACATCGAAAATTCGCCAAATCAGATGATTAATAAATAAATATTATTATTATTTTTAGTGGTAATTTTTCGAGAGAGACAAGAGAACCCATCATTGGTTGTTTTCTCCACAGATAACAATCGATGAAAGTTCACAAAAATTTCAATAATTCTGATATAGTTTTACAATCTTGAAATAACTCTGATAGGGCGGATTTGGACCCTCTTCATAAAACTCCCTGAACCATGGGTTATTTCATGAACTTTTTTATGATAATCTTTAAAAAATTAAAAGTTATTTATATTTTATATAGCTCTTTGCTCTTTGCTCATTTTGCTCTCTTAGCTCTTTTATATTTTAATTAAAAGTTTTTCATTATAAAGCCGAACAAAATATTTAAAAAAAAAATATAAGCTTCAAGGATAACTAGCATATAAAATAATTTCAAATATAAAGGCAACAAAGCACTAGCAAACAAATGTAATAGAAGGAAAAATAACTTAAAAAAAAATATTTTATGCGTCTGTGTAAACTATAAAGATCAGTTATAGCCACTTATTAATTTAGCAAATAAAAAATAACAGCAACAATACTAAATTCAATATACCGCCAATCTGCGGACAATCAGTACAGCTGCCAATATCAAGCCCCAAGCCTAACACCCCAAATAATAAACAAAACAAAGGAGTTCCCAATAAAAACCATGACAACGCAAAACCTAACAAATGCATTTTTATAGTTTTCATTATTGGCAGTATTCAACAAAAAACTAAAACCACAATAACAACAGCAACAGCAACAACAACTAAATATTACACAATCTGGTGCACAAATCAAAGTTTTGGTTTTTTTTTTGCTCCATAAAAAACAAAACAAAAACAACAAAAAACATGTTGAATATATGGAACGTACGCAAAACCTCGCCCGCTATTCGTTTGTCTGTCCGACAGCCTGATCCACTGATCTTGCCACAAATTCAATCTTCAAAAGCTGGTTAGGTTTTTTGTTGGCCTTATTTTTACTTTCTATTTCTGACACATACTGAGAGCAAGCAGCATGAATGACGTGCAGCCAAAAATTTATTAACCACTTGAGGAATAATTTGTTTTATTTTAATATGTTTTTTGTTTATTATTTTGAGTGTTTGATTTTTTTCTGGCGATTATGTGGCCAGTTTTTTGTGTATGACCTGCAATGAAGTATCTAGATTGCACACGCAGTTGCTGTTTGTTTTTATATAGTTTCTAATGATGTGGTCTTTTTATTTGGTCAGGTGGTATGCAGGCGTATTTAATGGGCATGTTCTTAGGGCATGTTATAAATTTACGCTTTTAATAGGTTTTTATATATTTCAGATGTTTCTTCTGTCACTTTGAACGTCCAACCCATTTTTCACTTGATTGTTCCTTCTTTCCCTCTTATCTATCACCCCATTGCGAACTGAATAGGTGTAACACTTGAAATCTTTGATTTAAAGCTAAAAAAAAAATTTTGACGCATAGATATTGACACTATAGAGAGGATTTCTGACGACAGTTCTGACCAGATTTCGATTTCCAATTATCTCTTTCCATTTCCCGATCTTCTCAAGTTAATCGACGGAAAAAATTTTTTTTTTGCTTTATTTTCATGCTTAGGATCTTGAAAATATGTAGTCAAAAGGATATTTCCCTATCTAATTTATTTTACGAGTCATAGCGTATTAGACGAGAGAGTGCGTTGGCCGAAACACCTTTTTTCCGCGCTGTACACTAATTTACTATTTACTAATGTTTACTAATGTAAGCGAATATGAAGTTTGTAAACAAATTAGGAAGGTAAAGTCTAATGCGATTGGAGAGGATGGGATTTCGATAAGATTTGTCAAACTTATCCTACCCCACTTAGTTGGCTCTCTTACACACATCGTAAATCATTGCTTCACAACGTCCACTTTTCCTCGGCTTTGGAAAATTGCCAAAGTACTGCCTATCGCAAAAAAATCCCCTGCATGTGAACCAAATGATTTTAGGCCTATTAGTATTTTGTCATCCCTATCGAAGGTATGTGAAGCTATAATGGCTGACCAGATTTCTAATTATTTGACTAATAATAACCTCTTATCTCCACTGCAATCTGGCTTTCGTCGTGGGCACAGCTGCTCAACCGCTACTTTAAAAGTTCTGGATGATGTTCGATCACCGTATGATGAGGGCTTAATTACATTTCTTTGCATGCTTGATTTCTCCAAAGCATTTGATTCCGTAAATCACACCTTGCTTTGCCAAAAACTTAGATGCAGGTATGGTTTCTGTAATAATGCCGTAGATCTTTTAAGATGCTATTTGTCGAATAGAACTGCCAATAGATGCTCTCGATTCAAGTCAGTATGCAGTGGTGTGCCTCAGGGCTCAGTTCTTGGCCCACTGCTTTTTTCCATATTCATCAACGATATTTTTTCCATCTGTAAGCATGCTTCCATGCATGCCTATGCAGATGATGTTCAATTACACCTCTCTCGTAGGACTGGTATCTTGGAAGACCTCAGCTGCAGGTTAAATGAAGATCTATATAACATAAATCAATGGGCCATAGTAAATGGTCTGAAACTAAATGCACTCAAATCGTACGTGTTACCAATTAGCAGAAATATTCTTTGATGACATTCCGGACCTGTTTATAGGTGACAATAAACTGAAACTTGTGAACAAAGTTAAAAGCCTTGGTTATCACATTAATTCATCTCTTACAAGCACTGATCATATACATATATGTAAATAGTGTAGTGCGTAACATCTACTTTACTCTACGCAATCTCAAAATGACAGCAGAATTCACTCCCATTGAAACTAGGCGTAAGCTTGTGCAACAACTTATCGTTCCTGTGATAACATATTCTGAGCTAATTTACAGTAGACTAGACTCATGATCCGAACACAAACTGCAAGTTGCATTTAACCATGCCACACGATATGTCTATAACATACACAGATTTGATCACATATCACAATTTAAGAAAAGTATTCTTGGGTGTGACATCATCAGCTATCTTAATGTCCGAAATTGTATTTTCTTACATAAACTTATCTACTCCAAGACTCCTTTGTATCTCTATGAGAAACTACAATTTTGCCGGTCGACTAGAAGTAATACAATTATAATACCCAACTGGAAATATCTGAACTCTACCAGACTTTTTTTCATTAATGCCATTAGATTATGGAATGGTTTACCATGCAATATTAGATCTATGAATGGCAAGAGTGGCTTTAAGCAGGCCGTACTTAATCATTTTACTTAAATATTAATACTTATAAAAATATACAACCAGATCTCTCTTTTTCACTTTTTTTTCACTTCTTTTTTTCATCTCTATTTTATATTTTAATTCTTTTTTTCTCTATCTTTTTTAGTAATACACAATTATTTTAATCCATCTTAATTTTTTTAATGTTCGAATAATTCTAATATCGATGCAATATAATGTAATCTAAAATTCTAACTATATTTTATAATTAAAAAAAAACTAAAGATACTCAATACTATAAGTCACTACCTTTGTATAGCAAAAGAACTTGTTCTTATTATACTAACTAGCTTCTTCCCGGCGCGCGTTGCTGCATCCAGCAATTAAATCGCAACATAATAATTATATTCGGAACTTTTCTTAGGCCCATAGTTTGACACCACTATAATTTTCAACTACGCGTTACAGTTTCCCAATAGAAGGTGATCACTAAATAGTAACTCCATTTTGAGTTTGTCGAACTCCATTCGATTATACAAATTTAAATTGTATACCCCCTTATATAATGCCATCCCAGTTTTCTAGTAGATGGGCATTGCCCAGTTTTAGTACAGTTGCCGACAGTGAGCATACAAACTAAATTACCAAAATGTAGCCAAATCGACGAAAACCATAGCAAATATAGCATTTTTATTGATTTGTGGGCAATAAAAGCGGGGTGTGACAGAAATTTAAACAATCTCGTACTTGAAAAAAATGTACTGCCAAAATTTCAGCTCTATCGGCTCAGTAATTTTGAAGTTTCCAGCCATCACACAGACAGCGTTTTGCTTTTTGTATATATAGATTATTGGCTGTAACTTTTGATTGGTAAGAGCTTGTATATTTTTTTCAAAAATATAAAAATACAATATTGGAAAAAAAATGTTGTTCGAAAAAATCTAGGGGTAGGCATTGCTTTTTGAATCACAAAAATGGTTTTTAATTTTTGCGTAAAGTTGAAATAACTTTTGCTTATAAATGTTATAGCTTTTAAATAGAGTTGAAAATTTGTGAATTTGAATTTAAATTATTTTTACAACAAAAACAAAATTTGAGCCTTTTTTTGAGGAAAACTCCAAAATTTCAGACCTTTTTTGAAAAAAATACTTAAAATATATATACTCAACTAACGGTATTTTTGCAATAAGGTTTTTATAGTACTTTGATGAAGCTTTAAGACAAAAAAAAATTTAACAAAGTTTATAAAAAAGCAGCGGAGACATTTGAATTTAAAGTCACAAAATTAAATTTCTGAGTGTGTTTTTCTCATCTTTGAGCTCGATGTTGTATTAAATATATAGTGTAGTAAAATTTTTCATAGTTTTCAAGACATGTTCATTTTTTTGATGTCAAAATAACGGAAATTTTTTAATTTTACTAAATTTAAGAAATATTATTTATTTAGTAAATATTTGCATATGTAACAACTAAAAATATGCGATTTTGTAAAAAATTTGTACTACAGCACCATCTGGTGTCCAAGGTGGTGCAAAGAAGATACTTTCAAAAAACTCATCGTACCTGAGAACTACTATATACCAATTTTTATTCTAATCGTATTAGCGGTTTGGGAGTTTTGTAAAAAATTTGTACTACAGCGCCCTCTGGTGTTCAAGGTGGATGAAAATTGATAGCTCGCAAACACGCAACGTACCAAAAAACTTCTGCACACAAATTTTCATGCTAACCGGATGAGTAGTTTAGGAGTCTATTGCATAATTACATACGTTATTTAGGTCCAAAGCAATTCGATATCATAAATTTGGCCTGTGTGGCCAAATTACCCCTTGTTTAATGTTCGCTGAAATATATAATAACTACTTCTTGGGCCCATAACGTCTACATATAAAGTTCCACTATCAAAACATGTACAACTCAGGAATAATAATGATTTCTCAAAAGTGGGCGTATGTATAGTTAGACCACGCCCAGTTTTAGTATAGTTGCCGACAGTAACCATACGAACTTATTTACCAAATTTTAGTCTAATACGACCAAAAAAGTCTTAAATATAGCATTTTTATTGATTTGTAGGCGGTAAAGGGGGTATGGAAAAAAAGGGGTATTGAAAATTTTTACTATGCCTATATTTTTCGCGCAAATGCAAATTAAAGTGAGACTTGCCAAATTATTCCAATATTCCATTTATTTCCAATTTCCCTTGCAAATATATCCCTATATACACCATATGTACGCATCTGTATTTTTTCACACCTGTATTTTGAAAAAGTTCACTAAAATGCCTATAATTCATGAACCAATACACATACAAAGACCATTTATACAAAAAAACCTTCGTATTGACGTCACCTTTCATGGGAAATTTCCAGAAACAAAATCGGTTCAAGCATTACCGAGAACATCAATTTCATACACAATGCAACTTATTTTTATATAAGATTACAAACATTTAAAAAAAAAATCAGCACAGGCGTTCTGCGATTTTAGATATATATATGAAAACAGTGGGCGTGGTCAATTTTTCTTTCAGTAAACACTTAAATTGGATTACTACGAACATTTGAAAAAAAAATTATCCAAATCGGTCCAGCCGTTTTCCGATTTTAGGTAAATCGAAAAAAGTGGGCGCAAAAGTGGGCGTGGTCAATTTTTCTTTCCTTAAAAACCTAACATGGACTAAAACGAACATTTTAAAAAAAAAATTATCCAAATCGGTCCAGCCGTTCTGAAGTGATGCGATTTCAACCAAACGTACACTTCTTTTTATATATATAGATATGTTCATTAAATAAATAATTTTTACACAATTCCCTTAAATGAGCTGGGCCTTCAGGAAGCGTTTTTTTCCAAAAAATTTATTATAATTATTTTTTAACGTTAAACCAAAAGAAAAAGGAAGAAAACAGTGTTTTTTTTCAAAGGGCGGCCATTTTTTTTTTAAAGGGGTTTTATTAAAATCGGAAATCTACAGGGCCCCCAAATTTCATCTAGGTTAACAATTTTCTTGGTTTTTTCATTTCAGATCACTTGGCAGGGCTGTAGAGTGTACAGCGTACATCGGCTATCGCCACACACGGCTTTGATCCTTCAGCATCCATTTTGAATTATTTTTCATCGAAAAAATTGTGTAATGTCCTTGAAATATACATAAATAAATGCCACAAAAGATTTTTTCAAAAGAGATTTACGTTCGCTCAAAAAAAATCCGGCAATTACGTTACTTTTCTAATAGAACATCTCCTTAAGCTGCCAGACTTTCCTAAAATCGTCCGGGATAGATAGGATAAGGATAAGGATAAGGATAAGGATAAGGATAAGGATAAGGATAAGGATAAGGATAAGGATAAGGATAAGGATAAGGATAAGGATAAGGATAAGGATAAGGATAAGGATAAGGATAAGGATAAGGATAAGGATAAGGATAAGGATAAGGATAAGGATAAGGATAAGGATAAGCATAAGGATAAGGATAAGGATAAGGATAAGGATAAGGATAAGGATAAGGATAAGGATAAGGATAAGGATAAGGATAAGGATAAGGATAAGGATAAGGATAAGGATAAGGATAAGGATAAGGATAAGGTTAAGGATAAGGATAAGGATAAGGATAAGGATAAGGATAAGGATAAGGATAAGGATAAGGATAAGCATAAGGATAAGGATAAGGATAAGGATAAGAATAAGGATAAGGATAAGGATAAGGATAAGGATAAGGATAAGGATAAGGATAAGGATAAGGATAAAGATAAGGATAAGGATAAGGATAAGAATAAGGATAAGAATAAGGATAAGGATAAGGATAAGGATAAGGATAAGAATAAGGATAAGGATAAGGATATGGATATGGATAAGGATAAGGATAAGAATAAGAATAAGGATAAGGATAAGGATATGGATAAGGATAAGGATAAGGATAAGGATAAGGATAAGGATAAGGATAAGGATAAGGATAAGGATAAGGATAAGGATAAGGATAAGGATTAGGATAAGGATAAGGATAAGGATAAGGATAAGAATAAGGATAAGGATAAGGATAAGGATAAGGATAAGGATAAGGATATGGATAAGGATAAGGATAAGGATAAGGATAGGGATAAGGATAAGGATAAGGATAAGGATCAGGATAAGAATAAGGATAAGGATAAGGATAAGGATAAGGATAAGGATAAGGATAAGGATAAGGATAAGGATTTATAAACGCAATAATATAATTAAAATGCAGAATACATTCTAAAACACAGAACATCTTTATATTTTTATTGAAACAATAAAGCTTACAGAGCAAAGGCTTCACATACTCTGTACAATAAAGAATGGATTATGCGGTATGCTTAATAGCATTTATGTAATTTTTTTTATTTGTTTGTTTTTGAATATATTTTTATATATTTGCTAAACTTGAAGTTTGTGCAAATATATTCATTAACTCTCAGATCCCCCAGAGACTTATTCGTCATATAACTCTGATCAAAAGCAGCCTTAGAGGATTGAAATAAAATTTTTAAAAGTCTAAATTAGTTTAACAAATAAGTTCCTAGTAAAAAAAAGAAACACTTAATAATATATTAATAAATTATTAAAATAACATAGCCGTTACCAAAACGCATACTTGTTGTTGTATGAGCTTGCAGCTTAACAGTTACAGTCTTATACCAGTTAATAAAGTGCCTTAAAATCCAATTTACCAAAGACATCAACCACAACAACAAGATTTGAGCAGTGATAAAGTTGGCCAAACTGCTAAAAATTTAGAAAAAAAAAAAATTATGAAAACTGAATGAGTATCATTATTAAAGGAACACTAGGTTTGGCTAGATAAACAGTTGCAAAAATTGTTTATTGATTAAAAAAATAAAAAAAGAAACTAACCATAGGAAACTTGATACTAAGCTCGAGTATAAATATCACCAAAGTATTGCAACAAGCTAGCAAGGCGTAAATGAAGCAGTTATATTGATATGTTGCACTGCAGTGAAGTGTAAGAAACTTTTTAGCACGCATGCGCAGCATTGTCAGACGGTACCTTATATGATACAAATACACATACGCACCATATATATTATTTTTATGCCCACAGAAATATTTTTAAGTAAACGCACTAATGAAGATATTTATGTGTATATATAATAGCTCCAACTGCAACTGCAACTCTAATGAAATCATATTTCTTCAGAAGGCCTTATGATTTATTTTGCTCAAGTTGCAAACGTTTTGAACAAAACGATTTTCGATTCAACAAAATTAATCGAGTGACATATCGCATACTTATGTATATCTAGCTGTATATGAGCTTATAAAGAAAATGTTGTCTAAAGCTAGACATTTTAGTGGAAACAAAAAAAAAAATAAATTACGCTGGACAATTTGACACAAAATAGTTTTAATTAGTTGAATTTATCTTTCATCGTGTTTTTGCTTGAGGTGTTTTGTTACCTTTATTTCTTAGCTGCTACACAAATAGTTGGCATCTTAAGTAGGCTGGCTGGTGCTCTAAATTGTGGCTTAAATAATGCAAAATACTGCCAACAGGTTTGCTTTGATTTTTCTTTTTAATGCTTGAAACAAATTCAGCTATTTCCTTTCAAATATCGGACCTTCAATATCCGAGAACAAGAATAACCCGATTGGTTCTTCAGATTCAAAGAGTATGAATAGCATTTAAGCCTGCATTTAAATAGCAACAGCTTCGTTTATCCATGCTCACATTGAGCTGGGCGTTGCCAACTTTTTAGTGATATATTTGAATATTTTTCCTTCTGCCACTACATAGTCTGTACGTTAAGTGACTTTGAGAGTCGAACTATAAGAATTTGAGTTATCTATAGTTTTCTAAGCAATGTAGACGTTTTCAACCTATCCATAGATATTGCCAGGGAAGTTTTCTGGTAACAAATATTATGATTTTTTCGCACTTATTATTTCTATCTTGCGGGTTAGATGGTTAAGAATAACGACCTTGAATCATAGTTTTATAATTAAATTTAATAAAGATTTTAATATGTTCATTAAGACTGGTGAGATAGTTTATACCATAACTGGCTTAGATTTATAGACAATAATTGAAAGCAACAAAAAAAAACAACAACAATGAATCACTATATGTTCGTAAGCACATGAATATAAAACTATAGATAAACATTTAAGATAGCAAATTAAAATAAATATTAAACAATTTAAGAAACTTAAAAAAGTTATGAGTGCATAAATTGTTAAATTTAATTCGTCTATAACTAATTTCCTTGCACTTAAAGTTAAAAAAAAATTATTAACTTAACTATTTGACTTAACTATTTCACTCAGACACAAGTTTAAATTGAAAAGACAAATAAAAGCTGATACAAGCTGTAAAAGAAATTGAGATGATTGAAAAAAGTTCATTTACAGAAAACTTAAATTGATTCGTGAGGTAATGGTAATAAATTATTATAGTTTTTTTTTTTTTTGGGATGCTTCTTTTAATTAGTTAGATTGGAGTATTATAAAAAATATATAGACAACGATACATTGCAGTGCTATTAGTGCACATTAAATTATCATAGTTTCTAAAAATAAAAGTATGAGCTTCTAAAAAATCATACCAATTGAATAAATTGTATTTTCAAAGCAGCACATGCCTAAACAAATCAGAAAAATGGCAGCACATGTTTTTTTATAATAAATAAAAAATGGCGGTGCTAGCTTTAATGTGATGACATTTTACCCAACAACATTTTTGAAAAATAATTTCTATATTTACAGTATTCATTAGGAAATATCTGAAAATTGGAAAATTTGTTATTTGTGTTGAAAGCACATGCACAGCAGGAGGTTTCAAAGTTTTTTTATAAGCCCTCTGGAAAATGGAAACATTCCCAGATATAAGCAGGAAATATTCCATAGAATATAGGAAGGATTTCCTTTTGTTAGACACTCCATTTATTTTTATACACACTTTGTCATTGGAGGGACCGCTGTTTTAAAAATAATTTTTTAAACGTGGAAACGTCTTAGAAATTAATGTGGAAACAACAACAAATAAATAACAACTAAAAATGGTTAGCCTGGTCGGGATTCGAAACCAAGACCTCTGGGATGGCAGTCAAGCACGCTATCTCCTCGACTATTGGAGAGTGCCTTATTACTGAAGATTTTATTATTCGAAATAAATTGTAATTGAAATTACCCCAAAACAAGCAAAAGTTTCCACATGCATTCCTTAAGAGGCGGTTTGGAAACAATATCAATTTAAAACTTCCCAAAAGTTTCCAAAAGATACGATGAGGAATGTTTCCAAATCACTTTCACTGCTACTTTTTCCACATGCATTCCTTAAGAAGCGGTTTGGAATCAATATCAATTTAAAACTTCCCATAAGTTTCCAAAAGATACGATGAGGAATGTTTCCAAATCGCTTATGCGGAAGCCTTCCAATTTTTCCCAGAGGGAAGAAATGGAGAAAATAATTCAATTTGTCCCCTTTTCACAAAGTTGAAAAGATGAAGTCAATAAAGATATAAATATAAGTATATTATGAAATAAAAATAAGAGATGTTAAACATAAATAAATTAAAACCCACTGATTATACATGATTGCTTTAAATCAAACATGCCCACGTAGTGGCCCGTATGACCCGCGTGGCCCTTCATAAAAATTGTTTTCTATCTTTATTTTGTCTTTGCGATGAGCCAAAATCAAAGAACGCCTGCTAAAACAACAACACAAACCGTACTCGTTCAGTGTTCAGCACATTTTCGAGCAAATTTTACAAAAAAATGCATGCAAAACTAAAATAAAAAACGCACACTCGATGATATCGATGCTGAAGCTAATTGTCTCGTTACTTTTATGTCGAGCTATTTTTCATGACATGTGATTTTATTGCACTACAATTGTTTTATTTTGCCAAACGCAATGATGAGCAATATTTTGTGTTTTTTTTTTTAACCATTGCACATTGGGCCAGGAATTTCAATAAGTGGCCAAAAGTCAAATATTTTCTGTATACAAATGATTCTTATGATTGATAACGGGACACATTAGGGTACCCTGAGATGAAATATTATTAATATAAAATTAAAAATTACAATTTGGGAGGCATTTTAAGTCAAAAATTGCATTTTTTTTTTTTATTTATTTACATCTAAAATTTGAAATCATCAACAGTATAACTATTTATTAAACTTCTTGAAAATTTTTAGCACTTTTTAAAACACATTGAATACAATGTTAAAAATATAAATATATATGTATATATTTTCTATTGTTTTTAATCCTTTTTTCCACATACAAAATACAAAAAAATGGGGTTTAAAAAAAATGCGGTGCCTAAAGAAGATTCCCCGAGATTCCGCTCGTAATTGAAATAATTTACATGCTATTACTTTCTTTAAGATATTTACTTGAAGAGGAATATGCAAACTTTTGCACGTTTTTATTTACTTTTGAGAAATTTGTAAAAAAATAACGTCACACAGTGTTCTAACGAGTTCTATGGCATGGGGGACAACAATAGAAGGAATCATCGTAGGTACATACATGAAATTAAGCATGTGTCATTATTTCATAAATATCTTACGCCACACAAATTTTTATCAATATCGGCCACGCCCTTCGCCCACCTCCCATACAAAACTAAGATTAAAAGAGCAATATCTTCAGTTGTAGAAAGTGTAGAGAACAAAATTAACTTGAATTTCATTAAATAGAATAAACACTTTGGGAATCTGGTTAGAATGAGTTGTTTTAAAACATACTAAAAAAAATAAAGTAAACCAAAACTGCCTTTTTTCTTTAATAGCGTTTGAAACTTATGACAAATTTGTTATTTTCCCCTATAAAGCTCATTTTCGCCAAAACATGCTATATGGAAAGCGTCATTAAATCCGTAATTTTAATTTTATGTGATAGATCTTTCGGAAATGTGCTTAGAAAGAGTTGTTATAAAATTTCATGAAAAAAAAACCAAAACTAACAAAATATTTTACTTGCCCACTTGCAGAAATCATTTTGAATAAAATTAATTAAATATTTAATTAAATTAAAAAAATTAAAAATAAATATTTTTTTTTTTGTCCTAACTGAAAACATATTTCATAGTAATGGTCTACATTTTTTTTATATAATAAAATATATAAATATAAAAAAACAAAATATAAAAAAAAACTGCAAAAACAAAAAAGCAGAAAAAAATAAAAAAAACATGGGGATCTCCCCGCAACCTTCACGTGGTGACCCTGGAAACTATATACATGTGTCATTTATGGAGGCTAATTGCAGGTTTTTTTGTTTCTCGATTTCATAACATATTTATTGTTCTAAAAGTGTTATTTTCTAAAACCTTGTATGTTTATTTTTAGTTCACACATCACATGTCAGATTCGGTAAAAGTAACGCCTTGATCTGTCTCGTATCCCACCTTCTTTTTAATACCACAGAATAAATAATAACCAAACTACAGTTTTTATTAAATAGTGCCACGCTCCATTGTTGGATCTCACTTACTTTTTCTAAAATTCTCGGAAACGATTGTACCCACCCCTATACCCAATTTTAATACCCTAGTCCCAACACTAGCTGAGATACGGCATTTTACTAATAGTGACACGCCTCTTTGTTAAATCCAGTCGAATATTTCATCATGCTCGGGAAAAGATCCCACAAAACACTGTACCGAATTTTAATAAGCTAGCCCCACTATTAGACGAGATACAGTATTTTATTGATTTTGACACGCCCCATTCTTGAGTCCCGTCCACTTATTTTCGTGCTTGAAGAAGGTCCTGTGTTAAGTATTCTGTACCAATTTTTACTTAATTCTGTCTATGCATTGCCAAGATATGAGTTTTGGCCACTTTTTCAAATTTCTGGCCCAATGTGCATTGTTTTTCCCAACTGAAAGTTTCGTTTGTTTTTCCCTTCGTTGTATAAACACAACGCTTATAGTTCAGAGTTACTTTTTAGACAAATTGTTATTTGCATAATACGCGGACTGAGGTAGAAGCAGAGGTGTGATGAGTGCAATCCATAAGAAGACGGACGGGCATGAGGAGAAAGATAATTAATATATTAAATGACGGAACTAGCTTGCGGTATATATATGTTATATGGGGCGTTCTTTATCAAATCGGCCACCCTTCCCCCCTAAACGTATGAATTTTTGAGAAAAAATTCCAAGGCGGCTTGAAATTTTGCTTGAAATCTCTTCTTTTTGCTATCGTTTGGCGTCAATTTTTTCAATCGTAGTTGCTAAATTTTTTTTATTTCAACAGAAAACTACAGTAAAATAATGCTCTCAAAAATTTTTGAAATACTTGCATGCTTAGAAATAGGTCCATTTTGACGCAACAACTTGTCTTGATCGATGTCCATATTCGGATTTTTCCCCTATACTTAGCCATAGTTTTATTCTTATCTTAATTCTTATTCAAATCCTTGCTATTTTTCTACAAAATGAACTAATATACTTGATATTGTACATATAACCTTTGCTATTCAAAAAGTACTATGGGTGTGGAACATATTTCTTATGGCATCATTTTGTATCACGAAAAATACAAAACTTGCAAGACACGAGAAGCAGGAATAAAGCAGCGCTTACCTGTGGCAATATCATTGTACAGTAAAATAAGTAAAAAAGTACATTTTTGTGGAATCATCAAAATAATTAAACTTATATAACTTCAAATGTACTTCAACCCACTGTGGGGTATTTCAACTTCGACCAAGCCGAAGATAATTCCCTAACATTGTACTGTTCAGCTAGAAAATGTGATAATATCCCATGACGCTCATGCTGTGCATAGAAACTTTGTTAAAAAATGGGGACTTTTTACATTACATACTCATGTATATATGTATGTAATTAAAAAAGATAACAATAAGCACGAATTTTAAAAAACATTTGGCAGGTAAACAAATTTTTTTTTTTTTAAAGTATCAATCTTACTATCGTCATACCAGAAACAAGCACATTATTGACATATAAAGCTGTGTTGACTACACCATAAAGTGGGTGTTCCCACACTATATAAACGCTTACTACTCACAAGATTCTCAGTTATCAGTCAGAACTTAGTCGAAGAACAGCACATACAGCGTAGCTTAAAAAAAGAATGTCTCACAATAAAGTAGTTTTTGTTTTTGTAATATTTTGTATTACCTTTGCAACTGAATTCACAGCTGCTGCATATGCGGGAGTTGGCGGTAGTGAACCTTGTCCCATCCGCTATAAATGCAGCGATTTAGAGAAAGTTGTCTGGGCTACTGATGGCAGCAGTTGTCATGTATTCCGCAATGATTGTCACTTACGAACTGAAAACTGCAATCGTCAGAATTGCGTCAGAATGTTGAAGGTGAGACAGAAACGTGAAGACTTTTTTGAGAGAATTTATCCATATTTAATCTTCTGCTTTTCTCTAGTTCTAAAAACTTTGCCGAAAAAGGAGTGCCAAAAATTGTGCCGCCCATTCTGCACTATGGAATTTAGTCCAGTTTGCGCTGAATATAATAATGTAAAGAGGACTTTCTCGAATCCCTGTGCTTATGAAAGTCACATCTGTCAAACCGGTGAAAGTGAGTACTACTAAATGATATTGCATATGACTTGTTTTCTCAATAAAATTTTCATTTTTTCAGCATATTCCCTTTACACTCAAGGAGCATGCGGCTCAGAGCAATAAACCATAGATTTGAAGCTGAAAAGTTAATGATAATTATTTAATTATTGATCGAAAAGTAATATTTGTTTACAAAACTATAAGAAGAAACAAATAAAAATTCCATGAAAAAAAACTCCAGTTTTTTTTTAGATTAAAAAAAAAATACAGATGCTTACATTTAATTCACCGTTACATACAAATTTTATAATTCCTGTTGCTAATTAAAAGCTTATCTAGAGCAGTAATAGTCACTACACGGTTCAAACAACAACAAGAAGAGCTTTCCGATTTTTTGCTCTGACTTTTTGTCATCAACGCTTAAAGCTTAAAAAGTAAAAATTCATAGATCAGCGCACCGATTGCAAAACCACACGACGCACAGTGATGCGATTCGTTAAGATAGTTAAGAACAGTTAAGAAGATAAGTTAAGAACAAATGTTTAGAATCCATTATTTTCATCGATAAAAACTATTCCATCTTTAATCTAAGAGACGATGCTATCAATCACTGGAATTGAAGAAGCTGGAAACTTTGGGGACTCTTCGAAATAGAATTCTTCAAAGGATTCTATGTTGACCCATTCAAGTGTATCCTCATTTTTTATGCAAACAAGTTCGCCAACAAGTTCAGTGTTTTTATAAGTATGCTTCCTTAAAATTGTTTTATTTAAATAGTATGTACTTTTTATACCAATTTATTTTAAATTAAATAAAACTCACTTATGAGAATTCATTGATGTTTTTGAAACGAAATACAAGCCGCAATACAAATATAGGACACAATCTTGAACTGATTTCAGAATTTCAATTTTTTCAAGTTTTTTAGTTTTGGTCACGTTACTATATGTGAGACACCCTCCCCCCCCCCCCCCCCCCCTATCGTTACTTATCGTAGTACATTTCAAAACCCCTCCATCCTCCTAAATTGGTAACGTAGTTTATGAACGACCCCTAACATAGATGTCTAATTTTTAAAAAATATCGGACAAGTGGACATGGCAGCTTCCATACACCTTAAACGCATTTTATGTTATATCTAAGAAATGAGATAAAGTACGATAACAAAAGTAAAAAAAAAGTATTTCAAAATTTTTGGACTAGTGGACGTGGCATCTTCCATATAATTTATACACATTTTGCGTGGTATCTTAAGCATATGTTTGACAGCAACGCTAATAGAACTATCGGTGGATAACTAATATGTGATCACTAAAATTCCTTCAAAATTTCCGTGGGATTGGAAATGTAGGCGTAATACCTCTCATATATATCAAATATATTTAGGCCCATAACTAAGAAATGATAAAAGCTACAACAACGAAATGTTAATCTAAAAGTTTCTAACTTAAAACATTTTTTAATTTTTTCATATTTCAACTATATTAGGATTGATCCGTCTGTCTGTCTGTCCATCTGTTTGTCTGTGATCACGATTACAGTCGTAATTTTAAAGCTCATCACGAAATTCGATATTTATGATTGTATCTAAAAAATAAAGATTAAGTTCGAAAATGAGATAAATATTTTTATTTATATAAAATAGCATTTTTATGACCATCAAACAGGTTAAAAAATAAGATAACCGGAATTTTGCGCACCAAGGCACTCCTAGAGCTTAAAGTATAGTAGTGGTAAGCTAAAAACAAAAATTTGGCAATTATGAGGTGGCCCTCTTTTGATTTTACAAAATGTTTAACCAAATTTTTCGTTTTTACCAAAAAAACAAAAAAACCTCAACTAAACTATATTTTTTTTTTTATTTAATATATTGAACTTTTTTTCAGAGTAAAAATATTGAGTGACGTGTTAAGAATATTCAAACCCCACATACACTCTCATCGATCTCAAATTCATTACATTTCATGCAAAACGGTCAGAGTCTGGTTTACACAGGCATTTTTGGGACCATCATATAGATTAGAAAAAAAACTTAAAAAAAATTTGCGCACCTTGGCACTCCCAGAGCTTAAAGTAGACACAGTTGTTATGTAATAAAAAAAAACTTTGTAAATATGGGGTGGCCCTTTTATTATTTTCCAAAATATTTTACCAAATTTTCCGCATTTACGCACTTATATCCCTAAATACCGTTTTATAGCATCAGCATTTTTAAAGATGTTGAAAAGAATATATCTTAGTCATAAAGTATGCTGATTTTTAACTCTTTTTTGGATATTGGGAGATAATTCAAAAATACAATCAAGTATAACAAAAATATTCATGAATAAAAATTCAAAAATATCACTTTTTGGGTCAACTTTAAAAAATTTTTTATTTTTTGTGGAAAGCGAAGCAAGTTAAAAATATAAACCTGAGATCAATGGATATTTCTTAACAGTTCTACATGTTCAGAATGTAAAAATTCTATTTCAAATTTTTTCCGCCTAGCATGCCCTTTCGCATCACTGTGCGACGTTCGCTAGCTATGTGAAACCATGAAGTAACGATCACTGATCTAGGGAGAAGTTATCTTGAAAACATAGCAATTACGCGTAACTCACATAACTTGGGTCTTGAGTATCAGATGTGCAGACGCAATTTATTTTTGTAACGGGCGAAATACTTACAACTTTTTCGTATAGGGTGAAATATCATAAGTCCGGACCGCCCATGACACCTCTTATCCGACAATAATTCTAAATATCCATTATTATTATTTTTTAATTATTGTTGGGATATGTACTGCGACCTTAAAATCTATTGTGCCACTTTATTGACTTAAAGAAGCTTTTTAGCCGAATCTCTGAGATAAATGCTAGTATATGTCCTATATCTCTTGAATTTAATCAGTTGTCTGTTATTATGTGGTGACCCAGATATATCTGCCGTGTTTGAACAAGTGTAGGACACTGTCATAGACGTGCATTGCAGATTCTTTGTCCTTCGTGCAAAACCTACATGTATCATCACTAAGAATTCTCAGTTTTGTAATGTGATTCTTTAACCTACAATGACCTGTTAGCAGTCCTGTGATGATTCTTAGCTTATTGTTTGTTAGCTTCATGCATTCTTTGAATCTCTTAAGGTCGTATGCACCTAAGAGTAGTTTAGAGTGCTTTAACTCTGGTAAGTTTCTCCAGTATTTGTCTATTTGTTTTTCTCCCTCTTTCTTTATTAAAAGAGTGAGGATTCCTTTGCCTAACCCACAGAATAGTTCCGAACCAACAAAGGGAGTTGATGCTCCTTTCTTTGCCAATTTGTCAGCAATTTCGTTTCCTTCTATACATTTCTGCCCCGATACACATAGGATCCAAACCCGTTGAAGTAACGCCCAAGCGTTTAAAGTTTGTCAAGACACTTTTCGTCAAGACACAATCACAAGTTTTGAGGTTTCCTGATGAGATTTTAGTCCAGTGGGGCCCAAGAAATTTTAAGGGCGGGCCAATGTTTAAAAAAACAAAAACAAAAAACAAAATGCTGCTCATCATTGTGGTTGACAAAAAATGAAACAAAACAAAAAAAACAATTACAATGCAATAAAATCACATGTCATGAAAAATTACTCGGCACACAAGTAACGGGACGATTTTTTTATTTTGGATTTGCATGCATTTGTTTTTGTAAAGTTCGCTGAAAATGTGCTGAACACTGAACGAGTGCGGTTGGTGTTGTTGTTTTTTGCAGGCGTTCTTTGATTTTGGCTCATCGCAAAGACAAAATTTAGATAGTAAAATATTTGTATGAAGGGCCACGCGGGCCATACGGACAACTACGTGGGCATGTACCGCTTGACTGCTGGAGAGGATAGCTATGTTTTGGTTTCGGTATTTACGCTTCAGGTTAAAATGTCTGTATATGCTACTATTTTTGCCCTTGGGCGCGAAGTATTTAATCCTTGGCCTGTAGACTCCTACTCCGGGCCCTCTTTCGGTTTGAGAGCCGTCGGTTTTCATGTAATCATATACTGGTTTATCTTATAGGTTGCTGATAAACCTGCCCATTTCTTTTTGCTACTTTGCTCAAATTTAAATATTTTAGTGAATAAATATCCATACCGCTGGTCAACAAGCTCTTGGTTTTCTTTTTTGCAAACTGAGGGTCATTGCCCTCATGATCCAAATCTGAGGTCATAATTTGTCCATTACGTTGTCCATAAAAGTACGCCGCACTCCATCTTATCTGAACCATTTTTTTAAAAAAAAATTTCGAAAAAAAAACATTTTTATACCAAACGTAAGAGTCGAACATTTAGGTTTCTCTTCATATTTTCGGCATTTACAGTCAGATCCATGGTTGAATAAATAAGGTTGTCTCGTGGCGGATCGTACTCTCTTCTCAGTACCCATAATTGTCAAAATCAATGAAAAGATACAACAACAACTTCATCGGCTTTGCATGTTAATAATTTCCCCTTTCAGATTTTGTATGAGCTGTCAACTTCGATTTGACATTTATGGGAACTCGCTCTCACCCATGCGACAACCTTATTTATTCAACTATGGTCAGATCTTGAAAAATGATATATGAATGTTTTTGTTTCGAGGAATCCAACTTTTTTGCTTCAAAAGTCATTGGGGTGGAGTCAAGCATCCCGTTCTAGTACTTACACTCTTTAAACTCTTAAAAAACATTGATTATCCCCGTAGAATTTTAAAAAAAATATATATTTTATTTTTTGACGAACATAGGGTTTCTTCTTTTAAATTTTTCTTCGACATTCACAGTTTGATCTTAAAGAATGATATATTGATATTTTTGTCTCGATCAGACCAAATTTTTCTGCTCTAATGGTCATTTGGTTCAAGAACCCCATAGCACTTACATATCTAGCACTTACCAGACTTCTTCAACGTGAATTACAAAAATTAGAGTCAAATAAAATAAAGTGTTTTTGAGCCGTTACCCAATACCTCGAAGGCCCTCACCATATGGTACATTTTAATGTGTTACAGTTTCTTATCATTTATATAAGACACAGAACTTTTAAAGTGGGAAAAATTTTGCTAAAAAACCCACTATATTTTATTAAGCTACTTTTCACATATATCACATATATGACCGATGATCAACGCATGGGTCACATTTTGTCTAAGCTTGAGAGTCGTCAGAAATACAGCCAACTTGAATAACGTCGAACTATGATTGATTAAAACTCCATGGTTTTTATATGTGCTACGATGCCTGCGTAGCTATTCAGCTGAATAACTGAGAATACCTTTTTAAAACCATTTTACGAAAGCGTTAAAACGTGTCGAAACGCTTGACGCGTATTTTCGTTATCGTAAGTTAGCGAAATGTGTAATTTTCTATAAAGTGGGCACGCACAATGACCGATAACGACAATGTTTATAATTGAGCGCATTCAGCAAACTCAACTGCTGCTAACTGTTGCGGCAGCACAAAACGTGTGTGCCAATTGACTACATTTACATTGAGTTAAAGTGTGGAGAATCAACCAATATGATATCTGTGTTGCCATAGCAATTTGTTAATAATAATACTTAAAAGTTAAAAATTTAAGCCAAAATTATTTTTAAAATGGAATGAAGAAAACAAAATAGTCCCTGCTTGGATGGTCGGTATAGGTATTCAATATCAATGGTGTTTTCTTTGCTCTATTGCAAAGTACACCTGAGTAAGAACTATCACAGTTTATAGCAAATATATGCAATTGCATAATTTGTTTGCGCATTTGCATCGAATCGTGAACAGCCCTGATATCTCTTAATAAGGAATAAGACTAAAAAAGAATATAATGGAAATGACAGATATTATGAAAATATTTTCGAAAATGACAAATTATGAAAAAATGTGAGAATACAAATATATATTGTTTCAAAATTAATTATGTGATTTCTAAAGATATCTTGCTATTTCTGTTCCATTAAAACGTTCTTTTAAGCTGTGATTTAACTAAAAGTGTTTAACGATAAGGATTACAAAATTTTTCAAAATTTCATAAGAAACCATATGTACCATATATGTAGGGTGAAAAAAGTTGGTATCGTAATAGAAATTGTAAAAACATCTTTCAATTTATAAATTTAATAAAAAGGCCATTGCTTTATATACCCGTTAAATCGCTCATGTTTTTGTTTTCTAAATATGTCGTTTGTTCGCTCTTCCTACATATCTCTTGAAAAAAAAAATACGGTAATATTCCTTCTGTTCAAAATTGAACCGGACTGTGAAAGTAAAACAACAACGGGTTATTATTTTTCAATATTAATTTTATCACCTTCAAAATAATCAGCATTGGAGGCGATACACATATGCCAAATGTTGTGGCCACACACACAATTTTTTTTTTTGTTTTGTATTTTTAAGTAGTTATATTAAGCTTTTAAAAGAAATTTACTCAATGTTTTTATCATTTTGTCATATTCTATTCATCATCGTATTATATTTTTTTTTTTTTTTATTTATAAATAAAATATTTTTGAAATAGAACGTTCTGGTTCCGGAGCGAAAATAACAAACAAACTTTTCAATTTTATTTCAATGTCATTCCTAACAAATCAACAGTACAGAACATAACTGTTGTGTAAACAGTTAAGAGTTGTTTAACATCAACAATAAATTAATAACTATTGTTTTCAATAAATATTCTCGGCTGTATTCATAAAAAATTCAAGAAAACACTTTATAAGAAAGCCTCTTTTAAAGCCTTCATAAGAAAAAAAACATTGAAAAAAATTTTAAAAGGATGATTCATAAACGTGCAAATGCGCTAAAAACCTCTATTAAATGCTTCATAAATACGAGAATTTCAAAAATGGTTGAAACCTAGTAGGAAAAGCCATCATTCCAAGATAGTTTCATGGCACATCCTTTAAGACTCGGTGATCATACCCCTTGACTTCGAAATACCATATTTTTTTGTATGGAGCTGTTACGTAAGGGGTATTAATGCCTTCGTCACATCTTCGAGCACGTAAGAAGTGATTAGTCAAGACTGAGAGTACCTTCTTTTGGTAATGAAGGAAGGATATGGATACCGATGTCGATATTTTATTTTCGTTTTCCTCTTTTGTTTTCTATTTCTATTCTTCTAAGTCAAAATTCCAAAAAGTCTGTGAGAATGTTTTTTTTTAACTTACTCCAATAAATAACATTTTGAAATCTTTTGATTTGCACAAAATTTAACTTTTTTCGGTTAAAAAAAGATGTGTTCCCTTTAGCATAAATGAAGACAAGTAAAATGTTACAACATTAACTAAAGTTACAAGTTCATTCCGTTTCGTTTTTTGTTTTTTACTTTTGCATTTTTCGGATTTTCTTTCCAACACATCGCTTTGCAGCTGACATGTTCATCTCCTAAGGTATTAGTGCCTTTTCCCAATACTTGAGGCAATAAGAAAAGATAGATTGCTTTAGATAGGTGTTCGTCTACCTTCCGACTGGGAACCTTCAAAAAACCCTCGCGGCTCTGTATGTTAAGTTATGAAAAAAATATGTGTGAAGAACTTGGCATTTCCATGTAACCTCAAAGGCTTGTAATAAGAAGGCACATTTTTGATGACAGAACCAGAGATGCCAACTTGTGTTATGAAAATGAGTTGAGACTGAAGCTGTTTTCTTTGTTGGATATAATTATTGTAGAAATTTGTGAGAGGTTTATTCGAGAGAGCCAGAACTCGGCTGATACCTTCTGTTCATAATTGAACCGGACTGTGCAAATTTTTATTTTATCACCCTCAATAATCACTAAAATAATCACAAGCGGAGGTGAAACACATATGCCAACGTTTTTTCCATTCTTAAAAGCATTTTTGATAGACCGATTTAGGAATGGAATTTAGCTGCCTCTGCGAATTCTCTATGATGACTTCAATGGTCTCAAAATATTTTCCACAAAGCAACAATTTAAGTTTGGGGAATAGGAAAAAGACATACAGGGCCATATCTGGCGAATATAGTGTTTGTTGAACGATATTGACATTGTTTTTGGTCAAATAATAGCTTACAATGCGTGATATGTGAACTGCTGCATTATCGTGGTGCAAAAACCATGAATTGTCCATAATTCCATAATTCTGCCCTCTTTCGCCAATATTCTCGCGCAAATGCTTTAAAACACTTAAATAATGTTGAGCCTTGACCGATTGATCTTGCGGAGGGAATTCCGAGTGCAGGACTCCTTGAGAATCGAAGAAAACAGTCAACATCACCTTGATTTTTGAACAACTTTGTCGTGGACTTTTGGGTTTCGGCTCATCTAGATAGCGCCACTCTTCAGATTGTTGAGCTATTTCGACATCATACTCGTACACCCAAGTCTAGTCAGTAGTAATGATGCGCTGAATGTCTGTATCGTCCATTAAAAGCGATACAGTTTTGCGAAACTTGTTTTGAAAGAAATTCAGCAATTTTGGCACAAGAAGCGCTGATGTCATATATCATAAAATGGTGTGCGCCGATGCAGTCAATATACATAGCTCAGCAGCTATATCTTTCACATATTTTTATCGTTTATTGATGTTGCTAGATGAGAAAGGTAATTCAAGTTGTCAACTGGTGTACGACCCTCTTTTAATAATTTGTACTACTCAAATGCCTGCTTACATGATAGAGCAGACTCCCAACAGGTTTTCTGCAACATTTTCAGTGCATCCGGACAAGAAATTCCGTTGGTAAATCACAATTTCAAACATACTCTTTGCTCAACTTATTTTTCCATAATAAAATTCGCATGTCAGACTCGAGGTGAACTTGTTCACAAAGCCATAAGAAAGAAACTACGTGACAGATCGCGCTAAAAATTAACGCCCAAGCTTATAACAGTGCTACCAACCTTCAAAAAATAAATCATTAGCTTTATGACAAATACTGTTTTTTCATTCTCACAGTCTTGTTCAATTTTGAACAGAACGTAAGTCGAAGTAACAATTTCCGGAAATTATGCTGTATAAAGTTTTTACATTTTTTGGACAATACATATGAATAAGAAGTTAGACGAAAAAACAAAGCCATATCTTGATCTCCACCATACCTTATACATTTTTTTTTTTTTTAATTTCTGACTATTGACCTTTAATCCACCTGTAGAATGCAACAAAAGAAGATTGAAGAGTAACTAAGGGCTAGTGAAATTGTTAATTCGGAACTAGTTCTATACACTGTCGAGGATCGACACAGTTTAACATATGTTGCTATACTTTTTAATAATCAAACGGAGAACGAGTTTTTTATAGATAACTAACGATTCCCGGCGCGTGTAGCGTCAAGTATATTGAAAAATAATAAGTAAATTCGTCTTCTTAGTCTTAGACACCACGCTCATGTTCCACTATCCGTTACAGTTTCCTAGTAGCAGGTCATCACTCCCAGGTGGTAATTCCATTATGAGTATCAATGTTCTGTGACTTTTACTTCCATAGCTATTCTGTATCGAAAACCGGGCCACACCCTCTTTTCAAATGCACGGGCCAGTTTTCCAATAAAAAGACTTTGGAAATTAGTTACTCCATACTGTTTCATTGTTAAGCGATGTTTAGTTCCAAAGCTATTCGATATCAAGAATTTGGCTTGTTTGGTCCAATGCCCGACACAGTTCTCTTGTAGAAGGACATCAGCAAGTGTGAACTCCATTCTGAGTTACAATGTTCTGTTACTTTTACTTACATAGCTATTCTGAATCGAAATTTAGCTTGTATGGGCGAAGCCACTCCTCATTTCCAATGCCCTTGCCAGTTTTCCACTAGTATCTGATAATATTTGGCTTATTAGTAACTTCCAAAGCTATTCGATACTAAAAGCTCTCCTTGTATTGGAGGAGACACACCCCCTTGTCCAATTTCTATCCTAGTTTTCTAGAAGAAGGACATCACCAAGCAATAACTCTATTCTGAGTTTCAATGTTCTGCGACTTTTACTTCCCACGCTATTCGATTCGGGAGTAAAATCTTAAAAAAATGATTTTTTAAATTGGATAGATTCACTTTAATTCTACACGCATAGAAATTTTTCGTTCATCGCAACTGAAAAATTAGCCAACTACGCTTCGTTTGCGAGTTGTATTTGCCACAAACGAACATTCAGTTGTCGACTTAAAAACATATCTTATATATATATATATATAAAAACATATCTTATATACATATATATATATATATATATACCGCAAGCTATTTCAGTCATTATTATTTATTATATTAATTGTTTTTCCCCCTATGTCCGTCCGTCTTCTTATGTACTCATCGCACATCTGTTGCTACGTTCGAGTATACAATCATATTCACCTCACATGCCAAATATTCTCATTCAGACTGTCAAAATTTCATCATCCGAGTGAAAAGTTTCCGAATAGCACACGGCTTTAGTCACCGATTGTTAAAAGCTTTCAATTGTACTGACAGCTATTGTTGTATTTTAATTTTTTCATCTCTCAAATATTTATAACTCGGTTCTCAAAAATACCCAATACCGAAAAAGTTTTCGAAACTTAAAGCTTGAAAAATTAATTATATTTTTTCAGCAATAAGTTTATTTAATAAAGATTGTGTATCCTATTTACTATTTTAATATTTTGAAAATTTCGTTCAAAGTATTGGGTACAAAAAAGTTTCGACTTCATGTATCTCTATTAACCCTTTTAGCGCCAAATTAACCCTGGCAATTCCAAACATTCCAAACTTCGTTCAGGGTCAGTTTTAAACTAAAATAAGCTGAGTATCAAGTTTGAAAGCCGTATTTTTACAAATACAAAACAAAAATTTTTCTACAAAAATTTTTAGAAATATTGAAAAAAAATTTAAAAACTTCTAGCGCTAAAAATATCATATATTTTTTCTAAGTAAAAATGTAAATAAGACCTCTTACATTCGTAGTATTACATTTAACTACCCTAAGCGTTAGAAAATTCTCGGAAATATTTAAAAATATAATTTTTTAATTTGCTCTTTTTTGAAGTCGCGTGGCAGCGTGGAAAACACTTTTTTTCGTTTGCTCGCTAAACTTTTAGGCCCCTAACAGTTTCCTGTGTTATTTTAGCGATTATTCATATGATAAGCGGGCGTTTTTTTAGAGCTCGCTTGATAAAAAACACAGCTAATATTAAAAATCATAATTTATGCTAATGAAATCCTTCCATCGCCACATGGGCCCAAAAATCGTCAAAATGACGATTGCGTCAGCAATCTGGCAACGCTGTTCATCTAATCGCGAACAAAGAGCTTTTTCTGGTTGTATGCAGAGAGTCTCTTTTTTGAGCACTGAGCAGCATTTTGTGGCGAAAGCAAAGCAACATTCTCCTAGCTGCAAGCAATAACAGCGTCAAAGCTAATCAACAAATGATTGCTTGCAAAAAAAATTGATGAAATTTTTCATTAAAATATAACTTTAACACCAAAATTATTGATCCTAGATATATGTTACCGCTGACATTTTTGTTGGAATCCTGAGGATCTTTCATTTGTCCATACATCATATCCACATATCTTGTATTGTTTAAGCAGGAAATGGCAAAAAAGACCTGAATTTGGTAAAAATTTCCATTTACGCGAGATTATTGGCCAAAAACTTCTCAGCTATTTAATATTTTAAAAATTTGAGCTTACATGATTAATCTACAATAAATTATTGTTAGAATAGTAGAAATTTAACTAAAATCGGTGCAGCGGGTCTTGAGCTTACTTGCGTCAACGCCACAAAGCCAATCTTTGCAGTTTAATTTTTATATAATTGTATAGAAGTAGAGAGAGATAGATTGAGTTGTTTATGAGTTGTTTATTGATTGTTCTCAAATATGTTTTTTATTTCGATTTTCAAAATTGAAAAGTACAATTTTTTAAAGTTCCAATCTCCTAAATAAATAATAAACGTGTTGGCAGTACTATATAAACGAATACTTCTCATTAGTATCATTAGTATCAGTCATAACTCAGTTAAAAAAGAATACATACGGCGTAGCATTCGAAATGTTCAATAATAAAGCAATTTTAATTTTTGCACTTCTTTGCATTTCCTTTGCAATTGAATCTTCTGCTAGAAAATGCCCAGAAACAGGCTACTGGAAGCCGTGTCTTATCAGTTATAGGTGCAGTGACTTAGAGCAAGTGGTCTGGGCAACCGATGGCAGCTCTTGTTATGTACTTCGGAACCCATGCTACTTCAAGAGTGAAAACTGTAATCGTCAGAATAGCCACATGGAAGGTATGACAGAAGACTGAAGGATTTTGCAAAAGATATATTTTTTTTATATAAAACAAACACCTCTTATGCTTTAGCTTTGAGAACCGTAACGAAGGAAGAGTGTCAAAAATTGTGTCGCACAATCTGTACTTTTGAGTACAGACCTGTATGTGCTATATACAATAATGTCAAGAAGACTTTTTCGAACTCTTGCTCTTTGGCTAACTACATCTGCGGAACTGGAAAGAGTATGTGTTGCTAAAATTGTTCGCAAGAGGAAATTATTTTATGCTTTGTAAAATTTTTGTTTTATTTTCAGCATATTCTCTGTACAGCGAAAGTGCTTGTGACTCAGACCAACCAACAACTTATACTCCTATTTTATAAACAATAATAATAATAATATTTTTAAAATCATATATTAACATTTAAATTAATACTAATATGTATGATAAAGTGATCTTTAAGATATTGCTTGGGATGAAAACAGGGAAATACACGAAGGAGTAATGAATGGCATGCTTTTTAGACAAAAAAATCCGGCAAAGAATATCTTTGCGACAAAAAAACGTCGATTGGCATTTAGGCAGTTGACAAGATATTCCAGGCCATCTCGGCTTTTAGTATGGTTCTTCTCAGTTGAGGAAGTCAACCCCAGGATCCAATACAATTTAATCTCCCCGACTCCAGAATTTTTTATATATATATGTATCATAAAATTTACCAATAAAATCGAATAAAAAATTTCATATAAAGGTTAAATATTGAAATAATTCCATCTTCTAAATTTATAAGAATTTCTGTGGATAGTGAGTATGAAATAAGTGAGTGATTTGAGCAAATTACAGTTAGTTTTTAAGATATGTTTAAAAAGCTTGATGTTTTTTTCATATCAACAGGTGAACATCAAGGAAAAGGTTTTAATGACAAAAAAAAATAAAACTAAGGTCTCAGTTTTCTTTTTCAGAAAAGAAATTTCTCGATCTTATCACCAATTTCCCAGACTTTTAAGTTGTTACTTCATTTTTCGCTATTTTAAAAACTGTTTTTTGTTTAGATTAAAACTTGATAGCAGATTTTCAGTAAAAAATTGAAACGCATTTTTTCAAAATGCATAGGCCTTGCATGAAATTTTATTCGCTGATTATAGGTGCTAACAGAAAATTTATGGTTCAAAAATATAGCTCAGTTCTTTATCCTTATTATTGAAATATAAATAAAAAATAATGACATCATCAAGGCTTTGAGAGAGCTGCTTAACCTTAAACCCGATTATCGGGTCATATTGACCCGAGGCACTTTTCATTTGCATAAAAAACATATTAAAAATCAAAAATTGAAAAAAAATTACCATTTTATTTGTTGAACTTTTATCTCTGCAACCAGACTGAAAAAATTGTACAATACGTTTATCTGGGTCATAATGACCCGACATTTTCTACCATACGATTTGTATGAAGAATCAGTTTTTGTAGTACTTTTTTCACTACTTTTTGATGTTGTGCAATCCTTTCTAAAGGATTATCCGAGTGAAAAGTTTCCGGATAGCACACGGCCTAAGAATTGCTTTGAGTTTGATTGGTATGAAGCAAAACGCCTTACAGAACCGTTTCGAATGCCACAAGTTTAGGTAAAAAATAAATAAATCATTTCCATTTCAAATGAATATTGTTCATTCTTGTTTCATTCACTGTTTTTACTAGGATAAGAAACCACGACGTAGATGCGAAGCATATAAGGGTAACAGCAAAACAAATGATAATAAAACGTCCGCTGTGTGTGACCATTGCTTAAAACTTTTTTGACCTTTGCTTTTGTTATGTTTATGTTTGCATGTTAATCGTGTTATCTTCACAAATACTAAGAACCTGATATATTGGAAGATAACGATGATAATGATGGGGCAGATCCATCAATGCCTAGCACATCAAATGCAGCTCAATCAAATCGGATTTATCAATCGGTTATAAATCTGTTGTAAATTGCAAATGTTTTGTGCAAACATATTTTTAAAAAAATAACAAATATTAAAATTAATATTTTATAAAATACCAGCACGTGGGTTAAAGTGAGTGGCCGCTATGTCAACGAACTTGGAGACCCATGTTCGAACCCGAGCAGCGACAGAAAATTATTTGAATTAAAATAATTTTTCTGTACGGTCGCCACCTCTCTGCAGACAATGGCGAACCACAGAGAGTAATCAAAATGCCATGTAAAGCTTCTTGAGAATAAGAACATTTCGTTCATCGCCGTTCGGAGTTGGCGTTAAGCCTGTAGGTCCATTTCTCGGTCAATTGTGTACAAACACGCACAACACAATTGATCCTAAGAAGCTAGGTCAAAGTCCTTTCAAGGGCTGAAATGGCCAGTTATTTATTTATTTTTTTTTTTTAAAATAACAGCACTTTTTAATTTTATCTCTAAAAAATTATGATAACGTAAAAAAAAACCCAAAAAAAAAAAAATCAAAATTGTTACATGGAACCATAACTAGCTTAGTAAAGGTTCTACGACACATACAACAGCAAAGATTGCCTATTTGACCTAAAACGAAAATAATTTGAAAAAATTTAGCACAATGACACCACGGTGGCAAGCAGTGTTGCCATTTTAGCTACTTTGTAGCTAGATTTACCTGTTTTTTTTTTCATTTAGCTCCAAAAATTGTGTTTTAGCTCCTAGCTACTTTTTTAGCTTCTTATTTTTCAAGTTTGGCTATTTTTAGATACTACTTTTTTTTGGTTAAAAAATGCAATATTTTCGTGATCACTTGTTACCACCGATATTTTTTTTTTGTGACATCTCTAACTTATATATACGATGAAATCCAATGGAGAAAACTTCACACTTATCCATGGACTAGAGTATCGTCTTCTATTGATTTTTGGAAAGAAGTAAGAGAATGGAAGGGTGCTTTAAACGAAAACTCTTTCTCTGATCTTACTAAATTCGTTTTTTAGTTTTTAATTTTACCGTTAAGCAACGCTGAAAAAGAAATAAAGTTTTCAATAATGAGTCTTATAAAAACAAAACAAAGAAATTCAATTAAATTGTAAATGTCAAATTCCACAGTATGTTAAGTCCATCATTCGTATCACGAAACAAGGCATGAACGACCAAAAAAGAAACGATCAGCACTACTTTCTTCTATATATAAACCTAAATATTGTTTCATACATATTTCGTGTTACTGTTACTCTTCATACTGTTTCATACCTACATATTTCGTGATACAGAATGAAGGGGTAAGAAATGTCTTAAAAAATAAACAAATGTTGCCACGACTACATTATAAATGACGATCTTGTAAAATTTATGAAACGGGAAGATATTTACAAAAATTAAGATTCTGATAGTTCAGATAATAATAGTAACTAGTATCGCATGTGGCCGAAATCGGCCATCTGTTTCTGTAAAGTAACGAAACTCAAGTAGTTTTTCACATAATGAATTGTTATTAATTTGCATGGAAATTCTTAATGCTTACCTTGACGCTATGAGGAAAATAGTGGTAAAGGACAAAAAAGGAAGCATATTTGCGTCAATAACAAAAATTTATTCAACATATTATATTCATTTAAAGTAAATAAATAACTTAAAAGTAAAGTAAATAAAGTAAAAGTAAATAAAGTGTAGAAAAGTATAACAAATAAATTAAGATAAATGATAATTCTCAAGATAATAGAAGCAAACAGCAACAACCACAACAACAACAACATATGCTACTCAGCTCTTTTTAAGTGTTTGCGTCACTCCCGCATTCTACTCTTGCTTTTGTAAGCTACAGCAGAGATGTTCAACAGAGCTTCGTCGCTTTGTAGTTTCTGATTGTGCCATTGGTAAAAAAAGCGTTTTACATTTGCTCAGTTTTACTTATCTTAATGACAACATATTCGAATAAAAATTATATTGTGCAAATCTACTCGAAAATACCTATCCATCGATATAAGTATTATGTGAATATGTTGAAGGTAACACAGAAAAAAAGGGAACACAAACTTTTTTGTTGGCCTATTAATATATAGATGACAGTATAGAATTTGAGATCTGAAGTGATGGTATACACCTACAAAACTGTGCCTGCATATAAATATTAATACATACATATATGTTTTTATTTAAAACTAGACTTTTTGGCCTTTTTATTGTAATTCATTTTTGTTTGAATTAACACATAACCCTTTTAAAAAAATTATTAGTATATTGAAAGTGTATTTTACTGATCAAAACGTACCTTAGCAAATGAAGATATATTCCTTTCGTTGTTTTTATATTTTTATTTAAACTGAATGAATAAAATATAGTAAATAAGTTGTTTTTAAAAACAAGCTTCTTTTTTTAGCTACAAAAAAAAAATTGTTTAGCTCTTTTTAGCTACTTTTTGTAGCATTTTTAGCTACACCCTCAAAAATTTTCTGGCAACACTGGTAGCAACACTAAACGCAACAACAAATCTAAGACTAAAAATAAACACAGAAGCTTTAAATGTAGTAATGCCAATACCCGTTTATGAGCCATTTATTGATTATTTTCAAATATGCTTTTATTTCGATTTTTAAAATTGAGACGTGCAAGTTTTTAAATTACGTTTATTATTTAATCTCCCAAATAAATAATAAACGTGTTGGCAGTACTATTTAAACGCATAGTTCTGACATATATGAAATTAGTATCAGTCATAACCCAGTTCAAAAAGAACACATACAGCGTAGCATTCGAAATGTTCAATAATAAAGCTGTTTTCATTTTTGCACTTCTTTGCATTTCCTTTGCAATTGAATCTTCTGCTGGAAGATGCTCAGAAACAGGCTTCTGGAAGCCGTGTCTTATCAGTTATAGGTGTAGTGACTTAGAGCAAGTAGTCTGGGCAACCGATGGCAGCTCTTGTTATGTATTTCGGAACGAATGCTACTTGAAGAGTGAAAACTGTAATCGTCAGAATAGCCACATGGAAGGTATGACAGGAGATTGTTTGAAAGATTTTGCAAAAGACATAGAAAAAATATAAAACAAACGCCTCTTATGCTTTAGATTTGAGAACCGTAACGAAGGAAAAGTGTCAAAAATTGTGTCGCAAATTTTGTACTTTAGAGTACAGACCTGTATGTGCTATATACAATAATGTCAAGAAGACTTTTTCGAACTCTTGCTTTTTGGCTAACTACATCTGCGAAACTGGAGAAAGTATGTGTTGCTAGAATAATTCGCAAGAGCAAATTATTTTATTCTTTATAAAATTTTTGTTTTATTTTTAGCATATTCTCTGTATAGTGAAACTGCTTGTGACTCAGACCAACCAACAACTTATACTCCTGAGATAATGTATTAAAATATTTAATATATAAAATAATAACAATAATAATATATTTAAAATCATATATTAACATTTAAATTAATACTAATATGTATGATAAAATGATCTTTAAGATATTGCTTAATATAAAAACAGAGAAACACACGAAGGAGTAATAGAACGCTTTTTAGACAAAAAAAAATTCGTCAAAGAAAATCTTTGTCGTCGATTGGTATTACAGGTAAAAAATCTTCATTTAAGGTTAAATGTTGAAATAATTCCATCTTCTGCATTTCTAACAATTTCTGTGGACAGTGATTACGAAATAAGTGATTGATTTGAGCAAATTACAGTTAGTTTTTAAGATATAGGAGAACAAAAGGAAGAGGTTTTGATGACAAAAAGAATTAAAATAAGACTTTAAAAAGGAATTTATTGATCATATCATCAATTTTAATTTATTTTTTGTTGTACAGAAAAAACTCTCTTTAAGTCGAAGATTTTCAGAAAAAAATTGAAACAGGCATTTTTTTCAAAATGCATAGGCCTTGCATGAAATTTTTATTAGCCGACTAGATGCTTACAAAAAATTAATGATTCAACAGTTAAGCTTAGTTCTTTATCCTTATTATTGAAATATAAACAAAAAATAATGATATCATCGGGACGTGGAGAGAGCTGCTTAAGCAACACAACTGAAAATTTGTTATATAGAAAAATTCGCTGAGTATGGATGCTACGGTTATAAATATTATACGCCAGTAAAGGTTTCTTTTGAGCTTTTAAAACAAAAATAGACAAAGAAGTTTTTGACATCATAAGGCTACGGAGAGAGCTGCTAAATGATTGAAAATGCAACAATAATGCATAGGCGTTGCATGAAAATATAACTCGATGAATAAATGTCATAAAACAGAAATGAAGGATTTATACTCGCCCTTAAAAAGAACTAAAAAATAACTTATAACGTCATAGAGATAGCAACTTACTTAAAAAAAAAACAAAACCACAAAAAAAAATTGTTACATGGAACTATAACTAGCTTAGTAGAGGTTCTTCGACACATACAACAGCAAAGATTGGTTATTTGACCTAAAACGAAAATAATTTAAAAAATTTAGCACAATGACACCGCAGTGGTAAACTCCTAAAGCGAAAATGTAGAAACAATGAAAAAACGTTCTATATAATTTTAACTCCGTGACTATGGGTGCTACGCTAAATTTTTTAGATTGACACTGAGTTGAGGTTTTTGGCGATATGATGAAAAGGCGAAAATTATGACCTTACGATGTTCCCCAGAGTACCGCTCAATATAAAGATAATACATACTTTTTGCATGGATTTATTGCATGGTACTAAAGTACGCATAGATGGGAATGCATAAGAGAAATCAAAGGCAGAACACAGGTAAAAGCAAAAGAAAACCGAATCAAAAGCCAAAGCAAAGCAAAATTAAAGCATTAGCAAAAGCAAAAGCAACAGCAAAAACAAAAAAAAATTAAAATAAAAAGACAAAGAAAAAATCAAAGAAAATCAAAATCAAAATCAAAATCGAAATCAAAATCAAAATCAAAACCAAAATCAACATAAAAATTAAAATCAAAATCAAAATCAAAATCAAAATCAAAATAAAATCAAAATCAAAATCAAAATCAAAATCAAAATCAAAATCAAAATCAAAATCAAAATCAAAATTAAAATCAAAATCAAAATCAAAATCAAAATCAAGATCAAGATCAAAATCAAAATCAAAACCAAAATCAAAACCAAAATCAAAATCAAAATCAAAATCAAAATCAAAATCAAAATCAAAATCCAAATCCAAATCCAAATTCAAATCCAAATCTAAATCCAAATCAAAATCCAAATCCAAACCCAATCAAAATCAAACGCAAAATCAAAAACAAAATCAATATCAAAAACAAAATCAATATCAAAATCAAAATAAAAATCCAAATCAAAATCAAAATCAAAATCAAAATCAAAAGCAAAAGCAAAACCAAGTAAGGGTAGGTCTTTTTATTTTATTAGTAAATTATAACAAAATATATCGACATAGTAATTTCATTTTCTGGTCTTTTAAACATTAAGAATTTTACTTATTTCTACTGCTTCACCGATTTTATTCACTGACCTCTTGTTGTAATTGAAGTTCTTTTGATGCGGCCTATTTAATAATCATTTTGACTGGAGTTTTTTTTAATATTACTGGCTGATACACTTAATAAGTTGGTGGATCGGTATCACGAAGAGTAGACTTGGTAAAGTATAACTACGCCCTGAAACTTGCTGTATAGGATTCGCATTTTTCAATTACTTTCTGGTTACTTTTATGGGCTAATTCATCGTCTTTCCACAGAGAAACAGAGAATAAAACTGCAGCTTCCTATGCTATACCACACAAATATTCCTCATTGATGTTAGTGCAGACGACTCTTCATTCTCAATTGTTAGCCTAATTCAGACCATACGGTTGCACAGTCTCAACACCCTGCACAGCTTTTTTTCTGAAATATGAAATATTAACTGAAATATGACTTCCTCTGAAGGTGACAGTTTTTGTGTGCGATTGGGACACCCACCTTTTTCATACTTTTTATTTTCGGAATCTTTTTGCTGGACGTATCTTTCCTGGTCATTCCAAGCCTAATAATTCAAAGTCTTTTTATTAGGAAGCATACACAATTAACAAATCCACACCTTCTTCCCATTGCTTTTGCCTTTAACTCGAAGTAGTCCAGAACTGTTCAGTTCAAATGTGAGTTCCTTCCAAAATAGCGCCACTCTTTCTTTATTTTCCTTCACGAAATCTTTCGCAATATCGGGCCTCTCTTGCGTTTTTTTAATAGAATGTTGCTTTGTATTTTGTTTATTGATATACTCCTAACATAAAACCAAAATAAAAGAAATTTTCACTTTTGTTTGGAAAAATAAAAGGAGCCTTACATATAAATTACTGTTGACAAAAGTCAAAATTTTTTCGAACATTCGAAATTTTCCGCGTGAAACTCCCAATAAGCGAAAATTAAAATTGAATATTTTCGAACTAAAAATACATTTCGGCGAAACCCACAATAGGGGTCAGTAGGAACATAGTAGTTCAATGAAATAGGAAATAAAAATCTTTATCTTTAAGAAACAGTAGGTTTCTTATCAAACGAAAGGTAATTGTAAAACACGAGAATTAATTATATTAATCAAGATTTTTGTGAAGTTTATAGTGCTTAAAAATCACTTCATTAAGTCGACAAACAGAAGCTTGTAAGCTTTGAATGTAAAATCCAATTCTTTACAAAAGCTACATGAAATTACAAGAAAATAACCTGGATAGCTATAGTTCAATGAACAAAGATTGTTTGAATAATGAGAACAGCTGTTTCAATATATAAAGAATTTTTAAAGTGAATATTGAAAAGAACTGCAAGAGCATTTAATATTTAAGTTATAATAAAAGACAAAAGAAATCCAACCTAGTTTAGGCAAAATCGTAAAACTCCATTTAGTATAAATAAGGAAACGCAGCCTGTCAGTAAGTATTCAGCAATAATTTTGACAATTTCTTAAAAACAATTTCAATAATGAATACATTCAACGTGCTCGCCCTAGTGTTCCTGCTTTCACTTTGTTGTATGACAGCAGCACAAAATAGTCCTTGTTCTACCGTTTGTACCAGGGAATACAATCCAGTCTGTGGAGAACTAAAACGTTCAGAAAGAAATCTAAGGTGTACTTTTGCCAATAAATGTCTTTTGCGAGTAGCAAACTGTCAAAATGAAAGTAAGTTGAAGCGGTCTATGATTACTCAATAATTAGACTCTACAAATTTTGAAAACAAAATTTTGTCTGTATTTTCAGATTGGCGCGAACTTCATAAAGGGCCTTGCAAAGAACAGCAATCCGTTGAATGTATGGAAATGATAAGGACTTGAGTGTTTGAGTACGAAAATAAAGTCACAATTAAAGTGTTTATAAAAATGTTCGGCATATTTCAAACTATAAAATAAAAACCAAACTGGTGGCTCCATGTTAATATATTTTTATAAAATTGTTCCCTTTGATATTTAATATTATTTTCTTTGAATACGAGTATTATTAGTCCCTTGTTATTTAGCAGTGGCTCATCAATGAATATAATTTTTGAAATATACAACGATATAAAAATCAAACCAACAGCATCCACATTAGGCCATACCTCAAAAAAAAGTGCGCCGTATACCAGCGAATATGACGCATTTTTGCAAGACAATTACGAAAAAAAAACAGTCGGATTTTAAAGTTTGGTATAGCAATGTTTTTGTCTCAAAGAGACCAATATGACTTTTGAATTCCTCAAAATCAATTTAAGACCTTCCAAGGACTTGTAGGAATATTTTTTTTTTATTTTGGAGAAAAAATATTTGGTCTCTTTCAGACAAAAACATCGATATGTCATTCAATACGATCAGACTTTTAATACCGAAGATATGATGAAACTGAAAAAAGCAGCAAAAAATGTTCAAACATTTTTTAAAAATAGTTGTGCTGGAAATATTGATATACTTCCTGAGAAAAAAATTAATGATATTTTTAGAGCTTTATTTTTTGATATTAGGGTGGCACATTAGGATAGTAAGAACTGAGATCTGGAGGGTAAGTACTAGAAAGGTGCACCTGAGGTCAATGACCTCTATAAAGTTTTGAAAAATTTGAAAATCGAACTGTAATCATCAGAGATATGAAGAAATCTGTCAATGCGCGACCCCTACGTTCGGTCAAAAACAAAGAAAATTTTTTTTCGTAATTGTTTTACGACAATTCGCAAAAATACGTCATATTCGCTGGTATGGGGCGCAATTTTTTTTTGCAAAGGAGGTGGTACGGTCTAATCCACATTCATGTACTCCAGATATAGTTCTGTTCTTTGTTTTTATTTTTATACCGCCACGTTTAAAAAACGTAAATGGGGGTATATTAATTTTGTCACTCCGTTTGTAACGCCCATAAGGGGGCGTGGTAGGTATAGAAAAGTGTATATATTCTTGATCAGCATCACCACCCGAGTTGATTTAGCCATGTCCGTCTGTCTGTCTGTGATCACGATTACAGCCGTAATTTTCAAGCTAGCACCACGAAATTCAATATTTAAGCTTTAATCTAAAAAATAAAGGTCAAGTTCGAAAATGAGCCAAATCAGATGAAAACCACGCCTACCTCCCATACAAAGTGACTTTATCAAAACGGTAAAATCTCTTAGAATTCCACAAAAATTAATATATGGACTTGAAATTTTGCATATGAGTTTTTATATATAACATGTACTTTATATAAGAAATTGAGTGAAAACCACGCCTACTTCCCATACAAAGTGACTTTATCAAAAAACAAAAGCGAATATTTTCTGTTAAAACTATAATGAAAACGTTTTTACAGATAAAAATTTTATTGATTGCTTAAGACTTTGAATATATTTTGGTTCGGCCGTGGGGGTATTTTAACTTCGGCCCAGTCGAAGATCATTTCTTACTAGTTTTTTTTTATTTTAAGTCTTATTCGCTTCAATATATTTTTGTGCTTCATACACTAAGGGAAAAAAATATTAAATTTATCCAAAAACTTTTTTAATTTATCCAAAAAGCGAGTCATTTTTGCACCAATAACGCATTTGAATAAATCGACTACGTAAATATTTAAAATTTATTTTAATACTTTTTTAATTAAATTAAATATGTAAATATTTAAACAGAATTAATAAAAAATATATTAAAATTATGCACGAATTTTTTAAAATATCTTTCAAATATTTACTATTTGAAAATAAACTATCGCATTTAAAGAAAATTTGAATAAAAATATTGAAATTAAAAAAAACATATTTAAATTGGATATGTTATTAATGGTTTTATGGTATTATTTTCTTCAAATTGCGTTCATCAAATGCCATTGCCTGTATAATTTATTATCGCTTCACTTTTTTCGTTCTCTAATTTATACTATGTTTGACAGTTGGTGCAATATTAGTGCAATATTAGTGAAAAAGTAATGTACAAAATAAGTTTAGGCAGAAGCAAATTATGCAGGTAAATGACAACCGGTCCAAGATATTCTTGAAAATACCGAGTTGTCACTCCACCCTACATAATTTCATTTCTTTGCCAAACATGCATAATATATTATTCTTGCAACAATAACTAAATGAGAACTATAAGAACTGCAAATGCAAGAAATAAACTCAGGAACAGAGTGCGATGCTGTTGCTGCTTGTCGGAGTATGTGTGTAAGTGTGCGATGCTGTTGCTGCTTGCTTGTATGAAATATGTGTGTACGTGTGTGGTATAAATAAAATTCAAATACGGGAAAAAAACGAGTTGTAAGGAAAACATTTGATTTATCCACGTAAATATTTGAATAAAATTTATACTCAGGCGTGGATAATGCTAATATGCGTTATTTCCTTTAGTTTATACATATATTTTGCGCTTCATAATATTTATGTATGTGTTGAAAAACATGATCTTGATAAATATTTCCTTTGGAGGACCTTTGTCAGATATAAATTTTAGAGAAGAACATGAGAAACAATAAAGAGCAGTATTCGGCGTTGCTTGGAATCAGTAGTTATTCGCTGAGTATATGGTATGTTATGGTAAGTTATGGTACGACAGTAAAGGAAGGTTAATTCTTTTATCTCCTTTGATTATGGAAGGACAATTAACGGTTTTTGCAGCACAATAATACATCAGCTCACACATCACGCATTTTACTCAATTATTTGAACAAAAACAATGTCAATATCGTTTAACAAGTGACATATTCGCCAGATATGGCCCCGTGTAACTTTTTCCTATTCTAGAAACTCAAATTCTCGCTTCGTGAAAAAAATTTTCAGACGATTGAAGTCATCATAGAGAATTCGAAAAGGGAGCTAAAGGCCATTCCGAAATCGACCTACCAAAAATGCTTTCAAGAATGGAAAAAACATTGGCATATATGTTTCACCTCCGATTGTGATTATTGTAGTGATAATTGAAGGTGATAAAATAAATATTTGCACAGCCCGGTTCAATTTCGAACAGAAGGAATCAGCCGAGTTCTGGCTCTCTTTAATAAACCTCTCACAAATTTCTACAATAATTTTATCCAACAAAGAAAACAGCTTCAGTCTCAACTCATTTACATAACACAAGTTGGCATCTCTGGTTCTGTCATCAAAAATGTGCCTTTTTATTACAAGCCTCTGAGATTACACGGAAATGCCAAGTTCTTCACACATATTTCTTGAATAACTTAACATACAGGACCGCGAGGGTTTATTAAAGGTTCCCAGTCGGAAGGTAGACGAACAATCTAAGGAAATCTATCTTTTCTTATTGCCTTAAGTATTGAGAAAAGGCACTAATACCTTAGGAGATGAACTCGTCAGCTGCAAAGCGATGTGTTGGAAAGAAAATCCGAAAAATGCAAAAGTAAAAAACAAAAAAACAAACAGTATTTCGCGGAATGAACTTGTAACTGCAGTTAATGTTGTATAATTTTATTTGTCTTCATTTATGCTAAAGGGAACACATGTTTTATTAAAAGTTTAATTTTGGGCTAGTCAAAAGAATTCAAAATGTTATTTATTGGAGTATGTTAAAAAAAACATTCTCGCTGACTTTTTAGAATTTTGACTTAGAAGAATAGAAATAGAAAACAAAAGAGAAAAACGAAAATAAAATATCGACATCGGTATCCATATCCTTCCTTCATTACCAAAAGAAGGTACTCTCAGTCTTGACTAATCACTTCTTACGTGCTCGAAGATGTGACGAAGGCATTAATACCCCTTACGTAACAGCTCCATACAAAAATAGATATGGTATTTCGAAGTGAAGGGGTATGATCACCGAGTCTTAAAGGATGTGCCATAAAGGTATCTTGGAATGATCGCTTTACCTACTGGGTTTCAACCATTTTTAAAATTCTCGTATTTATGAAGCATTTAATAGATGTTTTTGGCGCAATTGCACGTTTATGAATCATCCTTTTAAAATTTTTTTCGATTTTTTTTTTCTTATGAAGGCTTTAAAGGAGGCTTTCTTATAAAGTGTTTTCTTGAATTTTTCTTGAATACAGCCGAGAATATTTATTGAAAACAATAGTTATTAATTTATTGTTGATGTTAAATAACTCTTAACTGTTTATACAACAGTTATGTTATGTACTGTTTATTTGTTAGGAATGACATTGAAATAAAATTGAAAAGTTTGTTTGTTAGTTTCGCTTCGGGACCAGAACCAAAAATATTTTGCATTGTTTACATAGTTTGCAACTAAATTAAAAAAATAAACATAATACGATGAGGAATAAAATAATATGACAAAATTATAAAAACATTGAGTAAATTTCTTTATAAATTTAACATAACTACTTAAAAATACAAAAATAAATTGATGTTATTATTATATATTATTGTAAAAATACAAAAATAAATTGATTGAAATAAACTAAAGAATAAAACCTTAAACAATGAAAATAATTTCGTGTATTAAAAAAAAATCTGTACTACTCTGCAAGAATAGGAAAAGTACAATCAGCTTTTGTTGTTTCGCCATTGTACGGATTGTACATTTCCCATTCTGGCACCGTCCAACGTCATATGCTAGGCATAAAGAATACTCCTATAGTCTCCTTTAATATTTTGAATTATTAAAAAAGTGAAAAAGTAGACTATAGCAGTATTCTGTTTGCCTAGCATATGCACTTGTACGGTGCCAGAATAGGAATATCTGTATGTTTTTGTATTGCATTTATTTTCCTTATATCTTTATGTTTTGATACAAAATTCTACATGTTACATAGTTTTATTATACAGTATGACGGCATAGGATGATAGTATGATATGATGGTATGATATGGTGGTATGGTGATCATGGAATGATAATATGGTATGGTATGGTATGATGGGTTTGGTGTGATTGTATAACTCTGAAGTTTTTCTTATTTCTCTTATTAACATTAATCTTTCCGAAATTGTAATTAAACTCTTGTAATTATATGAAATGGGACTTTTTTAGTAAGACTATATTCAAGAGTAAATCAATTAACCACTTAAAAATCAACATTTTTGCGTTAAGGTTAATATACGTGTAACAACCAAAAACAGGAGATGTTTTCAAAAAAATTTTTTAGATATAAGAAGCTATTATTTTCTTTTTAATTTATACAGGTTATTGTACATAAAAAATACTTTATAAAAATATTGTTTTTTTTTTTTAAATACAGTTCTGTCTTTTATATAGAGGACGCTGAAAATGGAATTGAAATACTTTATAAAAATATTGTTTTTTTTTTTAAATACAGTTCTGCCTTTTATATAGAGGACGCTGAAAATGGAATTGAAATAAAGACATCCAAAACGGTTCGATGGATATGGCCTTTTCCATGTATCGGAAACAAAAAAATCAAATGACATTTTAAAGTATAGACCATATATTAAGCATCCCCTTTACGCAAGACCCCCGGGGGTTTGTTTTTTTAATTATGGCGGAAGTTGAAGTAAAAAGTTCAAAAAATAGACACATTTTCGCGCGCTTTTTTGTTTATATAAAAAAAAAAAACAAAACAAAATAGATACTTGAATTTAAGGGGGATGCTTAAAGGACAAAATAAATAACAAAATACAAAAAAAGTCATTGAAATTGAACCAATAGATTTCGAGTTATCTATCGAACCGTTTTAAAAAAACGAGAAAATCGCGTTTAAAGTTTTTTATTTCTTTGTATGGAGCTTAGACATATGTTAACGAAAACCGTTATAACTTCTGTTTTTTTTTAAATATCGATTTAAAAATGTGTACGTATATTCTTAAAACTATAAAGAACACATTAAACAAAAAAAATTCAAAAAAATTTACACGTATTTAACCTTAAAATTTCACTTCTACCGTGCGTGGTGGCAAAACACACATTTTATTTTTTTGTATTTTTAAGAAGTTATGTTAAATTTATAAAAAAAAATTTACTCAATGTTTTTATCATTTTGTCATATTCTATTCGTCATCGTACTATATTGGTTTTTTTTACTTTAGATGCAAACAATATAAACAATGCAAAATATTTTTGAAATAGAACGTTCTGGTCCCGGAGCGAAATTAACAAACAAACTTTTCAATTTTATTTCAATGTCATTCCTAACAAATAAACAGTACAGAACATAACTGTTGTATAAACAGTTAAGAGTTGTTTAACATAAACAATAAATTAATAACTATTGTTTTCATTAAATATTCTCGGGTGAATTCATAAAAAATTCAAGAAAAGGCTCTATAAGTACCTATTTTAAAGCCTTCATAAGAGAAAAATCGAAAAAAAATTTTAAAAGGTTTATTCATAAACATGTAATTGCGTCAAAAACCTATATTAAATGCTTAATAATTGAGAGAATTTTAAAAATGGGGGAAATCTAGTAGGAAAAGCGATCATAGCACATCCTTTAAGATTCGGCGATTATACCCCTTCACATATCTTTTTTTGTATGGAGCTGTTACGTAAGGGGTAGTAATGCCTTCGTCACATCTTCGAGCACGTAAGAAGTGATTAGTCAAGTCTGCGAGTACCTTCTTTTGGCAATCAGGGCCTTCTTTTGGCACCTCTTTTGTTTTCTATTTCTATTCTTTCAAAAAGTCTGTAAGAATGTTTTGTTTCAACTTACGCCAATAAATAACATTTTAAATTCTTTTAATTAGCACAAAATTTTAATTTTTTGGTTAATAAAACATGTGTTCACTTCAGCATAAATTAAAACAAGAAAAATGTTACAATATTAACTGCAGTTTCCAGTTGATTTCGCGAAAAACTGTTTCGCTTTTTGTTTTTTACTTTTGCATTTTTCGCATTTTCTTCCCAACACATCGATTTCAGCTGGCGTGTTCATTTTAAAAATGGCTGCACGTGCTATAAACCCCTCACAAAGCATTTTTAGAATTATTTGCTCTCATTTGAGTACACAACAGGGATGGAATTCGACCTTTTACGATTAAGATTAAGGCTTTGGCCGGATGTTCGATGTAGAACAGCTATGGAAGTAAAAGTCACAGAACATTGAAACTCTTAATGGAATTGTCACCTGAGAGTGATGTCCTGTTGCTGAGAAACTTCTATAAGGGACAAATAGAAGTTTTGAATTTACATTTTTTAAATATACTAAAATATAAACATAATAAAAAAAAATTTTAATATCCAAACTACGCCTTTGGTAACTGTTGTTAATCTTTATAAATTAATTTAAATATCATGCAAATCTCTTGCCTTCTCTCTTTGACATTTTTGGTGATTGCATGCACCACTACCTCAAGTCAGTGTAATTTATCCCAGTGTGTGTAGTATTGATACGTGGCAATACAATTCAAAGATGCACATTTGGCAATACTTGTATTTTTCTTCAAATACGATGTCGCCTAAATAATTAACATGTTCGTAAGTTTTTTATCTTACATTTTATGACTGTGATAATTTGTTTTTACTTTCAGAATTGATAGCCAGCAATATAGGTAGTCTCTGTGCAGGACCTCAACCAAATATATGTAGAATGCTCTGAATTTTTAAATAAAATCAGTTGAATTTATTAAAAAAAAAATCAATAAATTCAAAAGTTAAAATTTATAACAACAGAAAATATTTCGAAAATATTGATCCCTATTATACATCATTAGGTACATAAATTATAATCTATTTTTCAATGTTTTGTTTATTATATAAAAACGCGATTATGATATCATTATTTAAACTAATGCGTTGTAATACCTTTAAATGATCTATTCAAAATAAAAATGAATTTCATGTTTACTATGTTCAATCTTCTTCTTTGTTCGGATTACAACTAACGACGAGGTGATTGATTACGGCACACTTAAAGTAATCTTTACTCCAAAATCATTTCAAACACACCGCGCACGCACGCACAGACTCACTCACTCAATACATTATATACTTGAAATTGTTTTGATTGATCGAAAGTTCAATTGAAGTGTAAACAGCGGCAGTAACCACCATCGTAGCAGTACGTAACGTACACTCTAACAAAAATTGTTGAGAATTTACTACAATCATGGTGGAATAATCAAGGTAGACTAGCGGCTGAGTGCCAAGAGTCAGAATTGTCTAAAAACAGCGAACTACGATCCATATCAAAAAGAAGTATACAAATATATTAATTTATTTTGACAGTTTCGACTCAAAGCGAGGGAGGATTTTCGGCCACGAAATTTCCTACTTTATTCCACCATGAAAAATACATAAGGTAGAGGCTGAAAATCGTCTGTCGCTGTGATGCAAAACTGTCAAAATCAATGCAAATAATTTTCAGTTTCTTTTTGCTGTTGTTCGTTGTTCGGTGTTTTTCTGACAGTTTTGAATTTTTGGCTCTCCACCGTGCAGTTAATTTATTTATTATACTATGTATTCTATGATGACAGCAATTATTGCTGGGATAAATTTCTTAGAATTACTGTAGTAAATTCTCTCAGCACAAAAATAAAAATATTTAACGCTAGAAATCACGGTACATATTTTTCACTTAGTGCATTATTTTCTAATTTGGTATCTACATTTTGTATAGCTTAAAATTTTTTAAAATACTCACAAAAATCAGAACTTAGTAGCACTGTTGTCAAAATTCATTACAATTGAGATATGTTCAGTGGGAACTCACTTGCACAAAGTTCTATCTCAGGTAGAATAAAGAAAGTAGATGCAAGTGAGGGACCTTAGACTCAGAGCTATCAAATCGAAATTATTTCTTTTTCAATTAGTTTTTTGTAACTTTTGCATTCTTTCGCTATTTTGACAGTTATGGTTGACAAAAAGAGAACACAAGCAGCTCAAATATGCAGGCATCTACAATGTTTATTCTACCATTATTCTATTTTTTTCATGATAGAATAAACAAGGTAAAGACGTCAGAAAAAAAAAAAACACCGAACTACGAAGAACAGCAAAAATAAGCATATTTGCGTTGACTTGAACACCTGGTATAACAATTACAAGGTAGCATTGACAGTTGCTTGGGAAACCATCTCTTGTCAAAAAATATACTCAAAAAGAGAGCGGCCATTGAAAACACAAACAATGTTGAAAGCGTTGAAGTGAAAAAAAAAAACAACTTCAGCAGCTGCAAATGAATTTTCACAAACAGCTGTTTTTGACAGAAGATGTTTTCATGTAGAAGAGAAAATAAGCATTTGTCAATGCTACCTTGATTATTATACCAAGACCATGGTTGAATTAATAAGGTTGTCTCGGGGCTGATCACACTCTCTTCTCAATACCCCAAATTGTCAAAATGAAATAAAATTATAATCAGAGAATGTTGGAGAAGGATTTGACCATACTTTGACTTAATTTTATAAACCTTTGATTTCACAGTGAACACGGCAAATCGTCTTTTTCCAAAGACGTTCTTGGAAAAGCTTTGTCACCGACTTTTTTGTCGATATTCTCGCATAAAAAATTAAAGAATGTTATTGAAATGATACTTAATATGATACTTAATAATGCACAAAAGGTTTGAATAAATTTGCTCTATCCATATTTATAAAAAAATTTCGCAAAAAAGTATTTTTTTTTTGTGCTGGAGCCTTTTCCCTTAAAACACTGAAAACCCTTAAAAAAAATAATGAATATTTAAAAAAATAAGGTATTGATAAGTTATATTTTGCAATAAAATTAATTTTTTTCCAATAGTCTTTTTTTTGTTATATTTTTTGTATATTTTGTTATATTTGATACTCGAATCAAACTTACGAAATTAATGTATGTTCTAAAATCGTTTAGAACTATGTATGTTGCTATTTCTATGTTATTTTTGATCTTGGCAACAGCCACACTTAACATCTGGCACTTTATGTCCAACCACACTTTCCATTGAAAATTTGATATACTGCCATTTGAGCGCGATTTGTGTTGTTTAAAGTAAATTAAAAAATTCATCTCGGACAAAAAAAAAAGAATTAATTCGTGAACATTTTCGTGCGATTATTTTTCATAACTTTTGTAGAGGATTATCAAATTTTTTTTTTTTTTTAAATTTTTTTTAAAAAAAGTGATTGTATCTATAAAGATTCAATGTGAATTTACCCACATTTAAAATCCCTATTAAAATATATCAAAATAAAATAAATGTGTTATGAAATTTTTATTAATTCATTTATTTTAAAAAGTTAAAATTATCAAAAACTGCAGGGAGTGCACGCTGTATCTTTAAAGATACAACCAACTAAAGTGACCCAGTGAGGTGTTAAATGATCGAAATTTTTTCGAACCATTTAAAATCACTAAAGGACATTTTTTGAAAGCAGTCAGTATTTTTTCTTAATCAAAATTATTTGTCTGTTCCTAGAAGTTAAACTGTTAAAAATAGTGTTTATTTAATTAAAAAAAGATTTTTTTTTTTGACTTTGTACATAATTTGTTTTAAAAGTATGACAAATAGAAGTAAGAACTATTTCTTATTTAAGACTTATAATATTCTAAATAATATAGAACCGATTTGAAAAAAATCAAACCAAAAATATAGCCGTAGGAATTTCTTGAATGGTTGTATCTTTAAAGATACACGGTGCATTTAAGGGTTTATTCTTTATACAGCGATAAAACACTATGATAGCAATAGATTTGTTCGGGTTTGATCCCACATAATCTGATGTGGCTCATCTGTCGTACACCAATGATTTGGCACCTAATGACACCTGGCAATACCCACTGCGATGATCTAAATATCGCTATAAAAGCGTTAAATGACTTTCGGAGAGAAAACATGCTGAAGTAATGGGAAAAAGAGAGAAAATACAGCTTTTGTGAAAAAAAAAATCTGGCTTCATTTCTGGCTGAACTGCAAAAACCCGCTGAGTGACGTGATATTTTTTCAAAATCGCCAATAAATGCGAGAAATTTCGCAATATTTATTGTAGTGATGTTTCAATCAGTTTTTAGAGTGTAGCACGCGTGCAAGACACAAGTGATTCGAACATTGGAACGTGATCATAGCTGCTATTCATAGTAAATAAGTTATGCGAGTTATTTCGCCAACTAGCGATAATAGTTGGTTGTGTTCTGAACAAGTGGCAACACTGCGTGAATGTGGCTCACATAAGTTATTAGTCGTAGTTAAATCTGAAATTATGCTCGCGAAGGTGGCAACATTGTGACTATGTGCTGCAAATATGGGTCAATTATTAGGAGTTCATTCGAAATTAATTACAACTTTTACTTTTGAGAAAAAAAAAAATTAATTAAAGTTCATAGATTTATGAGCGCTACTTTTTAAAACAGTTGAGCAGCGGAGTCCATTGCAAAAATAATTGGGTGCCAAAAAAAAGAAAAAAAAGTCAAAAATACTGAATAATATAAATAGCGGAAAGTATTGTTGATTGATTTTTGTAATGTCTTTATTTTTGTTTAATTTAACTTATAAATTACATGCTGCTTTTGGAAGCAAACAAAACGTGTCTTTTTTAGTTAACAAACTGCAATGAATTAGAGAAGAGATCTTGTCGCTATCTTCAAATCATTGACTCCGTTGCAATGTTGCCAACAGATAACACAGTTTTGAAACGTTGTAAGTTAAACAACAAAGCATTTTCATTAACCGACTTCAAAAAGGAGGAGGTTCTCAATTTCGTTGGTTTGTCCGCGCTTTTTTTTTTTTTTTTTTTTTTTTTTTTTTTTTTTTTTTTTAAATGTATGTACATCGGTAACTCCTAAAGCACTTGCCCGATTTCCGTAATTTTTTGTCAACAGATAGATACCATGAACGCGGAGGTCCTTTTTTAAAAAAGTGGGCGATACTCGACAAAGGGGCGTGTCAATATAAGAAAAACACTGTATTTCAGTTAATATTGACACTAGGGTACTGAAATTTACAGTAAAAACACTGGGGTAGACACAATTACTACAAATTACGATCAATAAAGTGGGCGTTATTTGACAAAGGGGTGTGGTCATATTAAAAAAAGACTGTATCTCAAATAGTATTGACACTAGGGTACTGAAATTTAGTGCAGGGGTAGACACAATTTTAAAAAACTACTGTAAAGAAAGTGGGCGTTATTCGACAAAGGGGTGTGGCAATATTAGAAACACACTATATATCAAATAATATTGACACTAGAGTGCTGAAATTTAGTACATGGGTAGGCATAGTTATTACAAATTACAGTTAATAAAGTGGGCGTTATTTGACAAATGGGTGTGGCAATATTGAAAAAACACTATATCTCGAATAGTATTGACACAAGGGTACTGAAATTTAGTACAGGAGTAGACACAATTTTTAAAAATCACTGTAAATAAAGTGGGCGTTATTCAACAAATGGGTGTGGCAATATTAGAAACACACTATATATCAAATAATATTGACACTAGGGTGTTGAAATGTAGTACATGGGTAGGTACAGTTACTGCAAATTACCGCTAAAAAAGTGGGCGTTCTTCAACAAAGGGGCGTGTCAATATTATAAAAATACTATATCTTAGTTAATATTGACACTAGCGTATTAATATTTGGTATGGAGGTAGATAAGTAGGTAGAATCATTGAAAAAGTGAGCGGGATTGTACACAGGATGTGTCACTTTAAGGAAAGTACTATATTACGGTTAATATTGATACTTGGAAACTGAAATTTGGCACAGGGGTAGGTAAAATCATTATATGGTACGGTAAATAAATTAGGCGGGATTAGAGAAAGGGCGTGGCACTACAAATTGTAAAGAAGCAGAAATGGAAAATACCCAACAAACTTTCAGGAATTAATAAATCAAATTTGTTAAGAACAAAGTTTCATGTTTAAAATTTTCCTCAAGAATAAATACTATCGCATAAAATATTTCATAGTATCTAAAAAGGAAGAAATAAAAACTTTTTAACAAAAAAAAACCCGACTTCAAAATCACTACAAAGTAAAAAATAATTTTAAATAACTTTTCCCATTCATTTCTTGGTCATATTTTAAAAGCTATTTATACGTGTTATAATATTGGTCATCTTATCATTTTCATTTTTTTTATTTTGTTTTATTATCAATATATTAATTGCTTTATGAACATAAAAGCTTTGAAGTCGGCGCTCATCTTTGACACACAATCATGACCTTTTACCATCCGTGCACTATTTGGTGCCTTGGTGACACTGTAGTAATTTTAAAAGCTTTGTACACATTAAAATTCTCACTAAACTGGTTTGGGTGAGCTTGTAAAGCTCATATTGAATATGACATAGTGTGTAACAGCTGCACAAATAATGCATGGAACACATTGGCTACATTCAGCGTACTCAAAAATTGCCAACTGAAAGAAAAAAAAATCGCTAAGAAGCTTTTATATTCATAAAGTTAATAATATTTTTATGATAAAACAAATTAGAAAAAATTAAAATAAAAAGATTTCGACATAGTAAGATAAGCGCCGACTTCAAAGCTTTTATATACATAAAGCTATTAGTATATTGATAATAAAACAAAATAAAAAAAATGAAAATGATAAGATGACCAATATTATAACACGTATAAATAGCTTTTAAAATATGACCAAGAAATTAATGGGAAAAGTTATTTAAAATTATTTTTTACTTTGTAGTGATTTTGAAGTCGGGTTTTTTTTTGTTAAAAAGTTTTTTTTAAAATTCGAATTCGTTGTTGCAGAAGTGACAAATTTTGTATTAATAACTCAGTTCAAAGAAATTCAGGCTCATTTGATACTCAGATTGAACCTCATCATCATTAACATTAACATTAACATTAACATTAACATTAACATTAACATTAACATTAACATTAACATTAACATTAACATTAACATTAACATTAACATTAACATTAACATTAACATTGACATTAACATTAACATTAACATTAACATTAACATTAACATTAACATTAACATTAACATTAACATTAACATTAACATTAACATTAACATTAACATTAACATTAACATTAACATTAACATTAACATTAACATTAACATTAACATTAACATTAACATTAACATTAACATTAACATTAACATTAACATTAACATTTACATTAACATTAACATTAACATTAACATTAACATTAACATTAACATTAACATTAACATTAACATTGACATTAACATTAACATTAACATTAACATTAACATTAACATTAACATTAACATTAACATTAACATTAACATTAACATTAACATTGACATTAACATTAACATTAACATTAACATTAACATTAACATTAACATTAACATTAACATTAACATTAACATTAACATTAACATTAACATTAACATTAACATTAACATTAACACTAACATTAACATTAACATTAACACTAACATTAACATTAACATTAACATAAACATTAACATTAACATTCTTCAGGATTTAAGTACAGATTGAAATGAGTGCGCGCTGAAGCTAAATATGGCAACTGCTGATAAAAATTTGGTTTATGTAGAATAATTGGGAAAATATCAGTGTTTCTAGTGCTGGCTTTGAGCTTGAAGCTACTTGCAAGATGGTCGCTTTATCTCGCTTGATTACTACGTTTGTTTTGTTGTTTTTGTTTGTTTTCAGCGATATATTTTGTGTGCTGAACTTTTAACTTTGTTGTGGTTTGCGTTTTAAAGTTTGCGACGTCTCCGGTGCACAATCCACACCAAACAGTCACACGTTGTGAGTGCATTGGCAGCTCCTGAATCGCTTGCAGGTTTTCGGATCCACAAATGCAGCAATTTTGCTTATTAACGTAGCCGCCAAAAAAGCTTTGAAATTCGTCAAAAAGCACGATCCTTTTATGCAAAAATTATGCACTGAACATATTGATAACGACATTACGACATCTGTCAAATTTTTATTACATGCTTTTCTTATGGAGGTGAATATGGTGAAAATGTCGCAGCGACATAGTAATGTTGCTGACGTCGATATAGAATTATTTCTAATTTGACGAACGACAAGAGTGCAAATATAAGGGTTTGTGTTTGTATAAATGAAGCAATCATATGATATTTCCAGATTATTGACTCTTTTTTCAAGTAGCGTCGAAAAGTCGTGTAGTCGTTATTGTGTTCAGTGCATTACTGTCTCCATTCATATTTTCCAAGTTCCAATCAGATTGCTTTCGCCAATATTCGCTGCAATGTGGGCTTGAGAGGTCGAGGTCTTGAGCACGGTAATGAATGTAGGTGCTTGGATCGTTTTTAACACTTTCCTTCGCTGCGTCGATATTTTCGGTCGAACGTCCGGGATGATGTCGCTTCGGTATTTTCGCATCTTGTACTGAGCTAGTTTCTTCGTTTTTTTTTTATTATATATAGCACACATGTCTGCTCGAGAGAGCAAAAAAGCCAATATAGCCCTATATTGGCATATATCCAAATGGGGATTATAACCTAAGGTTACTGACTGGCTGTATACAGCTGTTATAAGGCCAATATTGTTATACGGTGCTATAATTTGGCCTGCACTTAACAAACAAGCACACCTCAATATACTTCGCAAAGTTCAACGGTCAGCTGAGCTGTGCTTCAGCGGAGCGCTGAGAACCACTCCAACAGATGCACTCGACACTATGCTCCACCTGACACCACTACACGGAAAGAAATTTTTCGTTTACCACAACTGAAAAATTCACCAACTATACTTCGTTTGCGAGCTGTATTTTCCGCAAACGAATATGCAGTTGTCACAACTTAAAAATAAATCATACGTTCTCGTATTAACTAAATTACCCATTTGCTTATAAAGAACAGTTTGTCCATAAAGTTACTCTGAATTATAAGCGTTGTGTGTATGCAACGAAGGGAAAAACAAAAGAAGTTTTCAGTTCGGAAAATCAATTTTTCAATTGCTGCAATTTAAAAATCATTCGCGTATATGACAAACGAAATTAATTACCTGCAACTAAATGACGCGTTTCTCGCAACTGAACTGTTATTATGACAACTGTTGAAACGTTTGCAAATAACGATTTCAAGCACGACAAACGAAGTTCGTTTGCGGCAAACTGGCGATAAACGTTTTTTTTCTTTGAGTGTAGATATCCTAACAAAACAGGTGGCTGCAAATACAGCCATCCGTCTAGAAGCCACTTCCTAATGGAAGGGAGGTACAATAGGACACTCTTACATCAGGAAACTTCTTCGTCCAATACCTTAGACCGTAGACTACATCACACAAAAACTTCTTTTCGACAAAAAGTTTGATGTATCAATTCCCTCCATAAATAAATGGGAGCTTGGAAGTCCTCCACCAAACAATGGTACTGAAATCTACACTGATAGATCAAAATTAGATGGCAAAGTAGGGGGGGTCTACTCTAAATCACTAAACATCCACCTTGCCTTTAGGCTCCCCGACCACTACAGTGTCTTCCAAGCAGAAGTTACTGCGATACACGAAGCCGTTACTTGGCTTCAGATAAATAATATATAAACTAGAGATATTTGTATTCTATCTGATAGCCAAGCCGCTTTCAAACCCATAGAATCTGTTGTAACATATAAAACAGTTCTAAGCTGCCGCAGATCTCTAAATGAGATGACAGAGCAGCTCAATATATTTCTTTGTTGGATCCCCAGACATAGAGACTTCCCAGGAAACTGCAAAGCAGACGAACTCGCTCGTATGGGGATTACCAAACCTCTTACCTTACAATACCTCTCGCCACATGTAAATTACTCACAAAAGAACTATCCCTTGAAAGTACAAACATTAGGTGGTTTACGGGTAGTATATGCCATACCGGCGCGTCAAGTTTGTCAACCCTGAACTTAAAACGCTCAAAGGAACTAATTTCCCCCAGAAGGGACAAAATAAATATTGACATAGGCGTTCTAACAGGACACTGCCTCATTGGAAACCATGCCCGAAGACTAAAAATCCTCCATAACGACTTCTGCAGAAGCTGCAGAGACGAGAAGGAGGTAGAATCTACAACATATCTTCTCTGCACATGCCCAGCGCTGGGCAGAAAGCGCCATCTTTTCCTAGGTAACTGGTTCCCTAGTGACCTAGATGAACTCTCAAAATCTTCGTTCTACCGAATACACAGCTTCTTAAATAGCTCTTATTGGTTCAGATAGGGTGAAAAATATTTAACCCCTGGTACCACAACGGTCCTAATTGGCCTAAGTGTGTCTTATAAGAGACAGCCTCGTCAACCTAACCTTACCTAGCACACATGTCTCAGAAAGCACATGAATACAAGAATAATTTGCTTGAATTTTTCATATCGAAATTGCATTTCAACGCGAATTTCCTTAATAAAATTCAATGAATTATGTTTTTTCTTTCACTGTTTACCATTCCATGGTAAATTTTCAGTATTTATAAATGACAAATGTCAACAGTTAACAACTGCCAAGTAAACAATTGTTAAATGATACGCTATTGCAACCCTACACCTCTTGTTCATGCAACCGTTAGAATGATAACTATACGGAATAATGCGCTTGGAAGGAAAATAATTAGGTATCAAATTATATGTGCAAGTGACCCTCAAAGGGTAACCTTTTTTAGAAAACCTGCAATTTTCTTCCTCAACCAGTGGTTAAAGTTGCCCCATTTAAATTACATCAACAAAGAAGCTTGGTGATGTTTTTGATAAGAAACCTAAAGGAATTTACTTTTATCAAAATAACTAATTTGATCAAATGTGTCTAAAGCAGTGGTGCACAGCGTTGGCAGACTTTCCAATACAAGCACAACCTTCCAATATTACGTGTTTCGATTCTCGAATAAAGCTGTCGAGTCTCACCACGCGTGGTACTACGTGAACATCACTGGTCTAAAGCTATGAATAATGCGCAATAAGCTTTAACCTTCATCGGTCCCTAATTTTTAGAAACGAATAAGTTCCTTGTGTGTAAATTTTACACACTTTTTCAAGAGCTATATTTTTATCGATGAATGAAATTAATGCGATCTAGTCGTTAAAAATTATTTATTATTCATTATTTTATTTATTAAAAAAAAAATTTTAAAAAACCAGCCAAAATCCGAGCTCGGTCGATTTGCTGAAATTATACTAAAAAAATAACAGCTTGAAGTTGAAAAGTGTGTGTAAAATTTACACAAGGAACCGATTAAGGTTAATTTTATTGTGAAATAATGCTGGCTGGTCTAGCAAATTAAGATTAAAGCGCTGGCTACGCACTTTTTAATATGAGTTCATTTTAACGCAATACTTTCACTGTCACTGTTATTCCATCCCAATAGCTAACTTTCTGCCAACACTCTCCCATTGACCATCAAGTGATAAAGCTGTTTGTTCATTCCATTGCTAGCATGTTTATCTGAGGTACTTGATCTTATCTCATTGCCTTCGATTCATATAATGGTATAAAATCAAGTTACGCATGCGCGTTTTTGTAGGGATAATTAAAACAAAGCAATTTCTGCGAGTGTCAGTTTGCTTGAGTTCAAATGGGTGTCTGGTTCGTTTTGATATTTACACGGAGAGAAATAATATTCTTATATTAAGCAATCATTTGCTTAAATCAAGCACTAAAAACAAAAATTAAGAAAAAAAATTTTATAATGAGCATTTATTTCTAAAAATTTGTTAAATAAATGATGAGTTTATTGAGAAATTTACGTTTGAGTGTAAACTGATAGCCTATTTGCTTGATTCAAGCATAGATTGCTCGACTTTTTCTCTCCGTGTAAAGCTTCTGAAGAGCTTGAAGACTAACTCCTCGAGCAATTCAAAGAATGCGGTTCAATTGAATCTTATTTGGAGGAAAAATAAACAAAAAAAACTAAAATTTGTTATTAGTCGCTATGACTAACGGTAAACAGTTTCCCATTTATTAATGTGCTAGACAAAAGTGAATGTCTGCCACACATGTGCTGCCACAACTTCTACTAATGCACGCACAGGCTGTGCAAACTTGTTGCGTTTCTGAACTAGTTTTGGTTCAACAAAACAAAACCAAAAAACAAAAAAAAAATAAAAAACAAAAACAAAAACAAAATAAAAAACAGACATGAAAATCTTAAATGCCGCCTTCATAAATTTTAAATGTCTGTCATAGTCTGTGACATCTTGGTAAAATTTATTTCCTAACCCATGGGAATTAATCACACGGGGCCTGCAAGTGACAAAAACAAAAATAAATGAAAAATTTAAAAAAAAAAAAATCACAAATTTCTGGCGCAGAGTAAAAGGCACCCATGCGTGAAATTCACTCAATCACCTAGTCACTAGCTTGTTGACCAGCACCCGTTGGGGGTTAGTTGCTGTTTAAAGCTCAACTTCAAGACGGCGTTTAATGGGTTTCTGTTCGATATCAAGTGGTTTGAAGTCCGGGTGTCTACGCATTCAGGGAGCCCAGGGCACACTCTTAGCTTAAAAAAAAAATGGAACAACAAAACCAAAATCTCAGGCTGTATCTTACTCAAGTTGTTGCATGCAAATAAATTGTAGCAGGTTAATGTTAAAATTACCGTTGTTGTTGCTAAAATAATTGCCCACTCGTGCGTAAAATTCACTTACTCAGTCAGTCAGTCAGTCGGTGTGTCTGACTGTCTGTCAGTCCTTGGCTAGAGCAGTTTAGCGCACATCGTTAGATTTGTGATTACATAAAACCATGCTGCATGTTTTTCTTATCATTGCCACAGAATCAGCGTCGATTTAACGCAAATTTTATCAAACATACAAAACGCGACAAAAGCAAACAATCCGGCAACACCGCGTCACAATCTCATTGAAGTGTTTAATTTAATATGAGGCGCCTGAGATTATCGCCTATTAAGACACAATGTTTGAGTTTCGAGTAGCAAGCGTAGGGTAATTATATCCAAGAAATAGGATAAGTTATTGGCTGCTTCCAGTTTGGTCAGGTGCATTTGAAGAAGTGAACTTTTACGTTATTTGGGTGCATTTTGCATACAGTTTCGTCATATAAAGGGTGATTTATTTAACCCTGCTGTTAGAGTAAAAAAAAATTTACAAATCCTACATTAAGAGACTATTTCGTCCAAACTGCATTTTTCATACAAAATAGCAATTTGATCAAATATTTCATATCTATTTTCATTCAATGCTTTGTGAGTATAATAGTGGTATTCACGATGTATGGCAACTGGTCTAGAATATGAGTAAAAGAGCAGATTACCTCTAAACAACAACAAAATACATTTAATGTAAATTAGCTACACATCCGCTCTTTTGCTACACACAAACCCTTGAGTAGATTTGAGTAGCTAATCTAACCAAGTAAAATGCAACTCTGTGTTTGACGTTTCCTTGTATTTTACTTTGATTTTTAATTAGTTGCGTTAAAAGCGATTTTTTTGTTCTTGGAAGAAAAAAGCGATCTTGAAAGAAAAATAAATGACAACGCAAGTGTATAAAAGAAAATTGGAAAAACCACTCAAAAAGTGGTCAGATGGAGAGGTTTTCAAAATTTTACAATTCATCATAGAAGAAGGAAACTTAGGAGTAAGTGCTAAATATATTTACAGAAATTTTCATATATTTAACTTATGTATCCTTTTATAGAAACCAACAGCACAGATGTTTTACAACAAATTGCTCAAAGCAACCAACATAAATGCTAGTTGGGATTTGGTAAGGTGGAAGGTTCGGAATTTGAAGCGGTTGTTCCAGAAAGCAACCAATTGGAAAAACTAAACTGGAGCTGGTTTGCTAGATGATGATGATTGCAGAATTGTTCAAGGCAAGCACAAATATAACATTAACTCGTATGAGTCCTTTGATTTCAATTTGTCTCCAAATTCAGATTCCGTGCTTTCTTTGGAGGAAAAGTATTGCTTGAGGTCACCTACGCAAATTCTCTCTTGTTGCGAAATAATTAGAACTCCAGAAGGGACCACTGTAGAAGAAAATTTTTCTGACTTGATCAGTGCAACTTGTTTGGAAGCCTCTGATGCACCGCCATCTGCACCGTTGGATTTGCCACAAATTGAAAAATCGGAAACTAGATTTAGAGGAGCGCAAAGCAAGATTTCGAAATAAGAAGACTGCAACTCGAGAAAGAGTAGAAAATAGCTTGTACAGTAGAGCAAGTCACATATGTATGGATTTTGTTAAAGTATCTGGGATCCTCCGTGCCCCCCCCCCCCCTGAAAAATAAAATGGTTGCAAATGAAGTAATTAGAGCTCTTAAAAGTTCAAGAATTGTCAAAAATGGCCCGGTTCTGGTCTAAAATCCGGTTTTCGAAGAGTAATTTTAGATGAAATGTATTTACATTTTTCTAATGCATTTCATATTTTTTAAAATAAACCAAAAGTACCTACTTCTATGTTTAACTAGCTGAAAAATCTGATTCTGAACTTAGATTTGACGTACAATGAAGTCTGGTCCCAATAAACGCATTTTAAGTCAACATTTGAAAATTTTTTCATATAATTTTTTATTCATGTTTGTCCTTTGCATTGATCTAGGACATTTTTTCAAAATTAATTAATGCATTAATGCAGCTCATTTTATGGTCTAAATAATTAAAAAACAAAAAACAGAATCGACCCATTTTTGAATGAGATACGATCAGAAATATTGGATTTTGTTGTACCGCATGGAAAGAGCTTACAATGGTCTTCTACCACGTGAAGAAAAGCCTGTTTTCCGCTTCCAATGGCGTCACTTACCGTTGTATCTCGACATAAGATTTATTGCTCTCTCAGCAATTTCGAGCCAAAAAAACCGGTTCGAATAATTAAAAAAAAACCGAAACGCCCAATAATTCGAACCGGTTTTGCATACCCTACACATAATTTTGTTAGATGCATCTTCAATTAAAAATTCTATAATTTCTTGCTTTTTACTTGTTCGCCGCATTTTTACTAAATAAGCAGTTTTCATCAATAATTCTTTTTGTTTTGGGAAACTACAAACAGCTGTTTTGGTGGGTCTTTAGCAGAGATGCCACATTGTTAAAAAGTGTGTTCACAATTTGTTCTGCTATTCAGCTCATCTACCATCTACAGTTGCCCTACACGGTTAATACCACTAATAATTTGCAAATTTTTGTGGAATGTAAATTTATTTGTGGGATTCCCCTTATTTCATTTTGCTATGAAGATGCATGCAAGTATCCACTGCTTTGTTTAATTTGTGTTTTGTTTGGTAAATAAAATTTGGTGTTTTTTGCATACCGCGGGATAAAATGGCAAATCAACGTTATTTGAACGACGATGATATACGTGAAGTGCTCAATGCAGAAAGTGACGCAGATATTTCGGATTCGGCCATTGACTATAATTCGGCAAATAACCAAACAAGTGATTCTGAAATAGAAAATGAACTTGACGTGGCTGCAGTTAGCTCTGTTGATCCCTTTTTACAAAAAACAAAATGGTATGGAGTGACACTCCATTAACTCAACGCATTGGAACTACGGCTGAGAATTTTATCTCAACACAAGCAGGACCAATCATGTCTGAAGGAATTTCCAAATGCTAACAAGTGCGCTCCGTTTCGATAATGTCTGGAGTCGAAGACAAATGCGTAGTAGCGACAAATTTGCTCCAATCCGGGAACTTGGGACCGTAGGCAACTGCTTCTTCCAATTTTTTACAACTGCCACGAAAATGTGACTATTGACGAGCAACTTGCCGCATTTAGGGGAAGATGTTCTTTTCTGCAGTTTATGCCATCAAAACCTGCAAAATGTAGTTTATAATTTCGATTATCGGTGGACTCATGTATGGAACATACAACCTTACCTTGGAAAACTTAGAAATGTAAAGCCTGGACAGAACCAAGGACAACGCGTTATATTGGAGTAGACGAAAGGCTTGAAAGGGCAAAATATAACAGGCGACAATTTATTTTCCACTTTTGAATTGGTAAAAGCACTACTTGAAAGAAAACTAACATAAGGCGTGTTTCACAATTATAAGGTCACTAAAAAAATTCATGTATTTTCAAAACGACCGACTGTATAATACTCTACAAAAAGCTGTTTCACAAAAGTGATGATAGGAAAACCACAAATCAACAAACTCTGCAGTTGCTAAACTAACTGTACTTTATTTTTGAAGCAAGCGTATAAGTGTGTTAAATAGTGAAATGTTTAATTTATGAAATGCCGCGCAGAAAAGAACTTTCAGAGTTTGAAAAGGACAAAATTATGGCCTTAAGATACAACGATATTGGAATAAGGGAGATTGAAGTAATTCAAAACTTTTTAAAAAACTAGTAAGAAATTATCTTCGACTGGGCCGAAGTTAAAATACCCCCACGTCCGAACCAAAGTATATTCAAAGTCTTAAGCAATCAATAAAATGTTTATCTGTAAAAACGTTTTCGTTATATTTTTAACAGAAAATATTCGCTTTTGTTTTTTGATAAAATGGCTTTGTATGGGAGGAGGGCGTGGTTTTCACCCAATTTGGTTGAATTCCATACACATGGTACACGTTATATATCAAAGTTCATATGCAAAATTTCAAGTCCATACATTAATTTTTGTGGATTTTAGAGAAATTTTACCTTTTTGATAAAGTCACTTTGTATGGGAGGTAGGCGTGGTTTTCATCCGATTTGATTGAATTTCATACTTAGAGTGTATTTTAAACATCAAAACTCATATGCAAAATTTCAAGTCCATATATTCATTTTTCTTGAATTCGAAGAGATTTTACCGTTTTGATAAAGTCGCTTTGTATGGGAGGTAGGCGTGGTTTTCATCCGATTTGGCTCATTTACGAACTTGACCTTCATTTTTTAGATAAAAGCTTAAATATAGAATTTCGTGATGATAGCTTTAAAATTACGGCTGGAATCGTGATCACAGACAGACGGACAGACGGACAGACGGACATGGCTAAATCAACTCGGGTGGTGATGCTGATCAAGAATATATATACTTTTCTATACCTACCACGCCTCCTTATGGGCGTTACAAACGGAGTGACAAAATTAATATACCCCCATTTACGTTTTTTAAACGTGGGGGTATAACCAGAATGAATATGGAACAAAAAGGCGTTCTGGGCGCAAAAGGCTGCTTGATGTGCGAACTGAGAGAAAAATTGTGCGCGAAGCCAGTAACTCATCGGTATCCCTTGCACGATTGCGATTCTCACCTGGTGTAAATGTTTCACGTTGTACTATCTGGAGGACCCTAAAATGTAGCCAGACACTTTAGTTTCAAAAAATTAAGCAAGTGCCCAAGTAAACTACACGCCACAAGGACGCCAGAGTAGTTTTTGCATTGGAAAATAAGGATACGAACTGGCACAAGGTAAGCTACAACCTAAGAAATTTCAAGTCAAAATATATAGACCAAAAATTTGCTTTAGGTAATATTTTCCGATGAAAAGAAATGGAATTTGGATGGACCAGATGGTTTTCGTGGCTATTGGCGTGACAACAGAAAATAACCGTTTTATTTTAAAAAGAAAAACTTTGGCGGTGGAAGTGTTATGCTATGGGGTGCATTCTCTGCACGTAGATGCTTATCGCTAGAAATTGTCACATCGCGAATGAGAAGTCGGGACTATGTGCATGTCTTGGAAAGAAGCTTAGTCCCATTTTTAGAAGAAAATGGGGACACACATTGGACTTTTCAACAAGACAATGCACACATCCATGTCAGCCGAGAATCTAAGGAGTGGTTCTTGTCCAAGTCCATCAAAGTTATGAAGTGGCCAGCATGTTCCCCGGATTTGAACCCGATTGAGAATCTTTGGGGGATACTTGCCCGACGGGCTTACAAAGATGATCGGCAATTCAATGCCAGTAATGAACTCATTACGGCGCTAAAAGAGGAGTGGAACAAAATTGATGCCATATTGTTAAATAATCTCATAAGTAGTATGAAAGACCGTATTGAAAAAGTATACAGCACCGGACGGAACATAATTTCTTGATTTTTGTTAGTTGGTTTTTTTAAATTCTCATTATTACCTAAGTTACAAATAAAAATCTGAATTGACCTTATAAATATGAAACAGTTATTTTGTTTGTTTTATTTTCTTAATCATTGTCCCCGAACAATGTGTTACTCTATAGGCGGTCGTTTTGAAAATACATTAATTTTTTAAGTGACCTTATAATTGTGACACACACCTATGTGGGAACAATACGTAAAAATGAAACTTTCATTCCTCCGAAATTGCTGCTTAAAAAAAAACTCCCATTGTATAAGTCTACATTTGCATTCAATGACATTGTGACATTAGTTAAATACATTACTACGATGTACAGGACAGCTGAAGTTGATGAGAGTGGATCAAAGAAAAATCCTGAGATTGTTTCTTATTACAATTCGACAAAAGGTATACTATTTTGTTGTTCGTCCTTAATCTTTCATGCTATTTTGTTTTTCGTCTATAATTTCTTATGCTTCGACTCTCTTAGGAGACGTAGATACTGCTGACCAAATTATTGGGTCCTACACCACAAAACGTAAAACAAATCGATGGCTGAACATTGTATTTGCAAATATACTAGATAATATCCGCTTTGAATGCGTACATTCTTTTCTCTGAAATCGATGCTTCATGGGCACCAGCTGATCAAAATCGCAGTAGATCAGAGTTTTTGGGACAACTACCACTTTCTTTGGCTAAGACTTATAAGATGAAATGGAGTAGATTATCCCAACAACAATTCTCAGCACAGTTTTTGACTGAAATACGAACACCATCCTCAGTTTCAGTGGCCTCTTCAAGTAATACTACTTCTTATTCGGGGGCTAGGAAGTGAGGAATTTTTAGTTGTTGCAAGTCTAAGACTGACATAAAATACTCTATCTGCGCGAACTTTATTTGTAAAAAAACAACCAAAATATAACTTCTTCATGTACTTGATTTTACTCAAAGAAAAATACATTGGACCAAATGGTCCCTAATCCAAGATAAGTAAGTTTTTATTTTTCTCAGTCTTGTTTTATGCCAGACAGTTGAATTTATGCCACGTGAGCCGCAATTTAATGGCAAAATATACCTCCATTCAAAAGTTATAAGCGAAACGAGCAAAAAATTGGACCAAATGGTCCTAATCTAACAGCAGAGTTAAAGGTATTCTTTTCAGTAGAGATTTTATGACAGATCACACGAGAGGCAGCTATAAATTATTCTTAAAAAGCTTTAACAAAATCTATGACAGATCACACGAGAGGCGTATATCAGCCTCTATTTATTATTCTTGGAAAGCTTTAAGAAAATCTACGAATAGTATTTGACTAAAATTTGTTTAGCGAAGAGACTCATTTCTGGATTAATGTCAATCAGCAAAATTGTTTAGGCTGAAGAGCAAACCGAAAGGTTCAAGAGCTGTCATTAAATCCATACAAAACAACGACTTGGTTTGGTTTAGTGGCTAGTGGAGTCATCGGTCTATATTACTTGGCTATGAATGGCATCCGTCGCACACGTCGTTAAAATCAATACTTTTGGATAATCTACATATCTACATATCTACATATTATTTTGATAAAGTTTTTCTTGTGGGAGTCGCTGAGGGAAAACGGCTACATGTACAAATATTATTCAGATGTCAAAATGAGGGGAATACCATGTAGATGTGCCAACTATCGAGAAAATTTTCATATTTTCAAAACCGTGGTTGAATAGCTAGATTTCTCTTTACAGCTATCCAAGCGATTATTTGGAGAAAGTTTTTGATATTAAATATCAGTGGGATATTGAGTAGAATAATCTGATGTTTAAATGTTATTCATTTAAAATTTTTTGCAAACTTTTTTAACATTCGAACAGAGTAGTTAGTTGTTTTTTTTTTAAAAATAAAGTGATCGGAGTTAAAAAATTTAAAATATCAAAGCAAAAAAATGTCAAATGAAAAAAAAATAAGAAAATATATTCTATTTATACATACATATGTATGTACATACATATATTTTAGGTTCATACATATATGAAAACAGTGAATAATTTGTGACCAAATACTGATGTTTTAGTCAAGGATGGAAAATGGATCGAGGCATCTTCCGCAAATTTTGGAGTTTTGGTGAAACAATTGATTTCAAGCTTGCTTACCACGTAGAAATTCTGCCATTATATTTTGTAAATAAACAGCAATTCACACAGTACATTACAATTTCTAACTTATAAGCCGGTTGATGGAGCTTGTCAAGATTTTCGAAACTAAAAGAGTTGAATTGGCTGTGGTAAAGGCATAAAATTGGACATGTTTCTACTGCTTTACACAAAAATCCATCAAATGTTTAACTTGGTTTCCCATCCAGCATTAGAAAAGGGCCCGGTCAAAATTAGAAAAATTTCCAAACATTCCTCTACGACTTGGATTAGTTCTGCATGGTTCATGGCATTTGCGGTGAGCTATCCCGTTTTTGTTTGCATAATTATTGATGTTTTCAGGGTTTTACTCATATTTGAGAGTATGAGAAAAATACTAGGAAAAGCTGTACATTAGGGCGTATTAAATTAAAATTTTTTTGAATTTCACATTCTAAGAGGTCTCAAAAGTTTCATGGGGTTGTCAAGATCACCCAAATGAATAGAAAATAAAATTGTGGTCAATTCTGATGCCCGAGGTAGAAAGTCTTATCCAACAACGTGATTGCCTGTCATCTTGGGGTCCTGGGTTCGAGTCCAGTTATTGTGCACACCTTTTTTAATTCTTTGCATATTTCTAATTAACTAGTGTGGCGTCCGTGGCGTAGTTTGTTAAAGTGCGTGGCCTCTATTTCAACGAACCTGGAGACCCCGGTTCGAACCCCAGCAGCGACAGAAAACTATTTAAATTAAAATAATTTTTCTGTACGGTCGCCACCTCTCCGCAGACAATGGCAAACCTCAGAGAGTAATCAAAATGCCATGTAAAGCTTTTGAGAACAAGAACATTCCGTTCATCGCCGTTCGGAGTCGGCGTTAAACAAGAAGGTCCAGTTCTCGGTCAATTGTGTACAAACTTTAATAACACGCACAACACAATTGATCATAAGAAGCTAGGTCAAAGTCCTTTCAAGGGTTGAAATGGGCAGTTATTTATTTATTTTTTTTTTTTTTTAATTAACTACCTTTAAAATTCAGCAATATATCGACTTTATATCGAACTAAGGCAGACTTATCTGAATAGGTGCACCAACTGAAATTCTTGATTAAGGCTTATAATAAAATCTTCCATGGAAGGGTAAAGATTTTTTTTACACAATTTTTTGGGGTATACAAATAAAATGGCTTAGGAATTAGCTGTAGAAAATATAACAAACTAAACTGCAGTATATCTCTCAAAAAGACACATAGGGATATCTCTCTGTTGAATAACTTTTAATATAATAGAACTTCTTTACCTAATTTAAAAAAAACAGTCGATTTCGACGGGGACCACTCTACTTTTATTTATTGTTGTAGATTTTTTTGTTTTTGAGCGTTTAGGAAAAATATTTTTTTAAGCACATATTTCAAAATATCAAGAAAATTTTATTTTTGGTTATTTTTTTAAATCATCAAAAAAATTATTATTTCAATTTAATTATTTATTTTTTTTTTTTTTTTGCTCTATCCCAAAATGTTAAAACTTTGGAGATTCATTTTGAAGACTATTTAAAAAGTATCAATTCTTATATTATTTATTTAATTTACTAGCCTTTTCCCGGCGCGCGTTGCTGCACCCTGCAACTATATGGGAACATAATAGGTGTATTCAAAACTTTTCTCAGACTCATAGTTTGACACCACTGTTATTTTCCACTGCCCGTTACAGTTTCCCAGTAGCAGGAGATCACCAAATAGTAACTCCATTTTGAGTTTGTATGTAAGTATTGCTACTTTTACTTTCAAAGCTATTCGATAATACAAATTTTAACTGTATGGGCGGAGCCACACCCTCTTATATAATGCTCATCCCAGTTTTCTAGTAGATGGACATTACCCTGTTTTAGTACAGTTGCCGACAGTAAGCATACAGACTAAATTACCAAAATGTAGCCCAATCGACGAAAACCGTAGGAAATAAAGCATTTTTATTGATTTGTGGGCGGTAAAAGGGAGTGTGACAGAAATTTAAGCCGTCTCGTACTTGAAAAAAATGTACTGCCAAAATTTCAGCTCTATCGGCTAAGTAATTTTGAAGTTTCCAGCCATCACACACAGCGTTTTGCTTTTTGTATATATATTTTGGATAAACATTATTGGCTATAACTTTCGATTGGCAAGAGATACTTAGATAATTTTTTCTAATAAATTAATTTTTTAGCTTGTATATTTTTTCAAAAATATAAAAACACAATATTGGAAAAAAAAATTTTGTTCGAAAAATTCAAGGGGTAGGCCTTGTTTTTTGAATCACAGAAATGGTTTTTAATTTTTGTGTAAAATTGAAATAACTTTTGCCTATAAATGTTATAATTTTTAAATAGAATTGAAAATTTGCGAATTTGAGTTTAAATTATTTTTTCAACAAAAACAAATTTTGAGCCTTTTTGTGAGGAAAACTCCAATATTTCAGACCTTTTTTGAAAAAAATATTTAAAATAAATTTACTCAACTAACGGTATTTTTGCAATAAGGTTTTCATAGTACTTTGATGAAGCTTTAAGACAAAAAAAAATTTAACAAAATGAATACAAAAGCAGCGGAGATATTTGACTCGAAAGTCGCAAAATTAAATTTCTGATTGTTTTTTTCTCATTTTTGAGCAACGATGTTGCATTAAATATATCGTTGTAGTAAAATTTTTCATAGTTTTCAAGATATGTTCATGTTTTTGATGTCAAAATAACGGAAATTATTTTTATTTTACTAAATTTAAGAAATATTTAATATTTTGTAAATATTTGCACATGTTACATAAGAAAACAACTAAAAATATGCGATTTTGTAAAAAATTTGTACTACAGCACCATCTGGTGTCCAAGGTGGGTCAAAGAAGATAGTGCTAAAAAACTCATCGTACCTGAAAACTACTATATACCAATTTTTATTCTAATCGCATGAGCGATTTGGGAGTTTTAGGTGGTTTTGTAAAAAATTTGTACTATAGCGCCCTCTGGTGTTCAATATAGGTCAAAAACGATAGCAGCAGAACACTCAACGTATAAGAAACCCACTGTATATCACTTTTCATTCTAATCGCATTAGCAGTTTAGGAGTTTTAGGCAGTTTTGTAAAAAATTTGTACTACAGCGCCCTTTGGTGTTCAAGGTGGATCAAAATTGATAGCCCACGAACACGCACCGTACCAAAAAACTTCTATACACAAATTTTCATGCTAATCGGATGAGTAGTTTAGGAGTCTATTGCGGCCTTACAAACATAAACTCCTTTTTTATATATATAGAAGAAGATAGATAGATAATCGCATCATATGTACGTACTATGATAAGAAGATTTCTTTGTTACCAGGTCCAAAGCTAGAGTTTTTAACATGACACCCTCTTTGTTTAATATAGACCAACTATGTAAACAACTTCTAAAATACGAGACCAAAAGCTAGTTTTATAATAAAAGTGATATTTGACTGTTTTGAAACACCCAACGTGTCTCTTTCTTTATTGATACTTGGGTTTTTTCCGCTACAATTGTGTCAACAACATAAAATTTTTTTAATCATCTTAAGGGGTCTGTCTAGTTTGTATGATGAAAAATTGTTTAATTTACTTCTCTCTCAAGTTAAATAAGATTTCGAAAAAAAGTACTTGGAATGGAATGAAACAGAAAACAGAAAATATTTTACCATTTTGCCGGTCAATAAAAATTAAGTGTTTATGTATTGATATATGTTCTTACCTTCTGATCAAAAAATACCCGAAATTTCCCAATCTGTTCGAGCGCTATTTGTCGAAAGTTTATACATGACAACAGCTTTATAAACAAGTCAGTGTTGTTTGTTTAGTTTTTCGAATTTAGTTGAGCAAAGATTTTGTATTTTTGTGTTTCTAACGAAATATCATGTGAAGAATTGTGGAGAAATATCAGAATTATGGTGGAACAACTCGTGGTTTCTTCTCCACGACAACGTACCGGCTCATACACTCATCTTGTATGCGACTATATGACCAAAAACAACATTCATACCGTTCTGTAAGATCCGTATTCAACCGACATAGCTTCTTTTTCCTATTCCCACGACTCAAGTTCCGACTTCATGGAAAGCATTTTGAAACGGTTTAGGCGATAAAGAAGAATTTGCAGTAGGAACTTAAGGTGATTCCAAAATCAGCCTATGAAAAGTTTTTTCTAGATTGGAGGTAGTGTTGGAATAGACTATTGCTTGCAATGGAGATTGCTTTGATGGAAATCAAATTTATAACTATGAATAAATTAACTGCTTTCGTTTAATTGGAGAATTCTTGATATTTTGTGATCAGAATATTCTTGCAGAATAATCTGCAGGCATTGAGATTTGAAATAAAAATCAATTTTGTAAATTCACATCAAAAATTTAGTCAGACTCCTTAATTGTACTTTTTTGCTATATAAAGCCCAATGCAACTAACCAATTTCATAGTCATAAAAAAACTTCGCTAGTGTTGAAACATTCAAATTGCATAGTTCCATAATGTTACTTCTCCAAAATATCCTTAGCTACGTTCTAATATTTGCAGTTGTTATCTCAGCATGTGCTGGCCAACAAAATGAAACCTTACAAAAGAAAAGAAGTTGTGCTGGAACTTGCATGCTACAATGGCGCTGTACTCCATATTACAAAGATTTAGTCTGGACAATTGTAGATGGATGTTGTGAAGTCTATCAGAATGGCTGTTTATTTGGAAATAAGAATTGTATTCGTGCGAACAGTTGCTTACAACGTAAGTTTTTAGAAAAAGAAGTTAAACTATATACATAGATAATAATTCTGCTATGTATATAGAAATGACCTCAACCGACAAGGTTAATTGTCAGCAGTACTGTCCAACATGTACAGGTGTAGCTACGGCACCTGTTTGTGGGGTATTCGCTTATGTGGCACCTGATGGAACCAACTCTGATGAATACATTACTTTCGATAATTTATGCAAATTAAGGAAATATGCATGTAACAATGCAAAAGGTTAGAACTTCAAAACCATATAAAAAAATATTTGATTTTTATATATTTTCATTTTTTATTTATTTTTTTTTTTTTTTTTTTTTTATGCAGCCTATTTTTACTACAACAATGGAGCTTGTTAGTATTGAAAGAAAATAGAGGAGAACCATAAGTACGGAAGCAGTTTTGAGAAAGTATCGGTTTAAATAATTTAAAAAAAAAAATATTTTATGAATATTATAAAAATATTTTAAATATGTTATACAGTTAAGTAATAAATTTTGTTTGATTTTATTTGAAGTTTTATTTGATTTTTTTATAAATACTAAACAGCTGCATAAGATCTTCTTATCGTAGCACATCGCTACTCTACATTAGCTTGGTGTACTGTCTTTCAGTGATCGAATAAAAATGTTCTGTATTAAGCGAGGCGAACAAAACAAGCATTCATATTTTGAAAGCTTTTCGTTAGTGTCGAGGCAGTGCTTGAGTTTTATAATGAAGTAAAATATCAAAACAAAGTGCGACAACAGAGCTGGCGGGATTTTTTCCCCTTTTTCTGGAGTTTTCGTACAAAACGGGTAGGTGGGGAAAACATTGATAAAAACGGGAAAAATTATACATAAAATACCAAATAAAAAAATATATATTGGTTATTAGAAAAACAGTTCTTTATTTTGATTGCCACATTTTTTCTTTTTTTTTTTTGCATTTTTTACAAAGCTAAATGTGCAAATGCAGTTGGAAGACGTAAAAAAATTCACATCATATATGTAAAAATGGAACTAACTTTGAAGACCTTTGTTGATTGTTTCACGCGAAAGGAATAGGGTAAAGTGGGGCACATTGGACTATGGGGCAGCTTTGACTTTAACATTTTCGGTGTGAACAGGACTCGAAAACTCTACAAAGAAAAAACAGCCGATTGTGATGACATGTGTTAACACGAAATTCGTTAGCTCTCCATAAATTTTCTGTAAAGCAACACGTGCTTCGGTAATTTTCCGTTGAAACTAGAAGTTTTTGTGGACAATTACCTAAGCATTTTGTAAAGTGAATTTACCTAGCATTTTGAATTGTATTTTTAAAGGTACTGTTCCTAATTGAAAACATAAAACTTGAGGATTAAGAAAAATCTAAGTAAGTTGTAATGATTTTAAAACAAAAAAAAATTAAGAAGAGTAAAAACGGACAATATCATTTGGGACACATGTGACTTTTCAGTTTGTGGTGTCTTTGAAGAATGTCAAATGTGCCACCTATTACATAATTATGATCATATCTGGTTTATTTATATATGACTGTTATACAGCAATGGTTCGAAATTATCAGAGAAAGACAACCGCAAACGCAATTAATGAAGAAAATGTAAAAAAAGTCATATCTGATATTAGAAATGGACTCGAGATACAAACTTCAGCAGCAGAAAAATATGGTATTAAAAGAACAATATTATTATTGAGGATGAAACGCCAGAATCCACTGAAGTTAACGTCAGACTCTGGCAATAGTGATTGGGAAGACGTTTTTTATGGCTACACTAAGAGAAAAAAATATTAAATTTATCCAAAAACTTTTTTAATTTATCCAAAAAGCGAGTCATTTTTGCACCAATAACGCATTTGCATAAAACGACTACGTAAATATTTAAAATTTATTTGAATACTTTTTTAATTAAATAAAATATTTAAATATTTAAACAGAATTAATATAAAAAATATATTAAAATTATGCACGAATTTTTTTAAAATATCTTTCAAATATTTACTATTTGAAAATAAAACTATCGCATTTAAAGAAAATTTATATAAAAATATTGAATTTAAAACAACATGTTTAAATTGAATATTGCGTCCATCAATTCTCTGTTTCACTTTTTTCGTTCTCTAATTTATACTATTTTTGACAGTTGGTGCAATATTAGGGCACCAAGTGTCAAAAATAGTATAAATTAGAGGAAGAAATAGTATTATAAAAAACTAGAAGCAAAATATGTAGGTAAATGACAACCGGTTCAAGATATTTGTGAGGAAATATCTAGTTGTCACTCCGCCCTACATTATTTCATTTCTTGGCCAAAAATCCAGGCTATATTACCCTTGCAACAATAACTAAATGAGAACTATAAGAAACCTGCAACTGCAAGAAATAAACTGCATGAACAGAGTGCGATGCTGTTGCTGCTTGTCGGAATATGTGTGTACATGTGCGATGCTGTTGCTGCTTGCTTGTATGGAATATGTGTGTACGTGTGTAGTATAAATAAAATTAAAATACGGGAAGAAAACGAGTTGTAAGGAAAACATTTGATTTATCCACGTAAATAATTAAAAAAAGTTTATACTCAGACGTGGATAATGCTAATATGCGTTATTTCCCTTAGTGTACACGAAATAACACCCGAATGAAAAAAGCCCCAATAAAAAAATTAAATAAGCCCCAAAAAATGTCCATACATTTTTGGATGTTATTTCATATGAATAATAATAACAGTATTTTTGGGGACTAATTCACAAATTTTGAGTCATATTTAATTTTTTTCTTGGGTTTTATTTCATAATGAAAGAAAGCCCAATGAAATAAGCCCCAATCAAATTTTATTTGGGCATTATTTCATTTTGATTTTTTTTTTTTTGTTTATTTCATTAGGATTGGGGATTAATTCATTCCATAAATTTGAGGGCTGCGCCTTTTACAAATTATTCATTCTGTAAAAGGCGCATATTTTAAGCTTAAACCTTTCCTTTTTAGGGACTTATTTAATTTTTTTGGTAGATATTTCATTGGGGCTAATTTCATTTTTTCGTTGGGTGTTATTTCATAATGAAATAAAACCCAAATTTTGGAGCTTATTTTATTTTCCATTTGGGCATTATTTCATCTCAGTAATTTGGGGTTTATTTCATTTTTGTTGGGCCTTATTTCATTGGGGGTTATTTCATTTGGTTATTTATTTCGTGGAGCCGATTTTTATATCAGCCTATATATCAGCAGATCAAATGTAGAAGACATCGCATTAACTCTAATTGCCGCGAAAAATATTTGTTTAATGTAAACTTTGGGGAATACTTACGTAATGTTATGTTAATTTATTTACTAATGTTTTTTCTTATTATTTTTATTATTATACTCTTATTTTAATATTTTGACAATGAAGAATAGTATTTTTCTGTTTATATACATTTACTGTTGACATAAATACCATTGCTTTTTTCTTTTATGAGATGACATCTTGTTTTATGAACGTATTAGCGTTTATGAATGCATAAAATCTTAATATGTCGGTAACAATGTGATGGTCAAATGTACTTCTTTACAAGCCAAAGGTGCCCCTTTCACAGGCACATTTGAGAAATTGACTTTTTTCAAAAAAATCATTGAATAAGGTAGATACGCGATTTTTTAATAGGTGATTGTTTAGTCATTTAATAAGATAAATAATGAATGGTTGTGACCTATTATAAGAAGCTAAATTTTTGTCCAAAAATATCCGAGAAATATGACCCCATAAAAAAGGTATCAAATCTGCCCCACTTTCCCCTACACATATAGTCAAATAGTATTTTTGATGTAGTCTTAAATGATTTCGATCATTTTTTGATAAACTTGAGGAGCTATATTTAGGGCCATTTATAAATAGTAAAATAAAAAATAAAACTTTAAACATAAAGTTAAAAAAATAAAATTAAATAATTTTAACTATCAATTCGAATGAAATGATCTTGGCCAAGAATATAGGACGTTAAGAAATATAAAATTTCAAATATACTTTCGTGATCATAATAAATATGAATTTTGATCATAATTCGGTAAAAGTGAAGTCGATTTCGTATTGGAAAAAAAAAATAGAACCGCTTTCTACTTTTGTTAATAATATTGAATATACAAGTATTATACAATTGTATTCAAATACCGCTTAGAAAGTGTTAAGGAAGTATTGCAAAAAAATATTAATTTTTTATGTTATTCTACCTTTCGCACCTTGTTTTATTCAGAATTGGAGCGGAGTGAATTGAACAGAGTTGAGCGCCAATTCATCCGAAAATTAAGAAATTAAGACTAAATAAAGTGTGAAATTGCAGAGTTATTGAAATATTCAAAGAAAATAAATATATTCAGCTATGAATTTCGAACCAAAGAAGGAAAAACTAGAGCTAAAAATAAAAGCATCTGACAAAATAATGGTGAATTTGTTGGGATCCGATGTAATGCTTCATGTAAGACACCCAAGAAATAATACACATAATCCAAAGCACGCAATAAAAACTATTAAACAAGGTGGTGGTATAGTAATGCCACTATAACACATGGTCCAATAAGTCGCGAGACTAACTACTACGCGGTACCTCTAACGTAATATCGATATTCAAACAATGGATGTAAAAATTTCATGACAATCTAACGTTTAGTTCAGAAGTTGCATTGATTTAAGTGACGCTACTGTTGATATTTTCAAAATAATGGATTCAAAGCAATTCCGTGTGTTGATTTATCACTGTTTTTTTATGGGAAAAAATACCGTCCAATCTGAGCAATGGCTTCGAAAGTGTTATTCGGACTCTGCCCCGTCCAAAAGCAACCATTTGCCGATGGTATGCTGAGTTTAAACTTGGTCGTACAGACACAAATGATGCTGAACGTTCAGGACGCCCAAATTAGGCAGTTGTTCCACAGAACATAAAAAAGTATACAAAATGGTATTGGTCGACCGTAAAGTGAAGGTGCGCAAGCTAGCTGAGGCTCTGAAGATATCAAAAGGCAGTGTGGGAACAATGTTACAGGAACATTTGTCGATGTGAAAGCTGCTTTCCAAATGGGTGCCGCGTTTTCTCACACCGGACCAAAAACAACAACGTGTCAATGATTCGGAGAGCTGTTTGGCACTGTTTACAAAGAATAAACATGAATTTTTGCGTCGATATGCGACAATGGATGAAACATGGATCCATCATTACACACCGGAATCAAAACGGTCGTCAGCTAAGTGGAGAGCAACCGATGAAAGCAGGCCAATGCGACCAAAAACACAACAGTCGGCTCGAAAGGTTATGGCATCTTTTGGGATGTGCATGGAATTTTGTTCATCGACTGTCTCGAAAAGGGAAAAAAAATCAACAGCGATTATTTTATAGTGTTTTGGAGCGTTTGAAGGATGAAATCGCGAAAGATCGGCCCCATTTGAAGAAGAAAAAAAAACTTTTTCAACGAGGCAATGCACCGTGTCGCATATCGATGAAAACGATGGCGAAAATCCACGAATTGGGCTTTGAATTGCTTCCTCATCCACCGTGTTCGCCAGATTTGGGCCCCAGTGACTACTGGCTCTTTGCTGACCTCAAAAAAATGCTTGCCGGCAAGAGATTTGGCTCCAATGAAGAGGTGATGTCTGAAATTGAAGCGTATTTTGAAGCGTAGCACAAATCGTTTTACAAAACCGGTATTGATAAGTTAGAAAAGCGGTGGATTTATTTATTGCTCTTGCAGGAACCTATGTTGGTGAATAAAGAAAAATATTTGCAAAAAAAAGTTTTTTTATTACTTAGTCTCGGGACTTATTGGACCATGTATTATTGCTTTAAAGGTAAAATGTGAACCACAGACTATGTAAATATATTAAATACCATAATGCTGTTATTTTCCAATTAAGAAATGCACTTAAAATGGCAAGTTATGCAAGATAAAAATCCGAAGCACTCCTCGCAACTGGCAAAAAAATGGTTCCGAGAAAATAGCATTAATTTATTAGAATGGCCATCGCAGCCTTCAGACCCTAATCCAATTGAACACCTTTGGGGGATTTATGGGGGATCTTTGGGGGAAATAGCTGGCTATAAATCCAAAAATTAATAAGAATTGAGGAAAAAAGGCAATATACTATTGCTCCCTCAATTTGGGGCAAAACTGGTGGATTCCATTAGCCGTCGGTGCATTGAAGTTCTAAAAAACCTTAATGGCACAACAAAATATTAATGTTTGACTAGGTTATCTTATATATTAATACGCAAACATCGAATGTTGTCGTACACTTTTTCAATATTTATTTTAGAATAAGGACAATGAAACGTATATCATTCGAAAGGTACTGCACCATAGATGTGCCGAATTATGTTAGATTTTAAATTGATGACCTTTGACCCGAAATATTAACGTTGAAAGTTTATACTAATTTTAGTTAGGGATCTCAGAACTGGGAAGAGGTAGAATGAAGAATGAGGTATCGGATGAAAGGTCTGGCTGCACAATATGATTGAATATAAGATTGGTGACCTTTGACCTCAAATATCAGCGGAAAAAGAGCATTTATTAAATAAAAGCTAAACTATAAGAGATGGAAAAACATGATATAAGAGAGAAATTTAGACATTCATAAGATGTGCAAAACAAAATTTAATATTTTTCACCATCGCTTACGGTTACCCTACAATAAGCACCTTTTCATGTAACAAGTGTCAATATATATTGTGATGGTAGAATTGCTTACAAATAGTAAATTTTGAAAAATTTCCGTTATTTTGACATCAAAATTATTGTGATATCTCGAAAACTATAGATGTTTTCAGTACAACGTTTTTTGTATGGAAATTCGTTGATTGAGAAAAATAACGGTATGCGAAAACTTTTTTGCTAATATTTTCCACGAATAGTATGTTATTAAATTTCCCGTTATTATGACAACAAAAGTATTGCAATATTTCGAAACCTGTAGATTTTTTCCATGCAATGCATTTCTTAAAGCAATGTCATTGCCTCAGAATGAGAAAAAAACAATTGATATTTCAAATTTTGGTTTTGCATGCAAATATTTCAGCCATTTTTCAATCGATTTTCCCTAAATTTTCTTTGTCTGAAAGCTTAATTAAATTACTTTTGAGAAATAAGAAAAGATTTACCGTTATCTCACTAATTCAATTTCTTATGCTGTTTTCAAAAACACTCTAAAATATTCAATTTTTGCTTAAAAATTAGACCAGACATTCTTTTTTTGTAATTTTTTTTTTTTTTTTCTATTTTCTTCTCTCACACTCTTTCATATAATATATCATTTATTTGCAAAAATTGCTTCATTTTGACACATAATTTAATTAAGTGTTCCTATCATCGAAAATCATGAGAAACACCCCCTATGTTTTTTTTTGATAAAAATTACATTTTTCAAAATGTTATTTTTGTATTTTTTACAAAGTTCTACAGCTTAAAAAATATTTTCTGTGAAAAAATTTTTCAAATATTTCTATTCACTCCAAAGTTATATAAATAAATCTTTTTAAGCCATTTCCTTATCTACTTTATATATTGCATATATTATTATTATATCTTATATATTAATATGGAAACATCGAATGTTGTCGTACTTCTTTTTAATATTTGTAATAGAGAAATGGATATGAAATTTATATAATTCAAAAAGTATTGTGCCTCAGATGTGCCGAAAAATAAAAATAACAAACAAATTAAATATATTATGTGATAATTGTATTTCAAACTAAAATTATGCATTCTCATACCCTTGGTTGTAGTTTGTAGTTCCACATTATTTTGCCAAATAAGAATTGGAGTTGTGTGGTATTGTTGGTACCGTTTCTCTCTCTTCGATAGCCTCATGACAAAAATAGACAAAATATTCATGCAGTCATGAGACCATGGAGTGACCCATTACATGATTCAAAATGCATCAATCATTCAATGGAGTTGCATAGAATTATTACTTGAAGTGTATTGCGGCACGATTAATATGAAAAACAAAAATTAAGTTTTTTTACTTACGACAGAAAAAAAAAATTTGACGTCTTCAGGTAGCGTAAAATGTTGTTGTATGGAGTATTAAGCCTTCATTTAAACTTGGAGAAGTTGAGGTATTCCGTCACATGATAAATACAAAAATAAAAAATGGCGTCCTAAGGCCTCTCAAGGAACCCCTTAAAGTAACCTTAGTGCTACAAATAATATAGCAAAAGCAAAAATAAGCAAAAAAAAGGAAAAGCATCGAGGATAGGATTTGTTTAAGCATTAGGGCAATAAATAGACAAGGGATAAGACCACGGATTTAGACAAAGATTGGGACCAGGAATACGATTATAGATAAGATAACGAGTATGACAAAAATTTGAACACAGATTAAGTAGAGAATTGGAGAAGGATTAGAACAAGAATTGGAAATATGACTTCGACAAGGACTAAGACAACGGTAAGGGCAAAGATAGAGACATACCTAATACAATATTTGGGACAAGATTGGGAAAAGTATAAGGACAAAAAAGGAATAGAACAAGGATTTCAGCACACTAAGAATACAACTTAAGACACAGACTTAGAAAGGAAATGGATTAGGAAAAGATTTAAATAATAATAAGGTCAGAAATTTGGACATGGACTAAAACGAAAGTTTGTTTAGGAAGAAGGACAATTTTTAGAACAAACATAAGAATAAGGATAAGAATGAAGTCAAGTTTGGGAACAAATGAACAAACGTTAATATAAACGGATGTGTCCACGACACAGTCAACTTATTTTTTACTTTTCCAAGCGTTTTTCAATAAAATTAAAAAGAACACAAGAAAAAAATCGATTTTGATGTAGTCAAATTTCGACCAAAGGTAATACTAGTAGTATAAAATTTGTAGATTTTAAGATAAATTAGTATGTTAGTTATAAGTTTTTTGTTTCTATTATTTTCTCCCAAGGACAATAAATGAAATGGTTTCTTTTTTGTTTTATCAATTGTGTGAATCTGATTTTTTTTTTTATAATCTGATAGATATATTCTTGATCTTTAAGTCATATGCAAACTTTGAAAACAAAATTTCTTACACAAAAAATAACCAAACAAAAGAAAAACATACAAGCCGTTTCTATTATTTTTTCCATCACTACATATAAAAAACAAACAAATTGTGTGAAAATGTTAATTTATAAATGAAAGGATTTTAAAAATGGCTGAAACGTGCTATAAACCAGAGTTGTAAATCCCATAGCTCAATTAGCTCTTTTAGCTCACTTATAACAACTTCAATATTTCTGTGTTTGTTGTAATTCGAAGAAATGACTGTCGGCGCATCGCGCTGCATAGCATTGTTGTTGTTTGCTCGCGTCGAAAGATATCAAGGTTATTGATGCTGTGTATATTTTGTTGGTATTTTCTAATAGCGCACACTCAAGTGATGGCTGGTGTTTTTGTTGTGACATTTTCAATTTTACTTGTTTTTTATTTTTTAAGGACTATATTAGCTCAGTGTACACATGTTGTATTTGTTTTTAATTTTTTCGTCGCCATCGAAGATCTCATTTTTTTTTTTTTTTTTTGAAAATTTTTGATCCAGCTCACTGCCACGACACCACTGCTATAAACCATGGTAGAATTATGAGGTAGAGCCGACTCGGAGAAGAATGAAGTAGAAAGCAGAGAAAAGCGAGTTAGTTGTCAAATGTCAAAAGCAATGAAAAGCAACAACAACAACAACTTTATCGGTTTTACATGTTAATAATTGTTGGTTTCAGATTTTGTATAAGCTGTCAACTTCGATTTGACATTTATGGGCACTCGCTCCCACCCTTGCAACAACCTTATTAATTCACCCATGCGTAAAACGTTTGATGTTTAAATATCGAAATGTTGACGAAATTGTGACAAATAAATAAAAATTTAATGAATTTATCTAATATAAGAACACAAACCAATATTTACACTCTTCCCACTTCAAATCGAAAGTGTTCCCATTTTAACTACAAAGTAGCTACAACATGTATATGAATAACAAAGTTTTAAAAGACTTTTTAACATTAACTATTGAACGTTTTAAAGCTATTTTAAAGTATTTTTATGAATACGACTGTTAATTTATAATCGCATCATATGTACGTACTATAATAAGAAAATTTATTTGTTACCAGGTCCAAAGCTAGAGTTCTTATAAAAATTAAAAAAATTTAGTTTTAGAATATCATGAATCCCATTCATGTTAATTCAACAATGTTAACAGCTTTGCAAATACGGGGCCAAAAGCTAGTGTTATAATAAAAGTGATATTGAACTGTTTTTGAAACATCCAACGTGCCTCTCTTTATTGAAACTTGTGTTTTTCCCCTACAATTGTGTCAACAACATTCAATTTTTTATTCGTCTTAAGGGCTCTGTCTAGTTTTAATGACGAAAAATTGATTAATTCTGTTTAATTTATTTCTCTCTCTAGTTAAACAAGATTTCGTAAAAAAGTACTTAAAATGGAATGCAACCGTAAACAGCAAATATTTTACAACCGTTAACACCAAATATACTGAAATGAAGAAAAATTAAATGCAATGTGTTGATACATGTGTATACCTTCTAATTAAAAAATACACGAAATTTCTCATTTAAACAAACCGCGCTTGAGATATTGTCAAAATCTTTTTTGTTCTGTCATCTGGTGCCTGAGAGATTTGTAAACAAGTCAGTGTTTGTTGGGTTCCGCAAATTTTTCAATGTCAAATTTAGTTGAGCAAAGAGTTCGGCTGAAATTTTGTATTTCCACCAAAATATCATGTGGAGAATTGTGGAGAAATACCAGAATTGTGAAGAAACAACTCGTGGTGGTGGTTGTTATTATTATATTAATCTAGATATTAATCTAGAGGCATTGAGTTTTGAAAACAGGAAAAAATAAATTTTGCAAATTCATAAACAAAAATTGAGTCAGACCTCTTAATAACACTTTTTTTGCTACACTCTAAAAACTGATTGTTAAATCACTATTTACAATAAATGTTGTTACGATATTACGCATTTATTGGCGTTTTATAAAAAATATCACGCCACGTGTTCAGTTGATATATTCAAATATCACAGTTCAATTCAGTCAAAAATTAAGCGTTTTTTTTTGTTCATTACTCTCTTTCCTATCTCTTTTTCCTGCTTTTTTTAGTGTGTTTTCTTTCGCTCATAAAATAAGCTCATAAAATAATATTAGATAGAGAAATATTATTAATAACCGCTCTTTTAGCGATATTTTACGACAATTAATGTAGGCAATCAGTTGCCAGCAATTATTGTAGTGGATCGATCGATTGTATTTTTGTTAGAGTGTATATAAAGTCCAACACGACTAACCAATTTCATAGTCGTAATAAAGACTTCGATTGTGTTGAAACATTTAAATTTCATAGTTCCATTATGTTACTTCTCCAAAATATCTTTGCCTACGTTCTGATATTTGCAGTAATTATCTCAACATGTGCTGGCCAAGGAAATTGTGATGGAGCTTGCACAACACAATCGCGCTGTACTCCTTATTACAAAAATTTAGTCTGGTCAATTGTGGATGGATATTGTCAAGTCTATCAGAATAGCTGTCTCTTTGGAAGTGCGAACTGCCATCGTGCGAACAGTTGCTTACAACGTAAGTTTTTAGAAAAAGAAGTTAAACTATATAGATAATAATTCTGCTATGTATATAGAAATGACCTCAACCGACATGGTTAGTTGTCAGCAGTACTGTCCAACATGTACAGGTGTAGCTACGGCACCTGTTTGTGGGGTATTCGCTTATGTGGCGCCTAATGGAACCAACTCTGATGAATTCATTACTTTCGCTAATATATGCGAATTAAGGAAATATGCATGTATCAATAAAAAGGGTAAAAATTGCAGAATAATATGAAAAAATATTTGATTTTTATATATATATTTTTTTTTATTTTTATGCAGCCTTTTATTACTACAACGATGAAGCTTGTTAGTATCGAAAGAAAATAGAGGAGCACCATAAGTACGGAAGCAGTTTTGAGAGAGTATCGGCTTAAATAATTTTAAAAAAATATTTTATGAATATCATGAAAATATTTTAAATACTTTATAAAATTAAGTAATAAATTTTATTTAAAAAATTAAAAAAAAAATTATTGATCGAAGTTTTATTTGATTTTTATATATATACTAAAGAGCTGTATAAGATTTTCTTATGGTAACACATCGTTACTCTACATTAGCTTGGTGTATTGTCTTTCATGGAACGAATAAAAATGTTCTGTATTAAGCGAGGCGAACAGAACAAGCATTTTATATTTTGAAAGCTTTTCGTTAGTGTCGAGGCAGTGCTTGAGTTTTATAATGAAGTAAAATATCAAAACAACGTGCGACAACAGAACTGACGGGATTTTTCCCCTTTTTCTGGATTTTTCGTACAAAACTGGGAGGTGGGGAAAACATTGATAAAAACGGGAAAAATTAAAACTAAAATACATTTCTTTTTTTTGCATGTTTTACAAAGTTGAATGTTGCAAAAGCAGTTGGAAGACGTAAAAATGCATATCATATATGTAAAAATAGAACTAACTTTGAAGACTTTTGTTGATTGTTTCATGCGAAAGGAATAGGGTAAAGTGGGGCACATTGGACTATGGGGCAGCTTTGACTTTAACATTTTCGGTGTGAACAGGACTCAAAAAACTTTACAATGGAAAAACTGAACGCACCCTATTGCGATGACATGTGTTAACACGAAATTTGTTAGTACTCCATAAATTTTCTGTAAAGTAACACGTGCTTCGGTAATTTTCCGTTGACTTATATAGTTTTTGTGGAAAATTACCTAAGCATTTTGTAAAGTGAATTGAATTGTATATTTAAAGTTACTATTCCTTATTGATAATATGAAACTTGAGGAATAAGAAAAATCTAAGTAAGTTACAATGACTTTAAAACAATAAAAAAGTAAGAACGGTAAAAACGGACAATATCATTTGGGGCACATGTGACTTTTCAGTTTGTGGTGCCTTTGACGAATGTCAAATGTGCCCCCTATTACATAAGTATGATCTTATCTGGTTTATTTATATATGACTTTTATACAGCAATGGTTCGAAATTATCATAGAAAGACAACCGCAAGCGCAATTAATGAAGAAAATGTAAAAAAAGCCATATCTGATATTATAAATGGACTCGAGATACAAACTTCAGCAGCAGAAAAATATGGTATTAAAAGAACAATATTATTATTGAGGATGAAACGCCAGAATCCACTGAAGTTAACGTCCGACTCTGGCAATAGTGATTCGAAAGACTTTTTTATGGCTCCACGAAATAACACCCAAATGAAAAAAGTCCCAATAAAAAATGACATAAGCGCCAAAAAATGTCCATACATTTTTGGATGTTATTTCATATGAATAATAATAACACAATTTTTGGGGACTATTTCACAAATTTTGGGTCATATTTAATTTTTTTTCTTGGGATAATAGATTCATAATGAAATTAATCCCAAATTTTGGGGCTTATTTCATTTTCCGTTTGGGTTTTATTTCATTCATTTGGGGACTATTTCATTTCAGGAATTTGGGATTTATTTAATTTTCGTTGGGCCTTATTTCATTTCGACAATGCAAAGATCGACATTGCAACATTCATGCAGCGGCGTTGCATTGAATTTTTACTCGGTGAGTATATAAGCTACGATAAATGTCAAAAAGGGAAAATAAAATATTTATACTTGGCCTTACGATAAAAATAAAAAAAAATTCTAACGTCACCGGTCGTAAATATAGCAGCTTATGCTACAGAAATGTAATAAAAAAATAAAAGAAAATAAATAACTGGCCATTTCAGCCCTTGAAAGGACTTTGACCTAGCTTCTTATGATCAATTGTGTTGTGCGTGTTATTAAGTTTGTACCCAATTGACCGAGAACTGGACCTACAGGTTTAACGCCGACTCCGAACGGCGATGAACGGAATGTTATTGTTCTCAAGAAGCTTTACCCGGCGTCTACACAGGCAATAAATCATTGTCATTTTGCCAGACAGATATGAACCACATCAAAACAAAGTTTTGTGTGTGGGCATTTCATATCTTGATATAAGCATTTGTGAGATGCCATCAAACAAGAATATTCGCTGCATGTAAGCGAAAGTATTCTTGTAAATATGTATTTACTTACTTAACTATGTATATCAAACATGCCCACGTAGTGGCCCGTATGGCCCGCGTGGCCCTTCATACAAATTTTTTTCTACCTCAATTTTGTCTTTGCGATGATCTAAAACCAAATAACGCCTGCAAAAATAACAACACAAACCCCACTCGTTCAGTTTTCAGCACATTTTCCAGCGAACTTTACAAAAACAAATGCATGCAAAGCCAAAATAAAAAACGCACACTCGATGATGTCGATGCTGAAGCTGATTGTCCCGTTACTTGTCTGTCGAGTAATTTTTCATGCAAGCATGTTATTGTAATAGAAATAAAGTCTTGTCGCAGTGCATTGGCAGTGTACTTTATTACTTGTCTAAGGAAGCGTCTTGCTAAGAAAATAAAACAAAATAAAAAAAAATTGGCTGTCAAACTACCAAACTGACAGTTCATGGCAGGCAATAGTTATCAGTATATTTATCATGACATATATTGCTCTTCATGAGCAATGAGCGGTCTCTACTGGCAATATATCATCTGACATAAGTATCATGATATAAACTATTGCCTGTGGAGACGCCAGGTTACATGGCATTTTGATTACTCTCTGAGGTTTGCCATTGTCTGCGGAGAGGTGGCGGCCGTACAGAAAAATTGTTTTTATTCAAATAATTTTCTGTCGCTGGTGGGGTTCGAACCTGGGTCTCCAGGTTCGTTGACATAGAGGCCACGCACTTTAACCCGTCGTCTCCACAGGCAATAAATTATTGTCGATCAGCTGTCATTTCGCCAGACAGATATGAAACATATCAAAACAAAGTTTTGTGTGTGGGCATTTCATATCTTGTTATAAGCATTTGTGAGATGCCATCAAACAAGAATATTCAATGCATTGAAGTGAATGTATTCTTGTAAATATGTTTTTACTCACTTAACTATGTATATCAAGGGTTTATACAAAATTTAAAGAAGCATCTTGCTGAGAAAGTAAAACAAAATGAAAAAAATTAGCTGTAAAACTACCAAACTGACAGTTCATGGCAGGCAATAGTTATCAAGATATTTATCATGACATATATTGCTCTTCCTGAGCAATGAGCGGTCTCATGAAGAGCAATGAGCGGTCTCCACTGGCAATATGTCGTCTGACATAAGTATCAAAATATAAACTATTGCCTATGGAGACGGCCTGTTAACCAACTAAGCCACGGACATTTTCTTAGGGAGCTGCAAACGGCATTATTTACTCTCTGAGGTTTGACATTGTCTGCAACGAGATGTCGGCGGATCAGAAAAACTTATTTTAATTGAAAAAGATTTCTATGTATGTCAGATGGAGTTTTAACATGCAAACGCGTTCAGCGACAGTTGCTACCCAAAATTTAAGTTTATAACGATAGCACAAAATGGCTAAAACTTTTTTTTTTTAATTGAGACAGAACTATTGGTACAACTGTGAACAAATTTCATTTTAATCTATGCAAATTCAATATTATATCAAGGTTTCTCAGAAAGATACTTAGATATAACCACTACGCAACAAAATTTAGGTTTTATTTCGCGTACTTCAAGCAACATTTTTCTAAATTAGTAGAGTTCAAAAAGCTCCATCAGATCGACTTCCCACAATATATGACTTAGATTTTTCCCAAAACATTAGGGGTATTCACGATGTGCTGCATTTATTTTATGCATGTTATTTAAAGATTCTAGAAATTCTAAAATTCTAGACGGTGAACGTACTCGTAATTATTCTTTTATTTTTTATGCTTTAATTTATATCAATCTTTTATATTTATATCATATTGAAAAGAAATAATTTTCTTGTACTAAAGAAAATTTCTTGTACTAAAGTTGTAAAACTAACTTTTGGAAATATGATGTCCTTTTCAATTAAACCAATTTTGCTATGAATTCAAAAGGATTTTTATTTTTACATATTAATAAAGCTTTTATCAAAGACTCAATATATTTTGTGTTTGTGAATTTCAAAAATATTTTGTATAGAATACCAAATTTATCAGAAATACGCAAGAAATACAAGGGCAAAAACATAACGTCATAAATACCCCAATCGAAAAATTTTGAAACTGACTTTCAGCTAAATTAAAAAATGTACAATGCTCAATTACACCTTTTTTTTCATTACAAGTCATCCGATTCAATAAAAGACTCCCTTGACACCCTTGATTCATTTCATCATATTCGAATGTGTACGATTTACATGCCTTTTATTCACGGTGACTCACAGTGAGGAGAAAGCACAAGGTGAATGTAATAAAATATATTTATAGTATATATATACCAAATGTACTATGCGTAACGGGTATATTAACTTTGTCAGGACGCTTATTACGCCCATAAGTAGGCGGAACAGGAATGGGAAAATATCAAAATTGAACCGGACTGTGCGAAAGAAACAACAATAGTTGTCGTAAAGCTAATGATTATTCTCTTTTTTTTTTAAGGCTGGTAATACTGTTATAGACTTGGGCATTTATTTTTAACGCGATCTGTTACGTAGTTTCTTTCTTATTGCTTTGTAAACAAGTTCACTTCGAGTCTGCGAATTTCATACGGGAAAAAAAAGTTGAGTAAAGAGTGTGTGGCGTCCGTGGCGTAGTTGGTTAAAGTGCATGGCCGCTATGTCAACGAACCTGGAAACCCGCGCTCGAACCCCAGCAGCAACAGAAAATTATTTGAATTAAAATAATTTTTCTGTACGGTCGCCACCTCTCTGCAGACAATGGCAAACCTCAGAGAGTAATCAAAATGCCATGTAAAGCTTTTTGAGAATAAGAACATTCCGTTCATCGCCGTTCGGAGTCGGCGTTAAACATGTAGGTCCGTTTCTCGGTCAATTGTGTACAAACTTAATAACACGCACACACAATTGATCATAAGAAGCTAGGTCAAAGTCTTTTCAAGGGCTGAAATGGCCAGTTATTTATTTTTTTTTTTTTTAAAGAGTGTGTTTGAAATTGTGTTTTACCAACAGAATCTCTTGTCCTGGTGCAACGAAAATGTTGCGGAAATCCTTTGCAGAGTCTGATCTATCACGAATGCTGGCATTAGAGTGGTATAAATTGTTTAAAGAGGGTCGTTCATCAGTTGACAACTTGTCTCACCATTCTCATTCTAAATAACGTATTGAGTAAAGAAAATTGTGCTCGAAAATCGTCGTGTGATCGTGAGAGATATAGCTGCAGAGCTTGATGTATCAACTAGATCAGCGCACACCATTTTGCATGATGTTTTAGGCATGGAACGGGTTGCAGTGCGACTTGTGCCAAATTAGTTAGTTTCCATCAAAAAGAGTCTCGCAGAACTGTCGCTTAAGAGATGCTTTTAAAGGACGGTACGGATTCAGCCCATCGTTAATGGTGACGAGACTGGGGAATACGAGTATGCCGTTGAATTACTAGTTCATTAGAGTCTTCCGAAGTTCCAGCTGTTCAATACGTCAATACATGGCTCAAGAGCATCAATTGTAGTTGGTTGCAATGCACAGTAATGGTTTTATTCGGTATAATGATACTTTCTGCAAAAATAATTTTGTCCGCACCATATACGACTTATTCGATAAAATACAAAAAAATGTTGTTATTTACAGTAGTGTTTTTTAAAGGTGCAGAACTTTGAATTGAAATAAAATACTGAGATTACATCATTTCAAACTTAAAATTGACTCTATAAGAGTGATCATTTTATGCCATTAGTGTTTTAATATGATATCGGGCATGAAGCAACCGGATGTTGCACATAATGGAATTTTAATTTTCGATGTCAAAATTTCGACAAATTGACATATTTGGATCCTCCTCAATACTACGCTCTACAGCCGCCATTGCTTCTTCGTTGCGCAACCTCGATAGTCGAGTAGGTAGCGTGCTCGAGTGCCACAACAGAGGTTGGAATCCGGGTTGAAATCCCGGCCGGGCCATGGTCCTACGCTTTAACCTTTGTGTATTTTTTATCCTCATTTCGAATCAACTGAAATTGAAAAATTATGAAATTGTATGACTTGAATTTATAGTTGGTAGAGGAGATATTTATGGATAAGATTGATTGCCTTATAACTTCAATTGATTAAGTTAATGGCATAACACTTGTCTCACAAGAACATCCTACCAATGTTTCGCTTGATTGTCCTTTCCTGTCCAGTAATCTATCAACCCATTTTCGAACCAAGACAGACTTGACTGAATAGGTATAACACCGGAAATCCTTGGTACAAATCTATTTTAATATAAAGAAAATGGTACTTCAGCAGTATCTATCGAAAAGTGAGTGTGCAAAAAACTTGTGGCGTAGTGTGGTTGATTGAATAAAGTAGTCAGTCTAAACAATTTCGTCTATTGATCTATTTAAAAAAAAAAAAAAAAACCAACTTAGCAACAATGAGGCCCAAAGCTGGTGTTATTTTATGAATAGTATTTAGGTCTCAGAAAAACCATACTTGCAACTATCTTTACTAAATATTGTGTTTTTCCCACTTCATATTTGCTCATTTGTGTCAACAACTTAAATTATTTTTTTTTATTAGGATTAAGGGGTCGGTCTGGTTTTTTCGATTTAAAATTGAATTTCGATTTAAAGTTGTACGCTAAAAGATATTTTGTAATCTTACTGTACTTATTAAAATTATAAATAAATAAATAAATAAATAAAAAAAAATATTGAATTTTAACTTTTTGAAGTGTTGGGTGCTAGATAGACGTAAGAATTTGATTACTTAAAAACTAGGTTGCGGGAATCAATAACTAAGTAAGTAAGTATGTAGCAAGATGTATTTAAGAAGGTGGAAGAAGTGGGTTGATGTCTATTAAATCGACACCGTTGTACTGTGAACTTTCGTTGTAGTAAATAAATTTCTTTATTTTTCTTTTATGTTGGACAAATACTTTGAGAGGGAGTTTTGCAATCGGGTAAGGAGATAAAAATAAGAAACATCACAAGCAGCCAAATTTAAGGGTTATTTTTGAGTTGTAAAGTTAAGCATGCATGTTCAGCTCCAAGCAACAGTCGATCCACTTTCTTCTTCGAAAGCCGACCTTTGGAACTTTGAAGAATTATATATTCTCCTTATTCTAGGTACTATGGCAGATAGCAAAACTTTTCGACACATTTTGATATGTAATATCTTACCGATCGGTTTCCAGCATGTGGTAACTATGTCGTGAAATGCTACGAATATCCATAACAGCAAGCGCCATTTAATTTATCACACAATTAATTGCAGCCTTTTAGGCTCGAATAGCTGTTTCACAAACCACAAACATGTGTCTTAAACACAAGTCACATTGATATCTGTTTTAAATCACAGTAAACTGAACGAAGCCACAATTTCCCCATGAATTTTATCTATACTACAGCGCAAGCTACTATTTAGTTTAGACACAAACCTGTGTAACATTCATGTAAAAGAAAAATAATAACCTTATTTTTGCCAACATCCAAAGTAAAAGTTAACAAGACCAAACAGCTGTTTTTGGCATACACGGTTAATATTTTCAATATATATGAATCTAATTTGATTATAATAATTTTGTGATTTGCAGAGATGGGTAAATCCAGAGCAGAGTATATGCGAGATTACCGGCAGAAAAAAGTGAGGAAAAATTTAAAGTTGAAAAGGTAAAGCCAAAACAAAATTGAGAATTATTCAACTCAGCGTAACAGGGACTTGCGAAATGTTTTTAAAACTTTTGAGATGATTTTAATCACTATAAATATTTTATTAACCAGGGTTATTACCAAGGCAGACAATGGCAACCCTCAGAGAGTAAAAACTGCCATGAAAAGCTTCTTGAGAAAATAAGCCGTTCGGAGTCGGCATAAAGCTTGTAGGTGTAGATCTCGATCATTTGTGTTCAAACATTTCGCAAAAAGCACAACACAATTGATCATAAGAAGCTCGGTCAAAATCCTTTCAGGGGCTGAAACAGCCATTTCGTTTTTTTTTTTAGGTGAGGTGTCAGATGTTACATATCATATGCGACTACTGTAAGGCTCGCTCGTTTTTTTTTCTATTAAAGGCACTAGAAAATTAATTACACAAATCACTAGAAAATTAAAACAAAATCACACTTGACGCGTTTTGTTTAATCGAAGCAATAAGAACAAACAGCAAAACATTGGATTTTTCATTGAATTATCGCACAAACTATGGCATTTCTTTTGATTTTGACAGCGCAACGGTGTTGATTTTATAGACGTCACCTAGTTCTTCCACCTTTAATACATCTTGGTATGTACTAACATCCACTAACTATAACTTACCATGGAAATGTACTCACCACTACTGTGAAGTAGTTGAGGTTTTGATGTGTATGATACCTTTGAGTATCATACACATCAGTAGAAAATAGTAAGTAGAAAATAAAATTGTGGCTTTAAGCTGATATTTTAAAATAATACTTTTAGACAGGGTGTTGTTGAGAAATATTTGAAGAATTCAAATTGAACAAAGTTTCTTCGGTACCATTTCTGGTACCCGAGATATAAAATCTTATATTCATTTTTTTGAAAAAGTTAAAAAATTGCATTCAAGTATACATTTCTCAAAAATAGGAAAATGCATATGCAAAAACTATGCTAATTATTAATTCGGTAAATTTAAGGAATACGCTAACAGTATAATCAATACCACCAAAATTTAGACTATTGAGTAACAATCAAAAGTTCTGTGTTATCTCGATTACAACTTTTGGTTCGAATATCCTTCACACAGGACACTGTGGATAAGAATCGTGAGTGGCATCGTATTTACCAATATATTGTTAGTTTAAACCTATTTTTGCTTTAAGACATACGTAGTTTTTTTTATAAAAGTCAAAGGTCGTTATTTTTTACTGTTTTCCTCAAAAAAAACTTTGTCCTTGCGGGGCAGGAAGACATCCTTTTTTTCCTTAAAATTTGTTTAGGGTGATCTGGACAACCCCATGCAACTTTTAAGACCTCTTAGAATACGATCTAAATTTTTCGATACGCCCTAATGCCCACAGACGAATTCTGTTTACTGGCAAAAAGTTTTCACCGTAGAGGAATCGTTCAATAAACAGAATTATAGAGTCCATTTGAATCCGATATTTTTGTATTGGTTTTAAAGCCTCTTAACACGACATTATTCCAAAACAAAATTTTGCTACGGCCCATAAGGCAAAATTGAGTCAAGAGTGGCTTAAAAACAATGTATTGGACTTAATTTCAAACAGTGAACAGAGGCCAGCGAGTAGCCCAGACCTAAATCCATTGGATAACAAATTGTGGTCCGTGTTAGAGGGAATGGCTTGCTCTACTCAACACCCAAATATCGAGTCTCTAAAGCGCGCTCTAGTCCGATCAATGGAGGAATTTTTTATGCATGTTGTGCGTACTGCAATCAATGACTTCGCTCATTTTAGAACAGTGGTGTTCACACGCCTGCTTCTACAATTTTCGACTTTTGTGCTTGTGTTTGTAGCTCTCTCACTCTCTGCACTGAAAAAAATTGTTGAGAAGGTATTAAGCAAGAATTGTGTTATAATTATCATTGTCATCATCATTGTCATTATCAGAATCATTATCATTATCTTTATCATTGTCACAATCATAATCATTATTATTGTTATAATTCTGCAAATAACGCATTTTCATATGCCTCGTGTTGTGCAAAACACACCACCAAGAGGCGCGAACGTACCAACTTGAACTTTCAACGCCAACTGATTGAGAGAACCATGGTGTAATAATAATAAGGTGTTAGTGAATTTTTGACAACACCAAGAATAGCTTTCTTTCTGTCAAAAAATTGAGAGCGAAAGAGAGGAGCCGTTGACAGGTGTTAAATTGTGTTATTTGTTTGAGTTGCCGAATGATGATGTGTTATAGTTTTTATAGGTTATTGTGCGAATAAAGTTTAAATAAATATTTAATTCAATTAATCGTGCCGTGTTGTGTTGACAAAAAGTTATTGCAGTTGTCTTCGCCCATTTGCCAAGTTCGCCATTGAATGGTTTTGCTATTTTATCAAAAACGTGCGCTGGAAGGTGCCACCGACATGAAGCTTTGCCCAGCATGCAAATTGTTTTGCATTCACATCATCTGCTTCAAGAACATATCGAATGCCATGAAAGAATGTTCAATGTCTCAACTGATAATAGCCATCAAAAGAAGTGGACATGGCATTATGTTTCGATCGACTGCACGCTAGCTGATTTATTTTGATTCCAATTAACCATCAGCTGTTTTTGACAGGAGCGGGGCTAAAAAATTTATCATTTTGAGAGAGAAGTGTCAAATTCACTAACACCTTATTATTATTACACCATGGAGAGAACTACGTGCATTCGTTTCATGGTGTAATAATACAAGGTAGTATTTACAGTTGCTTGGGAAACCAGCATCTGTCAAAAAAAAAAGTCAAGAAAGAGAGCGTTCAATTATGCTTATGTTTTCGCCATTGTTTATATTTCAGAGCTTGCAAATAACCACATATTTGATAACAAAATATTGCATATTAATGTTATTAAGTGCAAACATAAAAAAAAGGTTAAAAACGTTTAAGTGCAGCAACCTCAGCAGCTGCAGATGCATGTGGACGAAATTAAAGAAGTTTTCAATTAAAATTAAACACCACGGCTGGAAAACATTAAACACATATCGCACATAATTTTTTCACAACTTTCATTATTATAATTGTTTATTTAACGCACATATTTTGCGGAATTTATTTATTTTTACATTCGTTTAATTGTTGTTGCACGAACAACTGTTTTTGACAGATGCTGGTTTCCTTGTTGCTGAGAAAATCAATACTTGTCTATGCTACCTGTATAATTGTATCATGGGTACTACGCATGGTGTAAGTAGTAGTGAATTTTTAACCTATCTCACAAAAATGATCTCTGGATCTGTCAAAAACAGCTGATTGATTTGATTTGATGCAAATCCAACGAAACTACTTATAATTTTAATTTATTACTTATTTGCTAGAACTACCACAAGCAAGCCAACAAAACAAATAATGATTTGACACTTACCAACAGATCCTCTCTTTATGTCATAATTTTTTGACAGATTCAGCAAAGTTGAGTGTGTGGTGAAAAATTCACTACCACCTTATTAATTACATCATAGTTCTGTTTCCGTACGCACTTCAAGTTACTTGAAGTTGCTTGAAGGCGTTTCTTTACACATTTTTCGAGCTCGAGAGAGAAGAACAAGCAAAATGCCACTCTCTCGAGCCTCGAAACTAGCTTGAACTTTGCTTGAACAATTTCTTCGAGCACGATAAGAACAAGCATCAAGAAGAACAAGAAAATGTCAAATTAGTGTAAATAAATTTGGCGCTGCTTAGTCCCATGTTAGACATGCCGATATTGTGTCGATTTCTCTCACCGATTTTCTTATTTTTTCTTTTGTTGCACTGTTTCGTCGTCCATTGCTTGCAGACATGACGATTTTGGCCGAGCGATTTATTTTACTTTATTTGCTTAAAATGCATAAAATAAAGTTATTTTTTTACAAAATGCCATAAAATGATGACATTTCGTGGAAAAGTTAAATAAAACGGTAAACAATGATTTTAGTTCAAAAGCAAAAGCAAACGTCAAAAGATCGTCGCAAAATCGCTGGTACGACCGATTTTTTCATTTCCGCTTTCGCTTCCCTTCCCGCTAAACCGAACAAAAAATCGGTGAGAGAAATCGGCACAACATCGGCATGTCTAACATGGGACTTACATTTATAGGCCATCAGCTGTTTTTGTGCTCTGATTTCGACAGATAATAAAATTACTCTCACAGCTTGAACTTTACTTGAACTTTTCTTCAAGTTTGTACGGAAACAGACCTCGTGGTACTACGTGAACATCAATGTTTTAGAAAGTAAATAGTGGCCATTTCGAATAAAATGTTCAACAATTTGTAGCTATTGGCCTGTATGCATTAAAAAAAGTAAACACTAGACTAAGTGTAGTAGTGAACACTTTATTTCTTACTTTTGATATGCATAAAAAGAAAACACTATATAGTGTTCACTTTTTTTTACTACACTATTTTCGAAACACTACTTGCTAAAGTTTGATAAGCATAAAAGAATTATATGCATTCGCTACTTCAAAAGAAATTATCAAAAATATTAGTGTGATCAGAATATTTTACATTTTTAACCTGAACTAAAAAAATTATGACCTGCTCTAAGTCGAGAAAAGATAAAAAAAGATTTTTTTTCAATGATGTTGTGTTGGTTGTACTGTTGCTTACTTTTGAAAACAATTTTTATAATATTAATTTGTCATCCATGAAAAAGCTGAAACTTTAATGAAATGTTAATAATAATGTTTCCTAACATATTTTCCTAACATGTCACTTTTTTGTTCATTCAGTTGGTAGCATTTGAGGGCAGAATTTAAAAACGTCGATCTTGAGAGTGCATTTTTTACTTTCGAAGTCAACATTTTCAAGAAAAGAACACGATTTAATTTACAGGTCAGAATTTTTTTCGAAAAAAAAATACATAAAGGGCAGAATTCTCAAAGAGGGCAGAAAAAATGCAACATTTTTTTGAGAAAAGAAAACGCCATGATAATCATTACTTTCCAGGATGACGAAAAAACCTTTTTTACTCAACAGCAATTCGGCGCAGCCCTCATTATTGTTCTTGTTACAATATTTAATTTTCTTTTTTCTTCATCTCTCAAAATTATCATCGTACAGACGATCCTATCTTATTAAGTGTACTATTTGCCTTCGCCTGTTTTTAAGTGGCCCATTTTGTTTTTTTTTTTTTTTTTGTTGATCGTCAAAAACACGTTTTTTTAAATTTTTATATTCAAATGCGCGCTAATTTCTAAAAATGGTTCTGCGACCGAAACCATTTGTATTCGAATTTTTTTATTTTTATGCAGTGAAAATGGAAAAACAGTTAATACCCCTTTTTTAATACCTACTTATACACTCAAAAAATAATTAGCTTAAAATTTAACACAATGTGTTCAAAAAATGTGTTCATAAATTGCCTTTTTTTATGTTTTTCAACACATTTGCTCTTGCTTTGACGAAATTTGTTGCAAGCTACACAAAATTCGTCAAATTAATAGCAATTATCGTCAATTTCAAAACATTCTATTGTTTCAGTGTAAGACTGAACCATAAATATTGAAATTTTTATTGTTTAAATATATTGTTCGCACAATATTTAATTATATTCTTAAAATTGTATTCGATAATCTGTTTAAATTGTAGAGAAACAAATATCACAGAATCAATTAAATTTTCGTATTATAAGTTCGGCAGACCCCTTAATAATAGATTTTTTGCTATAAAAAAGTCAACACAACTTGTCACTTTCATCATTATATAAATTTCGCTTGTGTTAAAACGTTCAAATTTCGCAGCTTAATTATGTTAACTTTCCAAAATATCTTCCGATACGTTCTAATCCTTGCAGTACTTATATCAACATGTGCTGGCCAAAATGAAGCCTTGGAAAGGCAAAAAAATTGTACTGGTACTTGCCTGAATCAATATCGCTGTACTCCTTATTACAAAGATTTAGTCTGGGTACTTGATCATCATCATCATCAGCATCATCATCAGCATCATCATCAGTATCAGTGTAAAGTCCTTCAGAATAGCTGTTTACTTGGAGTTGAGAATTGCAGGCTTTTGAACGAGTGCAAAAAACGTAAGTTTATAATAATAAAAAAACACAATTATAATGCTTTATTTTCTTTCAACCAGCTTACAGGAGAGTCTCGCAGAAACAGTGTCAGAAGAAATGTCTAACTTGTAATGAAGTACTAAATGAACCGGGGGTTTGTGGAGCGTTCCCGTCTGTTGAACTTAACGCTCATGAATATATTTATTTTAATAATAAATGCGAATTGGATAAATATGCGTGTAAAAACGCAAAAGGTAAAATTTAAAAACTTCTACAACTTAAAAATATTTAATATTTCATATTTATTTAAAAATGTTTAAACTTTTATTACATTTCATGCAGCCTATTCATATTCTTACCCTGGACCCTGTCAAAATTAAGAAAGGAGAGGAAAAAAAACCAAAATTAATTTTTGTTTGTTCGATTTAGTTTCTCCGCAAGTAATATTTTAAACAACGATAATCTATGTTTTTTGAAAAATATTTCTCAAATTCTGTTGTCTTAATTTTTTCATTGTATAACAATTTTTCTTTTTTTAATAATTTTAAATAAAATTTATTTTAAAATAATTTACTTTTTATTGAGACTGAGGTTGTATGCGAAATGATCTAAGCCAACATACTTCACTGAATTATTTGAAGTTTGTCGATAATGGAAAACCCTTACCTACAATTTCCGTAACTAAATTGAAAATGACCATATTGTGGTGACTGATTTCTTTGAGGCAAAAAGTGGGTATTTTAAACTGGGCAAATGTGAAAAAAGCACCCAAATTTTCGAATTAATTGTTACGGAATAATTTTTAATGCAATTTATTAATATTTATTTGTACATTTCTAATTTTTTCAGGAAAAACTAAACTACTAATTTCTACTAAAAAACATACGTTATTCAGTCGATCGACTGGCTGCATTGAGCTTTAATTATATGGGCTTTGTTTTTCACATTGGGCTTTTCAATGTGAAGAACAAAGATAGCAATAGGCCCAAAAAAGACTATCAAAGCAACTACGACAAATCATTTCGATTATTTCGTTAAGAAGTTTGGAAGTTTGAATTCATTGACCTATCGATTTCAGCTATTTTTTTAACCGACTTCAAAAAGGAGGATTAACCTTCAAGTTCGTTGGTTTCTTTTTTTTTTATATATGTATGTTCATCGATAACTCCTAAAGTACATTGAAAAAACAACATTAGCTTAAAATTGAACACAATGTTATCATAATTTGCATTTTTTGACGTGATGAAGTTACGTTTTATCGGGAAGGTTTCCAAAAAAGTTGAAAAAGGAATTTTTGCAAAATTCATCGGCGTTACATTGAATTGTTATTCGCTGAGTATAAGAGCTATGATAAAAATGTGATACGACAGTAAAGATTAATTTTAGACTTCATTTACAAAAAAACAACTAAAAATCAAAACGTCATTGGGTCGCGTGGGAGCTGCTTAAGCAACGCAACTGAAAATTTGTTACATGGAATTATTACTCGCTGAGCATTAGTGCTAGGATTAAAAATATGATACACCAACAAAGGCCTGTTCTAAGCCCTCACAACAAAATTAGACAAAAAATTTTTGACGTCATGTGAACACAGAGACAGCCTCTCAAAGATCGACAATGCAACATTCGTGCAACGGCGTTGCATTGAATTTTTACTAGGAGTATATAAGCTATGATAAATGTTTGAAAAGCAAAAATGTAGGATTTATACTTGGCCTTACGAAAAAAAAAGAAAATAATTCTAACGTCGTCAGGTCGTGAAGATAGCAGCTTACGTAACTAAAACGTAATATCGTTGCATGGCATTATTACTCACTCAGGAGACGAGCTACGGTAAATTTTGTTTTACGTCTGCATGGATGTGTTATATGTAGCCTCACAACTCAAATACAAAAAAAATTCTTATCGTCATGATTTCAGGGTGGCAACCACATAATGCAGTAAAAATGCTACAAGCCTGAAAAAACGTTGCATGGAATTTTAACTCCTAGGCTACTGTTGTAACGGTAAATTTTAAGAAACGAAAATTAAGGTGAGGTCTTCGGGCACATGATAAAAATAAAATAAAAAAATTGACGGCGTCATGAGGTTCCTCAGGGAACCGCCTAATGTGAAGCATATGCATCACTTTTGCTGGATTAATTGTATGCAGCTAAGGCAAAGTTAATGTACTAAGGAAAAGCGCAACCAATGGAGAAGCAAATAAAACAAAGCAAAAGCAAAAGCAACAACGACACCAAGATCACCATCAACATCAACATCAATGTTTAAAAAACAACATCAACATCAACATCAACATCAATATCAATATCAACATCAACATCAACATCAACTCCAACTCCAACATCAACATTAACATTAACATTAACATCAACATCAATATCAACATCAACATCAACATCAACATCAACATCAACATCAACATCAATATCAATATCAACATCAACATCAACATCAACTCCAACTCCAACATCAACATTAACATTAACATTAACATCAACATCAATATCAACATCAACATCAACATCAACATCAACATCAACATCAACATCAACATCAACATCAACATCAACATCAACATCAACATCAACATCAACATCAACATTAACATTAACATTAACATAAACATAAACATTAACATTAACATTAACATTAACACTAACATTAACATTAACATTAACATTAACATTAACATTAACACTAACACTAACATTAACATTAACATTAACATTAACATTAATACTAACATTAACATTAACATGTACATTAACATTAACATTAACATTAACATTAACATTAACATTAATATCAACATCAACATCAACATCAATATCAATATCAATATCAATATCAATATCAACATCAACATCGACATCAACATCAACATCAACATCAACATCAACATCAACATCAACATCAACATCAACATCAACATCAACATCAACATCAACATCAACATCAACATCAACATCAACATCAACATCAACATCAACATCAACATCAACATCAACATCAACATCAACACTAACATCATTATCAACATCAACAATAACATTAACATTAACATTTATATTAATATTAACATTAACACTAACATTAACATTAACATTAACATTAACATTAACATCAACACCAATACCAACACCAATATCAACATCAACATCAACATCAACATCAACAACAACACAAACACCAACAACAACACAAACACCAACAACAACAACAACACCAACGACAACATCATCAACAATAAAAATCTAGTTAATTATGATTTCAACAGTTCTTTTCGTGACAACCAACATTGCTCACAAAACAACGAAATAACACAATGAAACCGGACTATGAAACCGGAAAAGGACTATGACATGAATTAGAATATGGATTAGAAAAAAAATTGAGACACACCTTTCCAAACTAAGAAAGGGATTCGGTATTTTTGATTAAATCCAGAATTTGGTCATGGATTAAAACAAGAGTTTGATCATGAAATAGGAGTATAAAGAAACACCGTTACGTCATATCCTACGGGTGTGTCCACGATACATCCAACTCTTTTATTGCACAAAAAGTTGATTTTTTTTTTTTTTATTGAAGGCAAAAGTAATCTTGAGAAATTTCTTATGTTGCTAGGCGTACCTGGACGGAAAAACATAATAATTGTAAAAAAAGTACTATCTAAGATAAATGACTGTTATCGTCATTTCTCCTGGTTGTAAAATGAAATTTGCTAAGTTTAGCTTGTCCTACTTTTTCGAAAATTTCCACTTGACGTCAAAAATGTATGATATGATTAAAACATAATTTTATGATACATCAAGTAACAAAAAATTATATGGTTTGGTTTTATTTTTATTACCTTAATTTTCAAAGTAATAAAGTAAACGAGCACTACATTCTTAAATCTATAAATAAATATAATAGCTATAAAGAATATTTTGATAACTTGAAAATAAGATGACATAAATTTTAGAAAACATGCAATGAATATATTTTTTTATGACGAACCAAAAAAAGACATCACCGTTAACATACGAAAATTTTTGATCGCAGTTAGATGGTAAATTCTTGAAAATATACTCTTTGACACCGTTTAAATAGGTCATCGAGTTTCTCAAATTTTGAGTCAAAGCAATAATGATCTTGAGAGGCGTAAAGTCATTAAATCCAATCATTTAACCCGAGACTTGAACAAACACACTATAAATATGAATAGTTTCATAATTTTGCAACAAGCACTTCTCAACATTTAAAAATCACTCACTGTATACATGTAGGGTGTTGAAGTGAAAAAATTGATTATGTAACTTGTTGTGAATGAGGTAGTTTTTTATTTATTAACGGGGACTTTGTTTTGATCTCGTACCTCATTTATGATGCAAAGCGAGCATTTTGTTTGTACATTGTTATCAGTTGCATGCGAATTATCTGTACTCAAGTTGAATATGCTACAGTAGGTATAGAACAAATATTGTTGATATTTTTACACAATGGTTATATGTACTTTGTCACTCCGTTTGTATTAACCAAAAGAAGGCGTGGTAGCCATAATTTTGAAGCAATCTCAATGAAATTTAATGAGAATCTGAGCCAAATTGGACAAAAACAATGCCTATAAGAGGTAGTTTCATCAACAAAATGGTAAAATATCTAAACATTTCACAACAAGTAATCTACAACATTTAAATTTTCAATATAAGCTCCAATCCAAATGCGCAATCTAAGTTTGAAATTAGAAAAAAAACCGGTTGAAAACCAAGCCTACTTCCTTAACATAGTGACGTCATTAAAATAGTAAAAACCTAAAACAAGTCCACCAAAAATAATATCTTGAGTTGATATTTTTCACAAAAACTTTCATAGATTATGTACATATTTACATAACATACATAACATATACATACATACATAACATATACATATTGTATATTGTATATTGTATATTGTATATTGTATATTGTATATTGTATATTGTATATTGTATATTGTATATTGTATATTGTATATTGTATATTGTATATTGTATATTGTATATTGTATATTGTATATTGTATATTGTATATTGTATATTGTATATTGTATATTGTATATTGTATACTGTATATTGTATATTGTATATTGTATATTGTATATTGTATATTGTATATTGTATATTGTATATTGTATATTGTATATTGTATATTGTATATTGTATATTGTATATTGTATATTGTATATTGTATATTGTATATTGTATATTGTATATTGTATATTGTATATTGTATATTGTATATTGTATATTGTATATTGTATATTGTATATTGTATATTGTATATTGTATATTGTTTATTGTATATTGTATATTGTATATTGTATACTGTATATTGTATATTGTATATAATATGTATTGAAAATATGATGACCTCTCTAGGGTTAAAAAATCACAACGAGGTTGAAATTAAGATAAATTGATTAAAAGTATATATCGTTTATCCCCCTTATAAGCCAACGTCATCAAAACACTAAAATCAACAAAAATTCGAATATTAGTAAATACACTTATTTTGGCCAAACCGAAATAATAAATTCGTAATAATTTTTTTTAATAAACGCGTCCACATAATGTTGGCAAAAATTGGAGCGATTTGCCATCTTTGGGCCAAAGCTATTATTCCATCTGTGTAGAACTTCTGGGTGTTCTGAGCGAAAAACTGATACAAGTGCTTTTTACAGGACTCCACAGAATTTAAATTTACACCATTAAGAGAGTACTGCAGAGATCGAAACAAATGATAATCTGATGGTACAGGGTCCGGGCTCAGCCAAGCTCTTTCAGTTTATGCCGGGTCATCAAAGATGTGTGTGGTCTGGCGTTGTCATGATGGAGCACAACACCTTTTGTTTTGACCAAATTTTTCCATTTTAATAAAATTGCTTGCTGCAATCTCGTTAACTGTTGACAGTAGAGAACATAATCAATCGTTTGATCAGCTTGTTGAAGATAATAGTGTACAATTTCCTTCCAATCCCACCAGAACCACAGCATTACCTCTCTTGGTGTCAATCCTGGCTTTGTCATCGTTTATGAAGCTTCACCTTGCACCGTCCATGATCTCTGTCGCACATTATTGTCGTACGTGATCCAATTTTCATCGCCCGTGATCATTCGCTTCAGAAATGGTTCGATTTCGAAAAAAATTGGAAAAACATGTTGTGACCAGACAAAATAATGGTGAATTTGCTTGGATCCGATGTAATGCCTCATGTAAGACATACTACACATGAAATACTACACATAATCCGAAGCACGCAGTTAAAACTATTAAACAAGGTGGTGGTATCGTTATGCTATGGGGTTGTTTTTTATTGTCGGGCGTAGGTCCAATATATTAGATTAAAGGTAAAATTTGGACCGCAGACTATTTGAATGTATTGAATACCATAATGCTGTCATTTTCTGATGAAGAAATGGAGTTAAAATGAAAAGTTATGCAAGATAACGATCCCAAACACTCCTCGCAACAGGCAAAAAAATGGTTCCGGGACAATAGCATTAATTTATTAAATTGGAAATCGCAGTCTCCAGACCCTTATCCAATTGAACACCTTTGGGGGATCGTAAAGAAGAAAATAGCTGGCTATAAATCCAAAAATAAAGAAGAATTGAGGAAAAAAGTGCAATATACTATTGATCTCTCAATTTGTGCCAAACTGGTGGATTCCATTGGCCGTCGCTGCATTGAAGTTCTAAAAAACCTTGATGGCACAACAAAATATTAATGTTTCTCTCATGTAAGCCCTGAATTTATGTTAAAAATCGACTGTTTGGTTTTAATAAAAATAAAAATTTTCCTATTCCTTCGATTAAATACTAGATAATACATTATGTCAATGAAATTTTTTGGTTTTTTTTTTTATTTCAGATGATCAAGTCCACGTGGCGTCCGTGGCCGAGTGCAATAAGAAGTGCGTGAACAACTCAATGCCAATACCAGACTAGGTTCGAAGCCCATCTGACACAGAAAATTTTTTTAATTGAAGTTTATTTTTCTGATTGGCCGTCACCTCTCTGCAGACAGTGGAAAACCTCAGAGAATAAATAATGACATGTAAAGCTTCTTGAGAACATGCACATTAGCCGTTCGAATTCGGCATAAAGCTAGGTAGGTCCAGTTGTCGGTCATTTGTGTAGAAAAACATTTAATAACACACACATCACAATTTATTCATAAGAAGCTCGGTCAAAGTACTTTCAAGGGCTGAAATGGCCATCTCGTTTTTCGTTGATCCAGTCCAGAGATATCGTGCCTACAGCAAGACGCTGTTTTTAAGAGGATCTTTAAAAATACTTATTTTTACAAATAAAAAATATGAAAAAGTTAAAAGGGAAAAGTTTTAAAAAATCGATATTTTTTATCCAACGGACTGCTTATAATCCTATAGTGAAATGCCATGTAACCAACACAGCAAGTATCAAAAAATTTTTAAATATCACGTATTGCATGCATTCAGTGTAAAACCTTTACCAAAAACCATATAAAAATATTCCAAAATGTTGCATAATTTGTCTCGGAAAAAAAAATTTTACTAACTATGCGAAATGTTGGATTTTAAGGAAACCTAAGTTGGAATAAACTTCAAAATAAATATGGAATCGTTTTCAAAAAGCCGGAAATCGAGTCCGACAAACTCTACCCAGACAGAAAAACATACTCAAGAATATTTATGCTTTTCTTTAACTGCCTCGCCCTCTCCTTAGTATATCAAGTGTATAACATAATAAATAAACCAACAAAAGAAATATCGCCCGTTAGTATAAAGAGTAATAAAAGAAATGCTACGAGTATAATCTGCAAAATCTCTATTGTTGTCAAGTGTTTTGAAGATATCAAAATGCCGGCGAGCCACATGTAGGTGAATAATAAAAAACAATACCTTTGTTCCGTAAGTCAAACATTTCGGACAGAACCTCCGACTATTTAAGTTGCCGCAAAAACACAAGAACTTCAGTCAACAGCTGCCAGTCAACATGAACCGTTCAGATCTAACTCACATTTTGCTCCATGTGTTCGTCTTTGCCATTCTTTGCGGATTGCCGAGCGCACAATCGGACGAACGTCCTCCCGGATGCATACCTGGACTCACTATCGATTGTATTCGCGATCATGAGGAAATTGTTTGGACAATAGTTCCTGATTCGCAGAGTTGCAGAATTATAAAAAATCGTTGCATTTTCAACAATATTCAGTGTCACTACTATAAAAATGGACAACCACGTAAGTTAACTGTGATGTTATGGGCGTGTCGGCGTAATTCTCTTAATTATTGGCATCATTCTCTTATCTACAGTTTTGAAGGAAACTACAAAGGAAGAATGCCAAAAGCTGTGTAACAATAAATGTACGCATGAGTCAACAGGACCTGTGTGTGCCAAGCGAGGTGATGACTTGTGCTACTTCGCAGACAGATGCGCACTAGAGAAACACATGTGCACAAGAGGCGAATGTAAGTTTCTGGGCTGCATGAGCTTATAGCGGGGACTTTTTTTTTTCTTTGGGGGGTTTTCTGAAATATGCGGAAATATATTTTTAATTTACGTGTTTTTCTGTCTCTTTTAGCTTGGGGCATTGAACTGAATCGTTTCTGTGATGAGCAGACAACTGCTAGCACTTGTCCAGAAGGACAAGCTTGAGTTCGAAATCATGTTTTGTGAAAATACTCGTAGAGTTATGTAATTAATAGTTATGTTTGAATAATTGTGCTTTTAGAAATGTATCGAAAATTAACATTTTTTATGAAAATTAAATAAAGCAATTGTTTAAGTTAAAAATTATTTATTATCTTTTTACTTGATAGTATTTCATGTTAATATTATCTCATGAATTTAGTACACAGAGAAAAATACTTAAGGCAAATTAACAATATACTTATGCTTTGCTATCACCAAGTCCCTAGACAAGACAACAAAGTTTTAAGTGTTGATCCTTTGCATTTAATATGAATGCCTTATTTGCGATAAACTCACAGGTTTAACCAAGTAAATTGTATAAAAAGTTTCATTAGTTCATTAGTTTGATAAGTGTTTTGTGGGAGTGGCCGAGAGTGAACGGGTAAACATAAGAACATGGTTGAGGTGTCACCTTACAGGCTACACCATGCAGATGCGCCACCTGAAGCGAAAAATTTATTTTTTCTTTTTGTTACCGTGGTTAAAATAGAAAGATTTCTTTACCAACGGTTAATTCATGATTTTTTAGGATAATTGGTATTAAGTCAAAGAAACTGTTTTCAAACGATTATTATTTTGATATTTTTTTTTTTACAATTCTTGCACACGAACATAGAGTTACTGAAGTTTTTTATTTAATAAAAAAATATATGTCAGAAAATTTCAAAATTATAAAAGCCAACTATTTTAAAAAGATGTATTTAATGCCAGGATGAAAAATATTCTTACGAGAATAACAAATTTTACGGGATTTACGAGGCAGATTTGAATTCCAAACACGGACATTTTTATGGTCGAGGTTAAATTTGGTGGGAGGTGGCCAAAAGGCATGTTTGAAAATGTTAAATTTTTCAATGCGAAGAAATCTTTTAGAATCTGATACAAGGTATGAAACAGCACGTAAAGATTCTTCTATCCATTATATGTTCGGTTGCTGGTTTTTTTTTTTTTTTTTTTCTAAGACAAAAGATTTCTTAAGTTTTTTCTTTTAAATCGGGGTATCCTTAGCTGGAGATCTAAGTAGAGTCTGTAGACTCTTTTTGAAATTAATGCTATTCTTATTTCAAGATCAACAAGTTCGGGAGATAGTATAGGAAGCACATTTTCTTAATGTGTAACCACACTGTGTTCGGAGTAGAAAACGATTAAACAACTGCAGAATTTTACGATTCCAAAACTAAACTCTGAGATGACCAATAGTTAGATTCTGTAGGAATAGAAAGGATGGAAGTTCCTAACCAATACATTTTCGTAACAAAATTTTATTTCTAGACTACCAAAAGACCTAGATGGTAACTGAAGACCCTTTTTAATAAAGCTCTCTATGCTGCTCAAGAGTCAGCCCAATTATAAGCTCCATTGTAAAATAAGCAGTTTTTGTATAATTTTACAACGTTTTTTTTTTCTCGGTGTATAAGGTTCAAGTTGACAATTTCTTTCCTCTTAGTTTTAAGATTATACAATTTAAAAATAAGTTTATTTCCTTTGGGACAATTCAAGATAATTTTATTTTATATGGGCCTGCACTATTACTTTCATGATTAAGTCAACATCAATATAAGTCTCAAGTTTTTATCTATGTTGAGAGCTGATTTATATGAAAATAGCTGCTATCGCTTATCTAGCTCATTAACTGAATGAGCGAATAAAAATAAACTGAAAATATATGAATGAATATTTGCTAAAAGTAGGAGCAAGGCCATAATCTCAGTTATAAAATTTATCATGTTTTCATGAAAGACGATTATGAATAAGTGTACACTTGAAGATATGTCTATTCTGACGTATATACCGTCTTATCAGTCAAAATGTGGTGTGGCATTTATTGCAAAATTACCCTAGAGCGTCATTAAATGTGTCAGCTTTTTCAATTCAAAACTAATAACATGTCTATTCCTATCTATACTCTTATATAAAAGAAGACTCATTGCATTTTTGTCGTATGTATAAGATCTTGGTTGCCACTGAACCGATTTTAATAATTTTGACCGATTAATCAAAGTATTTAAAATATATACGGAAATATGAAAATTCAAAAACAACAAAACATGGTAGAAAAAACAAGGTAGACTCCCGGCTGAGAACCAGGAGTGCGAATTATTTAAAAAAACCTAGTAGGAACCATGGTATTACGCATGGTCCAATAAGTCCCGAGACTAAGTAATGAAATAACTTTTTTTTGCAAATATTTTTCTTTATTCATCAACATAGGTTCTTTCAAGAGCAATACATTCATTCCACCGCTTTACTAACTTTTCAATACCGGTTTTGTAGAACGATTTGTGCTTCGCCTCAAAATACGCTTCAGTTTCAGCCATCACCTCTTCATTGGAGCTAAATCTCTTGCCGGCAAGCATTTTTTTGAGGTCAGCAAAGAGCCAATAGTCGCTGGCGGCCAAATCTGGCGCATACGGTGGATGAGGAAGCAATTCGAAGCCCAATTTGTGGATTTTCGGCATCGTTTTCACCGATTTGTAAGACGGTGCATTGTCTTGTTGAAAAATAATTTTTTTCTTCTTCAAATGGAGCCGATTTTTCGCGATTTCATCCTTCAAACGCTCCAACAATGCTATATAATAATCGCTGTTGATTGTTTTTCCCTTTTCGAGATAGTCAATGAATAAAATTCCATGCGCATCCCAAAATACAGATGCCATAACCCTTCCAGACGACTGTTGTGTTTTTGGTCGCTTTGGCCTGCTTTCATCGGTTGCTCTCCACTCAGCTGACAACCGATTTGATTACGGTGTGTAATGGTGGATCCATGGTTCATCCATTGTCACATACCGACGCAAAAAATCATGCTTATTCTTTGTAAACAGTGCCAAACAGCTCTCCGAATCATCGACACGTTGTTATTTTTGTTCCGGTGTGAGAAAACGCGGCACCCATTTGGAAAGCAGCTTTCTCATCGACAAATGTTACTGTAACATTGTTCCCACACTGCCTTTCGATATCTTCAGAGCCTCACTTAGCTCGCGCACCTTTTCTTTACGGTCGGCGAATACCATTTTGTGTACTTTTTTACGTTTTGTGAAACTGCCTCATTTGGGCGTCCTGAATGTTCAGCATCATTTGTGTCTGTACGACCAAGTTTAAACTCAGCATATTATCGGCAAATGGTTGTTTTTAACAAAGCAGAGTCCGAATAACACTTTCGAAGCCATTGCTCAGCTTGAACGGTATTGTTTGCCATAAAAAACCAGTGATAAATCAACACACTGAATTGCTTTGAATTCATTATTTTGAAAATATCAACAGTAGCGTCACTTAAATCAATGCAACTTCTTACACGTATTGTTTGAAGGTTGGAACTATCGAAATATTATATCGATATTTCGTTAAAGGTGCCACCTCGTAGTTAGTCTCGGGACTTATTGGACCATATGTTAATAATATAGGTAGATGCAGCGCTGACTGTGCTTTCTTCTTCATTACTGTCGTGATTCTCAAAATCAGCTGTGTGGCGGATATATTGCGAATGAAAACTAAAACAAATAAAAATTCATAATTCTGATTGGCATTGTGTGGATACTCCATCACCGCCACTCGTTCGACATAAGTCCAACATCAGCATCTCGGTCACTCTTTGGAAGAAAGAACTATAACCTGCTGGAAGCCGAAATGGTTCAATGAAGGAAGGAATGATTAAATGATATTTACGCAACTCACATACTGCTGTTGCACTTTCTGTTTGCAGTTAATAGTTTTTTTTTTATTTAATTTTCAATGATGTTTGGTTTGAAGAAATTTTAAATTATTTTAATCAGCCCAATCGGGGTTTTCGGAGGAAATATTTTTCTATCGAAATATTTCTCTTCCCCCGAAGGGAATTCCTTTACCGTGAATTTCCATCGAAAAATGTTTCCATTCGAAAAAAGTACCGCCAAGTTCGGAGAAAAATTCAGCTTTCGAAGTTCATATTGACAGTTTTAATTTATTAAATTTTATTTTTTAGAAATGTTACACGGCTTATTTTACAAAAAATTCACAAAAATTTGAAAAAAGTTTACGGCTTACATTCGGCCTGGCGGATTCGTTTAAGTGCATACTTATGCTGTCGTCAAAGCAGTCTTCCACTATTAGGTCAGTGCAGAGGTCTTCCATCATGCTTGCGTCAGCGTGGGCAATTGCTCCGCTACCACAAGGAGCTTTTTCGCCGCCACTTTAGCAGGCAGGTGCTTGCCTATGCACTGCCTTGAACGGATTGTTGAAATTGGCAAATCCGTATGATGGCTTCTTTTGTTGCACAAAAGTTATGTATACACCTTGTAGGGCCCACATCCCATAGCGTTCTTCATGCGTAAATTTTCGGATAATTTCCTTTAGATATTTTTTTTATCGGTTCACACCTACAACCGACGATGCTTTCTATTTATTCAATACTTGTAAAATTTAAATTTTTTCTTTTTCCACTCAAACACGGATTTTATGGGGGGCCCAGCACAATTCAGCGCATCTGAAAGCTGCTTTTCCTGCACAATTTTTGATGGAATTGACAGAGAAAAAAATAATTCGTTTTTTCCATCGGAATGACATTCACGATAGCAAGTTTTCTTCCGAAATTTTTCGAACATGCTTAACAATTCCAAATTTCGGAGGAAGGGAAAAATTCCAAGGAATTTTTTGCTTGCGATTGGACTTAATATCAATAAAATACCAAGCATAATAATTTTCCACAATTTTCGATTAAAACAATAGGGGTATTCACGATCCGGGGCTCTTTTTAGAGCTCTTGCGCAAAAGAGCAACACAAAATAGCTCTCCAATAACAATATACACGTGCTGTCAAAATTGTGCTTTTTTGCACAAGCGCACTGGCGATACCCTGTAGTTATTTAGTTGTGCACTTGAGCTCTTGAGTACATTTTGTGAATTTCTGACAGCAAATAAATAGTGAAACAATATACATACCATTGTTTACACTTCTCAGTACCAACTTCCAACTTTTTACTCTTTGTGAATACCCCTCTGTGAATACCCCTAATAAGACAGCTTCAACTGTTTAACTTTGTTTACATTTCGCTAATTCTCGCTTTATCTTAGCTTTGAGATTTTATATGAGTTGTCAACTTTGTTTTGACATCTGACGCTCGGATTTTTGGCCGCGATAACATGGTAGAATAAAGAAGGTAAATGCGAGTGAGAGAGCGTGAACTCATAACTGTCAAATCGAAATTATTTCCATTTGAATAATTTTTTTTGTTGCTTTTGCTTTCTTTCCTATTTTGACAGTTATGGTTAGCAAAAAGTGCCCCTGCATCTACCCTGTTAATTCTAACATGGTTTCGAGCATGATACAATTAATTATACAAGGTAGGAATGACAACTGGCTACTTTCTCACGAGTATCTTGCACCGACTGTCATTTGCCTGTATATTTTACTTTCTATTTTCTTTTCTACTTTCTGAGTTCTCTAATTTATACTATTTTTGACAGTTGGTGCAAGATGAAAAAACTGTCACTCCTACCTTGCATAATTGTATCATAGTTTCAAGTCATGGTATAATAATATAAGGTAGCATTGACAGTTGCTTGGGAAACCATCTCCTGTGAAAAAATATACTCAAAAAGAGAGCGCTCATAATCGGCCTTTAAAAACACAAACAATGTTTAAAACGTGGAAGTGAAAAACAGCAGCCTCAGCAGCCGCAGATGCATTTTCACAACAGCTGTTTTTGACAGGAGATGTTTTCTTGTAGAAGAGAAAATAAGCAGTTGTCGATGCTACCTTGTATTATTATACCATGGTTTCGAGCATGATGTAATTAACAAGGTGGTAGTGAATTTTTCACCATACACTCAATTTTGCTGAATCTGTCAAAAAAATGTGACATAAAGCGAGGACCTGTTGGTAAGTGTCAAATCGTTATTTGTTTTGTTTGCTTGCTAGTGGCAGTCCTAGCTAATAAGTAATAAACTGCAATTATATGTAGTTTTGTTGAATTTTCATAAAAATCATTGAAACTGTGAAAAACTAGAGACGAATATGGAAAGACGCTGTAATTGGCTGCAAGTATGGATGATCTGGCCATGTAGTTCCACAATACCAATAGCAGCAATAAGCTGATCCTATTAAAATCTTCGAGGAAATATACGAAAGCTGTATCACAATCCGTACGCGGTGGTTCATAATGCTTCAAGAATCCAGCTCTTTATCTTGAGCTGCCGGAGAAGTAGTTTAATCAATTTGAGGTTAAGTTTAATATTTGTTGGTTTTTTATTGGCTAATAGCTTTGCTTTATTTACAACGCGAGCCAGTGCAGTCCGTCACCCACAACGTCTCAGCAATTTTTTATTCTTATCCATGTTTTTTGCACGTTTATAATCAATCAAATTATACTTTCGCAATAAGCAGAAATTTCACAAACTATGTTTTGCTTAAAATATGAAATCAGCTTGGTTTGACAGATCGAGAGTTCATTTTTGTGAGAGAGGTTGAAAATTCATTACCACCTTGTTAATTACACCATGGTTTCGAGTCATGGTATAATAATACATGGTAGCATTGACAACTGCTTATTTTCTCTTCAACAGGAAAACATAAACTGTCAAAAACAGCTTTTTGTGGAAATACATCAGCAGCTGCTGTGGTTATTGTTTTTTTTTCACTTCAACGTTTTCAACATTGCTTGTGTTTTCAATGGTGGATTGTGAGCGCTCTCTTTTTGAGTATATTTTTTGACAGTATATGATTTCCCAAGCAACTGTCAATGCTACCTTGTATTATTATACCATGGTTTCGAGTAACTTCATTTTACTTATGAGAGCGAGGTTATTTCATACGAGAGTGTTCCAGATGAGCTTCGAATAAGCTTTGCACAAATGTTTTCGAGACAAGGTAAATGTGCCTCGCTATTGCCTCTTGAAAGTTCAGTTGCTAGTTGAGAGTTTTAAGAAAAATGGTGAATTTTAGTGTTGCTTCTTAAGTTTTAACTTTCTTTATAAATTCACTTGTATAAAATTATTTAACGATATTTATTGAAATAAAAGCGCTTAAATTTCAGTCACGCTTCTTAATCATAATGTCGTGTTGTGAAAATATTTATTAAGTGACGTGAGTTTTTTAACAGTGAGTTAATTTTGAGCTTAACTGATATTCATTAAATGTAATTTTTTCACATTTCTCATTATTCATTAAGAAACTAAGGTGTATATTTTGCTATATATTTTGATAAGCTTCTGAAAAAGCTCTGTAATTCTTAAGTAATTTTATCTGATTTTTATATCTTTCTTAATTTTTTTATATCTTTATTTCTTATATGTTTTATATTTCCCTGTTTGATCAGTAATTTTTAAAACTTGACAGCATTTTTGCAATCAACTATGTTATATTTTTTTTTTTTTGTGCTATCTGGGTTTTTACCAACATTTTTATTTGTTTTTAATAATTCACAGATGTTCTTTTCTGCTTATATAAAGCTGTTGAATTCTGACGGAAATTTGTAGTTGTGCCATAGACATTGTTGAGATATCATCTGAAATCTGACTCATACAACCGAAAAAAATGTATTTTCTACAAAATATTTGCTGCTTGTCTTTGACATTTTTAACTTTTATCCTGGCTATTAATGGCCAATGTGCTGAAGATTGTAGTATGACCATGCGCTGTGATCCTTACGTCAATGACCCACCAGTTTGGGCAGTCGTTGATGGAAGATGTAAAGGCTACAAGTCGGGTTGTCTGTCGGAATATGATGATTGTAAACGTGTCAGCCAGTGTTTAAGCGGTGAGTTAAATTTTGCGGTTTAATATGTTTAAAACAATTTTTAACTTGTCTTCTCTTCAGCTATAACTGTGGTTACGCAGCAGCAGTGTCAACAATTTTGTCCGTCTAACAACGACTGTGATAATGAACCTATTAACCTTATTTGTGGATACCATCCTTATAGGGATCTTTTAAATCAACGTGCTCAAGATTATATGGAATTTCAAAATCGGTGCTATATGGATCAATACGCCTATCTCAATTCAAAACGTACGTTTAATTGTCCTCAACTGTTCAGAGTTTCAACTGTTTACAATATTAACTAATTTATTTTTGTTTTTCTTTACAGCTTTCATATATAGCCATGATGGAAACTGCTAAAATATTACATAGATGAGAATGTATCCAGATGTATTTGAATTGAGCTGAATAAAGTCTGATATTGAATTTCAAAAAAGTGATTTTTTTTAAGCAAAACAAGTTTCGTTGAATTTTCAAAACAGTGAAAAAATTCTTTACTAAAAGTTATGCAAATCTTTTTTTGCAACAGAGTAAATAGGTATTATTTTTGAGATAGAACCATTCTGAAGACCATTTTTGCTCTACAAAGTTTTAGTAAAGGAATTGTTGTGAATTATCGTCATAAAACAAGGGTCATAAGTCCCAAAAACTGCTTCCTTCTTACAATTATAGCCCAATGAGATGAAGAAAGATTACATTCAAATTTAAGAATAATTGAAATTTTATTTAGTATTTTTGAAAATGTAATGTTGGTCTCCATTTTTTATTTAAGTGAGACTTTCAAAAGGGTTAATTTTCTTGAAGACCCCCAATATTCTTTCATAAGGAATATATTTGTTGAAGAAATCATAAAGTATCTTTCAATACTTTTTGCATTATGTATATATTTTGAAAAACTTTACCAAAAAGCTTCAAAAATATAAGATTATATACCGGGTTGGAGTGTTCATCTACAGACAAAAGTATTTTTTGATATGAAATATTATTAGGTACCACTTTTTCACAGACATCACATGCCTAAATGTTGAAGCTTTTATGATTGGGTACACTGAAAAAAAAATGTTTTAAAATTGACGACAATTGTTATTAATTTGACGATATTTGTGTTTAAAAAATAGCTTGCAACAAATTTCGTCAAAGTAAGAGCAAATGTATTTAAAAATTTTGAAAAACATATGAAAAAAAAGTCAAATTAACAACACATTTTGTGAACACATTGTGTTTAATTTTAAGCTAACTTTTTTTTTTCAGTGTACAAAAAAACATAATGCCCCATATAAACTTCAGAGTAAATTTAAAAAAAAAACTCAGACAAGCGAGACCATAACTTTTTTTCAGTAAAAGTGGCCTTCATAGCGTATTTTATAAATTTACCATGCATACTGTATTGCACTAAAATTCTAAGTTATTGGATTGTGTTATTAGAAAGAAATTTCAAATAGTTTTTAGTAAATACTACTGTGGGTAAAAAATGTCAATACAAAAAAATGTATTTTTGGCTATTCCGATAGGGACAAATGTTTTTATTTTTAAGTTGTCACTACTGTCAATGGCATCTGTCAGTCAAAGCTTACATCAAAATATTCATTAGTGTTTGAGATATGCGTCGTTTCGTAAATAGCTAAAAGTGCATTTTTCGTTTTTTGTCTGAATGTATTTAACAACGCAGTTCCATTTAATTTTGTGTGCGGAATGAAATTTCTGCTGCCGAAACGTTGAAAATGTTTCAGAAGGCCTTCGATGAGCACGCTCTACCGAAAACAAGAGTTTATGAGTGGTACAAAATGTTCAAGGAGGGTCGAGAAAGCGTTGAAGACGAGGCACGGCCAGGACGATCATCAACATCTACTGATGAGCTTCACGTCAACAAAATCAAAGAATTGGTGCTCCAAAATCGTCGATTGACAGTCCGAGACCTTACTGACCTTAAGAATATCGGAAGGCTCAGTGAAAACCATTTTGAGAGACCATTTGGGCCTCAGAAAAGTGAAATATCGATTGTTGTCAAAAATGCTAAATTTCATTTAAAAACAGCGCCGCGTTGATGTGTGTGAAACAATGCTTTCCGACTATCAAGACAAAATGAAACGCATCATAACTGGAGATGAGACTTAGGTCTACGCTTACGACCCGAAACAGCCGATCAAACCGAGCCAAAGATGAGCCGAGACCAAAAAAATACTTCAAAGTAATTCAAAAGTCAAGATCTTGTTGACAGTTTTCTTCGATAAGGATAAAGATAAGGATAAGGATAAGGATAAGGATAAGGATAAGGATAAGGATAAGGATAAGGATAAGGATAAGGATAAGGATAAGGATAAGGATAAGGATAAGGATAAGGATAAGGATAAGGATAAGGATAAGGATAAGGATAAGGATAAGGATAAGGATAAGGATAAGGATAAGGATAAGGATAAGGATAAGGATAAGGATAAGGATAAGGATAAGGATAAGGATAAGGATAAGGATAAGGATAAGGATAAGGATAAGGATAAGGATAAGGATAAGGATAAGGATAAGGATAAGGATAAGGATAAGGATAAGGATAAGGATAAGGATAAGGATAAGGACAAGGATAAGGATAAGGATAAGGATAAGGATAAGGAAAAGGATAAGAATAAGAATAAGGATAAGGAAAAGGATAAGGATAAGGATAAGGATAAGGATAAAGATAAAGATAAGGATAAGGATAAAGATAAGGATAAGGATGAGGATAAGAATAAAAATAAGAATTAAAATAATAAGAAGAAGGATAAGGATAAGCATACGTATTTGGATAAGGGTTAGAATCCGGACAAGAATAAGGAAGGGATAAGGATGAGGGTATGGAATGAAAAACTATTAAAATATTTTCATATAACAAAAATAATGTTTCAGAGAAACTTCATTATAATCGTTGATGGCAAAAAATTAAAGAAAGTTTACGCAGTAGTTTGTGAGTCACAGACTTTTAAAAATTAAATCGAAAATAAAATAATTTTTCGATTTTTTCAAAATTTTACGTAGGTTTCTCCCCTTAACAAAGATTAATGCATTAATGTAAAATGATGTAATGTAAAATAAACTAAATCATTTTGTATATATATGAAATGTTAATATTTACTCACAATTGTAGATCTGTTTACTTATAAAATATGATAAACATATAGAGCAGATTAAGACATTTAAGGCGATAGTGAGAAATCAAGGGTTAAGGTTAACTTCGATAAATGATAAGAGACCGTCTTATAATGAAGTATAAAAATAATAATTTTTAAGTGTAGCTGTTTAGTGTGAGTTAGACTTAGTATCCATTGGGCATCCATTTGAACAATATGAAAATCTTGATAATAGTTTCTATTTTTTGCTTGATCCTAAGCGTATCTTCAATGTATCATCATAACTGCATGCATCATGATGTTTGCCATATTGGCTCGAAACATTGTCCGCAGAGCTGTCCCCGTGTCATGAATCCTGTCTGCGCCTACGATGGCCTGGAGCAATTTAAATACTTCTACAATGAGTGCGAGCTGCGCGATAATAAATGTCGTACTGGCAGAGGTTTGTTCAAAAGGGCTGTAATAATAAAATTAATTCTTTAAAATATGTACTTTTTTCGAAGACTGGGCCGTGTCGCACATGTCACTGTGTCTGCATCAGTTTGATCTTGAGTTGCTTAGAGAGTGTCTTCGCTCGTGTTCCTATGAGTTTAAGCCTATCTGTGCTTCGAATGGTGAGAAAATGGAAGTCTTTGGCAACGAATGCATTTTCAATATGGAAAACTGTTTTTCAAATGGAAGTGAGTTTTGGTTAAATACTTTTCAAATATGTATATTTTAACATATTAAAATTTAAGAATGGTCCAAAATAGCAGCAGCTGAGTGCAATATTTGAAGGACTGCCAAAAAACTTTTATCTCAAACCATTTTAACAAAATTTTTCCAAAAATCATTGAAATTTGTTGATTGATTCATGTCATGTATGTAATTACATTTAAAAAAAAAAATATATATATATAATATATAAATAAAAATTACTTGAAAATTGCTGGATTCAGCGTGAAATTTTTGTTAAAGGAAAAGACAATTGTTTTCCTCTCGAGAAGGTTCGCTCTTGTATATTTGCTAGCAATTTTTTACTAGCTCTTATTGGGGCAAGATGGTGTCCGAGGCCGAAAAAAACAATTTTACGATTTTTTTCTCAGTTCTGAGTGAATATATTTACTTCAATTTTTTCTTTACACATTAAAGAGCTATCTTTGGAGAGTATGTAGGAATTTTTATATAAAAAAATATTTAATTATTTATCCCGTGATGGCTGTAGATCGGAAGCGCTTCAAAAAAAGAAGTCGTGCGGTACTTAAAACCTGTCCTGGTGTTATCTGAAATCACAAAAATCGAAGTGATTTATTTAATATACCGGTGATTCCATGTCAAAACACCCACGTTTCTGACATCACTATTTTTGAAAATTTTTAAACTCTCTGGATTGATAGTTCTCCTGAAACTTATTATATCTGCATACTTTGTTTTTTTAATTTTTATTTCTTTTTAAAAGATATACACTGTAAAAAATTGCAAAATATCTTAAAAAATGCAATTAGTGCATGTATTCAAACAGCTGTAACTTCGAAACCGTAAGTCGTACAGAAAAAAACCCGAGATATATCTTAAAGACCTTGAATGAGTCTACCCAGCAACCCAAAAGTTCCGAAATCGTGACGAATTCGTTTCGAATATTTCGGTATCTTTCAGATTTCGGAATCCGATTTCGTTGCGAAATTGTAAAGAAAATCGTATGAAGGGGTTGACACGAATTCGTGACGAGGTATCGTAACTATTTTGTAGCTATATTTCGTTACGAAATTGGAACGAAATATCGTTTTGAAATCGTAACTAAATATAGTTATGAAATCGGAACGATATATCTTTTCGAAATCGTAACGAAATGTAGTTATGAAATCGTAACGAAATGTAGTTACGAAATCGGAACGAAATGTAGTTACGAAATGTATTTACGAAATCGAAATGAAGATATGCATATAACGAAAATGAAAAATTGTATTTCATTTAAATTTCATATTATTGAACAATTTCAAGCAATATAATGAGGCTGTGTTATAAATAAAATGTTAATAAAAGGAATGTTGAAATTAATGTCGAATGTTAGTTGAATACAGAGATGGGGGTAGTGCACTAAATTTTCAGCTTGAGCTGACATATACTGATTATTCACTACTTTCAAGTGATGTTGAGTGATGAATTCAAAAATATAAGCCTCACTATACATTAGTGATAGTGATAGTGAAAAATTTTTCACTAAAATTCATTTAGTGCAACTTTGTTTTTTTGCACTAAAATTAATAGTGCAAAAAAAATGCCCGCACTAATGGTATTGGAACACAGAAAGTGTTCACTCAATGAAAGAAAAGTTCAACAGTTTATTTTGAATAATTGCACTTACATATATAAATTTGAAATTTCAAAATTGTTAGCCCATTTAGAAAATTATATTTTATTATTATAGAATTTTCTTTTATTCGAGTCTGGCTTAGATAATTTCAAAACCAGTAATATTTGAAAGTTGAGTGGAAACATTTTTAATTGCAGCTTTCATGTAGTGACTGCTCAAATTTTGGACTATTTGAGTGTAGTGCAGATTTAGTCACTAACACTAAATTTAGCTGTAGTGCAACAAAATAACACTATCACTAAAATCTCAAGTGATAGTTAAGAGATGTTTCACTATCACTAAGCTGGTGGTAAAAATAGTGAAAAATATAATTTCTTTCAATATATTTAGTGCTAGTGAAATGCTTAGTGCACTCACTATTTAGTGCAAAACGCCCAACTCTGGTTGAATATTTCAGAACTTTTCCAAACTCTCTGCCGATCCATGATTTCTTGTGGTGCTCGCATGCAGGAGTTCGCCTTGAGAAGCGTCAATATTTAATGGTTCAGTTCTTACTTCCTCATTTCGAATTCCATTCAAATTTGCCTCGAGTCCTCGATTTTTGATTGAAGAAACTCCTCGTTGTCACTCATTAAAACACTTACTGTTGTTGTTGTTGTTGTTGTTGTTGTTGTTGTTGTTGTTGTTGTTGTTGTTGTTGTTGTTGTTGTTGTTGTTGTTGTTGTTGTTGTTGTTGTTGTTGTTGTTGTTGTTGTTGTTGTTGTTGTTGTTGTTGTTGTTGTTGTTGTTGTTGTTGTTGTTGTTGTTGTTGTTGTTGTTGTTGTTGTTGTTGTTGTTGTTGTTGTTGTTGTTGTTGTTGTTGTTGTTGTTGTTGTTGTTGTTGTTGATGTTGTTGGTGGTGTTGTTATTGATGTGAGTATTTGCGAAAAAATGGAGTCCATAAGCCTTGCAACTTCTTTTTTTACACTTTTTCTAAAACCTGACTGTTACACGTTTATTTAAAAAAAAGGAACGTTGTTTGCCTGGCCAACTTTGTTATTTTTTATTTATTTGAACAGTGATATCAAATGATAAAGAATATCTTACAAACCGGCACATATCGAAACTCGATATAAATTCGCATCAAAATCGAAACTGTTTCGAAATTTGATGTAACGATATAGTAACGAATTCTTTACGACAATTCGAAATAGTAACGAATTAGTCGGAATTTCGATAATTTCGTCAAGTTTGGTTTGCTGGGTTTTTGTGGTATACTATTTTTGGACTTTTTTTGTGAATTTTTTTTAATTTTTTTAAGTCTGAAGTTTTCTGTTACATTTTTCAGGCTGATCGCAGTAAATTTTTCACCTTTTCAACATAGTACCGTTATAATTCATCAATTCTTAAGGTTTGTACAAAATTTTAGCTTGGAATTCCAACAATTACTATTTTTAACGAATTTTTGAATAAATGCCTGCAAAAGATTTCTCACTTTTTTACCGAAAATATCATATATTTACATATAAAACTCTTCTGTACATGGCTCTGTCACTGAACTCCTCTTAAACGGCTAGACCGATTTTGAAGAAATTTGGTGTGTGTATGCGGCTGGGTCTGTAGATGATTTAGATTTAAATTTTGACCCGGTAGGTGGAGCTATTGTTGATGTGGCAGTGTATAAAAGGGTATTTGAGAGTATAACTCAGAAACGAATTGAGAAATTGACAAAAAATAAAAGTTTATTTTGCATTCAATGGCAAAACTTTACTTTGTACTGGAAACTTAATTCTCTGTATAGACATGCCATAATGTAGAGAAATAAAAATAATTTTTCCCAACTTTTTTGTATTTTCTTTGTTAGGCCGGGTACTCCTGGGGCTACCCTCGTATAATTGCCTGAAGCTAGTAATAATAATAATAATAATAATAATAATAAACTGACTACTTCAGCCCTTGAAAGGACTTTGGCCGAGCTTCTTATGATCAATTTGAAGCTAGAACTGGCTTAAAAAAACATCTTTTACTTGCTTGCTAAAATTATTGGTCATATTATTTACAAGAAAGCTAGTGTCCTATGATTATGAAACACACTTTACAAAAAATTATTTGAATTCCTTGCAATCGTATTTTTATGTTCGTAAATTTCTGGCTCACACTGTAAAATTCTTCGAAAATCAACCACGTTTAAATAGCATTGCGCACATTTAGGCTGCACTTGAAAATATATATGTCATCAACAAAACAGGTTTGGTTCAAATGTTTAATACATGCCCGGGTAGCTCAGCTGGTAGAGCGTTGGACTTTTAATCCAACGGTCCAGGGTTCAAGTCCCTGTTCGGGCGACTGTTTTTTATTGTTTTTTAATATTTTTGTTAAATAATTTTTTTATAGCATTACGAATCAAGTTCACTCTTTTAAAAGTTGCTAAGAATATTATTTTTTCGCCTAAATGTAGTAAGTTCGTCAATTTATTTATACACAAACAAATTTCACTTTCTCTGGCTTATATAACAGTAACTTCCTAACTGGCACATTTGACATTTGTCCGACCTGCGCACTGGCACATTTTCACATTTACCGTGAAAATCATTTTCCAGCTTGTCATCGCGGAACATCTACGTAATTGCTGTGCAAATAAGTTGAACACACAATTCTACTTAATAACTAAGCAAGTAAAGCTTGATATTTTTTATTTAATAATAATAGAAAAATAAAACCAAATCATTTAAAAAAGTAGCCAAAAGTGTAACAAAGTGTTAAAAAGTAGTTAAATCATAGAAACTCACTTCGAAATCCTTAGAAAAAGCTTTTAAATTGGGCAGTATTGCAAAAAAAAGGAAAAGAGAAAAAAAATAAAACGTGTGTGAAAATTAATGTATCTGTATATAAAAGAAAATTGCCAAAATACTACAGTACTGTAATCATCTGAAAATCAAGGATATTCATATAACGTAAGTATCGAAATCTAAATTTAAGGAAATTCATGTCAAAACTGCAAACCAATACGGAGTTTTTTATAGAGTTTATTCAGTAAGGAAAACATGAAAACTCTGAACAAATTCGAGTCTTCGCTGTGCTCTGAAATTCGGAGACGCAGGGCAGAGATTATTAAATTATGTATAACAATTACCAGTCGAGTCAGTGAGCCAACCTCAGGCTGGATATGTAGGTATGCAATAGTATGCACATCTGTAGAGGTTAAGTTTGGAAAGGGAAAGTATTGTTATGAAAACATTCAACATATTCTTGAAGATGCACGCACAATTTACAAGATTTTGCAAATACAAAGTGATAAATTAAACAAATTGAAAAACAATTGCTTTTCAGATAATTCAAGGAATGAAATTTTGACACTTAAGGATATGTGTACAGTTTAGATTTTTAGTCAGGGGACAGCATATTTGGACTTAAATCATGTTGGAGAGCAACGGCGTTGCATGTTATTATTACACGATTTAATTGTTATTAAACGCAAATGAAGGAATTGCACTTGGGCTTACGACAAAAACAGCCACTACTGGTGTCCCTCAAGGTCACTAAGCCACCTTAGTTCCTTATTATACGTCTTGACAATTACTTGACAATTAGACGATGTAAACTGTAGCATTAATGACTCAAATATTTCTGTTTATGCTGATGATATGAAAATCTATAGACACATATGTACCATCACTGACTCTAACCGCCTTCAGTATGGTTTTTTCAACAGTTTTTCCACTTGGTGCGAAAAAAATGTCTGGTGCTCAACGTCAACAAATGTCAAGCTATCACATATTATAGAAAGAGACAATAATTTTCTTAAAGAACTTATTACGTATTGGAAAAGTCAGTTCCCTCAATAAATTCCTTGGGTGACTTGAATGTAACTTGCCATAAGAAGCTGAATTTTCGGTCCCATATCGATAATAGAAAAAGTAGAGCCAACTCTGCACTACGCTTTGTAAAACATTGGGCCTTCACAGCGTCTATATTTTCGGTTGAGCATCCGGGCTGAAGTCATTTCGGTGTCTTCACATCTTGCACCGAGCCAGTCTCTTGGAATTTTTTGCGCACCTATGTCTTAGAAGGCAAAGGATTTCGGGTGAAATTTTATCGAATTTTGCGAATCGCGAATGATAGCGAATTTTCGTAATAGAATGCCACAAATTCTGTTCTTTCTTTCACTGTGTGGCATTTTGTAGTAAATTTTCCGCGTTTATAAATAACAAATTTCATAAAATCAACATTTGACAACTGCCAAGCAAATTACTGTGATATATTATGCTTTGGCAACCCTACATCTCTTATTGTTACACTCATGATATAATTATACATGATAGGATTGACAACTGGCTACTTTCTCACGGATGTCTAGCACCGACTGTCATTTGCACATTTGGGCAGGAGCTTCAAGATCATATTTGGAGCTTCTGGACCGAATTCAACGACGTGCGATATATCTGATAGGGGATGAAAACATTTCATCTTCTCTCGACTCTCTTGGGCATCATCTCACTTGGGCATCAGGCAGCACACGTGCTGGATCATTTGTTGTTTTTGCTTTACGTGTAAAAGCGATAATAGGTCTGTTCCCGTACTCTAAAGTTTTAGTCCAATTTACAATTTTTACAGGTTTTAGTCCGAGAAGCGTTCCCGTACTCGAAAAAATGGTAAAAGAGAGTGCAATCGGGAGAGTAAAAAATTTCCCCTCCCTGTCAAAAGCTGCAAGTTTTAGTCCGAGAAATTTCTTCTGGAAAAAATGGTAAAAGTGTCAAACTGCTTAAATCATATGTTTACATGTTAGCAAAAGGTCTGTTCCCGTACTTTTTGGGCTAAAAATTGTAAAACTGTCAAAAACGTGAGAGTAAGGAAAAATTTCTCAAAAATATTAAAAAACACAAAAAAGTACGGAAACGCTTTTTGGACTAAAATTGTGTAAACTGTCAAATAAAATCGTTTGTTTATATGTGGAGCATTGGCAGCGCAGACGACATGCTAAAGATTTTGAAAAATATAAAAATTAATTCTCAAATAAACATTTATATTTAGTTTTTACACAATTTATTATGTTTTTAGTTTCCATTCCAACAGTTTTTTATTTATTTCAAAGAACTTTTATTGCTTTGCAATTTCTTTGCTAACATGTTAACATATGATTTTAAGCAGTTTGACACTTTTACCATTTTTGCCAGAAGAAATTTCTCGGACTAAAACTTGCAGCTTTTGACAGGGAGGGGAAATTTTTTACTCTCTCGATTGCACTCTCTTTTACCATTTTTTGGAGTACGGGAACGCTTCTCGGACTAAAACCTGTAAAAATGGTAAATTGGACTAAAACTTTCGAGTACGGGAACAGACCTAAAGAAATTGCAAAACAATAAAAGTTCTTTGAAATAAATAAAAAACTGTTGGAATGGAAACCAAAAACATGGTAAATTGTGTAAAATCTAAACATAAATGTTAATTTGAGAATTAATTTTTATATTTTTCAAAATCTTTAGCATGTAGTCTGCACTGCCAATACTCCACACCAAACAAACAATTTTATTTGACAGTTTACACAATTTTAGCCCAAAAAGCGTTTCCGTACTATTTTGTGTTTTTCATTATTTTTGAGAGATTTTTCCTTATTCTCACGTTTTTGACAGTTTTACCATTTTAAGCCCAAAAAGTACGGGAACATACCTAATATGATCCTGATCTCAAATGAAAAAAGCAGCTTCTGTAAACCTAGAAGTCCTGAAACGATTTCGCCGCTAACACATAAATTGAAGAGATGGGAAAAATGAGTAAAAATGCACGTATACCTACGTATATTTTTAAGAATCTAATGCCAGTTTCTAAGATTTCACCTTATTTGGATAAGTAGAGTTTCAACTTTTCCCAGTCTTATTTTAACAGATAAAAATGCTCTAACGTAGTGGGTTAAGAAAGTGGTCTTTACTTGAGTGTTGTTATTTTTTTTTTTTTTGTTTTTTTTTTTATGGTGGATGATTTTATTAATTTAGGATTGAGACATTGACCTGTTTACCTCCTTATATCGATGCGATATTTTGAAACGTACTCAATATGAACAGCATACATTTTTTTGTAATTTTATCGAATTTGATTTAGTTATTTGAATTTTAAAAGTAATTTTATGGACAGATATCTTTTTCAGGCAGATAAACATAGTCACTGATTACAATTTTTGGTTCACACCATGATAACAGCTGCACCCAAGAATGATATAAAAATAGATTACGCATTGCGCAGCTCCGTTATGTTGTTTACATTGCATTTTGACATTTCTAGCTAAGAACAAAGTATTTTTTACGATCATGACGTCACGCCAGACCAAGTTTGTTTCTTGAATCTTTTGCCAGTGCAAGTTGTAATGGAAACTTGCACTGTTGGAAACTTGCATGCGCAGCACTCTTACATAATTCTTTGTACATATATTAATATAAAACGGAGGAAAAACTTGTTTGCTCTGTTATATCCACAATTTTATGCCATTTTGTTTCATTCTGAACAAGACTTGACTTCACATTCTAAACAAGACTTGACATAAAGCCATATCGTAAGCTCATATCGTAAGTCTATCATGTCGTAGATGCGCAGATCATTGAAAATTATTTTTACGATCTGCGCAATCTATTTTTCTATCATTCTTGAGCTGCACTTACTACTTTAAAGATCAAGAACCATTTTCCTTTTGACCGTTTCTATTAAATGGCTGGCTGAAAAGTATCCCTTAAATTTTTTCCAAATTTATTACATAGAAAGTTCTTTCGTTAATTTATTTATTTTATTGAATAATCTTCATACTTTTCTTCATCCATAATATTAATCATCATCCATTTTGTTGTTACATCAATTTTGTTGTTACGTCATTCTTTTTATACCCCCACGTTTAAAAAACGTAAATGGGGGTATATTAATTTTGTCACTCCGTTTGTAACGCCCATAAGGAGGCGTGGTAGGTATAGAAAAGTATATATATTCTTGATCAGCATCACCACCCGAGTTGATTTAGCCATGTCCGTCTGTCTGTCCGTCTGTCCGTCTGTCTGTGATCACGATTACAGCCGTAATTTTAAAGCTATCATCACGAAATTCAATATTTAAGCTTTTATCTAAAAAATGAAGGTCAAGTTCGTAAATGAGCCAAATCGGATGAAAACCACGCCTACCTCCCATACAAAGTGACTTTATCAAAACGGTAAAATCTCTTTGAATTCAACAAAAATGAATATATGGACTTGCAATTTTGCACATGAGTTTTGATGTACAAAATATACTCTAAGTATGAAATTCAACCAAATCGGATGAAAACCACGCCTACCTCCCATACAAAGTGACTTTATCAAAAAGGTAAAATTTCTCTAAAATCCACAAAAATTAATGTATGGACTTGAAATTTTGCATATAGACTTTGATATATAACGTGTACTATGTGTATGGAATTCAACCAAATTGAGTGAAAACCACGCCCACCTCCCATACAAAGTGACTTTATCAAAAAACAAAACCGAATATTTTCTGTTAAAAATATAACGAAAACGTTTTTACAGATAAACATTTTATTGATTGCTTAAGACTTTGAATATACTTTGGTTCGGCCGTGGGGGTATTTTAACTTCGGCCCAGTCGAAGATCATTTCTTACTAGTTTCTCAATTATTTCGAAATTACGTTTTTATTTTTAGAGCATTTGACGTGATAATGGTTAAATTTTTCAAGTTAATTTAAAAATCATTTCTTTCCATTATGTTACTGTTTAAGCCTACGTTATTAATAATCAAAAGTCATTTTATAAAATTTTGTTTGCAAAAGTGGTTTTTGGGCATCATGCCATATGGCATAGAATGAACTTAAAGGAAAAAAAAAATACCAAAATATATCTTTTAATATTTAATTCATTTTTAAAGATTTTATGTTTAAAAAGATACAAATAAGCTTTATTCTTATAAAAAATAATTCAAATGCAATAATTTTATGTTACATATTAACTGTTACATATTATGTTACATATTACAAGAAAATCTAATAAAAAAATTGTTTATTTGGGTTTACAATTTTTTGTCAAACTGACACTTTGATGACGTTAATAAAAAACATAAGAAATCTTATTGCTATATGCTTGGAATAAGCCCTTTGCTCACAAAATGAAAACAAGACAGTTTTCTTAAGTTTTTTTTAACTTTTTATAAAGAATAATTGTCTATTTATCAAGAGCGTATGTGGGGACATTTTAATTTTCTGGAGAAACTTCATCTTGTTCATTTAATAGACAGTATAATGCAAATCCAATTCATTACATTGAAAATCTGAGAAAAGGAGTGTTCATATCGTCAAAGTTTTCGTGCGACAAGTCATCAAACAGTTTTACAGTTTAATTACCCTGTACACATTAGGGACCACATCGCGATGACGGAGCAGTTGTTATTGATATTCCATTAATAGATAAAGTTTAAAAGTTTTGGATACGTCCCATGAATTTTCAAAACATATGGTCTGTTCGCGTACTTCTCCAGTGAAAAATATCCAGCAGCAACTTGCAAGAGAGTAACGCACAATTCTCTCTCAAATAGAAAAATATCAAAAAAAGTACTCGAACGCAAAATTTGCAAGAACTTGCAAGCCTCGATAACAGCTGATCACATTTCAAGTGGAATGAAAAACAAAAGGAAATTGGATATGAAGTATCCAATTTTTTATTTTTTTAAAGGAGATTTTCGACACAAATAGATAAGAGAAGTGATAAATAACGTTAGTAGCAACGTTTTCTACAAAAATTTAAGATACTTTTCATATTTTGACGACAGCAGAAGTCAATCCTCCGGTTTGTGAACATCAGTTTAACTAAATTTGTTTGATTGTTCAATTTGCAACTGACTTAAATCAGCTGTTTTCTAGCTTGCAAATTCTCGACAGTAAAAATTTTTCCAGCAGGAATTTGCAACTTCCCCTCCAAGTCAACTGTCACTTTGCGCTCTCAATTTCTCTCACTTTGCAAGTTTTTTGCGTACTCGAACGCCAAAAGCTGATAATTTGTGATAATTTTCACAAATTATCAGTACTCGAACAGACCAATATATTCTAAAAACCACTCTGCTATTTCCATTTCCACAAGATGTGTTTTCATGTTGAAATTGGTTTTGAATTAACTGAAATGATACTAGAAAGTTATGCACGTTTAATTGTCCAATTTTTAATCCAATCGTTGGTCAAACAACAGAAAAATCAAAAAAATGTTGATAATTCTCCAACGAATTCACAAAGGCTCGTTTTACATTGTTCAAGAATTAAAAGCAGTTTTTCGAACTTGATGGTTAATTGTGGCGAATTGGCTGAGGATAAAGGAGGAAAAAGGGGGGACGGTACGATTGTGTTGTACCACCAATTTTTTCAGGCTCAAAAGAGAACGTCAAAAACATTACTTTCAATTCTTGATCAATGTAAAAGGGATTAAACTCAATGTCAAATTAAATGCAAAGAAAAACATTTTAAAAATCGACAACTAGTTGAGGTATCGATTTTTTGTTTAACCAAACATTTTTTTTCCTCTGTAAATTAAAAAAAAAAAAACACATTTTCAAATAGCAGTTCTCCAGAATTCGTAATCGTATCAACATTACATACTGCATTTAGTAGCAATTTGGTTTTTGCAACCCTGAACCTTGTGCATTGTTCTAGCTGTCAAATCTATATACAACAAAAAAAAACAAAAACCACGAACAAAAATCGAAAGCGAACTGCGGAAGACAGACGCCCCAGAAGAACTCTCGAAAGACAACGAAAAAATTGTGAAAAATTCCAAAACATTGTGGTGAAAAAGTGAAAAATAAACATTTATTTATAAACAAATTCAAATGGAATGCATGTAACACCATTGAAAGAAGAATAAAAAAACGACAAAGTAAAAAATACAGAATGTAAGCAACAAAATTGCAATTTGTTTTAAAAAGAATGCAAAAAACAGTGATTCGGGTACCTAAAGCAAAGAATGTGCGGTGTGCAAAAAAAAAAGATTTTCTGTGGCCAAAAGTATTTACGTTCAAGTTAATATCGGTTAAATAAAAATGCATTAAAAGAAATTAAGTGACAGAAAAAAAGGCGAAATTTGCACGAAAGTTCCTGGCTTCAAACAAAGGTGATAAAACAAAAAAAAAACTATCCTAAATGAGCACTTTGCTTGAATTCTAGTTCGCGTAGTGACAAAATATTAAATAAATAATATTGAATCCTTTAAAGCAGTCAAAATTCAAGTGCATCAACAGATCCGCCATGTTGGCTGGCTGGTGTCGTCATTTATTTGCTTGTCCGTCTGCCTGTCTGTACGCTGGTCTTTTCTATTCTTTTGTGTGCCTGTCTTTCTGGATGTCTGCTGCTGGGTCTTCCAACTCCTTCCACTCAGTATTAGATACGAACACACTAGCAAGTGGCTGCGAATAATCACGACCAGAATTTAAAAAATTTTAATCCAAGAATAATTTTGTAAGAACTTATAATGAAGAATTATTTCGTAAAAACTTCTATTCTAAGAATAAAAACTTTATTTTGAAATTTGTCTGAGGCAAATTTTCAAAAGTGCATTAGAGGAGCATTGACAGAATCCTTAAACAATATGTAAGTATAACTTTAGAACCAATTATGAAAACGTATGGGACTTAATATATTGAAAGCAATCCTATAAATGTTAATTTTTGAGCCCTGCCTATGTTATTTCACATATTAAGTAGCGATTTATCAAGGAAAACTTTGCAAAGATAAAAACCAAATCTAAGGACATCTGTTTGAAAAGCACCCACAGGCTAAAAAATTTGTATGTCCATTTTTGGTTATATAAGAAATTTTTAAATTAATATTTTTCTAAGAGAACGAATGGGCTTGAAGTTTCTGACCCCTCTCATCGTTAGTGTTCAAAGTGAATTTTCTATCAGGCTCGCTGTGGATTATTTATCAAATAACAGTGCCCAGAAGTTACTCTAACTGACCTAGTGTATATAATAAAAAAATCGACTGCAGTTCATAAGGCCATTTATTCGACGAGTTCAAAAGTAGTCTGCCAACACCACAGAACGATAAGGAGTTTACTCTATCCGCTACGTCTTTCGAAGTTTCGAGTACATACATATTATATTAGATTTTATGGACCAAGATTTCACATCCTTGCTTTAACCTCCGGCATACTTAAAAAAAACGGACTTTTTCTTCAAGGACGCTGAATACAGTCTGAATTTAAAAATTTTATAAATTTATTAAATATGTTCTAGCTTTGAACTTTATTTTAATGTTATTGATTTCATTTTATTCTATTCAATTTCTATAGAAAATTATAGGAAAAAAATAATATAACTGAAATTTTGGCTTAACTTATGACGATGCTACATCAGCAAGCTTTCATTTGCCAGACAGGAAGCGTGGTAGATGTAAACATGGGGTATTAAAATAAATGCGAAGTATAATAATTTGAATAATATGAAAATCCACATTATCGAAAGTATTGTCCATCGTTGACCCACATCTTTTTCCCATCTTTCGGGAAGTAGACCAATACCACATCAAAAGAACACTTCGTCCTTAGATGCAATCTATGAATTGTTTCTCTTTTTATATTATTGATAAAAAGTGAACTTCTGCCCAAACAGGCACTGAATCATCGATCGAAGAAAGTGGCAATTAGTAGAAGCAATATCTGGAGAATATGACGGAAAGTGCTAAGAATTTTTCATTTGTACGTTTCCAAGTATGTTCTGACCAGTTTGGCAATGTCCGGAAGAACATTTTTGTGATCCAAAATTTCTTCGTTGTTTCAAAAAAAAAAAAAAAAAAAAAAAAATAAAAAATAAAAATAAATAAAAATAAATAAAAGAAAATACAAGATAAAATTGGATTCACGGAGTTTTTGTAATTTTGCTTTGAGTTCTGGTGTTTCATGAATTTCTGGTGTTGCACCTATTCAGTCAAGTCTGTTTTGGTCCGAAAATGAGGAGATAGATTAGTTGTGAAGAAGGGGTTATTAAATGACACATGTGTAAGATGATCTAAGAGTGGCAGACAACCGTTGAAACATGTAAATTTTATTCTGAGGCAAGTGTCAGTTCATTCATGTTACTTAGAGATCCTTTCCACATACTTACATACAAAAATTCATACTTTTGCTCCCATGAAAAACGCTTTTCGGAGATAACTGCCAACAATTAAGACAATTCTTTATGTGTTTGACATGGTTCCTCATTGAGCAATGCCTTAAATTCATTATCTTTGAACTTTTTCAGCTGCCCAGATTGTTTCTAGTCTTCAACGTCGAATTCACGTGCAAACGAATTCACGTGAAAATATTTTTACTAATGTTACAAATGTACTGAATGTTTAGTCTGCTGTTTGATATTTAGTCAAATAAAGGCAAAGGCAAAAATAAGGTCTTCCATCAGAGTTTCCTTGAAAAAGTTTCTGCTCTGGTTCCGCCTACCTATCCTATCCCTCCACTCATATCTCTATGCCCTTGGTGCCTTATTTATGAAAATTTCATATTTGCTGTCACTCCAATTAGGACTTCCAAATAAGGGGCCAAATATAACCAATTCTTATGATCTGCTATAACAATCACAAGCTTAGTTTTAGTGAAAAAGAAAAGAAAAGAATTTTTAATTTTATAATCATATTGTCGTTTTTTTAAATATTTCGTTTGCTTTGTTTGTTCACTTAGTGCTTTAATCTTTCTTTTATTTTAGTTCATGACACATTTCTTTGCCAAGTTCTTAATTTCCAAGAAATCGCTCAAAATGTTTTCATTATTTTTGTTTTTTCAATTTTTATCGTACAAAACGCATTCTTTCCGACTGACTTCCGGAATTTAGTTCAACAGTATTGAGCTTTAAATGGACCACGACCTTGTACAACGCTGAAGAATTGTATTTTTTATTTATTTTGTTTTTTTTTAATGTTGCATCGAATTAGATTTTAATGAGAAGCATTTTCATTGCTCAATAGCTCAAGTATTTTAATGCTTTCATTGCTTTGACCACACACACACACACTCTCGTTTGGTTAAACACTTACCGGATGTTATTTGGTTAGATGCATATTAGTTTTTATGTCATCTTTTCTGCTTCATTAAGCACAAAATCCAATTAAGTTTGAGTTTGAGTGGCAGCTGAAATATGATTATGTACTGCATGCAACATGCAACGAACGAAAGTGTTTGGCTATCAACAGCAGCAGCAGGAGCAACAGGATGTTACTTTGCTGACATGCGTTTTGTTGTCATAGCCACAAAGGACTAAAGCATGCATGTTCATATTACCCTATGGCAAGTAGCAACTTCTTGAAAAAAATGTCAGAAAGTTTTGCAGACACGGCTAAGCTCAAGTTTCCTTTTACCTTAGAAAACTATATGATTATGTTGAAGTTATTTATTTTTTTTTTCTTATGTTGTGGTTAATGGAAATTTGATTTAAAAAAAAAACTTGATATTGTGCACTCTACATCTTGCATTTTATATCATTTAATTAACAAACCAATATTTTTAATAAACATTTTGACTTTCCTTTGAACTTTGACCTTCCTAGGAAGTCATATCACATTTTATCATTACTTGCTCATAAACAATTTATACAAATGAATTCGTTTTTTTTTTTTTTGTATGTGTATAAACAATAGTAAATCCAATGTTAATGTACAATGGCCAATGTTAATAGGACACCATGGCATAAACTGCTACAAATTGTTTTCACTTTACTGAAAAATTGATTAGAAAAGAACACGGATAATTGCTCTTGTCCAGGCATGGTCGGACAGAGTTTGGCCTCTATTGCTGTCGATATCGAATCAAGGTCTTACAATGACAACAAATCTTCATTAAAATCAATTTTATTGATTTTCTAACACTATTTGAGTTATTGTCATTTGAATGTAATCGAAAAAGTAGTGAGCATGTTTTTTTATTGTAGCCATATAAATAAAGTTGGTACCCTATACTTAGTCGATAAAACTTTTTCGGCCTAAAAAACTGTCTTTTTCTTATTATTTTTAAATTTTTTATGTAAATAAATTCAGAAAAAAATCTGGTAAATTTAGGCATTGGTAAATAAAAAAAAAGTAAAAAATAGTATATTGCGAGCTCAAAATGAGCACCGAGTATAATCAAAACCAACAAAATTACATAAACAAATTTTACTTGTTTTTGCACTTATAAAACCATTCCAGTCTTGGTTGGGAAATGAACCAACCCAGTTTGAAATTGTTCCCATAAAAAGTGGCATTTAAGAAACCCATACGAACCCACCATTTTTCACAGAAAATTAATTCAAAGCCGACAACCTTTAACCTTTAAAATTATTGACGAATATTAAAAGGAAAGAAATATATAAAATCAAAACCGCAGTTTTTTTCAAAAATGTAATACGACGGTTGCCTTTTAAGTCTTGCGCCTAACAATGAATGAACAGCTGTTAATCAGTGTAAATGCATTTATTGTTTTTCAAAGTATTCGTAGATTAAAGGTATATCCAAAGTATTAGTAGTAGATCCATGATTCGTCGCCTGTGGTGATGTCGTAGACGTGTTCAGAACCATCCCGTTGTATTTTTTCATCATTTCCTTGCACCAATCGACGCGAGCCTTTTTTTGAGCAACCGTCAAATTGTGGGAAATGAAAATAATTTAAAAACCAACAAGTAACAGAATATATTTCCATTACAATGAGCAAAATATCTTATTATATCTGACTTTTCTCTATTTTTAAGTTGCTTGATTTTAAAGCTAGGAGGCTATTCGTGCTGTTTTGGTTGACGGTGTGTTTTTGCAGACAGAAAATATGTTTTTGTCACCCACAGGGTCGATTATTACCGAAACCTTTGAAAATTGCAACAATTATCAGATCCTTTAATACCTTTCGTTTGATACCAAATTAGTATGTGTTTTTATGGCAAAGAGGAATATTTCGGCAAAAAAACGAAATTTTGCTGATTTTGAAACGCCATTTTGAAATCCTAAACATTCGATTGAGCACATATAAAAAAATACGTCAACCTTAGAATTTCATCCTCTAACACATATCCGAAAATCATTCAAATCGGCGTCTGATTCCTGGGGATCTTTCCTTGTAAGATAAATTTATTCTTAAGGACGAGTGTGGTACTCAAAATTAAAATAAGAATACTTCTCAAAAAAGACTTGAAAAATGGTTTCAAGAAAGATTTTATAAAAAAAAAAAGAATAACAAAAACTTTAAATTTATATATTTGAGTATGAATAAATCCAAAATACATTTAAACTAGATTTTATCCTTAAACAAATTTTAAAACTAGACAGATTTGTGTTGGGTGGCACTATAAAATTCTTCTCATTCCTCAAATTTCGGCTGTTGCACCGTATTATTTAATAAGTTTACAAAAAACCAGTAAAATTTAAGTGCGGTGGAACGCGTTAATGTGCGTCGACAGTTCGGTGCCATTGTTACGAGCTGCGAGGTCCTGCCACTGAAAATAATCAAACTTATTTGAATGATAGTCACTTTAAAGTCAAAATACAATGAGCAAAAACTGCTTAGGAACGTGGGATAACAGCTTCGGAAAAGCCAGATTTTTTGTTTTAATAAAAATTTGAACCGTGGGCCAATTTTAACTAGCAACTGTTCTGTGTTTATTTCCCGTCTAGGCCATAAATATGGAAGAGGCTGCTTCCACAGTTGTTAAAATAGACTTGTTTCATCAAATCTTGAACAGCTATTTTATATGAATCATTATCTTTCTATTCTGCTTGCACCGCTTTTCATTTGCTACCCGGCTACCATAAACTCTCCAAGAACTAAACATTCCTGGCACACAAATGTAGTGTGCGTGTGCCTCAATACTTTAGTGAGCAGGCAAATATGTTGGAAAACATTTAAAAGCTATTGAGTGTGATGACGCACTACAAACAATAGGACACTAAGAAGAAGACATGAACTACTGACGCATTGCATTGTGTCACAAACAATTGATGCAGTCGGATGCACAGGACTTGTTGGAAGCAATTTAGTGCTGCGCTAATAGAAAACAACTTGTTTGTAGCTACATGTTAAATTTAAATTAGTTGAAGGATTAAATATAGTAAAATTTTTAAATAAATGTAGTACGAAGGTATTCTAACTTATGTATTTGTTGATTTCAGACCAGCTTCAAGAGCTGCTGTGCAATTTACAACCAGCAAAATAGCGAGACGAACTTTAAAAATTTCAGCCAGCATCTCGCCACTTTTTCCACAAGCCACAAGATTTTACAGTTGCATTCAATTTTGGACTGCTTTTGCTGCTCGACGGCGACGACGACAACGAATTTACGCCAAAAAGTATCGCCACCGTCCGTTACACTGGGAAAAATTATGAACTTGTGCTCCTCGGCTGGTGCAACATCATCATCGACTTCTTTGGCATCAGCTGGCGGCGCAGATTCATCAGCAACGGGTACAACTACAACAGCTGGCACAGGTGGTGGTGGTTGCGGTGGTGGCGGCAGTGGAGGCGGAGGTGCTCTGACAACACATTGTTTTAGAAGCAGTGGCGGTGGTGGTGGTGGTGGAAATAGCAGCAACAGATCTGGCAACAACACAAACATAGCAGCGGTGTCTTCATCGTCGTCACATACACAAGCGAACAGCAGCAGTAGCATAGGTGCCGGTGGCGGTAGTGGTAACAATAACGAAATGCCACCCGAAACGAGACCGAAAGTGGTGACTGTTAAGCATCCGGAATCGAACAAACCCAAGCCAACAACAAAGAAGAGTAAACCCATTCAGGCCGATCAGGATGTCATCAAAGCGCTGCAGCGTTGCAGGGATGAAGGTTTGTGCATTTCTTGTTTTATTTTTATGTGTTTAAATGAGTATTTTTTTTGTTTAATTTGGGAACGATTTCAAGTTCTTTGTCAAGTTAAATACATAATTATAGCACGTCAGAGAGAGGTTTCTTCATAAAACTTAGACGTTTGATTACCTTGATTATCCTTACCTGATTTTCCACCATATAAGTTGTATGTGCTAATTGACTAAACTAATTTATTTATGAATATGTTAAAGTTCTGCGGTGAAATATTTTCCTATGAGGTCAATAATAAACTAAAATAAGCCAATTGCTATTGCTTTTAACAATTGGTGACAATAGGCAGCGGAAAAACACGTAAAAAATTGCTTTCAACAATTTTTATTTCTTATAATCCGGAAAATTATAGACGCACTGCAACCAACGTCCCAACGAGAACAACGATCCATTTAAGACGACTGTTTCAAATTCTCTAGCATTCGCTCATCATCTGTTCAAACTTTCTAGTAAATTATAGAAGAGTCTCCCTACTTATTGCGCAAAAAACTTAAGAGGAAACTTCATCTACTTCCATTACACCAAAGTATCTGGAATTCCGTCTGGAAGTCTAGCGAACTCTAGTCTAGCGAAAAGGGCTAGGATTAAGATAAGTACTTCAATTAGGATAAGGATTTGGATAAGGATTTGGATAAGGATTAGGATAAGGATTAGGATATGGATAAGGATAAGGATTAGGATAAGGATTAGGATAAGGATTAGGATAAGGATTAGGATTAGGATAAGGATTAGGATAAGGATTAGGATACGGATTAGGATAATGATTAGGATAAGGATTAGGATAAGGATTAGGATAAGGATTAGGATAAGGATAAGGATAAGGATTAGGATAAGGATTACGATTAGGATAAGAAAAAGGATAACGAAAAGGATAATAATTAGAATAAAATATGAATAAAAATTAGAATAAAAATAAGAATATGAGTAAGAATAAGAATAAGAAAAAGAAAAAGAAAAAGAAAAAGAAAAAGAAAAAGAAAAAGAAAAAGAAAAAGAAAAAGAAAAAGAAAAAGAAAAGAAAAATAATAAGAATAAGGATAAGAATTAGAATAAAATACGAACAAAAATTAGAATAAAAATAGAATATGTGTAAGAATAAGAACAAGAAAAAGAAAAAAAAGAATAAGAATAAGAATAAGAATAAGAATAAGAATAAGAATAAGACTAAGACTAAGACTAAGACTAAGACTAAGAATAAGAATAAGAATAAGAATAAGAATAAGAATAGGAATAAGAATAAGAATAAGAATAAGAATAAGAATAAGAATAAGAATAAGAATAAGACTAAGAATAAGACCAAGAATAAGACTAAGAATAAGAATAAGAATAAAAATAAAAATAAAAATAAGAATAAGAATAAGAATAAGAATAAGAATAAGAATAAGAATAAGAATAAGAATAAGAATAAGAATAAGAATAAGAATAAGAATAAGAATAAGAATAAGAATAAGAATAAGAATAAGAATAAGAATAAGAATAAGAATAAGAATAAGAATAAGAATAAGAATAAGAATAAGAATAAGAATAAGAATAAGAATAAGAATAAGAATAAGAATAAGAATAAGAATAAGAAGAAGAAGAAGAAGAAGAAGAAGAAGAATAAGAAGAAGAAGGAGAGAAAGAAGAATAAGAGAAAGAAGAAGACGAAGAGAAAGAAGAAGAAGAAGAAGAAGAAAAATAAGAATGAGGATAAGAATAAGAATAAGATTAAGAGTAAGAATAAGAATAAGAATAAGAATAAGAAAATAATTCGGACTAAGATTAGAACAAGGATCGTGTACCTAAGTCGGCACGTATACCTAAACAGTCAACTTCATGCTTTTTAAAGAGTTTGTATGTAAATAATACGAGTACTGCGACTATTGTATAAGTGAGCATAAAGTTGCAGTTTGCATCTGAGTTTTCTTCAAAGGTTGTGGAATGCTCAGTCGCTTCAGAGTCCGTTTAAGGAGTCTCCCAACCTTTTGTTAAAAATTCAACTTTTCGAAAAGGATTAAACAAATTGCTTAACCGCTGAATTTAAGCCATCGTTATGCGCTTGTACAATACTTTGTAAAAATTCTTAGTGTCAAAGTGCTCACTGTGGTTGAGGATCGATTAACTCAGATGGTGGGCTGCAGAAGGTCAACTGCAAAACTGGCCTACACAACCGAAAGCTTGAGTTTATTTGGTGATTTTGTACCAGTTTTCTCTCTAGTTTCGAATTATTAACAGTTAGAAAGTTTAATTTCAGTTAGCTGATCTGCCAAACGAACTCGACATGCCGGTGTCGGCTCTATAAGTTCTTGCCGTCGCATTAACTTTATGAGAATTTTAATGCTAAAATGGCCACTCAATATTAGTGAACAATTGTTTCTTTACAATTTTTCATTTATCTGTTTCAGCGTCGTGCTTTTAGAATTTAAAAATTATGCTTTGGTTAAACACTTTTAATTTTTCAATTTCTTTATATCCTTTTCGTATAACACCCTCTTATTATTCATCTTCTACTCGTAGGTATCAAACGCTTGGATCTCAGCAAATCCTCCATAACGGTTATTCCAGCTTCGGTCAAGGAATGCACTCATCTAACCGAACTATATCTGTACAGCAACAAAATCGGTCAACTGCCTACAGAGATTGGCTGTCTGATTAATCTTAAGACATTAGCGCTAAATGAAAATTCGTTGACATCGCTGCCCGAATCGCTGCAGCATTTGAAACAGCTGAAAGTGCTAGATCTGCGGCATAACAAGCTGGCCGAGATACCCTTCGTAATATACCGCTTACGCTCTTTAACTACTTTGTATTTGCGTTTCAATCGCATCACTGCCGTCGCAGCCGACATTCGCAACCTAACCAGCTTGACCATGCTGAGTCTGCGCGAGAATAAGATCCGAGAGCTAGGACTGGGAGCGATTGGGGCATTGGTTAATCTGACCACGCTAGATGTTTCACACAATCATTTGGAACATCTGCCCGAGGACATTGGGAACTGCGTCAACCTTAGCGCTCTGGATTTGCAGCATAACGAGCTACTCGACATACCGGAAACTATTGGAAATCTTAAGAATTTGTCAAGATTAGGATTGCGGTAAGTATTTTGAAACTTTTTTGAATACTACTCTTACTGATAATTTTTTTTCTACTTTTACAGCTACAATCGACTTACATCCATACCGGCGTCGCTAAAAAACTGCAAATACATGGATGAGTTCAATGTAGAGGGCAACGGCATCACACAGCTACCCGATGGACTGCTAGCTAGCCTCAGCGCTTTAACTACCATAACGCTATCGCGCAACTCCTTCTCCAGCTATCCCACCGGTGGACCAGCGCAGTTCACCAATGCATACAGCATCAATCTGGAGCACAATCGCATCGATAAAATACCCTATGGTATCTTCTCACGTGCCAAGGGCCTGACAAAGCTCAATATGAAGGAGAATGTACTCACCTCATTGCCGCTAGATGTGGGCACTTGGGTGAACATGGTCGAGCTGAACTTGGCCACAAATGCGCTACAAAAGCTGCCGGACGATATTATGAATTTGCAAAACCTCGAAATTCTCATACTTTCCAACAATGTGCTCAAGAAAATACCCAACACAATCGGTAATCTGCGCAAACTGCGCATCTTGGATTTGGAAGAGAACCGCATAGAAGTACTGCCCAACGAAATCGGTCTATTGCATGAGTTACAGAAGCTCATCCTGCAAACCAATCAGATACAACTACTGCCACGCACCATCGGTCATCTGACAAATCTGACACATCTCTCGGTGAGCGAAAACAATTTGCAGTATCTGCCAGAAGAAATCGGTTCACTGGAGAATTTGGAGAATTTGTATATTAATCAGAATCCATGCCTAGAGAAACTGCCGTATGAATTGGCACTGTGTCAGAATCTGAAATACTTAAACATCGACAAATGCCCGCTGGGCACAATTCCGCCAGAGATACAGGCCGGTGGTCCTTCGCTCGTGTTGCAGTGGCTTAAGATGCATTCACCGTATCGGCAGATGTGAGCAGAGGATGGCTCGCTGCAGACATTCTATGTTGGCAACGATTATTTTAAATATGAAATGCAGAAGAAACACTAGTAGATGGAAGGAAGGAAGGAAGTAGTAGCAGCTGTATATGAAAAAATGGAGGAATTTGTAAAAACTACGAGCTGATTTCTTTTTGTTGTTTCAAACTCCAGCAATGCAGGCAATGCTTACTTAACTTTAGACATGTTAACTCCATTATGGCTAATGCTTAATGTTGCTAACAACGTGTGATGGATAAACAAAAATATAGCTTTAATCAATGCTTCAAAACAATTGAAAAAAAAAACAAAAAATTCAAAATATTTCAAAATGCTAAACGAATTATGTATTTAAAATTAGCAAATCAAAAATTTGTTATATTTTAGGAAAAATAACAAAAAAAAAAAAAAAACAAAAGATTAACGTAAGCACAATTTTACGAATGCCAATTTTTGTTCAGCGCTGAAACTGCTGCTATAACTGCTGATTTCTTCAGTGATTACAAGGTGAGAACTTTTTTAAATTCCTTTCCAAATTTTTATAAACAGAGTTACTCTCCTGCAGTAACCCTCTAATGTGCGCTCTGCAAACTTCTGCAGTACAATAAAGCACTGAACAAAAAAAAAAATTCTCTCTGTCTTTCTCTCCTTCTCCATCGCTTGTTAATATATGACGTATTAATTAAACGTGATATGGGTCTTTCATAGATTTAATAACATAAATAGTCTTTACATATTTAAGCAGAACTTTGTTCAAGTCGGTATATGTTGAGAATATAACCGATATCGGTTGAGAGTTACAACCTTGCCCAAAAGTTTACGACACCCTTTTTATACCTGTCTCTCTTAGCCCTTAACGTCAGATTTCTTCTTTCTTTAACGAACGATTACTTGGGGCTTAACTCATATGATTAGTTATCCTAAATAGTGTCTAAACCTACTTTCAGCAACTTTTTGTCAAAAAAATCTCAACTCAAGTTTGACTTTTTTATAGTATTTATGTAAAGTAATTATCTTGCTCAACAATAATCAATCGTTGCCAATCTACAGTCTAATATGGTAAATTAAAGACGCAGGTGCTCTTAAAATAAGGAACAAAAGTATTACTATACGCCGTGAGTACCCGAACTTCAAAGTACCTTGCAGCTCTGTCGGAGGTTGTTAGAAAAAATTTACTGCGAAACCATTTCATTTCAGGATAAAACAAAGTTTCAATCTGAACATGTATAACTCTGGAATTATAGTAAATTAAAAAAAAATCGCCATACGCCATTTTGTTACTCTATATCCAGTTGTGAAAGTAGCATACTGTTTAATTTTTTTGTTCTTAATTTAAATAGTATCCTTGGCAAAAAATAAAACTATAATTTTTTTGACAAAAGTATATAATCATTTTATGATAATTCGTCCACATCGACTTTGTAACATCCAATAACAATAGAAGATCTCTCATTTAAATTCGCTCAACTCACACAACGAAAGTGAAAAAATAAATGACCGTGAGAAATCGCGAAATTGCACGATTGGTCCGTAGTGGGAGCGATCAGAAGCTCTTAGTTCCTGAGAAAAGACATGGACTAAGAAAATTGCTTAGAAATTATCGTGCGGGCCAAAGCAAAACGCCGAGCTCGATAAATACTTACAAAAAAGCTGAAGATTCCCAGATCGTCCAGAATGCTATTCGTATCATAAATAATTTTTTTCAATGGTTGAGTGATTCGCAAAAAGCTGCAAGAATGTCAAAATATTCCAGCAATTAAACTAAAAAATATAGTTAGTTAAATAGCTTAAGTTCGTTAAAATTCTTGTCAGTATGTATATACGCTAATAAATAGTCTCTAATTAGAATGTTATTAATTTTAAATCTGGTTTAAACTCTAAAGAAGATTTTTATCCAATCAATCAGTGTTGATACATACTACGCCGTTAAAGATGCTGCCGGCCTAACAAATAAAACACTCTATTTTTGCACAAAACTATTGTTTATTCTTCTACATAATCCCCTTTCAGCTCGATACACTTATTCCAACGATTTACTAACATTGCGATGCCCTTTGAATAAGGTACGGCCCATAACAATAGGAAATGCAACTTTTTGTTTTTAATTTTATAACAAAAAGTTTTCAGTGTATTTATTTAAAACTTCTCACATGCAGAAAACTTTGTTGTTGTGTCCCTGTTATTGTTGTTGCTTAATTGTTTTTGTTTTCAGAACACTTTATTTCTTTCATATAAATTAGCGGTCCATAACTATAGGAAATTGCATTAAAACAATAACAAAAAACATGGAATAGCAAATTTTTCAAAAAGGTTTTCGGTTCTTACTATTTAATAAAAGCTTCGTTTGCATTTATCCATTGGAAGATGCGATCGGGCATTGAATCGACAAGTTTTTTGATCAACTCTTGGTCTAATCTCTCCCACTCTCTTAAAATTGAAGTTTTTAGCTCGTTAACGGTACCGTATTGTTTATTGTTGGCGTACACGTTTAGGTTTTCGACAGAGTTTAGGTCGGGGGAGCAGGGTGGCCAATCATCGAGATAAGCAAATTTTTTTGCTACGAAACCAGTCAAGAGTTTGCTTGCTGACATGGTTAGAAGCATTGTCCTGCTTAAAAATTCATTCCTTTTGATGGTATTCTCTCCAGAATGAAACCAAACAGCATTGGAGCACATTTACATAATCAAACCTTTTAATTTTTGATGATACCAGCTGCAGTTCGAGAGTACCATCAATGCAAAAAGCACCCTAAACCATCACGGAGCCACCACCGAAATTTCTTTTAGAAAAATATTTTGGCTCCTTTCTAAGGTCTCTCCAATAATGATGAAAACCGTCAGGACCATCTAAGTTCCAATTCTTTTTGTCAGAAAAAATTACCTGTAAGCCAACATATGATAGCTACATGTTGTTTTTGTAAAAAAGAGAAAGCTTACTTGAGACCAGTCAGTATTCATATTATTTCTGGCGAAGCGGAGTCGACGTTCTTTATGGTTTATAGTTAAACAGGGAGCAGGCTTTAATGTCTGATGGATGAGATGCTTGATGCTGCCAATCAATCGTTTAATTGTGTTTTTTGAGACCTTATTGTCCACAAACGCCCTTAATCGAGTAGAGATCAAAGATGAGTTGCTCGCTTTTTGTAGGATAACTTGCTCCTCGTGCTTCGTAAGCTTCTTTTTACGGCCACCGGGCTTTGTTTTCCCGTAGTTTTGTGTGTCAGCTAAAAAACTTTTGAGGCCATGGAAGCTCCGATTAATTCTTTTCGCAGTTGCTTGAATTGTTTAGAATTGTTTAGAATTGTTTAGTTGCTTGAATTGTTTAGGTTTGTGAGGCCTTCATCCTTTAAAGCAATAATTTGACCTTGCTCCACTTGACTTAGGTACTTACCACGCGGCATTTTAACACAAAATGACCAAAATAACACGAACACGTATTTTCACTTTTATGCTTACATTTTAATTAAACCGGTTATTTATCATATTTCCTATAGTTATGGGCCGCTAGTTTGTATGAAGCAAATAAAGTATTCTAAAAACAACAACAATTAAGGAAAAATGTCCTAAATCACTGAATTCCCCATTGAATGAAATTCTTCTCGATTCCTCATCAGGTTTTCTCTATATCACTCTTCCTCTGTCTCTTCCAAACACCTTCAACTTTCGTTCGTCAATTTTAAACACTGTTGCAGTATGTTTCTTATTCAAATGTTTTTAAATTTTTTACTAAAATGAAGACCTGGTTTGGTTCCGAAACTTCTGTTTTACCATAGATTTTTATTCAATAAAGTTCGATGTTGACGAGAATTTTTTAATACTTATAACACTGAAAAAATAAATTTCTACTTTTCCCGCTTTTTTCTTTTTCTGAATAGGGTGCCATAAGCTTTTGGTCAAGGCTGTATTTTCCAAAGAATCTAGTCAAGTCTTCACTCGTAAATTTGTTCATCATATTTAAGTCTGCAAAAACTCTGTTCATCATCTTCACAAAAATAAATTTATTTTATGCTTATTGTTCACTGCTCACAATTTTTCATAATATTTAAGAATAACAAGAGCAAGAGTTTTTGTTTTAATAGATAAGCTTAAAAGTAAGAGAAAATAAAAAAACAAATTAAGCGCCAAATGGAATTGTTTTCAATATACACGTATATAAAATATATACATAAATATATGAATATAAAAAAATTATAAAACTGTGTATGTATGTAAAAAAATATCTTAAAAATTAAGAGATAAAAAAAAAATTGTTAAGAATGATTATTGGAAAAAAAGAAGATTTATAAAAGCTAACTTAAAACATTAGTAAATAAATCAACAGAGTTTTAAATTTTTGTTAAACATTCTCGAATTAAATGAAAAACAAAATAATTCACACTATAAGTCTAACATACTAAATATGTACACATAAATATATATATATTTATATATAAAAATATATTTATATATATATATTCAAATATTTAAAAAAAATCATATAAGAAAATTATGTGTAGTGTTTATTTAATATTCATCTTAATTGCCAGCTGTTTTGCAAATTGAGACACAAACTAAAAACTCCAACAGGACTTATAAAAAGTTGATTTTTTTTTTAAGAAAATAAACGAAATCAAACTAACATTTAAGTAGATGTCATTTTCATGAAAATACAAGCTTAATATTTAAAAAAATATACATATATATGTTATATACAAAAATATACGTATATATGTATTGAACACACTAAATTTTATAGTGTCTGTATATTAAGAAAGTATGAAATTTATAGTTAAAAACAAAACAAATATATATGTATATATAAATAAATATGCAATGTATATATACATATATATGCATATAAATATTATAGAAATATATAAAATATATACATATATGTATATATATGTATACATTTACATACATATATATAAGTTTATATAAAAATCAACGAAATTGCTTTAACAACTATTTTGTAAAAAAACTTTTATACATGCATCAAATTATATTTCCTGAAGACTGTCTCTCAGTTTAAGTTTGTACACAAAAAGTTCTTTATCTTATAAAAGTGCTTAAACATACAATGGTAATGAAACGCTTTTAACATTGATTATATTATATTTTTAATTGTTTAAGACTATGACCTTTATTATGTGTTTATTTAAGTTGTTTGAAATTTTATTTTTAAGTGTTGCTTTTAATAGAGTTTGTTTGCATTATTAATAATTATATTTGCAATTTTATAAAATTTAAATTTATTTTAATTTTCAAAAGTTCAAATTCAGCCTCGATTTCTTTTTTCATGTAAACTTGTCATGACAAGCAACATTGACAGTAAAGTATGTTTTACTTCAGTTTGGTTCTACTGCAGTTTTGTTTCATAGTACTTATGCTTGTATGCTACAATTCCTACTTAAGCTGATATTTTTTCCTACCAAAGCTGAGTCCTTGCCTTTGTTTTTTTTATAATAACGGGATGTTTAATGGGAAGAAACAGAACGATGGTAGGGGAATAATTTTTCTCACTTTTTTCAACCCGCTTAAGAAGTAGATATTTAACTGTACACTCGGATGGTGCCAGTATATAATCCATTGCGCTATTTCTGTGGAGTTACTTTAAATATAATTGCACTAGTCTTATCATTAGATCAATGTCGTGCTTTAAACAAGAATTCATTCATTTGTTCAAGCCTTGTCCAAATAAGCCTCATTCATATTGGAACGAAGTCTAGCTTCACATAATGTTTAATTGTTCGAGGAATGTGCTGGTCGAAGCTATAGTTATCTTTGAACCCATATGACTAGAATGACTACATGTCGGCCCCTTTGCGCGAAATTATCGTAGGTGCCATTTTGTCGAAATCGACTTTTTGATGCAAATTTGTTCTCCCACAACGCATCACCACAGAAAAAAAATATTGAGAGTTCAATCATATTAGTTAATTATCTAAGCACATGTAAAATTTGGTTTTGATATTGCAAGCTAATGCACAGAAAAGTAGAACAATTTGATTTTTGGCACATACGATAATTTCGCGCAGAGGGGTCGATATATTTATATAGCTCATAAGAGTAAAAATAAGCCTTTTGCGATTTTTTCTCAAAAATATTCATTCTCCCACGAACTAAAATCTCCCACTAAAAGTCTACCAGTGACGAAAATATAGAAATATTAACAAGAACGAACCTTGAAAACCCTTTAATGCCTGTCTTCGGAAGATATAATGCTTTTTGATCAAGAGGAATGGATCAAAATTTCGAAGTAGAGGAAGCAAAAAAAATTAACAATTTGCGCGGGTACTGTGTTTTATAAATATTCATTTGCAAATCGTTATTTATTATAAGGTTTATTTATTTTGCTTATTTTTTTCAGTTAAATGCATATTTTGCTGATTGTTTTTTTATTTTTTGTATTGTGAAATACGGTAAATTCAAAATAAAAGGACTCTTAATGTATCAGTACTGTATAAAATGGTTAACACAGGAGATAAAAAAAAATCGATTTTTTAAAAATTTTTCCTCAGACGATATTTTAATTCATTAGCGTAAAAATTTAGTTCCTTATTTTTTATTTGTAAAAATAATTATTTTTAAAGCTGCTCTGAAAGCTCATCTAAAAAAGACGTCTTGCGGTGAACACGATATCTCTGTACTGGATCATCTGAAATGAAAAAAAAGAAAGTTTTGTTAACACAAGGTATTATCTAGTATTTAATCGAGAAAATAAAGAAATTATTATTTTTTGACAAAATGTCGGCTATTCACTAAAAATCAGTCGATTTTTAACATAAATTCAGGCATTACATTATAAAGTGGAAAATATTTGTTGGTGTAAAAAAACTTTCAATTACTTAAAAATATACTTTTAAAACTTTGTGTATAAATTTAAGACTGATCGGTTCAGCTGCTTCCGAGAAATCTTGGTCACCAACCTCAAAACCATAGTTTTGAGAAAACCGCATTTTCAATTTCGCATTCCTGAGAAAGACGTTCCGAAACGTCTTTACAAATGTACGTGATATTTCGAGAATATTCTTCCGATTAACGTCTATTATAAATGTATGTACATTGCGAAAAATTCCTCCTCCTGACTGCGTATGACCCCTTAATCAAAATATAAATACTAGATATCTTGAAAACATTTGTACAGAATCTCAATTGGAAAATGAGCTGAACACTTTTTGTTGCCTATCTTCAGGCTGGCTTTTTTAATTATATTCAAATTTGTTTTTTCCGCTAGCAAGACCATCCCAATCGCTCCAGTCTCCCTTAAAATGTAGAAATATAACTTGCTATCAGTCCACGAAGAAACGCCTACAAAACAAAAAATTAAAAAATAAATAAACATCTCTTCAATTGACCTGCAGCGTAAATTTGAAACAATAATTGAAATATTAAAATGAATGAAAAGAAAAAATACAAAATATATTGTTATCGTACCATCTAGTTAGAGTTAGAGAACACAAGTTGAGTGAGTTACACAGAGAAAAAAAAATACTATAAACTATTTATACAAAAAAATTAGCTATTAACTGAGTGGGAGGAGTAGTCGTCTGACGGACAGATGAAAACGACAAAGTACAGAAACGCACATTTCATTGTATTAAAGTAAATACGTGAAGGAATATATATATATATATATATGTATCTATGTATTGTTAAAAAGCAAAATTATAATAGTCATGCAATATTTTCAGAAAACTCCAAATATTAAGAAATCTTAGATTTCACCCAAAATCAATAAGATGTGTCAGCACATCAGTTAAATATCAGCAACTCTTACAATAACAAATCTTGAAATATTTTCTATAAAAACTTTTAAGAAAACAAAAAGAAATTTATACCATCTTATATTTTTCTAAAGCAAAACATACTTATACTTAATATTCAACGAAAGCAGTCTTAAATAAATAATAATGTTATTCTTAAGGAGTGTCATAATTTAATTTTATCGATTTTTTTCTTAAATAAAAATAATTTATACACACCTTGAGACACCCATTGATGAATAAATGCTATGTTTATAAATAAAAAAAAAAAAAAAAATATTAGCACTAAAACAATCTCAATAAAAAATAAAAACAAATTAAAATAAACCATGTTCCATAGAAACGTAAAAGTTATTTATTCAAAATGAATTATTTATATTTCTAGAATATATACATATGTATATATAAAAAATATATGTATGAAAAATAAAAGAAAACAAAACAAAGCGAGAAAACTATTTAATTAAACAAAGCACAATTTATTAATTTTTGATGTGTATGTATTTGTGTATCTACAGTAAAGTTCAAGAGCAGAAAGAATGTAATATTAAAAAAACAAAAAACACAACCGTTAAATTTACTCAATGTTCCAAACATGGAATAAGAATAAACAAAACATGTTTAAGCAAAAATTTTAAAATTGTTAAGTAAAATATATATAAAAAAAAAGAAAAATAATAAGTGATAAATGTCTATATGTAAAAGCTTGTTTGTTTTATTTACACATAAAGGGAACAGGTAAAGGTCGCACAGAAATATCGAGCCCTAACAGTCGACTAAGCTTAAGAGCAAAAAAAAAAAAAAGAAATCTCACAGGTGTTTTCTTCGTCTAGGAATAATATGTAAAAGGTGTGATTTTTTGGCTGTCGATGGTTACCGCTTAAAATAATTCTGAGATGAAGATATTCAGTCCTATCATGAAAAATTTTCTCCTGGGAATTGTCATAGGTTTGTGATTGTTAAGTGCGCATAGACGTTTGGTCAAGGGAAAAGAGGAGTTGGAAGAACTAATTTTGAATGATTTTGCATCAAATCCGAGAAATTTAATTCTTGTTTAAGACAAAAAAAAGGTAAAGAAAAATTAATCGTCCCCCTTCTCAAATTGCTGCGTACGCCCTTTTACCTGGTCTTAAGATATAAATAAAAACAGATATGACGTCATCATATCGCGTAGGTGGCAAAAATACAATATTATTGCATGGAATTATTGCTCGCTCATAAAAGTTGCTACGGTAAAATTTATTTACGACAGCTAATACTGGTTCTTTGCCTTAACAACAAAAATTAAAAATCCATCACACCGCAAAAGGCAACCGCTAATGCAGTAAAAATCAAACAGAAATGAAAAAACGTTGCATGAAAACTTAACTTTAGCTTTATGTAACTTCAATGCACCATCATGAATATCATGAATATCTTGCATAGCGCTAATGTCAAAAAGCAAAAGAAAAAATAAAATATAAACATGACAAAGTTGAGAACAGGATTTAGACAATAATTAGGATGGGGATTCAGACAACGTTTGGAAAAAGGGTTAGGACTAGTATAAGGATAAGGTTAAAGATTAAGACTCTCTTTTGTACAAGATTAGGAAAAGGATTAGGACAAGGATTGCGGGAAGGAATAGAACAAATATTTGAAAACACTTAGGACAAAATTTATGTCAAAGATTGAGACAAATATGGGCCAACAAATGGCGACAAGGATAAAGAAAGGGATTCGAACAAATATAAGGTCAAGAAAGTGAACATAGATTAAAACAAGAATTTGGATAAGGGGTAGGATATGTATTAGGCCATAGGAAGGAGTATATCGATAAGAACAAGGTTGGGAACAAGGAAGAGGATAGGGATAAGAATAAGGACAAGGATAAAGATACGCAGTCACTTTAACTCGAATGGTGCTGGAATTATTTTTTTTCCAATTTCTTTCAGGTTGCTGAATCCCAAAATTTGATACATATATGATACACGAGCAATTTTTGTGAACGTCAATTTGCGTGACCATATGGTCACGCTGGCACAGTTCGGGTTAAACCCTACGGGTGTGCCTATGCCACAACTAACTACTTTTATACCCCCTACATTTAAAAAACGTAAACGGGGTGAATTTCATTTTTCACTCCGTTTTTCATGTCCATAATAAAGCGTAGTAGGTATAGAATCTTGAACAGTATTACCACCCGAGTCGATTTATCGACGTCCGTCTGTCTCTCTATCTGTTATCACGATTACAGCCGTTATTTTCAAGCTATCATCACGAAATTCGATATTTAAGCTTGTACCAAAAAAATAAAGATCAATTTCGTAAATCAGCCAAATCGGATGAAAACCACGGCTTCCCCCCATACAAAGTGACTCTATCAAAAAACAAAAGCGAATGTTTTCTGTTATAACTATGACGAAAATATTTTTACAGATAAACATTTTATTGACTACTTAAGACTTTGAATATACTTTGGCTCGGCCGTGGGGGTATTTTAACTTCGGCCCAGTCGAAGATAATTTTTTACTAATTTTTTATAAAGCTGTAAGATGGAATGATATTCAGTACGATGGGAAAATATCTAGGTTTAAAGACTTATGAAGAATTATTTTTAATGTGATAAGTTTAATGGAATGATGTGGTCTATTCATTGAACCATTAAGTTTGAAGGTAACCTTTTTTTGGATCAAGATTATTAATGGATTTGTTTATCTCTTTCTGAGTCAGAAATTTTGCAGGAAAATTTGCAGGAGGTTGTTTCAACAAGTTCAGTACCTGGGAAATTGAGCGTTGCGATAAGAACGCCTCCTCAAGATCAATGTGTGTATAGTCCCGATATTTTCCGTCTTGTACGAGTATAGTACAATTGATATCCATAATTTTCTCGTTCTTAAAATTTTCATTTTAAGACGTTTCTGTGAGGATATTTAAGAAGTCAAGTATTACTCGATATCAAGACTGAGTGTATTGTCTTGTATGAAGCGATAGTGGTATTTTGTGTGGCAAAAGGTTTTGGTTTTACTCTTGTGGAAGACGGATTTAAAGTGCAGCAATAGATGAAATTAGGATATTTATCGGTAGGAGATTTCATTGTTGTTTAGATTAAATAATATCCGATTACGTTTTGGAAGCGAATTTCGATGCGGATTGTGAACTACAGTAGAATCTCGATTATCCGAATCAACTAAAACCAGTCGTATTCCATATAATCGAAAATCCGGATAATCGAATAATAATAATAAAATTTTAATATTTTTTTTATTATGTAAAGGGTTTTACAAACGTCATTTAGACATTACGATATAAAAAAATTACGAATTATGAAGATAATGAAGTACATAATAAATATAAAATTTAAAATTTTGGTTGGAATAATCTACATAATCGGTTATTAAAGCCCCGCGAAGAATAAGTCCGGATAATCGATGTTCGGATAATCGAGATTCTAATGTATTCGCATAAGAAGAGGGAACCAATTGGGAAGATAGTTTTGTTTCCGAAGAAAAAGTTGGAAATATTATTTTTTTTTTACCAGTTGATAAAATTTATTGACAATTATTTGACAATAATTTAAATTAAAAAAAAAGAATATCAAAATAAAGTTTCGTTGACCTTGTTCTGAAAATTTGAAATAATCTCACTTTTTTATTTAATACTTCGTATATTCAATTTATTCAAGATAACGTCATTTTTTTTATCTATCAACGAAGGGCAATAAACCATTTCTGATTATTTTTTACACATTCATTTCTTGTACAATATATTATAAGTATATAATATATGTATTACATATATACATTTATTACCCTAAGTACACCAAATGTAATAGCAAAAGCAAATATAAAAAAAAGAAGAGTTGGCTGTGTCGTGGACACACCCGTAGATTTTGACGTGACGAAGTTTCTTGTTTGTTGTTAGTGTTGGTGTTGTTTTTGTTGTTGTTGTTGTTGGTGTTGTTGTTGTTGTTGATGCTGATGTTAATGTTGATGTTGATGTTGATGTTGATGTTGATGTTGATGTTGATGTTGGTGTTGATGTTGATGTTGATGTTGATGTTGATGTTGATGTTGATGTTGATGTTGATGTTGATGTTGATGTTGATGTAGATGTAGATGTTGATGATGATGTTGATGTTGATGTTGATGTTGATGTTGATGTTGATGTTGATGTTGATGTTGATGTTGATGTTGATGTTGATGTTGATGTTGATGTTGATGTTGATGTTGATGTTGATGTTGATGTTGATGTTGATGTTGATGTAGATGTAGATGTTGATGATGATGTTGATGTTGATGTTGATGTTGATGTTGATGTTGGTGTTGATGTTGATGTTGATGTTGATGTAGATGTATATGTTGATGATGATGTTGATGTTGATGTTGATGTTGATGTTGATGTAGATGTAGATGTTGATGATGATGTTGATGTTGATGTTGATGTTGATGTTGATGTTGATGTTGATGTTGATGTAGATGTAGATGTTGATGATGATGTTGATGTTGATGTTGATGTTGATGTTGATGTTGATGTTGATGTTGATGTTGATGTTGATGTTGATGTTGATGTTGATGTTGATGTTGATGTTGATGTTGATGTTGATGTAGATGTAGATGTTGATGTTGATGTTGATGTTGATGTTGATGTTGATGTTGATGTTAATGTTGATGTTGATGTTGATGTTGATGTTGATGTTGATGTTGATGTTGATGTTGATGTTGATGTTGATGTTGATGTTGATGTTGATGTTGATGTTGATGTTGATGTTGATGTTGTTGTTGGATTTGGAGTTGGTGCTTTTCGTTTAGCTTTTTTTTTTGCTTCCCCATTGGTTGTGCTCTAATTTCAATTAATCCAGCAAAAGTGATGCATATGCGTCACATTAGGCGGTTCCCTGGGGGTTTTTGACACGCCGTCAAATTTTTTTATTTATTTTTGTCATATGCCCGAAGACCTCACCTTTGTTTTCGTTCCTTAAAATTTACCGTTGCACCAGTAGTCACAGAGCTAAAAATCAATGCAACGTTTTTTCATGGCTTCAGCATTTTTACTGCATTATGTGATTGCATCCCTGAAATCATGACAACAAAATTTTTTTTGTAACTTAGTTGTGAAGCGTAATAACACATCCCTGCTGTCGTAAAACAAAATTTACTGTAGCACTCCTCCTGAGTGAGTAATAATTCCATGCAACGATATTACATTTCTGTTACATAAGCTGCTATATTCACGACCTGACGACGCCGGAATTTTTTTTTTATTTTTGCCGTAAAGCCATGTATAAAAACTTTATTTTCCTTTTTAAACTTTTATCGTAGGTTATATACTCATTGAGTAAAAATTCAATGCAACGCCGCTGCATGAATGTTGCGTTATCGATCTTTGAGCGGCTCTCTCAGCGTCCCCATGATGTCAGAAATTTTTTGTCTAATTTTGTTGTGAGGGCTTCCAGTAGGCCTTTATTGGCGTATCGTATTTTTAGTCCTAGCGCTAATACTCAGCGAGTAATAATTCCATGTAACAAATTTTCAGTTGCGTTGCTTACGCAGCTCCCACTACGTCCCTATGCCGTATTAAATTTTTTTTTTATTTTTTTAATATAGCCAAAGAATTAACCTTTACGGTCATACTATTTTTTTAATCATAGCTCTTATACCCAGCGAATAACAATTCAATGAAACGCAGATGAATTTTTAAAATCTTTTTTGGAAACTAGAGCAGTATAATGTAACTTCGTCACGTCAAAAAATAAGTTGGCTGTATCGTGGACCAGAAGATTTTGACGTAGGTTTTGACGTGACAGAGTATCTTTATCTTTGTCTTTATTCTTCTCCCTCCCCTTCCCTTTCCTTCCCTTTCCATTCCTTTCCTTTCCTTTCCTTTCTTTTAATCCCAAACTTGTTCTCATCCTTATCCTTATTTAAACTCTTGATTTAATCCATAACTAAATTCCCGATCTTACCCTTGTTCGAATCCTTTTCCCAATCCTTGCCTCACTTTTTTTCCTAACTTTTGTCCTCAATCTTGTCCTTAGTGTGCCCAAATCCTTGTTACATTCCTTGTCCTTTTCCCAATCTTGTCCTAAAAATTGTTTTCAGTTCCATGTTCCAATCTTTGTCCTACTCCTTGTCTTATGTCTGGTCCTTATCTTTGTCCAAATCATTATCCCTATCCTTTTTCTAATCCTTGTCTTGATTCTTATTCAAACCCTTGTCCTAATATTCCTCCTGATTTTAATGTTAGTTTATTTTTTATTTTTATATGGAAAAAGATTAGGACAAAGATTTGGACAAAAATTAGAGATTTATTAGAAATACGACAAGGATTGGCACCAGGATTGGATTAAATCAAGAAATAGGACAATAAGTGCATATATAAGAAGAAGTATAAGTATGACGACAAGTTTAGGAACAAAGGAAAGGATGAGCTGTCACGTTAAAGCCTACGGGTATGTTCACGATACATCCAACTTATATTTTTGATTATCTTTATTTTTCTCCTATTTAACAATTAATCCCCATGTTTTTATAAATGACTAGTTTCCAGATTACTCTACATATAAGATAACAAACAATAATATTTCAAATATGAAGTGGTAAGATGTGCCATTAACTCAGGTAATATTTGTCCTAATTTTAATATGAAGACAAATATAAAAATAAAATAATAGATGACTCCAGTGATTACTGTATTTATTTGTTGATACGTTGAACTGCGTCTATCAGTATTTGTTAAGAATAGAAGACGAAGCAAACCGAATAAAACATTTAAGTTATCATAAAGAAATGCGAAATTGCAAGAAATACTAAAGAGCCAATTTCAAATCGTTGCTTTGTCTCACTTCAACTTATATAGGAAGGTACTCATATGTGAGGTGAGCAACGCAAGCAAGCAAAGTTGTATTTGAATCATTGATAAATACGACTGTTTGTTTATTTATCATCTACAGTTGTGAACACAATAATAGCAGTACCAATACATTTTCAAAATAATCACAATATGTTCAATTTTAAAGATGAGTTCACTGCTTCTCATTTTTATTTCAGAACAATATTATACTACATATCTTAAAACAATGCTATATTCATTTAATTCTAAAAAAAATAAATCTTAGAAAAATTAGCCTAAGGAAATTATATTAGGTAAAGGAGATTATATATTTCATTTAATTTAGTAAAAACAAAAAAATTTTAAAGTCAATTTTTAACATGGGAAATATAAAGCACTAGCCAGTTTTTTGTTGCATTTCCCATATTTTTGATTTCGGCTTTACAACGACGGGGCATAGAGTCCACCAGATGTTGACATCGTTCTGCTGGTATAGCACGCCAAACGTTTCAGACAACTTCTCACATAAACACGTTGATCCATAGTGTTCTCAACTTTGTGTATAGTGCCTACTACACTGTAGGAAAAGTCTCCACATTATATTATTTTGTGGCTAACGTGTTTAACCATTTTTACTGTGTACTTTGGTTCACAGACAGTACCGGTTGGTCGATGGACATACTGCCGGGAGGCAGTGCCACCATATTAAACAATTTTAAACCCATCCGCCCACAATATATTTCGCCATTTGTTAACAAATCAACATACCATATTTTATGGCAAATTCCAATCGCCTTTTCTTGTGCTTTTTGATATGGAGTGGTTTTTTTCTGGAACTGGGTGCAGCTAAGTTTCCTTCTTACAATCTCTTTCGTACATTCATAACACAAATATCTAAGTTAACCTCTTTCCTCATCTGCAGAGACGATTTGAATGGATCTTCTGGATGGCGAGTCTTAGAATTTTGCGATTGTCTTGGGATGCATTTTTTTTTTCGTTTTCTTATCCTTCTTTCCACTTTTTTTCGGGTGTTTGATAGCGTTGAATATCATATTCGCTGAACACGAGAGCAAATTTTGAATTTATGTGTAAGATTTTCCTTCGTCAATCTATTTGTCCAATGCCATTTGGTCAATGTTTTGCGCTACCCACTTGAGTAAAAAAAGTAATAATAGGTGTGACTATTCTTTCTACACTTCTATATTTAGGACAAAAAATAAATATTAAAAAGTCACTTAAATATATAGAAGAAATCTGCCTTTTTTGTTAAAACTTGAAAAATGTTAGCACACTGCTATTTTCATTTTTGATACAAACATGCAACCGTTATTTACGGAGTTGCTATATTATGACAAGAAATTCTATTTCTTACGTTATCCGTAACTCTTTGTAGCTATATAGTGCATGATACAATTATACAAGGTAGGAGTGACAGTTCTTTCGCCTTGCATCAACTGTCGAAAATAGTATAAATTAGATAATGAAAAAAGTAAAAAAGAAAATAGAAAATAAAATATACTGGCAAATGACAGTCAGTGCAAGACAAATAGCCAGTTTTAATTGATTGCCACCCTGAAAAAAATCAATATCATCTCAAAAAAATTGCTAAATTGTACTGCTATTTTTATGTTCACAACTGTATATAAAGATTAGAGTAAATTCTGATCACAACAAAGAAAACAAAAAAACATTAATAAACAGCTGACATTATTTACTTCGCAACAAAGAGAAGTCCATCGGATCAGTCGCAATAAGGAAATGCTTTTATAAACAACGATAATAGAAGTGAAGCTAAAGATTAATACTGAAGTTAATAAGATTAAAATCTTTTATAAACGCTATACATTTCCTAGCAATATTTACAAAAATAAATATATAAACTAAGGTAACTATGAAGTCGAATTAACATCTACGAATTTCAACGTCAGAGTTTTATAAAACAGCTCTTTATAAAACAAATCTGTTGAAATTCGTTTTCATTAGCCAGACAATTTTTTAAATCAGTTCAAGTTTATGCTTAGTTTCAGTAAAGAATAAATTTGAAATTTCTAGAAATTTTCTTAATAATATTTGTATTTTGTCGCTTTATGTGAACATATTTATAATTCATACCGCCTGAATGAAAATATACATAACATAAATATGTAACGTAGATACTTGAGTTATCGATATTTCTGGACAAGCACAAAAATAGCGAACATATTAGGTCTGTTTCCGTACTTTACACTGTGTAAGATTTGTGTAAAACGTGTGCTAGAGAGTAAAAACGAAATGTGAGAATAGTTGCAAAAGTACGGAAACAGCTTCTAGTAAGTTTCGAGCACAAAACAGCTGATTTTGACTGCAGACGGCAGCACAAAATTTAAAACACTTTCACTCAAATTATTAAAAGCCATTTTTAATGCAAAACTGAACAATTACTTAATTTTTATTTATTATTATTTATTTATTGTACGTAAATTTCTTTTTAGGCACACAATTTGTAAGTTTATTTATCGCAAAACATAAACAATTATGAAATGTAATTTGACATTTGCTTCTTCTTATTGATGCTTATTCTTCTTGATGCTTGTTCTTACTTTACTCGAAGTCTTGAGTTCTAGCACACTCTGTGCACTTTGTGTGCTCGAGAGAGCGATTTTATGCTTGTTCTTCTTCTCCCATTTTTTACACAGAAAGTACGGAAACAGAAAATAGCGTCCCACAAGTTACACAGTGTGCGTACGGAAACAGACCTATTCATGGTATAATAATACATGGTAGCATTGACAGTTGCTTGGGAAATCATATACTGTCAAAAAATATACTCAAAAAGAGAGCGTTCGCTGGTCGGCCATTGTTAATAAATGAAAACACAAACAGCAAACGAATTTTCTGCCAGCATCAAGCCACAGGCATCAATCCACCGCTGGCGACGAGTTTCGTTATTAGGCACTGAATAAAATTTAACATCACGGACTGAAAAACTTTTCGCACAAATTACACAAGATCTTTTTATCACTTTCATGATTTTAAATGTTTATTTCTTTATGATTTGTTTATTTAAACGCACAATATTCTTATTAGTTTTTTGTTTGTTTTTGTCACTTGCTTTAATTTTCGCTTCGTTTCGCAAACAGCTGTGTTTGACAATTTATGTTTTCCTGTTGAAGAGAAAATAAGCAGTTGTCAATGCTACCTGGTATAATTATACCATGGACCTATTTTGTACATGAATCAGCTGCCATCATTGGCACCCAATCAGTGTTGCCGTGACATTTACTGTAATAGTAGCTGTGTTCGATGAAAAATTCTCAGTGCACAGAAGGGCAGAGAACAGAAGATCAGCTGAGTCGTCGAAAATAATTTCAGAACGAAAAAATAGCAAGTTTTAAAGAACGAAAAAATAGCAAGTTTGAGCAAACAACTGTCAAAAGTAAAAAGTCACTTATTAAATATTGCACCATATCCTCCTTACCATTGCCACATTCCTGTTCAATGAAAGAATGAGTCTGAAAAAACCTAATAAGTACCTTTTTGTAATTAGCCATCTTTGCTATTTTTATTATTCAAATTTTCTATTTTTCTAACAAGAACCAAAACAGCTGATTGGTTTATTTGTTGCTCTAATTTACACTACAAAAAATAGTAGCGTAGAAAAGAGCAAAAAGTGCAACTTATAGCAGCTTCAAGAAACGAAGATTAAGAGCAAGTGAGAGCAGCTAAGAGCAGAAAAAGGAACTCATCGAACACTTTTTGCTGATCTGGAGAAATTTAAATCTAGAGTAGTCATCGAACACAGGTATTATCTACCGAAGAGTCAAAAATAAATACAATATCCAGAAATATCTACTTTGTACGAAAAAAAACGTATTAACGCATTAAATACAAATTTGAACTTTAGGCCGAGTGTGTTGACAACAAGACATCATGAAGACAATCGCCTTGATTCTTGTTGTCACCTCACATATGTGAGTAGTCTCACGTCACTTGAATTGCGGTATTCTAGTTGTCATGTGAAGTGAGCGTGAGAAACATGTGGAAATGAACCCAGCAGAAAAGTGGACCAAATTTGAAATAGTTCTGAATTAGTTCCAAAAAGGACCGGTTCTAGTTCCACTATAATACCCTTTAACATTGAACGAACTGACGCTTTTTGCGGGTTGATGTCATAGGAAAAGACAATTGTCCCCAGAAACTCCTTTTTCCCTATATTTGAACTAGTTGCATTAGGAACATTTTTAAACTGGTTGCTTTCGCAGTAGCCTGAAAGTGGTTCTTTTTTAACTAGTTTTAAAATGAACATATCAAAAGTGTAAGAATTTAGTGCAATGGAAAGGTCCTAAAGATCTCATTTGTACCGTGGCCAATTCTTGCCACTTTCCATCGGAAGCCGTTTTGCCGTTTTTTGTATATTTTAGGCCTTTATCGATGGATGAATTTTTTGACATAAAACTCACCATCGCCTCAAATTGCTTTCTTGTGGTTATCTTCACTCTAAACGGAAATAAATTTATGGTATTTCAAGTTAATTTCACAAATAAAACCAAAATTAACCATATTTTGTAACATACCTTTTTGGTTCTCACTTAAAAAATGTACGCAAGTAAAATATCACTTAAATTCAACGACAAGTGACAACTAGAATACGAATTGTTGTCACAGTGAAACAAGCCACACTCATTTAGGTGAGGTGAGAACAAGAGTACGAATTTAGCGCCACAGTGAGACACGTCACACTCACTCAGGTGAGGTGACAACAAGAATCAAGGCGATTGAAGGCAACGACAGCAACAACGGCTCTGTAAAGAGCAAATCATACAACAGACTAGACAGACTGTTTCGTTAGCCGCTATACCTACTTATACTGCCAATATACGGACAAAGTTACCAGGAAGTTTATTTTGTTTATTTTGACAGAGAGAACATTAGTAACTAAGTTATTTTCTAGTTATGATGCACCCTGTGTCAAGGTTAATCTTGCCTTCATTGTCATAATGTTGTCTTGTTGTTAACATACTTGGCTTAAAGCTCAAATTTGTTTTTATTATTTTACAATATCTTTTTATGATATTTTGATCCAAAATTTAAAAAATAATCGTAATTTTACAGTTCTGAGTCCATTAAACAGAGCTTTTTTTTTGAATAATTTTAATTATTTTGGACAATATGGTATCCTCACATATGAGAGTAAAAATTTATCAAATTGTGTTATAAAAGGTTTACAACACGCTTGAGTATTTTTGTATTTTTTTATTATATTATTTGTGAAGAAGTAAGAGGTTTTATGAGTTTCATTTCAAACACTTTTTTAAATTGTGTTTGTTTTTTAAATAATTTAAAATTGCTTTATAAAGGGTTTAAAGAAGGCCATTTTTAAATTTCTAGTTATCAATCATGAAACCTTTAAAAGAGGTTTTAATCGTTATTGAACGTTTTTAATAATTTTTTTTTATCTTTTTTCTTATAAAGGTCATATAAGAGCTTCATAACTTATGAATATGACAAAAAACAAAAAAAAAAAAAAATACTGGTTTTAAATATTTTTCTATACTAATTTTGACAAAATAAATATATTTTATAGAGGTGCTTTCTCGCGTTTTTACTCTTTTTTCTGAAACACCAGCTAAGTCAGTTGAGTCGTTTAAGAACAGAAAAAACACATTTGACGTACGCAGGAGGTTTCTACTTAACCGGATTTAATGTCGTAATCTTTAATATATCGTTCTTGCAAACAATGCATAGAATACATTTAATTTCGGTGATATAATTCACTTTCCACCAACAAACAAGCAATTAACAATTTTTAATTACTGACAAGTATGAGCAAATAAAAAAAAAAAATAATAAAATTAACATTAATACGTCCCGTCATACTCAAATATTCAATACCGTTTATATGTAGCTTAGTAAATATTTCAGAAGGGCGAAATTAATCGCTAATTTGAATCGCAAAGAACTTATACAACAAAACTGAAGCTTCGTTGATAGACAATGATATCTATGGGGCATATTGGTAATTAAATACAAAACAAAAGATTCATGAAAGTGCAAATTTATTCGAATCATAAGTAATTTTTAATCAGTAGTGCTTTATTTTATTCATTTTATGATACAAATGAAAAGTATCAAGGAAAATCAATACAGGTTCATCTATTTAAATAAATTCAAATTTGTTAAGTATTCAACCAGCACGAAAATTTTATATATAAAACTAATTTTTCTTCTTAACTTGTTTTTGTAAATAAGTATAAAAATTTTAATTAAGGCTAAGCAAAAGTTTTCCCTTACATTTTTGGGAAAAAAGGTACACCAATTAATCCATTTTGATTCAAACGGCAACACTGCAATGAAACAGTGTAATCGTAACGGATGGAGTGCTATGTTAGTGTTGCAAACAATTGGGATTCGTTGGCTTTTCTCACAACTTGTCCGATATTTAACAAGTTCTTTAAACTCGAAACAACAAATTGGCGTAACAGAAAGATTCAAGTACAATTACTTTATTTAGTGTTGAATTGTTATTGATGATTATTTCATTATAAAATTATGCTAAAAATTTGACGAGACTCAGTTTCATTTAATGAATCTAGAACATAGAAATTGTTCCAATCTAGAAATAAATTTTTGATTGTTTTTAATATTTTAAGTAAAGTTCGACGTCGGATTTATTTTTCAGAAATCGTTACTTTTCGTAACACATAAAAAATATCTGTTTGCCGAAAAATAGGATAGAAGTAACAAATGTTATATTTTGGAAGATTTGGCAACACTGCTGTCACCAACAATTTGCTACTCAGAACGGTACACTAAAAAAAAAATCATTCGCGGAATCATATTCAAAAACACAAAAATCAACTAAATACTTACAACTAAATATTTACAGCCGTATTCATAAAACTATTTTTAAATAGCTTTAAAGCGTTCCATTGTTAAAAAGCTTTTTAATGTTAAAAAGTCTTTTTAAATTTTGTTATTCGTAAACATGTTGTAGCTGCTTTGTTGTTATATAGGAACACTTTCGATTTGAAGTGGGAAGAGTGTCAATAATGGTTTGTGTATTAGATAAATTCAATGATTTTGTATTTATTTTTCACAATTTCCCTCTACCACTACCCTCTACACTGAAAAAATTGTTATTTTATTATCTTTTTTGTAAATATTTTGACAAATTTTTTTGTTTTTATTTTCTTTTTTTTTAATTTTTTTATATACATGGTTAAATAAATTAATTTGTGGCAAGGGTGAGAGCGAGTGCCCATAATTGCCAAATTGATGTTGACAACTCATACAAAATCTGAAAGTGAAGATTGATAATATGTAAAGCCGATGAAGTTGTTGTTGTTGCTTTTCATTGATTTTGACAATTGTGGGTACTGAGAATAGAGTACGATCAGCCCCGAGACAACCTTATTAATTCAGCCATTTTTTTGAACTTTTTTGACATATTTTCCAAATGTTTGAAATAGTTTTAATTATTAAAATTATTTTTGACAATGTTTGTGCTCAAATGAGAGCAAATAATTTTAAAAATGCTTTATGAGGGATTTATAACACGTTGCAGTCATTTTTAAAAAGCCTCTCATTTATAAACAAACATTTTCAAGCATTTTTTGCCATCTTCTTTGTTTTTGATATATTTTGAAATAATTTTATATACATATTTTTTACAAAATTGGTGCTCAGAAGAAAATTAAAAATGCTTTATCGAGGGTTTATTGAAGGTTTCAACCATTTTTAAAATTCTCTCATTTATGAAACATTTAAAAGAGATTTTGAATGCTATTGAACGTTTATGAAACATGTTTTGAATTTTTTTTCGATTTTTTTCTTATGACGGCTTTATAAGAGGTTCAAAATTTTTTATAAATACAGCTGTAAATTTTTAGTCTTAACTTTATACCGTTAAATAAACCTTTATTTATCGACCCATACTTAATTTGGGTTCAGTAAATACTATTTCATTTTCTTAAAAATGGGTTTCAGTGGGTTTTAGATCAGCTCTTCAAAGTTACCTTTGTTCAAAGTGCGATATCTTTGGAAATTTTTAATGCATTATTATTTAATATTTCAATACTATTGGTATTTTGTATTTGTATTTCTATTCAAAATGGATATGGAACTTTGTTTGATTATTCGACTGTTTTTTATTTATATGTGGCTGTAAAAAAATACGGACCTCTTCTAAAGCCTTCATAAGAAAAATTCGAAAGAAATGTATAAACAATTCGTATTTGGTTCCAAAGTTATTCGATACCATAAATTTTAAATCTATGGGCGGTGCCAAGCCCCGTGAGGATAGGAGAATATTCTCATACCTACTAAATATACAAAAAAATTTCATTAAAATTTATTTATAAACGGTTTATTTATAAACGGTTTATTTATAAACGGTTTATTTATAAACGGTTTATTTATAAACGGTGGACCCGTTTTGGAGGAGTTTGAACACAAACATCGTGACACGAGATTTTTATATATTAGAATAAAGAAATTATGTATGAAACACAATATTTTTCAAGACTGAAAAGAAACCAGCCGTTAAATAATACGCCTATGCACCTCTAAGCCTCTTGCTCATGCATCCTCCATTTAAACTAGGTTAACTAGATACAATTTTAAACAAAAAATTTTAAAATTTCAGTTAATTGGACGCCATAAAAATGCAGCGCTCTTCGCTAGCTATATTCCTGCTATTTACAGTTCACTTCCTGGCGCCATCCACTGGTTATTCAGCGCTCGAAGATGCACGTATTATAGCAAAGTTTAAGCGTGAACAAAAACTGAGAGACCGTCCAACAAATCATGCAAAAGTGGCTCGTAGTTTGACACATCAAGCCGATTGGGCTGCTGTGGGTAGCATATCGACAGACTCGAAAATACTTGGTTATCCTATGGTTAATATGATTTCCGTAGCCGATAGTGCCAAAAATAGTAAATCAACGGGCGTTATTTATTTTATGCTGACTGATTTGGATTTTACTGGCAACGATTGGAAGCAATCGAATCAGGTCAGCTTCTTCTTCAGCGAGGAACAACAGCGAAATTGCAGCAAACGCGGTATAGATCCTATGGAACCTACCTGCGCACGTGCTATTCTAAGTGGACAAGTGCAACAGGTGAGTGATAAAACTGTTTTTTTTTCTATTTAATTTTTTTTTTTAACTACACAGCTTAATAAGACTGACCCGGAATATACGACAGCATCTGCTGCTTTCTTAAGTCGGCATCCACAAGCTAGCAACTGGTTAAAAGGTAAGGAAAATATTTTGGTATGATTATGAGAGATCATAAATAAAATAACGAGGCATTTAAAGCTAATTCAGCTAAAAAAAAAAAAATTGTGTCCAAATTATTTAATAAACTTTGTCTAAATTCTACAAAGGACATGGGAATTAATATCGTGTCAATTTTCGAGAGAGAACAGCATTTTAAATAACTATAATTCTTTTAAAATCAATAATTGTTTCATTTATCAATTTGAACCATCTTGCTTGTTTGAGAGTTCTCTCAAACTGACTCCAGACCCATTTGATAAAAATAATATTTTTAAATATATTTTTTTTTTAAGAAATTCTGTTCAATTTTTTGTAAATATTCGTATAACTGTATTTTTCTATTTTCAGCACATACATTCTATCTATGCAAGCTTATAATTGAACATATTTACGTTTTGGACTGGTATGGTGGTCCACATGATGTACCCGTTGAGCTCTATTACGAAACAGATCCTTGAATCATCAGTTTTTCAGAACAAAAAACGATTGATTATTTTTAGACATTTTTTTGTAAGAAATCATTAAGTCAATATTTTAATAAACAATTTTAAAACTACTCTTATAAATACTATTAAAATTTTAAATATGCTTTATTCAGCCTTCAATTTTTTAACATAATTTTGGAGATTTTTTGTAAGAAATCATAAAGACAATAAGGATATTTACGATTGCTGTGCAGAAATGCTGATTTGTAGATTTGCAGAGTTACAGTTCAATGAATAATAAAAATCTGTCAAATGATATGAAGTGCATAACTGCTCAAGTTCTCAAGTGCACAAGTAAAAGCTATAGTAGAATTGCAGATTTGAAGTTTTTTGACATACGTGTATTTTGGTGTTGTAAACTGCAAACTGCAATTCTGCATTTATGCACAGCTAAGTGCACCGGATCGTGAATACCCCTAATATTTTTATAAGAAATTTGAAAATTCAATACTCTATCCAATCATGGTAATAAAGCCCTACTCCTATTGAAGCCTATTCAACTTTTATTATTATTCGAATTTGCTAAATTTTATCGTTAATTTGAGAAAAAAATTCATTTTTTTAAAATCCACTTAATGCAAATAGTATCAAGTTGGACAGAGTCGTTTGATCTAGAAGAAAACACTTTCAATTAATACTTAATTTTGTGAAAATATATTTCTATTTCATAAAAAAAGATGAATTATCTTGTCATAGCTAGCCCAAAAATGGATAACAGTTGTTATTCACAGTAGATAGATAAATGAAGGGGAAGGAGCAGTCAAATTGAATAACACATTTAAAAGAAATTTAAATTTTGCATTTTTGACGGATTTTGATATAATGCTTACCGATATAAACTATCACTGTGAATGGTTTTCATATAAAAATCGATTTTGGACCAATAAAGAACAAAATTATAATTTTTCCTTGGAAAACCTATTATTCAAAAATTGCTTTTCAATCTGATTAAAGAAAAAGTCACAGAGTTGCAGGAAAATATTAATTTCTTCTTGTATGCCTAAGTTTCAAATTTAAGCCATTTTTATTGAGGTAGAGACTGATATCAATATAAATCAAAGTATGCATCCGAAATTTACTTGTGACATATTTAATATACCTAAAATGGATAAAATTTTCAAAAATAAATACCCGACTAAAACCAAGTATTTCACAACAAGAGCTATATGAAAAATTTAATTTGAAAAGTGATGACTATACATTTTTCAAGAAAACTATTATTTTCATAAAAATACACTTATGCACTTAATACAAAATTTAAAAACAACCAAAAATATACTATGATAGGACAACTAAGCTTAATGAACTCAAGAACTTTCACTGAATTTTCTAAATTTTATCTCATAAGCCAATGGAAACGGCCATTTATATAATCTTAGCACCATAGTACAACTTAAAAAAAAAAAATATTATTGGGGTGAGCTCTAAAGTATATATACCTCTACCATACGATTCACGTCAATTAAAAACTCAACTAGCAAAATTGCTTCCGATTTCGAGATTTAGGAAATGAGTAAAAATCTTTGATGAGAAGCAATATTATTATAGGACAAATTTTCAATATAATTAACTGCATAAACCATTATCTGAATAAAATTAATCAATGTTTATAGAAAATTGCGTCGATTTATCTATATTCATACTATATTATTTGTATAGGATGACTAAAAAGTGTTTTCTTATATAATTATCACATAAAAAAATTATGTGGTATTAATTGCAAAAGCTATAATTGTTGAATATTCGAATACAAAATAAATTCATTGTGCTCTTAGGTACAATGTCAACCGCAATTTCAAAATAATGAATTGAATATTTTACAATACTTCTCGGGAAAACTATCATAAATTCCAGTCATAATAACTTCGAACTGTCATGCACACCTTTATTCCAAGCATAATTATAAGGTATTCTTATCCCATGAAATTTTTCAATATATTTTTGACGTGCTGCCTTATTTTGACAATCTGACAATATAGACGTTTTTTATGAAAATGTCAAAATAAGGCAGCCTTTTTTTCTGATATTCCGGATGAGAACACCTTATATATATTCTACCATGATTCCAAGCTTCTATAAGGCAGTAAAAAGTGCGGCCCCTAAAGTGCCCCTATTTAGCCCTATATGATGATCATAAAAACCTTATATATCTGAATGTTGTTTTTTTATTCATTATTAAAAATCATAATTATTAAAGGAGGAAAATTGTTAGTTGGGAAAACTTATGCATCATGCGTCATACACATCTCAGATATGCTGAATTTTAATTTAAATTTTCTTCGATCATCCAGTGTACTAATATTTTCAGTGCACTACGAATTCGCTCTTTTAGGCGTTATTCTCGGCACAGCTGATCTGACAACAATGCCTACATCAAATAAAACATTTCGTTTGTTGACAGCTGTTCGCAATATAGTGCATTAAAAGCAAAGAACTAAGAAATATTTTAGTTCTTTGATTAAAAGTTAATACATTAAACATTTTTGGTGAAAATAAATCTTTAAAGATAGCCTAATTTGTGTAGTGTCCCACACACTAACAACAAAAACTAGTATGTCCAGCGGCTTAAAGTGTCGCAATTGTGGTTCGAATGAAATCGAAGAGGATAACGCACGAGGTGATGCCGTCTGTACTAACTGTGGCTCCGTGCTCGAGGACTCGCTGATAGTTTCGGAAATACAATTTGAGGAAATTGGTCGCGGCGTTGCTGCCATTGGACAATTTGTGTCAAACGATTCAGCAGGCGGTGCCACTAATTACGGCTATGGCAAATTCCAAGTTGGTTCTGGGACGGAATCACGTGAAGTGACCATTAAAAAAGCCAAGCGGGAGATTACGCATCTCTGCCATCAATTGCAGTTGACTCAGCATTACATAGATACGGCTTTAAACTTTTTTAAGATGGCTCTGATGCGTCAGATGACGCGCGGCCGCAAAAGTTCGCACGTCTATGCGGCATGTGTTTACATGACATGCCGCACGGAGGGCACTTCACGTAAGCTCTTCTTGAGCCCACATTATGAATGTTTTGTTTAATTACTTCTGTTTTATTTAGATTTACTCATTGACATAAGCGATGTTCAGCAGATTTGCTCCTATGAACTTGGTCGCACCTACCTCAAGTTATCCAATGAATTGTGTATCAAGATTCCATCAGTGGGTGAGTGCAAATTTTAAAATACTTTATAAATATTACAGATGAGTGACAAAGGTAGTTCTGACAAACCAAACAAAGTATTCAAGCGGATGTTATCTAACACAAGGGCTTCTTTTGTCTTTAATCAATATTTTTCTTTTTAATAAAAGAAAGTAGTATTCTTAGAATGTCTTTTTTAATATTGAGTTTATATGGATGATATATTATTCGGTCCCCGTACTTAAGTCTGTTTCCGTACTCGTTTCAAGTTAAGTTCGAGTAATAGAGAGGAATTTGATTATCTGTTAAAATGAGAAAATTTGTCAAAAAGCAGGGGAGCGACTTCAAGTAAGTTTCAATCACTACAGCTGTTTCTTGACAAATTAAATTAAATAAAAATTTAATTTACTGGTTGGTTAATTTAAAAGAAAGAAAAATTCAAAGAAGTTGTAAAGGAATTGTTCTCCAGGATCCTCTGGCTTCCATTTGCGTTAATTTTTTCACAGCAATTTAATTTTATCATTTCGACAATCAGCTGTTTGAGGCTCGAGATTCGTGCTCGAAGACATTTTTCAAGTAAAGTTCAAGTAAAGTTCGAGTAATAGAGAGTGACATTTTGCTTGTTCTACGTACGGAAACAGACCTAGTTATACCTACCTTACTTTATCTTTTTTAAATTTTGTAAGAAACTTGAATTTAACAATTCAGTTCCTACCATGCAGAAAAATGGACGAAATTTTATGTAAATACCTCTGAACTAGTCCAAAAAGAGTCAATACCAGTTCCATTAGTTTCCAGACTCTCACAAATTAGAACTCTCACAAATTCGAACTGTCCAGAAATTAGAACCTGCCATTTCAATATTAAGCGCTGGTTCATAAATAAGAACCTGGTTCAAAAAATTCTGAACGTTTATTTATTAAATTCATAAGTGATCTCTGCTCATTGATATATTAAAAAAAAAAAACATTAAATATTAATAAATAAAAATTCTTTTGCGTTAACATACATTTTTTAACTAGTTTCATTCTTTCTTTTAAATTTCTGTGAAAAAAAAATGTCCAGAAATTAGAACATTTCAGAAATTAAAACCACCCGTGGAACAAAGTGATTCTAATTTGTGAGAGTCTACTGTAATATCCTATTTTCAATGTAGGACTGTTGTTGTTGATGTTATACAAAAAGAAAATTCCAAAAAGTGTTTCCTCTTGAAGCACTCCTTCCGCTTATGTGAACTAACTTTATTTAATTAATTCCAAGGTAAAGCTTTTTGCTTATATCAAATATTGTGTGTTCTTGAAGTAGTTTTGATCTAGATTTTAACAAACTTTTGTGTCCTGGATAAAATCTAAATATAGCCCAATTTTACAGATGATATAAACTCGAACTCAATTGCATTTTATTAAAAATATTCCACCGTAATATAGTCATTTAGTGCTTTTTTGAAAGACACAGGTTCTCTCGAAGCCATTTTGTTTTGCTTTCCGTTCAGCTTTATCGATTATAAAAATCCAAATGAACTCACAATATGAAAGATTTATTTTCTTAATGAATCTCAAAACAAAAAAAAAAAAAATTTAATTGAAATAAAACACTGAGATTACAGATTACTGAGAATAATTGATTTATTTTATTAATAAATCTCAAAAAAAAAAAAAAAAAAAATTTTAATTGAAACAAAATGCCAAGATTACAGAATTTCATCCTGAAATTTGGCTTTTTTTGAAATAAAATGTTATGACAATTTTATTTTGGTGTTTCAATTTGATTTCGGGCATGTGTTTATATTTGTCGACTATTTTTTCAAACATTTTGGGACGTATCTGGAAAATGGTTCCCACGATGTTGTCTTCCAAGGCGTCTTGTGGTATTGTTGCACACCAAATGCGGCAATTTTGCTTACTAACATGCCCATTAAGCCAAAAATGAGACTCATCACTGAACTGAATATTGCGATAAACCAGTTTATCTAGTTTATTTTCAGCCCATTGAAAAAAGTTGCTCTGACGTTAGTCTATTTATTATACTTGTAAAATGACAAAACAAATACCACAAATGATAATAGAACTGCCATATTTGACCACTGTATGATAGTTTAATCCTTATAGAAAAATGAAACCTTCAAAAAACACCCTTTATTTTCTCTGAAAATAAAGTATTCTTCGTTTTTTATTAGTTACTTTGAAATGACTTTTTAACGCTTTCATTCTGTATCACGAAAAGACACGCTAAAGATAAGTAAGGCACAAGATGCTCGTTCTGTATGAGGGAGATACTGAAGAGTACCCAAAATTTAATGGGCTTTTTATTATAAATTATTTTGCATGTGCTATTGTACACAACAAATGAACCAGAATTGAACCTACAAGTTTTATGCCGATTCCGAACATTTCATGCTCGAAATGTTCAAGTTTTCTAGAAACTTGATGTAACATAATTTAACTGAGTTTTTCCATCGTGTCCGCAGGATAAAAGATTTTTTACGTGAGTGATTTTCTGCCTTTCTGGGGATTGAACCCGTGATATCCTGATTGGAATTTGAACAGTCCATACACCAACGCGTTCAGCCACAGCAACTACAATCGTTATATTGTAATTTATTTGACAAGCAGTATTTCTTTGACTTTTAATATAGAACATCCATTTTCCATTAAATCATAAATGTAATCCTTGTAATCCAATCTGAATATATATGCTATGTTCTAACAATGAAAAGCAAAAAAGTAATTTCAATAGAAAAATTCAGATAAAATGCTTGCTATGGGCTATCTATTGATTTTAACCATTACAAATTTGACGATTTAAATTCTTTTCTTTTAACAAACTTGGTCTCTTATTGTACAGAAATCACAATAGTTATCTCTACTACACAAAACTTCTAGTCATCTTTTCAAGGTAGCCCATAAAATAACAATTCAGTTATTATATATTCTCTATCTTATTTCTTTCTTCTAAGTAAATATTCACCTTGAAATCTCAAAAGAATGCAACTTTAAAAAAAATCTTCTAAATCAAGTTTTATTTCTTGCATTTAAATAATTCAGAAAACAAAAAGATAGTTTCAGAAGAGTTCATATAAAAAGCAAAGAAAGGTATTTTTCTTTTTTGTTATTTAGTAAAACTACAAATCGTATAATATTTGAGAAAAATTCAACTCTAAATTGTTGAACAAAAACTAATGAGATTATTATGAATATTTGTAGGTATATAAATCATTGATAAAGTTATGTTTTAAAATGTTTGCTACTAATATGCGATTATATAATGAAGTTTGGCTATTAAATGCTGCTGCTGCATAACGAACGCTACAATATTAATAACTTTTGTTAAATTTAATATTTATAACTTGTTGAAAGTTTTTTTTTTTTAAACTTAAGAAAAGAGTTCCTTATAGCTATAAAATCTGCTTTGATTGCTTTTTTTTGTGATTTTGAGTTTAAGAGTAAATATATATAATTTTAATATGAATGATTTTTTTGTTTCAACATTTGAATATAAGAAATGTTTAGAACACTAATTATTTTTGTTAACATGTTTGTGTTTGTGTGTGTGTGTCTCGTTTTGAAGTGCACATGTGCTGCAAAAAATGTAAATAATGCTCACAATTCAGTTCATTACAAAGTAAAAAACTAATATTTTCATAAATTTTTGGGTCTTTTGCTACTTTCTTGTTTACTTCTTTTCAAAAATTATGTAGCGATGTATTTTTATTTGTATTTAAGTGTTGCTCATTTAGAATTTGCATTTATTAGGTTTCGATTGCCTTTCTTAAAAATATAAATGATAGAAATAAGAAAAACTTAGGCGTCAAATAGTGTGACGCATTTAACATTTGTTTGTTTCTAAACTATATATTGTAGTAAAAATGTAAAAATTCAGATAACTTGAAGAGTATACATACACTTGTGCTCATACAATTAAGACATGTCGACCGTAATTCACAAATATATGTTTTGAAAAAATTTGGAGAACGTTTTTAAACATTTTCCTTTAACATTTATTTCTCCATAAATAATATACATAATGTAGGCATTTTTTTCTAAAAATAATTAATTTTTCTATAAAATTATTCAGTTTTAGTTTATTTCATCAGCAATGAAAGCAACATATAATTAGGACATCTAAAAAGAATTTAAATTATGTCACAAGTTTTTGTATAAATTGTGTTTTAATTTTACCAAATACCACAACGATATTGATATTTAGTTGGGAACCCTTTTTGGCGAATTACCGCTGCACATCTGTTGCTCATGGAGCATACTAAAGACCGGCATTGCTCGGGAGTTATCTTGTACCATTCCTGTTGAATAATAGCCCACAGTTCAGGCTTATTTTTGGGTTTTCGACCTGAAACCTTTCATTTAATTAAAGCTCAAAGGTTTTCTATCGGATTTAGGTCCGGTCTTTGGGCTGGCCATTCCAAGACTTGGATATGATTTGACTCGAGCCAAAATTTCACTGTTCGGGAGCAATGTTTAGGGTCGTTGTCTTGCTGGAAGATCCCAGCAAGTGGCAAATTTTCAACGTAGTCTCCGTCCAAATGCTCCGCCAAAATATCCTTATACATTTCACCTGTCATTTTACCACTTATTTGTTGTATTGGACCAACGCCAGATGAGGTGAAACAACCGCAAACCATAACGGAAGAGCCACCGTCTTTTTGGTGTATCTTGGGTCCAATTCTTTCAACGGAGGACGCCTAACATACGGAACATACGGCCTTCCATCGTTTCCGAAGACATTAAATTTAGATTCGTCGCTCCATACAATGAGATCCCAAAATTTTTGCTGTTTATAAAGTGTTTCTTTACGAATTAAAGTCTCCTTCGCAAATTTTTTTTGGATGTATCTAGTTTCCTTCGAGCAACTCGTCCATTTAAACTATTTTCCTTTAATCGTCTTCGAACTGTTTGCGACGATATTTTTACATTATAATCTGTTTCCATCTGAGCCCTTAATTCGCTGGAGGTTAAAAAGGGTTGGATTTGCTCAACCTAACCAATTTGCGATCATCAGTTGCTGTCGTTTTGCGGGGCTTATTTCGTGGCAAATCATCAAAAGTTTAATGTTTATAAAAATATTCCAGGGCATTATATACTCTGGTACGCGAAACACTCAAATTTTAAGCTACTTTAGCAACGTTTCCAGAGTTTTGGAAGGAATTCCAAATCATTTTCCTCTCGCAAGGTGTGGAGCTCTTTTTATTCCCCATTAGGCCAAATCAAAATTTAATATTACTAAAATTAATACATTAATCATTTTATGTACAATGCAATGAAAGAAAAGTAGAAAGACATATTATTTACCGTTATTAAATCAAATGTCTTAATTACGTGAGCACTTAGATGTTGTTTGCTTCGCAAAAAAAATAGCACTGATTATGAATAACAACAAATTACTTCAAAATTTTTTTTTTGCATAAACCGTTATGACGGTAATAGTTTATCATGAGAAAGCGAAAGCAAAAAACAAAAGCAGAAAAATATTATAGCAATAATAGTTGCGAATTCTTTTTTGTCTTAATTGTATGAGCACAAGTGTATATATTTATGTATATATAAATATTAATCCAACAGACTTGTATTTTTCCTACTACTAACTTAATTTCACTTCGCTCGATTCGGGCAAGTTAAAACCATTTAAATGTCTTTATATGACTTTTGGTCATTGAGAGTGTTTAATTTAAAGCACTTGTTGCGCCTCCATTACCTCCACCAACTCCTGTGCCACCACCGCCTCCATCACAATTTGATAAAGCTGCGCTGCCAGAACAACCAGCGGTTGGACTGCATATTGGTGAATTTATCATTGGCGTCACTGGCGAAGGCCCATAAAATATCAATTCAGGTATCTGACCACCCTGCACACCAGTGCCATTAGTGCTCTCCGATGAACACTGAAACTGAAAGGTAACATTGCCCATGCACACTTCCGTCATGCCTTCCTGCCCAAAGAAACTCAACTCATTGCCATCGAGTATAACAGATGCTGTGTAATAACACTCTGGCTCAATTTGTATGGGATTCTCAAAGAAGACATGAAACGTATTGCTAGAGCCATCGGAGAAGAATTTTGTATCATTTTCAGCCAGTGTGCGTCCTAAGCGTTTGAGCTCAATTTTTACATTATAATTAGCGGCACCCGTCGAAGAGCCATACAGACCAAAGCCAACAATGAAAATTCTAAAAATAGTTTAATTCAAAAATACAAAAATATAAATGTATTAAACTTCTTTACAAACCTGCGATCCACTGAGAATTGTATGGAGTCACAGCGACCACGATAGCGCCACTGATTTGAGCGATAGGCGCACGACTGAAAACGATGGCATACTTGTGACTTTAGGCCCATGCGATGACGTGTTGGAAACGTTAAGTGAGGTTTTGTTGTGGCCGTAAAATGCAAGAATATCTCAATGGTTTCTTGTGATGTTAATATGCCGGTCTGTGCCACACCATTGGCAAATTCTTCCAGCGACATAGTCGGTATACGTATCAAGTGTAGAGCTTGTCCTAAAACAATGCGTTTATTTTGCGGTGTAGGCTCGATGGCCATTTTTTGGCAAGCACTTAAAGCCCAGTTCAAAGCAGCCTCAAACAGGTGAATCTCCTTGCAATTGAGCATTTCGCGTGACAAAATCGACTCGAATGTTTTCAGGTCAATGTCGACGAAGCCCTCAGATTTTATTGCCATCTCGGCCTGACAGAGAGAAGGAATTTAATTATTTTTATCCTTATTTATTAATCATCTTAAATCAAAGTATTCATTATGTTTAAGGACTACTTGTCATTCTAATTAATAAATATATATATATGAACATATCTATCTAAATTATCAAAGTCGTTCATTATGCCTCATTAAGCCAGTTCTTATTAGAGTGAAAACCATTATTTTTCAGTTTAATTATAAGAATTTTATGACAAATCCTGCCAAAAAGTTTAGAAAAGTCAATGAAAACGTCACACTGAGTTTCTTTGAATTAAAAAAAATGAAGATGCACTGGCAAAATCAGCATTTTACTGTCAAACATATTTCCATATCAATTTCTTTGGACTAGATTTCTTCAGCTATTTACATATACATTGCATTACCAAGCTTAATGGCATCAGAGCAGTCCATATTTTTAACTATTTTGTCCAAGACAGGAACATGGAAGATGTGAAAGTTGCGGGGTTTTCTTTTCGTCCCCAAGTTTCAACCCAAGTCATTTGTAGTTATGTATATCTAATCAGAAGGCGAGTCAGCCTTTTAAACAGTATCATGCAATCACGTCTCTTCCATATTGGCTAAGTCTATTCAATTCAGTGAGAAGAGGACTCTGAATCCCCTGAGATCTAGAGACGGTCAAATAAGTCCAGAAGTTTTCCTTCTGGAAAATGGCTAATTTTGAATAAATGATGGCTTGTCATAAAATGTAATCGCTGCCTAGCCGTCAGACAATATGCAAAATTTTTCGTTTTAATATTACGTTATTTGATAGCCACGAAGTAACTATCATTAATGGCATCATTTCTTCAGCTCTATTGAGTAAATACCGAACCCAACCTTGTCATTTCCCTTCGACCCATCGTTTGTAACAAGTTTGAAATCATTCTTGAGCATTGAAAAACACACACTAACCTGTGCATCGATAACTTCCCAGCAACGCTGCATCAATTCTGGCTCCTCGAAAAGACGGGATTGACTGAGAAGTAGACAGGCGTTTTTTGCTGTCAACTTAACTTCCAAATAGTTGACACAAGCACGTGCCAAATGTGGCACAATATATTTTTTAGCCGCATACAATGTGGCTAAAATATTATCAGGTTCCAATTGAATTTCATCACAATATAAATATCTATTTTAGAAATTAAAAATTTTAGAATCTATTTTAGAAATTTAAGTTTCGTATGCATTGAATACAAACCTACCTTAACAATGTTAAAAAAGCTGATGGTTCAACATCAGGCACCTTTATTTCCTGTTTATGCTCAGCCAAGCCGCCATAGAACATAGCATAGAACACCGAGCTGCCAGTGGCCAAAATATACTTATGCGCCGGTATAGTTTGTACAAATTCTACAGAAGAAATGCAATTAAAAATTAACTACTCAAACAAAAACAACGTGCGACTCACCGAAATCGCCACCCACCACAAACTTAACATCCGACATTAGCTCATTATTGAACATGGCTGCATTGCGTTCCAACACCGTGGCTTTTGAAGCCTGCCAATTGGGATCAGCAGTATCGGTGACATTCGTGGCATGGCCATTTGACGCTGCTGCCGCTGCAGCTGCGGCTGAACAAACATAAGAACCGCTGCCACCTCCAGTTGTGGCAGCAGCCGTTGAACTAGAGGGCAAGCAAAATGTGCCATTTATGGCACCTGGTGAAGCTAGCGGTGATGAAGGTGCGCTAATGGGCTGTGTTATTTGTAAATTATTTTCACCAGCTGACCCACCACCGCTAGCTCCAGCTCCTGTAGCCGAATCGCCAATACTTGCAGCTGCGGAAGAACGCTGCTGCTGTTGAAGTTGTGCTGAATTGTGCGGTGGAGAGAGTAGAGCACCGCCTCCATTTCCATTGTTAAATGCTTCCACTGTAAATGAAAAAAAAAAAAAATTAAAATTTTACCGAAATGCAACGAATTACATGATATAGCAAAAACTATGTCGTTTACTTCGGTTATTTGTATTGCCACGTGAAAACAGTTGCATTTTGAAAAAAAAAATACACCTGCCAACAGTCAGTTGGACAGCCTAGAAGCTAAGGTGTAGTCGACGACGACTACACGTCGAGGTACTGTAGTCGACGACGCTGGCTTTCTTGATTTGTGTTGCTGCTAATTAAAGTGAATTATGATGAATATGGCACAAACATCAAGCTATTTGCTTGCACCTAATTTTGCTTCATATAAAAAAAAGATTGCTCTTAAAAAACAAACTAGTTAAAATCATTCCCAAATTCTTTTCCTTTTCAATCTGAAAACTTTTCTTAGAGCCCGTTCAATTTTCAATTCTTCCCAACGTGGAAGCGTAAAAGATAACATGTAAATTATGACTGCATGTGCGTCATTCAACTCAACTGCACATTAGTATAAAGGATGTCGTCCCCCCTTTTACGTAACAAACAACAACTCCACTCATTCCATGGCGACGTGATGGTGACGCCAAGCCAGCCAGCCACGCCACTTTAGAATATTAATAAACAGAACAGTAACAAAAATCAATAAAACTTCGCTGTTACCATCCAACACTTCTGCCAGCCACTGCTGCATATCTTCACTAAACAAACACCTTTAATGGAGTACCGCAGTGTTTTGAATTACTTTCGGCAGTCCCGAATTTCTTGCGGTTTTTGAACCATGACTCACCATTGATCCATGCATTCATTTGTGAATGCATCGCAGACTCCTGATTGCGTTTTTGTGCTGGTTTCAGCGCTAATTTGGCCGAGGAGTTGTTGGCCATTTTTATTGACGCTGCACCTAATGAAGTTGAACTCAAGAATGTGCAAATTTATTGCGATTCCTTGCTGTGCTTGCTCAATTTTTAACCGACTTCAAAAAGGAGGAGGTTCTCAAGTTCGTTGGTTTGTCCGCTTTTTCAATATCTGTTATTGTGTGATAAATGTAACACTTTTGCTTTAACTTTATTAATTAATATTTTGCTGAGTTTATTTTTGGCAACTCTTTGATATTTTCTTAACTTCGTGCGGAAAATCTCCTGTCTTGATTTTTCTTTGTTCTTTCCATTTCCTTTTCTTGTCTAGACTTCGTTTAATTGTGTGTGTATGTTTATTTTTATTTTGTGTTTTTGTTATTTTCGTATTCCTCTACTTTGTTGCGTTTGCTTTGCTGTTATTCCATATTTTATTTGTGTTGTAAAACAAACGTCAAACGTATCAACAGTAATGCCAGAAGCGAATTTTTTAGAAAATGTATGTTATGACCATCGTGCCTCAGACGCTACAATGTTACGTGAGCAATTCTTAGGTATTCACGTGTATTATTGATTTCAAACAAGTGTAAAAAAAGTCCTAACACATGAATACGTACGGTACGATAACAAATTTTTAAAATCTATAAATCAAAAATCTATAAATCTATAAATCACAACATTTGCAGCAAAAACTAATACATTCTCAGTTATTTCACTCTTGTCAATTTTGTCAGAGTGAGACAACAATATAAACATTAAATTACGCAGCAAACAAGCTGAGGGTGTGAAAAAACTTTAAGAGGTTAAAGTGTAAGTCACGCAATAAATAATATCCTAAAATAACCAAATTGAATGATAGTAGCCGTGGCGCAGTGGGTAGAATATGGAACTTATATGACAGAGGACCGGGGTTCAAATATCGCACGAGGCATAAAGATTTTTCAATTGTGTTTATTTAATAAAATATAGCTCAAAAGTGAAAAGCGATTAAAAATAGACATATAAACAAACACATCATTCTTTCTAAAGAAAAACAAGATTTCCTTGCTAGAACAGAAAATAACAGCGTTATTCTGGGGCTTTGTTTTTTTATTTTCTTTAAATATTTTACTAAAATGTATCTTTTGTAAATACTACCCATTAATAAAAAAAGAAAAAAAAAAACATTTCTAAACAAAATTACAAGAAAAAAATTTGGCTTTATTTGGTGAAGGGTTTGAACCCGCGCATGTTTGCGTTAAAAGCCAGCGCTCTAACCACTACACTATGGTGGAAAGGTTTTGCGAGACGCTAACTGCGTACTTAAGTACACAGCTGAGTTTGTTATGAAATTCTTTACGGAATTTGTTGTTAGTGTGAGCAGAGCAGCTGTGTTCGGCAAGAAATTGAAATACTTGCGTAAGAAAGAGATATGAAATCACACTTATACATGAGTTTCGGTTAGATTTTTCACATTGCCCTTAACAAACTGATAGAAACTTTGTTCTACAGACTAACCGAAATTTCCGACAGCACTATTGGTTAAATAACGAATCATTTAACCAGTACTTGTCTTGCAGGGTAGTAGTGATATTATGAATGCACTATTACACAAGTATGTTATGTATGCATTCTGTAAAATTATATTATTTTTATTCTTTCAAATACTCTCGGCAGTCGTTACAACTGTTCTGTTTCCCTCAGCGTCTACAATTGAATTTTTTTTACTCGTTTCTTTGACAACTCGCCAAAAGGGACGTCGGATGGACTTGTAGTTCGACAAAATAACGGCACTATTTTTCGTTGGTCTCACACGGTCGCACATGTCGGATGGACTTCATTATTTTAAAGTTGTCAGCAAGTAAACATCGAGCAATTTTGCAATGCTCGATATATATACAAATTTTATTTTTATGAATTCCTCTTTTATAGGGTGTTTTTTTTGGGGTTTGTTTTTCGAATAGAGGTAAAACTGGCATTTTGTGGTCAAATCTGGCAACTCTAATGTCATTTATGTTCAGTTTGGTTTGCCATTTCATCATGAACAGGTTGACAAAAGAACAACGCTTGCAAATGGGCCGAAAATGAGATTGATCTCGATGCTGATTTTCATCGCAAAATTTTGTTCAGTGATGAGGCTCATTTTTGGTTGAATGGCTACGTCAACAAGCAAAATTGCCGCATTTGGAGTGAAGAAAATCTACATGAGATCCTTGAGACGCCATTACATCCACAAAAACTGACTGTTTGGTGTGCTCTATGGGCTGGTGGAGTCATTGGGCCATACTTCTTCCGAAATAATGCTGGAGAGTCAGTTATCGTTAATGGAGACCGGTATAGAGCCATGATAACCGACTATTTTGTTCCCGAATTGGATGGCATGAATGTGGATGAGTTGTGGTTCCAACAAGACGGCGCTACATGCCACACAGCGCACGTCACAATCGATTTATTGAAGGAAACATTCGATGAGCGCATAATTTCGCGGAATGGACCTGTCAATTGGCCACCAAGATCGTGTGATTTGACAACATTGGATTATTTTCTTTGGGGATATGTGAAGTCGCTCGTCTACGCCAACAAACCAGAAACGTTAGGGGACTTGGAGGCCAACATTCGTGGCGTTATTGCCGACATACGGCCCCATATGCCGTATCAACCAAAAGTGGTTGAAAATTGGACCTGTAGAAATGACTTTATTCAGCCAGCCGCGGCGGCCACATGCCCGAAATCATATTTAAACATTAATGGCATAAAATTATCCTTCCAATAAAGCCAAATTGATGGACATTAAGACGATTTTCTTGTGTTTTATCTCTATTCGAAAAACAAACCCCTAAAAAAAACACCCTATATTTTTCAAAGTCACTGGGAGCGTTCTATACAGCTCAAAAATTCCTTCTAAAAATCTACATTTATTACATTTACCATTTTGCCGCTCGATGCCTCTCACTCAAAAACTTTTATTGAATGAGAAAATGCTCTAAGTTGGATGGACACGCACCCAAACGATCGCACATGTCGTACGCATGTCGGATGGACCGAGCAAAAAGTCAAAAATTTTCGTCTTTCATCGGACATGCCCATCCAACTTCATTTTTAGCACACGAACGATACTACATGTGCGACGACATGACAGGTCCATCCGACATGTAGTGTCGTTTGGGGTGCCCTATCGTTGCAAATTTAATCTTTTACATTTCACAGCATTGCCGTTAGCACAAACTTTCAGAGTTGCTACCTAGTACAATTCCAATGTAAGTTCTACTTCTCTAAAAATATACACCCTATGTATATTTATATTATGTATGTAGGTTGATACTTATACAAGGTGGCGCAAAGTTAATCATCCAATTTTGTTTTTGAATAACTGTTTTGCTAAAAAATAATTTTGAGTGATGGAAATCTTTATTTGGACCTTTACAATTTTTCCTGTTAAATGGAAAAGATGCTATCCGTCAAGTGGCTGCCGCCAATGTTGATACACATTTACCCGTTTTATCGCATTTTCTATAACTTTCCGCAATATTTCCAGTGATTTCCAGTGTTTACATTCCAGTCGAATATTCTCCTTATGATCTGCGATTGGCTGAGATTTGTTGGCATACACCCTCAACTTCAAGTAGCCCCAAAGAAAGAAGTCTGGGATGTTTAAACCGGGCGATCTTGCTGGCCATGTTAAATTGCCAAAACTGGAGATTACGCGATCAGGAACCATTTCTTCACAATATCCATTAATTGTTTCAAACTCTTGCGGAGTATAGCGCACCATTGCTTGTCTATTTGTGTGCCACGTTGTGTTTCGGGATATGTCATTTCAATCAGACTGACGTTTCCTTTTATTTAGCTTATACGTACTCACGTTTTCGTTTTGGTGTGTGTACGCTTATCCACAAAAAAATTTGAATTAAAACGTAAGTATTTTCGTGCGATTATTTTTTACAACTTTCGACGTCAATTATCTTAACAAGAGTGCATCGATGAATTTAATTCGACTTTTGGCGACTTTGAGCTAATAATTCTTGATCGTCACGTGATATGCAATAAGATTGAGGCATCCCTGGGCATTATTTCCACCAGTATACATACATAAACACATAGTTGTGAAAAAGATTTGTTCACTTTGAATTCCACATAATTTGGGTAACGCTCAAAAAAAGGTTTGTGTCGATTGGTGATCGAAAGAACCGATCAAGAAATACAATCGCGGTGCTTCAAAAGATGCATATGAAATCGTGACCGTTGACGAATCATGGATCTATCTATGCGTACAAGCCTGAAAGTAAACAGCAGTCGACTGTATAGATTTTTCGAGATGAACCAAAAGTTTTTTTTTAGACTAAACCAACGCTCAGGGGATGCTCCCTATGAATGCGAAAGCATTGTGTTGATTCGGAAGACGGGTGATAGTTAGTTGGAGGGTGGAAAGATAGAGTAGTGTCTGTGAAGATATGTTTTAAATTTACTGAGCTCGAAACTGCCAGGGAACACGCTCGCAGGGAGATTGTTCCACAATTTTGCTGTGTGACTAAAGAACGAATTATCTCGGTAATGCGAGGTTCTATTAGGCATCAAGGCAATGGTAAAGGGATGGGCTTGGTGAGCTGCCCGAGTGTACCGGAAAAGCACGAGTAGATGGCGTCAAGTAATGTATCTCCCTTCAACTCTTCCTATGGTAGAACCTGTACATAACCAACATTGCGTTAGAACACCTAGGCAACCAACATTGCGTCGATGCCCAAGAGAGTTGAGAGAAGATGAAATGTTTTCATCCCCTATCAGATATATAGCACGTCGTAGAATTCGCTCCAGAAGTTCCAAATAAGATCTTGAAGCCCCTGCTCAAATGTGCGAATTGTACTCCATTTTCGGCCTTATATATGAGGTATAGATCACGCGTAGATCAGTTGGAGTGAAGTATTTCTTACACCGTTTTAAAGAACCTAGGCACTTGGCCGCTTCTTTCGACACATCGAAAATGTGATCATTCCAACAAAGATCACATTTGGTCGATATGCCCAGAACGTCAAGAGCATCTGACTCAGCAAGATCTACGGCATTCATATTGAGGGGAGCTAAGGGGCAATTCATTCGTTTGTGGGTTAACAGGCAACACTGGGTTTTGCTAGCATTAAACTCAACTCTATTAGCTAGCCCCCACTCAGAGATTTTTCCTAAGTCATTAAACAGTGTGTCATTCATATTTTGCCTCTTCAAATGAGAGGATAAAATAGGAGCGAACTCTGAATTTTACCCACAAGGAGCAGAACTCAGGATCGGAGTTTCTCAGGTTCCACTCGCACTGATATGCTACATCTGTTCTGATGTAAAGAGCGATGCCCCTATGCAGGGAAAATAATGGCAGTAAGTGATACCCAGGTATATGAAAATCCAGTGGATCTGCATCCTCGCTCACCTGGGTCTCACTCAGTGCCATTATTTGAGGCCTATTAAGAGTACAATATGCATAAACCGAGAAAAAATTCGTCCTCAGTGCACGCACATTGCAAAAATCTATGCGAAAATTATCCGATATTTTCTCGCAGTGCAAATTTCAAAACAAATAAAGGTGTATGGGTAATTAGTTGCTACTCTAAAGCAGTGGTCGGCAAAATTAAAAGTGAGACTGTATTAGTGAGAGAAGAAAAGTTGCACTGAAAGAATTTGTATACTTAAAACTGATTGCGGAAAAGAACTAGCAGAAAATGGAAAAGTATTTCATAATAAATATTAAAAATTATAAATATTTAAATACATAAATATTTAATAATTTGGCAATAATATAAAAAAAATTAATGTATTTTGTAGGTATGACTTTACTTAAGCTCGTATGATACTTCATGCATTGTTATTAACGTTTCTCTCAATTTGTTGCTCGTTAAGATTCGATCAAAAAAGTAGTCTTTTGAAATTTTAGTTTACGTATGAAGAAAATAATAGAAGAAAAAAAATATGCTGTTCCTTGTTTAATAAGAACGAGAGCGATGTTTTTTTTACTATTATAAAAACCAAAAGTTCAGCTGATTTTGTTATTCAAGATCACTGTTTGCTATATATTCGTCGAGATCGAAAATTTCGGAGCATTTTCTTATAAGCATAATACTTTTCAAATGATTTTTGTTTATTCTATTACGCTATAACTTTTCATTTAGAACATCGAAAATTGCTTTTCCTGTTACATTTGCTTGTAAGGGCTCTATAGTAAACATAGACTCAGAAACTTCACAGGTCGAGTAGACACATCGAATACAAACGACTAATTGACAAACATCATTTATATCCGTGCTTTCGTCTAAACATATTGAAAAAAATTGGCATTTGTTTAGTTTTTTCTTAATTGCAGATTCAATAAATAAGCCTATTTCTTCAGTACGGCGAGCTATGGTTCTAGGTGAACAGGGGATCGACTCCATAACTGTACTGGATTCAAAATTAATTCTTCGCAAAATTTGAATAAAAAGATTTTTAATGAATATCCCGTCTGAAAATGGTCTTCCCTGCTTTGATAGTTCTACACTTATTAGTGTTGATAATGATAATTTAAGCTGATTCTGATGTTCTTCAGTATATTTTTTTTCTTCTTCTAAAGAATCATCCATCCACAACTTAAGTCTATCAAAAAAATATTTTTTTTTCTCTAGAAAAAGTTTTTCCCTGTCAAAGTCATCAATTTCCTCATATTCATTATGAAAAGATTGGTAAGGCCTTTTCATAGCTTGTTCTGTTTTTATTTTCAATGACAAGTAGCACAATAAACACTGCATGCCATCAAAAGCGTTTGGCAGCATAAAATATTTTTTGCTTGTTGCATGGCCTGACATATTTGTACGAATAAATCTCTATGTGTACGGTCAAAATAATTGAGTATCAAGAGAAACGATGCTGTTTCGCCATTGGTTGTTTGTTAAATGAGCGAAAGAGCATAAGAATATGTGTGACTCTCCCAAAGCATCTGCTTCATGGGCGCCGATCACTGCTCTAAAGAGAGTAACACCGAGAGCATAAGTGAAATGCGCAGATTTCTCCCGCCTGTTTCTCTCAAAGAACTGGTCATGAGCTCACATTACCACTTGAGACACAGAACGGTCAGTACACAATCATTTGTTTGCCAGAAGTGTTATGTGAAGAATTATTCTTCATCAAGACAATGCGAACTCATACACATTAGCTCAAACAAAGGCGCTGTTGAGCACTCAAAACATCAATTAATGGGTCATCCGCCGAACAGTACCGATTTGACAGCCAATAACTTCTTCCTGTCCCTCACATTAAGAAATAAAAAATGCGTGCTGAGTGTTTTTCTACACTCGAACAGGCCGTTGAAGCCTTCAGAAACCTGTCTTCGGAGGTACAAACTTAAGTTCGGTACACGCAGAAACTCTAGTTCCCAAAAACTGTACAAAATGCTTTACGGGACAAGGGCTATCGAAGCAGAGTCTCATGTAAGAAACCTTTAATTTTTAGAAAAATATTCAGCTTCGTCTGGATTTCGCAAACAATTACAAGGATATGAATGAGGACTTTTGGAGAAGAGTGCTGTTTATAGATGAATCTAAATTGAATATTTTAGTAGTGGAAGTGTTTAACATTCACGTGTAGTTCGAGTACGTGATTTTTTAAAATATTCTTAAAAACACGTGTATTCGCACAACACGTGTTTACGTGGAAATGGGAGCTCTACTGTATATTATACATTAAAAGTTCAATATTTCAATTACTTATAACACCGATTCCAATTTCTATAGACAGAAGCTTAAGATATTGACTAACGACATAACCTCACCGTTGCTACACATAACTTCCAGGTGGTTCGTCGCGTCGTTTGATCTTTTTACCTCCGAATTTCTGAAGTAACATGCAAAGAAATTCAATCATTTGTCTGTAAAAAATTCAATCAGTCAATCAGTCAATCATGCTGTTGAGGTCAATGTCTTTCGATTTTTTTTTAAAATGAAAAAAAATTGATATTCTAATTAAAAACGGCTTTTGACTTTGAAGGGGGAAAAATAAAAAAAATCTGCCATAAAGCATGTTCATGCATGACTTCTACTTTGCTCTTTACAAAGTAACAAGGTTGCATCTGCTCATCCATGATATTAATAAATGCCTTAATTATAAGTCTAGCTCCTCAACCTTTTATCACAAAATATTTAATAAAAAAAAATGTAATTTTTCTCCTACGCATTATAAATTAAAATAAATTAAAATAATTAAAGCTGCTGCTTTCTTTTTATGTCAAGTTCATGTTGATTAAATTTTAATAACTTATCTTGGCTAATTTATAGACATTCAAAGTAATTTGCAATTTTCTGCTGGCCAAGAAGTGAAAATTTTCCAAGGCAAAATTTATGCAAATACCCACCCACTTGAGAATAGTTGACTTTGAAGTTTAATTCTTCATATTTTCAAAACTCATTAGCTAGTCAGTTATTATTATCTTTCGATAAAACTGTTGTTGATGCGTATTTTTTTTTTGTTTTGACCACTATTTGAACTTGAAAATCTAAGCATGCCAGTTCTTCTTCTTTTAACCAGTTTCTTAGACGTATTATTTTCACATGAAGGTTTGTTTGTTTGTGTTTTTTTCAGCTTTTAAGCTTTTAGCTACCCATAACGTTTTTTTCCTAATTTCAGCTATTTACCATACTTTGGCTTAAACGTTATTAACGTGATCAACGTGAATGTTGTTGATGTTGACTAAGTCTGTTTGATTTGTCATAAGATGCGTGCAGTTTTTGTTGTTTTTTTTACGTACTTTTTTCAGTTTGTTGTTTGTTAAAAAAGTTGTTGACCTTTGAATTATTTATGGCCAATTTCCTATCGTAGACATTTTGGCTATTGTTGACTTTGTTAATTGGCTTTGGTTTTAATTAATAGATTTTTTTCTTTCTTAATGTGATTAGAAGCTGTTGGCTGGCTAGTTTTTGAAGGTTAACACTTATAAAATGGACATGTTATGTTTTTCATTCAAATCGCATTACTTACTGTTGCTCAAATTTTGCTGATTTGCTGGCGGCAGCTGATCTTGATTTCCACCATAATGCCTGTTGCTGCAGCTTGCTATTTCCGGTTGGTAGTTATGCGTATACGCACTGCCCCAGTGTCCATTGAAGTCCTCCTCCTCCAGCGTTAGCAGATGATCTAAAACCTGCACGCCACGCTCGAGTGGCGCATGAAATTTATTGATCAGCTCGCTGAAACGCAGATTGAATTGCGTGATATCGGATTGTGAAATGGCCCAATAGAAGAGATGTCGGCCAAGATGACTGCTGATGTGATTGGCAAAGGCTTCGATCATCTTGTGGCAGCTTGTGTGCAGGTAGTAGGCAAAGCCATGTTTATATTTTAATGGTTTGAGGCGTCTTGCTCTCTGTTGGATGCTTCTTCACTGAGTCCTTTACCTTGCAAAATAAAAACGAAAGCAAGAGAGTTAGTTTTTTTGTAACGATTTTTATCTTTGTTAAAATAGTTTTAGTAAGTTGCATGTTTTTTAAAACAAGGAAATTGAAACGGAAATTAAATATTTTTCTTGGCCTTGCATTTGTCTTTGGAAAGCTTTAATTTGATGGTTTTTTAATTAACGAACGCTTGCATTATATTTTCTGTTCGTTGCGCTTAGCTGGGCCCCATTTGTAATACTTGGTCGGATTGTAATAAAATGGTCGAGGTCTTCTCTTTACTTTCGTTCAAATTAATTATTTGTTACCGCCATAAGTTTTATGATCATGTGAATAGGAAGTGTTGTTGATGTAATTGTTGTTTAGGTTGAAATTTTGAATAATAAAAAAAAAAAAAAAACAAATTTGTGAGATACTTAAAATTATCATGAAATTTGAAGCCAGTTAAGTTAGTTAAGACAGAGTTGACTGAATAGGTATTACACCTGAAATCCTTGGGTTCAAGTCAAAAAAATTCACATTAATTTTCTGTAGAACTGAGTCAATGAAAACACGCTGAAGATCGATTACGTTCATATTGAAGATATGGCCGCGAATGTTATGACTCAAGGATAAAAATTATGCAAACACAACAATTGCTGGAGTAAATTTGCTTTGCAAAACGCAAATTATAGGGGGGATGTTATAAATTAGAACCTTAACTTTGCATATTTTACTTGTACCTTAAGTCTTTTCATAAATTATTCGATCTGAAATAATTTTGTTGATTAATCAATACAATTTTTATTATTTTTTAACTAATTTTACAAAACTATCACTAGCACTGTCACCATCATTATCGCTATAAGTATAACTATAACTACAACTATAACTATAACTACAAATACAACTACAACTACAACTTGTAAAATTTGTTGTACAACTATAACTATGTATAACTATAACTACACTAAGAGAAAAAAATATTAAATTTATCCAAAAACTTTTTTAATTTATCCAAAAAGCGAGTCAATTTTGTACCAATAACTCATTCCCATAAATCGATTACGTCGTTTTTTTAATTAAATAAAATATTTAAATATTTAAACAGAATTAATAAAAAATATATTAAAATAATGCACGAATTTTTTGAAAATATCTCTCAAATATTTAATATTTGAAAATAAAACTGTCGCATTTAAGGAAAATTTATATAAAAAAATGTTGAATATAAAAAACAACATATTTAAATTCAATAAGAATTAGAATTGGAAGACACAGGTAAATGACAACCGGTGCAAGACATCCGTCAGAAAATATCGACTTGTCACTCCACCCCACATCATTTCATCAAGCGATCACCCATCGCACTCACAAATCATCTTGGCCAAACATACAGGCTATACTACCCTTGCAACAAAAACTAAACGCGAACTATAAGAAACCTGCAACTACAAGAAATAAACTGCAGGAACATAGTGCGATGCTGTTGCTGCTTGTCGGCTATTTCAGCTGTATGGAGTATGTGTGTAGGTGTGTGGTATAAATAAAATTTAAATATTTAAATAAAATTTATACTCAGGCGTGGATAATGTTAATATGCGTTATTTCCCTTAGTGTACAACTAGTACGTAGGTTGACTTTTCAGTCTTGAGATATGGCAACACTAATGTGAATATGTCAAATTTGACATTGTCATCGTAAAGTTCAACATTTTTAATGGTGAAAGTACTCAGAACGTTTTGTCTTACGAGTGCTATTTGTGTTGTTTACAGATACTTGGAACGTTCATCTGGGTAAAAAAAAATGGAATTAAATCGTGAACATTTTTGTGCGATGATTTTCTACGACGTTTGATGTAAACCAACAACAAAGTGCCGCTAAACTCTGTTCGACTTTTGGTGATGAAGCACCATCTCGGCTGGTTTTCCAAATTCAATCGTGGTCGCACTTCGCTACAGGACGAATATCTGTAGTTGTGCCACAAAACATTGATGCTGTTCGCGAACTAAAAAAGTTTGATCGTCATGTGACCTACCGTGAGATAGAGGCATCTTCGGGAATTAGTGGGACCAGCATACATTCAATATTGCATAAATATTTGGTTGTCAAAAAGCTTTGTTCGCATTGTATTCCGCATAATTTGACAATCGCTCAAAAAAAGGCTCGCGTCGATTGATCAAAAGAAATGATAAAAAAATACAATCGCGGTGCTTCAAAACATGTCTATGACATCGTAACAGGTGACAAATCATGGATTTTTGCCTGTGAACCCCCAATTAAAAAACAATCGACTGTATGGGTCTTTCAAGATGAGCCAAATGCAACAAAAGTTGCTCGCGGACGAAGCACTTTGATGCAAATGGTCGCCTTTTTTTTAGGAATAACTGGACATGTCGACCAACGTAGAACGATCAATTGGTACATCACCATTTGTTTGTCAGGAGTGTTCGGAATAATCAGGGAAATCAATAGCCAAGACGAATCATTCTCCACCACGACAATGCAAGCTCTCACGCATCAGCTCAAACAAAAACTTTTTTGAGCATTCAAAACATTGAATTGATAGGTCATCCGCCGTACAGTCCTGATTGGGTACCCAATGATTTCTTCTTATTCCCGCAGATTAAAAATAAATTGCGAGGTCAAAGCCTTTCGACGCCTAAAGAAGCGGTTAATGCGCTTAAATCACATTTTTCGGAGCTACCTCAATTGGAGTGGAAAAAGTTCTTCGAAAATTGGTTCAAGCGCATGCAAAAGTGTATCAATCTTTATAAAGAATACTCGCTTTTTCCCGGTGCGCTTTGCTGCACCTTATCTAGATAAGTACCGGAAAATGTTGCAATGCCTTCAGCGTAATTATTTCTAAACCATCTCGTACTCGAAACATAGGGGTCGTTCATAAATTACGTGACCGATTTTCAATTTTTTTTTACCCCCCCTCCGATACTCTTTGTAGTGCATTTCAAAAACACTACCCTCCACCCCCATAAAGTAACGTAGTATATGAAATAAAAAATTAATTGATTAAAAAAATATTCGAAAATAGAAAAAATAACTGTCGAAAAGCATGCAAAAAAAATTATGCCCTTACTGCACTTGCCAATAGTTAACAGTCAATTTAGACGGTCAAACATGAGGATGTAAGGATGAAAATGGTTTGAAATGTTGAGTTGTATTAACTTAAATTTTTTTCGAGTTTTTTTTATTTTTCGTCACATTACTTTATCTGAGACCCCCTCCCCCCATTCGTTACTTATCGTAGTACATTTTAAAACTTCTCTCTCTACTAAATTGGTAACGTAATTTATGAATGACCCCATAGTTACTGCGCAAAATTGAGTTCAATCGACTCAGTAGTTTTGGAGTCTATAGCAGCGTTCTCTCTTGTAAATTTTTTGCATTTTTCATTTCCCAGTAGCAGGATATTACCAAGTAGTAACTTCATTCTTACTTCTATGTTGTTTGTCTTTTACTTCCATAGCTTTTCTGTGTCATAAATTTGGCTTATATGGGTTAAGACACACCCCCTTGTCCACTGCATGTCACCTTTTCTAGTAAAGGGACATCACCAAATGGTATCTACATTCTGAGTTTCAATGTTCTGTGACTTTAACTACTATAGCTATCTGTATCGTAAATTTGGCTTATATGGATGGAGCCACGCCCCGATTTCGAATGCGCGTGCCAGTTTTTCAGTAGAAAGACCTTCATTGTTATACGACATTTAGTTCCAAAGCAATTAGATATCATGAATTTAGCCTGTGTGGCCAAATTCCCCCTTGTCTAATGTTCGCTCAAATATATAGTAACTGCCTCTTGGGCCCATATCATCTACATATCAAGTTAACTATCAAAACATGTAGAACTCAGGAATAATAATGATTTCTAAAAAGTGGGCGTATATATATAGTTAGACCACGCCCAGTTTTAGTATAGTTGCCGACAGTAACCATACGAACTTATTTACCAAATTTTAGTCTAATATGACCAAAACCGTCTTAAATAAAGCATTTTTATTGATTTGTCTGCGGTAAAAGGGGGTATGGAAAAAAGGGGCATGGAAAATTTTTAATATGCCTATATTTTTCGCGCAAATGCAAACTAAAGTGAGACTTGCCAAATTATTCCAATATTCCATTTATTTTGAATTTCCCTTGCAAATATTTCCCCATATACACCATATGTGCGCACCTTGGTGTTCACACCTGTATTGTTTTATAAGTTCACTAAAATGCCTATAATTCATGAACCAATACACATACAAAGACCGTTTATACATAAAAACCGTCGTATTGACGTCACCGTATCGTATTCATGGGAAATTTCCAGGAACGAAATCGGTTCACACATTACAGAGAACATCAATTTCATCCACAATGCAACTTATTTTTATATATATAGATTTTGAAAAACAATAAAGCTATTTCCGATCGTTAATATTTGTTTTTATTTGTCTATATCAAGAGTTAATAGTCAACCCTTGTGTAACTAGCACTATCACTATCACTATGACTATCAATATCACTATCACTATCACTGTCACTATCACTATCACTATCACTATCACTATCACTATCACTATCACTATCACTATCACTATCACTATCACTATCACTATCACTATCACTATCACTATCACTATAACTATCACTATCACTATCACTATCACTTTCACTATCACTATCACTATCACTATCACTATCACAATTACTATCACTATCACTATCACTATCACTATCACTATCACTATCACTATCACTATCACTATCACTATCATTATCACTATCACTATCACTAGCACTAGGACTATCACTATCACTATCACTATCACTATCACTATCACTATCACTATAACTATCACTATCACTATCACTATCACTATCACCTATCACTATCACTATCACTATCACTATCACTATCACTATCACTATCATTATCACTATCACTATCACTAGCACTAGGACTATCACTATCACTATCACTATCACTGTCACTATCACTATCACTATCACTATCACTATCACTATCACTATCACAATTACTCTCACAATCACTATCACTATCACAATTACTATCACTATAAAAATCACAATCACTATCACTATCACTATTACTATCACTATCACTATTACTATCACTATCACTATCACTATAACTATCACTATCACTATCACTATCACTAGCACTATCACTATCACTATCACTATCACTATACCTATCACTATCATTATCACTATCACTATCACTAGCACTAGGACTATCACTATAACTATCACTATCACTATCACTATCACTATAACTATCACTATTACTATCACTATCACTATCACTATCACTATCACTATCACTATCACTATCACTATCACTATCACTATCACTATCACTATCACTATCACTATCACTATCACTATCACTATCACTATCACTATCATACTCATATTACCAATCATTTGTCACCTATCATACTGTTAAGCATTTAGCTAGTACTTGTACTACATATTTTTCCCAGTTACTTAACATCATGCATGCAAAAATCACTTCACTTAATACACAGTAGCAATTGCAAAATCTTCAGCCTGCTTTACCATTCTTTCACTTTTGTTTGATGCTGTTGAAAAAAATTTTTTTTTTCTGAGCTGTATTTGATATAACACATCATCAACAACAATTGTTGCAAAGGAGTTATATAAAAATTCGTTTCTATTGAATTATGCAAGAATTTTTCCTTAAAAACAATAGATATTGCCATCAACAGCTGACACGATTCACCACTCACTTTTCCCTACTGTTCATCACCACTTACCACCAACGATGTTATCATCATCATCACATCATCTTCAACTTCATTATCTGCATTATCATTCTCATCAACACAATTATTTATCATACTCATCCGCATCCAGCTAAACACATTTTCAACATATTTCGCTTTGTCATCATAGACAAAATGAACAATAGCAACACAAACTTTTTGTTGCTGCTCTGCTGTTTGTTTTGTCACCTAAGTGTTTAGCGAAAAAATAGCATAAAGTGAAAAAGTAACATTTTTTTGTTTAATGTTGCTACCTATGCGTAGGTTATTTTTATGTTGTTTTTTCTTCTTTTTTTTTGGCTTCAGCAACAATCTGCGTCTGTCCGTAGAGTATGTGATTAAAATAAATTTGTAGCTTTTTATTGTGGATACTGCTGTTATTGTTTCAACAATTTTGTATTCAGCAAAAGTTTCCGGCAGTTGCTCACTTTTTTGGGATTTTTGGCTTTTAAAGTTTATCTTTTTACTGCTTTATTAATTTTATTGCGCAATTCCTAAAAATCTGATAAAGTTTGTCTATTAAACTCATGCAAAAATAATAAAATTCTTGGTTCTTGAGTAATAGCCAAAAGCTATTTAGTATTCTGTCAATATAAAATATGCGAACAGTGTCGGATCATTATTAAATTTAGTATTAAAGAAGAATTGACATCTTGAATTTTAACCTTGTCTTAATTCTTATGAAATTTCAGCTCAGAGGTTGCTTCGGTTTTAAATATATGATCGTTTCATTTAGTTATTTTATTGTGTAATGTTTGGTTTACTTGAAGATATTCATGTTGCATGCTTATTTTTCACAGTAAAACATTGTCCATCTTAATTTTCTGCAAATGACCCAATTTTTCATGCTTCGTTTTTTTATTACTTGTTACCCACTTCCTCTCATCCGATGCGCTAGTTTAACTTTTTTTTTTTGGTTAATAAATGTATCACGTTTGTTTAGATGTCATAATAGTTTCACATGCTTTTCTGTTGATTTGTTGTTATAGCTGTGAAATTGATTTCATCATTTTGACATTAATTTCTTTAGTTTTACTTTTTCTCTAGCAATTAGTGCAACTTTGTTTCTTTTTGTTTTTTCTTATTCACATGCGTTTGTTTTTATTATTATTTGTTCCACTTCGTTTCTCTAATTGAGGGTAACTTAAGTTTTCTTACCACGCCAACACATTACCACACTTGAAAACATAACAAAAAAAAAAAAACATAACAAAAAAAAAATAAAAAAAATTTACAATATACTCGCCAAAAATTCACAAATGCCATTAAAAATTACGGCACCGTATGATACTCGTAACAGCGTCATTGCTTCAATAACCGTAACATTACCCTACACGGGGTACTCGTCACATAGGTTTTTTTTCCGAAAATGATCAGGAATGCGTTAGAAAAATGTTTTTTAAATATTAAAAAGGCATTAAAAGAGAACAAATAATTACTTAACCATGATTTTAAGACATTTTACCTTTTTTCGAAAATGTACAAAAAATATCTTTGTTTTGACTTCACGCATAGAAATTTTTCGTTCACCGCAACTGAAAAATTAGCCAACTGCACTTCGTTTGCGAGTTGTATTTGCCCCAAACGTATATTCAGTTGTCAACTTGAAAATATATCTTATATATATATATACCGCAAGCTATTTCGGTCATTATTATTTATTATATTAATTGTCTTTCCCCTTAATGTCCGTCCGCCTTCTTATGGATTGTACTCATCGCACCTCTGTTGCTATCTCTTTGCTTATATAGAATAGTTTGTCCATAAAGTAACTCTGAATTATAAGCGTTGTGTGTATACAACGAAGAGAAAAACAAAAGAAGTTTTCAGTTGGGAAAAACAATTTTACAATTGCTGCAATTTAAAAATCATTCGAGTATATGACAAACGAAATTAATTACCTGCAACTAAATGATGCGTTTCTTGCAACTGAACTATTATTATGACAACTGTTAAAACGTTTGCAAATAACGATCCCAAGCACGACCAACAAAGTTCGTTTGCGGTAAACTGGCAATAAACGTTTTTTTTGTTTGCATGTATTATGCAAGGCATACAAGAGTTGCAATAATGATGAATACTTTCAATAATTTAAAATTTATTTAATTTGATTACTGTTTTTAAATAGAAGGAATCATTTAAAAAAACTGTCCTGAACAACCAAAAACTTAGAAAGTTTTGTTATGACATTTCGCTGTTAAACACTTTTCCTGAAAACCGGATTTCTCAAAGAAAGGTCAAAACTATCACTGACCCAACGGATTTTATTACTACACTGAGAAAATTGAACGCCTTAAAATCAAAGAAAAAAAGTTCTTGTTAAACTGTAACCAAAATATCTTTGCTACAATGAAAAGATCGTTGCACAAAGGATTTATTCTTTAACTAACCAAGTGCTTCAAGTTCCTTGAAGCTAAATCAAAGAAAAAATCTCTGCCGTAAAGATAAAATTTTTACTGTAACGATTTTATTCGTTGTTAACAAGGAATTGAAAAAGGATGTAAACTCAACAACTCTTCTTTGTTTGTTTTTGTTTCAAAAACAAATTCTGTAACTTTCAAGAATTTTTTCTACAAAATCATATTTTTCTTAAAAACACACGCTTCTTATAGTTCGCAGTTACTTTGTGGGCAATATGTCCTATATAAGGGACAATTGACAGTATATACATGTTTCTAATAACACTAGATTATAGTGTAAGGGGAGGGGAAGGAGGAATGGGAAGGCGAGGATGGGTAATGGAAATAAGAAGCGGACATAGAGTAAGTTATAAGGAAACTCAACTTTTTAATTTTGAGTCTATGCCACAAGAACTTAATTAGGGTATTCACAAGGTCTCATAAAGTCAGATGTCTTAAGTTAAAAACATAAAAATATACAACTAGTGTGAACAACCTCTCATAACTTATTGTGTTATTTCAACTCTCAATCAGCTGATGCAAAACAAATTAAAATAAATATTTGTTATCACAATGCCAAAAGAGAGCGAAAAAGACAAAACACTAGCCGGTTTGTGCAAAAAGCATATTTTGGACGTTATTGAATACGACACTCAATAAACATAGCTTTTAGGGTTGTAATATTTTAGTACTATTTTTATATGGAAGGAACAACTACATTTTAAAACTAGTGTACAATTTTATTACATTATGATAATATGACATGATAGCTTGTTTTAAGTATTTTTAGTAGAAAAATTTTAAGTAGATTTTTCATGGAAATTAAACAACCTTTGTGCCTTTGCCATAACGATTTTTTTATCTTTGGGCACAATCTAACCAATAAAAGTCTTTGTAGAAAAAGTGTTTTTTCTGTGGTTTTACGATTTTTTTCCCTCGGTGTAGTAGTCAATATACTATAGTAGCCAATAGTCGGCCATGGCTGAATGCATTATCCGTTTACTTTTGTTTTTGCTTTCGTTTTTGATTTACTTTTTCATGTGCTTTTTTTTCCTTTAGCGCGATGCAATAAATCCAAGCAACGATGGCGCATTCACGTTACGAGGGTTGCTGCATATATTTCGGGAATAAGTAAGAAGACCGATTTGTTTTTTTATTGAAAATAATTGTTTATCGAAATATTATTCATTATAATTAAATCGTTTTTGCATGCGTTCAAAACCATTTGTCATATTTCTTTTATAATTCTTAAAAAACATATTTTTTAAGAATTATATTGTGAGCTTAATGCCAAATAATTCATGAAGCAACAGGTTGCTACAACAACAAAGTTCTTTGCAGAACTTAAACCAAGCTGACTAGACCATGGTTTCGTCGGACGCTACTCCGACTCATCAGTAGTCTCAGTGGTTCTAGCAGTCCACTAACTTTGACAAGCTAATAGGCGCAAGATCAATAAAACCAAAGAGGAATTATAGAAGCGCTATACTTTGTCAAAGCAATGTTTTTCTACTCTTTTGCTAGTCGCAAAATTTCAAAAAGTTGACTGCATTGATTCTGCAAAGATTTTGTTGTTGCGCTTTTTTGTTTACTTCTTTATCACGTATCAATCTAGGTTCCAACATTTTGTTGGTATTAAACCATAGAAGGCGTGAAGAAGGTTTTTTTTAGCTTGTCAAAGTTAGTGGACTTCTAGAACCACTGAGACTACTGATGAGTCGGAGTAGCGTCCGACGAAACCATGGTCTAGTCAGCTTGGTTTAAGTTCTGCAAAGAACTTTGTTGTTGTAGCAACCTGTTGCTTCATGAATTATTTGGCATTAAGCTCACAATATAATTCTTAAAAAATATGTTTTTTAAGAATTATAAAAGAAATAAACTTATTAAAAATATGCCACAATTTTATAACTCATTTGTCATAACATTTATCCCATCCCGTTGAAACATCTCCACAACATGGTTTTTGAACGGATCGACGGCTTCTTCTGGCTTTGAAAATCGTTATACACGCTATTTATCCTTGATGTGCGGGATCAAAGAGAAGGGTCATTGGGTGCTTAATCAGGATTATATGGCGGTTGACCCATTAATTCCATGTTTTGAGTGCTCAAAAACACTTTTGTTTGAGCTGAAGTGTGGGAACTCCCATCGTCCTGATAAAGAATAATTCTTCGGCGCTTGTTTGTTTTTCTTATTTCATGTAACACTTCTGACAAACAAATGGTTGTGTACTATTCCGAATTAACCATTCTACGTGCCTCAAGTGACCGTGGTCACTTGACCAGTTTTTTAGAAAAAACATGGGACTATTTGCGCGCAGTGCTTTGAACTGAATCAACTTTTGTTGGATTGGGTTCATCTTGAAAGAACCATACAGTCGACTGCTGTTTACTTCCAGGCTCATACGCATAGATCCATAATTTGTCACCAATCACGATTTTATACACATCTTTTGAAGCATCGCAATTGTTCTTCTTGAGCATTTCTTTGCACGAATCGTCACGAGGCTTTTTTTTTTGGTCGATTGTCAAATTAGGTGGAATCCAAAGTGAACAAATCTTTTTCACAACTATGTGTTTATGTTAAATATGTACATATGTATGCTGGTGAAAGTAATGCCCAGGGATACCTTAATCTCACTGTATGACACATGACGATATAAAAGTTTTTTGGTTTGGCATAAAAACAAATGTTGGACGCCCTTCACGAAATTTGTAGGTGAGCGAAGTGTGACCCCGCTTGAATTTTGTGTACCACCTATCAGATAAGAAGAGGTTTTGATGGTGCTTCATCGCCAAAAGTCGAATTCAGTTCATCGATGCACTCTTGTTAAGATAATTCACGTTGAAAGTTGTAAAAAATAATCGCACGAAAATGTTCACAACATATTCTATTTATCTAAGCACTGTTAACAACACAATAATCACACGTTGTACGTAAATGTCAAAATTTTCAATGAAAACTCAGTTTGATGTGCAATGACATTTGCGTTGCCAGAATGTCAGTTTGGAATGACATTTGAATTGTCAGATTCCGAAATATAAGTAGCAGCCTACGTATATTAATTGATTCCCTGAGAGGCCTCATGACGCCATGTTTTTTTTTTTTTTTTTTTGTATTTTTATCATGTGACCGAAAACATCGCCTTTACTGTCGTTCCATAGAATTTTTTACCGTAGTGTCAATTGTATTGGAGTTATAATTTCAAGCGACGTTTCACTGCATTAAGCGATTGCAAGCGGAGTTTGGAAAAAAGGCCTTTTTTACTTTTTGGGAAACCTGCAGGCTTAAACGCAATGTAGTCACGTCATTTTTTTTAAATGTGTGTTTGGTATTGAAATATAAAAGAATATAAAATATTTGCAGAGAAGTACACAATTTTATAAAGTCTGGCAACAAAACGCTTCTCTTCCCAAGACGCATTCTGACTATGGACTAGGCTCTGATAATAATTTGTTATAGAAAAATTATAAAGAGAACCGAAGAAAAATCCAAAATGTGAGATAGTAAAAGTTGTCTGTTAGTTTTTGTGTTTAATCGGTTAAAAATTCCTATTTTTCTGAGATACATTATCCGAAATTTAATATCAACAAACTTTTAAAAAGAAATCTTCTCAAAGGTATTTGCATTGATTTTATTTTGTAATAAATTTTGTTTTTTAAAGATAACAAAAAAATCAAAAAAAGTTTAGGTAAAGCAGAAAGTTTCTAAACCCATGCTGGTCTTAAACCTCGAATCTCTAAACTACTCTTGGTTGCAATTATGCCCCAGATACACTCAATTAGTTGCGTCCCCCTGACAGATGAGTTTCCCGGACAAGTAAAGTGAACGTCAAAACAAAGTGTACACTTTTTTGTACACGAGTTATACCACATATGAGTCTTCAACACTGTGATTAGTCCCAAAATTTATTATGTTTTGAATTCTTATCAAAGTCTCTCTTAATATAAGATAAAGTCTTGCAAATAATTTACCACAACAACAAAATGTTTAATAAAAACCAAAAAAAAGTCCATATATATCGCGTCAAAACAAAGTGTACATCTGCATAGTAAGCTCAGCAATTTCAAATATTTTAAACAAATATAACGGTATCTCTCTCAAATTGGTCAATAATGATGTTAGTTAATGTTTCTGCATCATTTGCCTTGGTAAAGTGAGGAAATACGTTGTAAGAAAACTTTTTTAAAATGCGTAGTTAAACTTTTATTGAATCACGGGAATTAGTCATAAAATTCCATAAAGCAGGAAAATCACATCGCGAAATAGCTTCAATTTTTGATAGAGATCATAATACCATCAAGAAAATCATTGACAAATACAAAAAATTTGGAGCACTAGAAAAGCGACCATGTGCTGGCAGACCAAAACAACTCTGTGAAATCGCAATACGACCAGAATTCAGAATAGTGTGAAAATATCCAACTGCAAGCGAAGTGAAAATAGCGGATGATCTTTCCGAATCATCAGGAACCAACGTTAGTGCCAGTACAATAAGACGTGCATTAAATGCAAATAGTCTATTTGGAAGAGTCCCTCGAAAAAAGCCGTTTATATCAGAACAAATCAAAGGCTACGCATGGATTTTGCTAAAAAGTATGAAAATAATGAAATTTAATTTTGGAAAAACATAGTTTTCAGTGACGAAAGCATATTCGAAATTTTTGGAAAGAAAAAATCTACAAAAAATATAGAGAAGCAAAACTTAGGAGTTGAAGGAGCAAAATATTACTTCTACAATAAGCATGGTGGGGGCTCGATAATGGTGTGCGAGTGTATGACGGTAAACGGAGTAGGAAATTAAACGTTTATTGACAGAACAATGAATAACTTCGACTACTTTAATATTTTAAAAGAACATTTGTGGGCCACAACATTAAAAGAATTTAATAAATTGGAACTGGATCGCTTGTAGATGTTTCAACAGGAGAAGGATCCGAAACATACAGCCAAGCTAGTGAAGGAATGGTTGCTGTGCAAAACTTCAAAACAGATGGATCACCCCCCCAAAATCACCGGACCTCAACCCGATAGAATATTTGTGGGAACATCTGGATAGACAATCAAGAAAGAGGCCGATATCCAGTAAGGACTCGCTGAAAGTCATTTAACTTGAAGAATGGCACAAAATTTCATCAAATGTAACAACAAAATTTGTGAAATCAATACCAAGACGGTGTTGAAAGCTGTCATTTCAGCTCGAGGGAAACAAAAAAAAATATTATTAATATTATAAATATTAATAATGAACTGAAGTTATTTTTTTCTTATTTACAACTTTTAATGTACACTTTGTTTTGACTCGAAGAAAATGGAGTTTTTTTTCGTTTTTGAATTATGTGAAAATTTGTTGTAAAATAAGTTATGTTTTTAGTTAGTGTATAATAAGAGCATAAATTATTAATTCCAAAAATACTAAAATTTTTTATAAAATTGCTTTTTAATATATTGAAATAAAGTACAAAGTATTAAAATATATGAAGTACACTTTGTTTTCACGCTCACTGTATGTCTTCCTGACAAATGGGTATCTCCTATAGACAGTAAGGTAATAACAGTTATATATGCTACACTTTTCACACATGTTGCTGCTACTGTTGCTACCTCTAATGATTGATGTTTCTGTGTCAGTAGGTTTTTTTACTATTTTTACCAATTATATCTTCTCAACTCGAACTCAAATCAACATCTTTTTTAGATTTTAATCGCAAGGTTTTTCGTTTTTTTTTTTTTTTTTTTGGCGCTATTATTAATCACCTAAAAATTATGTTTGCAATTAAGTTTTTCTAAAGCAGTCGGTCAGACGGTAAAGCAACTGTTGAGCCCTAAGGTTGTGCTTTTGCGAATGTTATTATTGTTGTTGTTGATGCTAATGGTGTTGTTGCTGTTTATGTTGCAATTCATTCGCTTCTGAACTGAGCATTATGACTTAATAATCTTATTTTTTCTCAAGATTTCTTTATAGATTGTTGGCGTTAATAACTAAGTATATGGCTGCCACTGTCGATTTCAACTGATTTCCGTGTTTTTGATAAATTCGTTCAGTTTTTTTTTTTTTTTGTTTTTCTTTATTATGTTGAGGTAGCTTTTTTTTCCATACATATTATTTAAAGTAATGACTTGAAATTTATTTTCATGTGTCAGTGGTTCTTAATTATAGGGTTACTCCCTCGACATTCTTCATGTTTGTAGATTTAATCATTAATTTTAAAAAATAATTACTAAATGCATTTATCAGCAGAGAAAAACAAAAAAAAAAAATCGTTGCAACAACAGTTTTTTGCAACACTTGTCTTGGATGATAAATAATATTAGATACTGCAAGTTTTTAAGTATGATGTACTCCACACTATTTTCTGGATTGAAAAAACTTTCTTCGTCATCGTCATTATAAGAGTATTCAACTGTTTTGAGTTAGTTCAAAGTTATTTCAATATTACTGTTGATATTGTTAATTGATTCGTAGCGGTAACAAATTAACACTTAATTTTATGACTTTCCCATTTAAAAAACTGTCAGACTTCTTATTGCCCTATCCTTACCTTTTGTTCATGTCTGTGCTTGTCTTTTACAATCAGAAAATTTGTCGGGAACAACTATGCAAATATCTTATAGTCCATTATTGTTTGAAATATGGTGATACGAACTATTGTGTTTACATTAAATTTTTTACTAGGGTTGAAAGTGCTTCTTTCATTTACACTGTCATTGCGATTGCTTCGAAATTACATTCCATCGTGATCACAGCTATAAAGGCAGACAGAAAATCCAAATGTATTTAACGTAGACACCTGCCTAGACGGTTTTATTGTACGGTTGTTCATCCTGCGTCTTTTTGACAGTTTAAAGGTACCAAAGTGGCGTCCGTGGCGTAGTTGGTTAAACTGCGTGGCCGCTATGTCAAAGAACCTTGGAGACCCAGGTTCGAACCCCAGCAGCGACAGAAAATTATTTGAATTAAAATAATTTTTCTGTACGGCCGCCACCTCTCTGCAGACAATGGCAAACCTCAGAGAGTAATCAAAATACCATGTAAAGCTTCTTGAGAACGAGAACATTCAGTTCATCGCCGTTTGGAGTCGGCGTTAAACATGAAGGTCCGGTTCTCGGTCAATTGTGTACAAACTTAATAACACGCACAACACAATTGATCATAAGAAGCTAGGTCAAAGTCCTTTTAAGGGCTGAAATGGCCAGTTATTTTTTTTTTTTTAAAGGTACCAAATTAGCTCTCTAGGTTGTGATGACAATTCGCAATCCTTGGTAGGGGTGGAGGCCTACTTAACACCTCTTCCGTACTTCTGAACTCGAACTCTTCATTTACTAACCATAGCACTCAAATCTCGAATGTCTGCATAAAAAGAATGTTCGCACAAGGCATGTGACTTATCATCAAAGGCTGCTCCGCAATCACATCCTTCTGTCGTGCCGAGATTTCTCTTGCGCAGAAATGCATTAAGAGCAGTTAAAAGGAACCCTAGACTTAAAGAGAACCCATAGTCTGGCCGACGTACAACCAAGAATGAGAGAAACAAGATTACGTGTGCCGCAACTGAGAGAGAGAGAGAGCATGACGTCTCAAGCGATATTGTCAGAATTTGGAATAATTTTACTGTGGGACCCAAGCCTAAATATTTTTTTTTTATTTTTGTAATATGTATATGGACCTCCTTAACCTATTGGTGCAATAAAATTTTGTCGGTCTCGAATGGCTGAGGTGATAAAAATCTTAAAATTTTAACGAATTCATATTTTTCAAGTAACTAACTGAAGATGTAAAACTATCTTGTGTTTATATAGTTATACTCATTGGAGTGTTACTATACTGTTATATTATTTATATGTGAATACATTTGCTTATTGTTATTTTTGACAGATTGCAAATAAATAAATAAAAAAAAAAAAAAAAAAAAAAAAAAAAAAAAAAAAAAAAAAAAAAAAAAAAAAAATATTTTTCGTATACGAAAATATTCATATTTTTCGTATACGAAAATATTCATATTTTTATACAGAAGAGTAGATATTTTTACTTTACTTTTCCGAAAGAATTTTTTTCAATTCCGTCAATTTGCCTAAGCAATCGCACATTTGCATACGTTTTTGTCAAGCAAAAGTACTGACGTCATGCACTCAATTGAGAAAGAGAGCATTAGATAACGGTACTGCGGAACGCGTAATCTCGTTTCTATCATTCTTGCCGTACAACGAACGACATGTTACGTATTCACCGGTAGGTGATTCTACCATTTTGGTTTTGCCATTCCATTTAGATTTTTTGTTTTATTTTTTTTTATTTATTTCTTTTATCAAACAGATCAAACAGATCTTCAATATCTTACTGACTTCTTAAAAAACTTATAACAAAAAAAAAAAAAACCAAAAAACCGACTTCCAACCGACTACAAAGTAAAAAATTTTAAATAACTTTTCCCATTAATTTCTTGGTCAAATTTTAAAAGTTTTTTATGTGTATTATAATATTGGAAATCTTTTCATTTTCATTTTTTCTATTTTGTTTTATTATCATCAATATATTAATTGCTTTATGAACATAAAAGCTTTAAAGTCGGCGCTAATCTTTGGCACACAATCACGATCTTTTACCCTGCACTATTAAGTTTTTATTTTTTCTTTTTAGAGGATGTGAAAAATTTTATGTAATAGTATTCTTGAGGAAAATTCCAAACAAGAAACTGTTCTTAAGAAAATTGTTTTAATTATTCCTGAAAGTTTGTTGGGTATATTCCATTTCTGTCTCTTTACATTTTTTATTAAAGTGCCACGCCCTTTATATAATCCCGCCCACTTTATTTATCGTACTTTGTAATGATTATACCTGGCCCTGTGCCAAATTTCAGTTCCCAAGTATCAATATTAACCGATATATAGTACTTTCCTCAAAGTGCCACCCCCTATGTACAATCCCGCCCACTTTTGCAATGATTCTACCTACCCACCTACCTGCATGCCAAATATTAGTATCATAGTGCCAATATTCATTGAGATAAAGTATTTTTATAATATTGCCACAACCCTTTGTTGAATAACGCCCACTTTTTTACCGTAATTTGTAGTAACTGTACCTACCCTACACCACTAAATTTCAGCACCCTGTGCCCATGTACTAAAGTTCAGTACCCTAGTGTCAATATTATTCGATTTATAGTAAGTTTATAATATTGCCACACCCCTTTGTCAAATAACGCCCACTTTATTGAATAATTTGTAATAACTATGCCTACCCATGTACTAAATTTCAGCACTCTAGTGTCAATATTACTCGATATATAATGTGTTTATAATATTGCCACACCCCTTTGTCGAATAACGCCCACTTTATTTACGGTAATTTTTAAAAATTGTGTCTACCCCAGTACTAAATTTCAGTACCCTAGTGTCAATACTATCCGAGATACAGTGTTTTTCTAATATGACCACACCCCTTTGTCAAATAACGCCCACTTTATTGACCGTAATATGTAACAATTCTGCCTACCCCAGTATTTTTACTGTAAATTTCAGTACCCTAGTGTCAATATTAACTGAAATACAGTGTTTTTCTAATAGTGACACGCCCCTTTGTCGAATATCGCCCAATTCGCGTTCATGCTATATATCTGTTGGCAAAAAATTACGGAAATCGGGCAAGTGCCTTAGGAGTTATCGATGTGCATACATTTAAAAAAAAAATAAACAAAAAATGGACAAACCAACCAACTTGAGAACCTCCTCCTTTTTGAAGTCGGTTAAAAAATTGATTAGTCTTGTGTACGTTAACGTTATGATATAAATTAAGATAGTTCACATTTTACGCGCTCTTTTAGCATAGCCTTCTACTTTGTACTACTCATGTTCCTAACTAACACGTCTGAATGGGAATACCCCTTTGAATTCGGTATATAATGCTGGTTTACATTACCAGACCCAGATTACCATATCCATTGAAGAAGCCACCATCAGCAAGGCATCTGTAGAAGTAACAATGTCGCCATACAGACGTCGCACAGTAGATCGTGTTTTTGAGTGTCTAGTATAAAAAAAAATTTGTTTTTTCTTTTTTAAAAAAAACTACAAAAAAAACAGTTTTCATTATTGAAATTTCACAGGATTTTGAATCTTATAAAAAATATAGGAAATTTAAAAAATCCAATTGAAACCGTCAAACAAAAAATTCCCACCGAGTCCCGCATTCTTATTAAAAAATATCGTACGAACGTGTCTTGTAGTATCTATAGCAAACATGCCCACGTAGTGCCCCGTGTACAAATTTTTTCTATCTTAGTTTTGTCTTTGCGATGAGCCAAAATCAAAGAACGCCTGCAAAAAACAACAACACAAACCGAACTCGTTCAGTGTTCAGCACATTTTCCAGCGAACTTTACAAAAACATATGTATGCAAAGCCAAAATCAAAAAACGCACGCTCGATGATGTCGATGCTGAAGCTGATTGTCCCGTTACTTGTGTGTCGAGTAATTTTTCATGACATGTGCTTTTATTGCATTGTTGACAATGACAATGACAAATATGATTTATATTCACCCACTTTTACCGATTGCTATACAAATTTATAAATTTTCAAAATATAAATTCATATTAAATATAAAATTAATAAAGATTCAAGGCAGGTTAACCCCTTGAATTTGACTGATTTCGACCATTTTAGTACCCATTTATGACACTTTGTATGACAGATTTGTATGTGCTTCCCTACAAACTCATGTAAAAAGTTAATATAGGTCCATGGGGAGGTACCCCTAGAGACTGACTTCAACTAGGTCAACGATTTTAACTATTTTTTAAATTATTCTTAAGTAGCTTTAACTTACAAAGCTTACCAAATTGCATCATCATAGGAGCACTTTTTCTATTTTTGTCCAACTTTTGTATGGGCTCAGTTTACTGTGAGTCGTGCTGATACAGACAAACCGGCAGGACAAGGCTTAGTGGACTCAGGCAGTGATGCTAATCAAGAATATTCGTACACTTTTCATCGTAGTGCCTGTACAGAAGATTGCGACTAGAGTTGCCTTTCATTCCTTCTTAGATTTATCGCACGATGTTGAACTCCGTCCAGAAAAGAAAAAAAAAAAGAGACCAAATAAGAGTCCAAATAAAACCTTCTAAATAAAGATTCGATTGGTCAATTTGCTCAGAACGTCAAGAGCTGCTGATTCCACAAGATCAACACCGTTGGTGGGTCTTTTTTGTATTATATTGGACTCGATTCTGTTGCCAAGACTCCTTTTGGCGATTTTTTTTAAATTGTTAACGAGCCTGTCATTCATATTCACAAAAAACTAAGAGATTTGTTGAAAGAATGAGAATGAGAAATGCTGTGTCATCCGCAAACTAATGAATAGTATTTTGAGTCAACGACAGAAGATTGTTAATAAAAACCAAGAACATATAACCAGTACGTGTTCCACACAGGAAATCTACCAAATGCACCATATGAATTAGTTTTTACAAGAGAGAGCTCTATGCCGCACACTCAGTCATTCACCTTTGAAATATCTAGGACAATAACCTTACTCGCGCCAAATTGGTTTCAATTTTCGGTGAGAAAAGTCATCAACAATCGCTAGGGCTTTTTTTTATTTTACTATTGTTTTTTTCTCGGTGTATGTAGTTTGCTAGGCTTGTGGCTTCGCCCTTTTTTGGTATTAGTTGACCATTTGCCATTTTTTAATAACATTGAAATACTATTTTCCTACAGGACACGTTGAAGAAGTTGCGAAAGATTGAGCCAGGACGAACTTAAAGCACAATTGTTGGTATTGTAATTGTTGGCCACCAAGAACAAAGCCTTTGTTTACGTTGAGATTCTTGAGGACTCTTTTTACTGATTGCTGAGATCGTGGCATACAAAATTCGCCTTTCAATTTATTACTCTTCAGCCGTCTATCTCTCTGCTTACGTTGATTACTTGCTTTTATTGCTTTAACAATAAAAAAACAAAAAAAAAAAAAAAAACATACAAATGGCTAATATGGCTCTGTGGTCAATCTCATTGTTTGTTTTTTCTGCCAAGCACGTTCGTTTCAAGTTCAATGTTGTTTATAGACAAGAAATCATAAATATTTAAATAAATAAAAAAAATAGATGTTAATGTATTATGACAACTGACTTAAAATTTTCGTTTTAAAAACAAATACAACCCAAGAGTTCAATCTTTGTTTCAAAAGTTATAAGCGAAACATGACGTCACATTCAAACTACCTTGTCTTTGCACAGTATTAAGAAAAAAATAAAAAATACCCAAAAACTATTTCAATAACAACGTTTTCTGTGTACGTTGGGTATTGTACTCAGATCGGTCGATACTTAAGCATCATGTTCTTTAATATGCCACTGTTGAAAAAGAAAAAAATTAAAATTTCTCTTCAGATAAGACGAACTGGGACATGAGACAAAATAATGAGGTACCATTGTTATAGGCTGTAGAATCTTTAGTATAATGACCAAACGCGTAAGCATGAGTGGACCATTCGCCGATTTAAGGAATTCGTGAGATCCCGTGCTCAAAACCCATCTGACACAGAAGATTTTTTGAATACAAATGAATTTTTCTGATCGGTCATTACTTCTCCCTGCAGACCTTGGCAAACCTCGGAGAGTAAAAAATGCCATGTAAAGCTACTTGGGAACATAAACATTAGCCATTCGGAGGGAGTTATCATGAAACTTGTAGATCCAGTTGTCGATAATTTGTTTACAAACATTCGTTTGAAATGCTCATAAAGAGGCGTGGCAGGTATATCATAGAAAAGTTCATATCTGCTTGATCAGCATCATATAAGTGTAAATTAAGCGATGTCCGTCGTGATAAAATTTAATATTAAAAATTTGCTTTAAAAAAGGTGGCTTAACTCTTAAATGCATTGTGTGCCATATATGGCACAACCAAAGAGCTTATCCCCATGGCAGAACGAGAGTAATTTTAAGAATTTTGTAAAATAATAAACCTTTTGGGTCACACCGATTTAAAGCTTTCGTTCTCTTCAAACGGTTACACTTACAAAGCTCAGCTGGCTGAATTATTTGGAGCAAAAGTGAATAAATGTTGAATGCAAAAAAAAGGCCATGCATTTAAGAGTTAAGTTCGAAAATAGCCAAATCGGATGAAAGCCACGGGTACCTCCCATACAAAGTAACAATGGTAAAATATTTAAAAAATCCACAAAAACTTCTCATCACTGGAAATTTTCACCATAAACTTTAATTCTAAATACTCTACGTTTAAAATAAGTCAAAACAAAATGAAAACCTCGCCTATCTCTCCTACAAAATGACGTCATCACAATGGTAAAATCTACAAATTCGGCAAAAATTAATCTAAAATTTTGAAATTTAGTGCAACAAAAAAAAAAAAAAATTTTTTTTGAACACACGACGCCACGGTGGCAACCAATTGCTTTGTTTAATGCATAAAAATGGAACAATAATGTTAAAACGTTCGATGTAACATAATTATAACTCCATGACTATTAGTGCTGCGATAAATTGAATGGAACGAAAGTGATGCTGAGAGTAAATCTGAGGCTTTTGGTTGTATGATAAAATAAAAAAAAATTAATGGCTTTATTGGGCCTCTCAGGGAACTCCTTAAAGTAACCGAAATGCACCAAATACAAAAGCAAAAACAAAAACAAAGACAAAAAAAAATAAAAAAAAATAAATTCAAATTAAAATTGAGACAAGTATAAGGACAAGGATTAAAAAAATTATGAAGGCAAGGATTTGAATAAAGATTAGGACCAGGAATGAGATACGGAGTAGAACAACGATTCGAGCATGGAATTGGACAAAGATTGGGAAAAAGTCTACGAAAAAGGATTGTTTAAAATACCATATTTGGAACAAAATTTAAAAAAAAAAGACAAGAAGTGGGTCAAGTAATAGGACAAGGATTTGGACTCACTAAGGACAAGATTTAGGACAAAGATTGGGAAAATAAGAGTGGGAAAAGGATAAGACAAGGGATTCGAATAAGGCCAAGAATTAGGATAATTATAAAGACAATTATAAGAATAAAGATAAGGATGAGGACAATTCTAAGAAGAAAAAGAATGAGGTCAAGGGTAAAGATATATTGCTCGTCAAAACTAACAGGAGTGTCCACTATACAGTCAACATCGGTTTTATATGCATTTCTTAAAGAGAAGAATTTTGTTGTTATGTCGCAACGACATTACTTCATTGCATCAATACCACCTCCTTTCGGCATGGTTCCACTTATTATTTTTAAGGGCAACAAATATGAAATGGATTTATTTTCTTAAGGTATTTTACATTTTGGTATAATTTTCTCTTCTCGCAACACCGTGGAAAATAATCAAGACTCCGATGTTATGACTTCAATGCGCAATAAACAATGCACAGTGGAACGCTTTCATACAACGAACGGCGATTGATAGTAAACGTCATTGGAATGGAAATTTTGAAACGAAATTTGGCATATATGGCTTTTAGAGCAAAATAATGAAAAATTCGTAAAAATGGTTGAAATCGGTTAACGGATTCGCCAACCTCCCATATATATATTTTTTTTAAAAGTATTATAACTTCGCGATAAATACTCGTAAAAAATATAATTAAAACATTATTTAGAAAAAATTTTCCAAGTCGGTCAAACCACATACCCATCTCCCATACAAAATAATGCATCCAAAAAGAAAAATCAAAAATATTTTACAAAAGTAGAAAGTAAAGATTTGAAATTTGTGTTTAAGATTTCTGTTTGAATACATGCACACAATAACTGAGAAATGTAAGATTCCAATGAAAGCCAGATAACAGTTATAAAAATTTGCCTTTATTTAAAAATAATATATAAACTTAATCGCTGTTTCTAGATATATAAGAACTAGAACTTGAAAATTTCCTCTCTTCTTCTTCTTTCTCTTGCAGTACTTCATTATTATAAACATAATTTGCTACACTGAACCAAATATTGTTCTTAAAATCAAAGAATCTCGTTCATAAAGCGAAATTCATTGATTTTTAAGAACTATTCATTGCCCCAAAGAACGAATTCTTTGGTTCAATGAATCGTTGTTCTTAATTTTAAGGAACAGTTCATTGTTCGTGTTCATTAAAATTTTGTTCCAGTTCTTGTGTTGTAATATCTGAAAAACCATTAGAGAATTTTATCTCAATAAGAAAATGATTTTTTAAAATATATCTTGATATTGTTTTAAAATTTCTAAGGTATTGTACATAATATGAATAACATATGCAACACTTTGTTTATAATATAACTTTTATACAACATAAATAAAAGTGGTTGAACAACATAATAAAAAGTAAATTTCTTTGGATTGCAGTTTTGAGGTGGTCGAAGGAAAAAGTCTTTTATGTAAAAATAGCACTTTTTAGACAGCTGCATTTGTATTTATTCTAGAGTTTACACTTTTGGTTACTAAATATAAAAAAAAAATAAAGACGTATTTTTTCTCTATTTAAAAATATTTTTTTTTTTAAATTGTTAAAATTTGCTGTTTTTGATCCAATCAATGCTTCATGCTAGTGCAATTATTAAAAATAAATATAATTTAATTTTTCGTAAAGTACTATCTGTTAAAAATTTAAAAGAAAAGACTTTATTTCAATTAACCAAACAAGTTTATTGTAATTTGAGTTCAAAAAACTTAATTTATAAAATACTTGCTTCAGATGCCTCAGGAAAAGCTCAATTACTCCAAAAGGGCACCTCAAAATAGCTGATTTTTTGTTTTCTTTACAATTTTATACTATTCACAAAAAATATAAAAAATTTGCGGAATTATTTTTGCTCTGTTTTTTTATTTTTCATTTTTAAATTTGGAGAATTTTCCCATTTCTATAAGATTTTCAATCGTAAATTGTTCAAAGAATCATAAATTTAATTACACTTTTTGCACAAAATATTGATTCTCAAGGTTTAAAAAAGAAATATGTATTACTCATAAAAAATTGACAGTGCTGCAGTATTTTTAAAATAGTTCTTTTGAAAAAGTCAAAAAACTATAGATGTAAAACCTCAATTTTCACATTACCCTGTGACAATACTACGAAAGATTTCAATATTTTTTTTATATTTGAATGGCAATTATTGAATTTTGTTTTTTTTTCGCTCCATATTCTAAATGGCCACCTCGTCCCACTGGGTGACGTGTCGTAATGTTGTTGTCGTTACTGTAGCTGCCAACGAAAGGGCTGTCTAGTATGTTGGTGATCTAGTCAGCTGTTAATTCAATAATTATTTGGTATAATGCTCAAAATATGGAAAATTAAAAAAAAAAAATATCAAAATAAAATTTTTGAAATAGTACATTTTTATATATATATATACAATTTTTTTTTATGAAAAGTTTTGTAAAATATTAAAAAATAATTTTTCGGCCTTTTTTAAGATTTGCAAAAATAATCTTTAAAAGTAGCTACAAAAAGCCCAACACAACATTTTCTCAACGTGCTTTATGCTTTTGTCCCAATGTCGCTGTGCGTAGCGTGTTTGTAGCGTCATTTTATTGGGTGAATAACACTTTACACCATGATCAAGGCTGAAAATAGTTGGAATCGAAAAATTTGCGGAATTAATGCTTTTAATGCGGAAATAATAACAACCGCATTTTTACTCTTACTTCCTATTTGTTTTGGTTTTTTGTTTTTTTTTTTTTTGGTTTTTGGTTATAAATGGGCAACCAGACCGAAATCATCTCGTGTTGCACATAATTAAATAAAATTAAGTTTTCTCAAAAAAATGTAAATAAAAAAAAAATAAAAAAAACACGCTACACAATTTTTGCATTTCCACTTTGTTTGCTCTTTTTTAGCTTTTTTTCATTTTTAATCATTTGCCATGGTTGACCACCAAAAATGTTTGACATTTTATTGTTATTTTGTTCGTTTTTTTTGTTTTCTTTTGTTTTTTTTTTGTTTTTTTTTTAATTGTTTTTGCCGGTTATTTGATACATGCACTGGAGTGGCTTTGAAAAAATTTTACAACAACAATAAACTGACCACATAATACCATACAAAACATACATTGAACCAATATGAAAAGAGCTAATAAAACGTTTTTACTGTTGCGCTCAATATTTTTTTTTTCTTATGCACTTGCACCAAATGTAACCGAGCTTAAATAGTTTTAAATTACAAAATATTGAAAAATTTAATTAATCATTGCTGCTGAACTGAGTAGCAGCAACATGACGCACCAACCTCACTGCACGGCACTGTTTTATTGACAAAAGAAGTTGCCACCTCTTGAGGCTCTTTTTGACTGATTCCACTGTAAAACAACCCGGTTTTAGTATTCAATTTAATTAATTTAAATTAAATAATTAAACTTAAAAATAATAGCAACAATCGAAAATTATTTCGTTCAAAACGAATTTGCGCAGCCGCGGCGTTTGTTTTCAGTGTGCGCAAGTCAACGAACGATTTCGTTATGAGCCTCGGTCATAAGATTTTGTTGATTTTGCTTATGCTAGCTGCTAGTGCTGCTTAGTTGTTGTTGTTGTTGTTGCCGCTACCAGCTGGTATTGGGCTCAGATTATTCGCCTTGAAGCTGGTATCGGACAAGCTTGATTTTAATGTTGGCTAAAATGTTTTCAAAGTCTTGCATTTTTTTCAACGTTTTGTTTATTTTGTATTTTTTTTTTGCTCTTTTGCATTTTCGCATTTTCGCACACATAGCAACGCTATCTGTCATCACTCAGCGGTCATCGAGTACGTCATACATAGTCACGCCTTGCTCGCACTCGATAATGTTCACGCATGTGCCGTTATTTGTTTGCGCCTTATTGATTGTTTGTTTATAAATTTGATTGCTTGTTGGTTTTGCTTGTTGTTGTTGTTGTTGTTGTTGTTGTTGTTGTTATTTTTGTATTCTTTTGACCATGCTTGCTAATTTAAGGGTGATAAAATTGTAACATTGCAATTGCGTTTTCAGATGAGAATATCACGTTGTTGTTTTGATTTTGTCAAAAATATTTTGTTTATCGAAACTTGTTAATTAATCGAAGTTTGTAAATTTAAGATTTGACCTTGATACTCGCAAATAAGATGTAAGGGTGGTCTGTATTTTAATTGTATGCAGTTTTTAACTGTCTCTTATTCATAGTTTTAAGTTTAATAAAATTTGTCCATATTCAATAACTTTTATGTATCGACTCCTTTTCCCCTTTTGTAACTTTAAGTTCTGTATAAAATGTTACTGAATTTCGACAATTTTTTTTTTGTTTTGTCAAATATTTTTACCCCTACACATACTAAGTAAGGTATAAAAATTTTGTCACTCAGCTTGTAAAGCCCATAAGGCGGCGCACAATGGTTCCAAATCGAAAAAAGACGGCCTTTTTAAAGAAATTTGAAAAAATTTTTTACTTATTTACTTAGATATCTATTTAAGATAGATAAAGAAAAAGAACTGCGTGCTCAATTTTTTTAAAAAAAATTTTTTAAGGATTTTTGAGGCCTTCAAAGTCTGACGAAAATTCTACAAAAAAAAATAGTAATATTTTAAGCCAATTTCTAACTCTTGTTGTTTTATTTCTATAAGTAATTTATGTTTTATATTTTCATGTAAGTAATCAGAAAAAAGTAAAACTTTAAAAAATATGTATACACTTTTTTTTAAAAAATACAAAGAAAATGTACATTTTTTTAAATATTTGACTCAGTTAAAATGGGAAAAACGAATGTGTGTTCCCCCTTTAGAAAGGTATTAGTTCCTATGTGGGATATCTTATTATACTAATAAAAAAAATTTTTTTCCACAAAGTGCCACTGAAGGAAAATTTAAAAAAAAAAACTAAAATGGTGTCGGAAACTAAAACAAATTTTTTTTAAAGCATTATTTTTATCTTTCTTTTTTTGTATTGGTATTAAACAAACTTAGTTAATGAGTTTAGCTTTGTGTTTATATTATTATTAACACATTGAAATTTACATGCCTACCTCACTTTTCGCATTATCGAAGCTAGCTGAGTAGACATTTGTACTCTAATTTCTGTGCATATGATGTGTGCAGATATTGATTATATAGAAAACATATCTATAAAACCGAAAATCGTTAATTTTGTGACAGAAAAATTAAAATGTGCAAATAACTAGCCACCATTTTGAATTTCGAATTTTTGACTTCAGATTCATGATCAGCGACCCCGAAAACTTTGTGGGCACCAAATTTGAAACGTATAATATAGTTATTGTAAAACTTAGCGTGTTCACGGCTGTCATTTTTAAGCCGCCATTTTGAATTTTAAATTTTTGACTTCAGATTCGTGATCAGCGATCCCGAAAACTTTCGGTACAGCAAAATTGTACTGCATAATATAGTTATTATAAAAATTAGCATGTTCATGGCTGCCATTTTTAAGCCCCCATTTTGAATTTCGAATTTTTGACTTCAGATTCGGGATCAGCGACCCCAAAAACCTATAGATCATCATTTTCATGGATATTAGACAACTCCTTGAGGTTTTGGCCGTCTTTTTTCGATTTGAAACCATTGTGCGGCGGTGAGAGTCATAAAAAAGTAGGTATATAAAGGGTGTTTTAATAAATATAAAGCGGAACAAATTTCAAATAAGACTCTATCAAATAAAGCCCCTGGAAATAAGGCCTCAAAAATAACTATACAAAAAGACAAACAAAGCAATAAATAACGGGTCTGTACCAGGGGTTTTTTCTTATTTTGGCAAGTAGAGCTTTATTTCATTATAAAAAAAGTAACCATAACAAATTATCTAAGAACATAAAAAAGTTTACTTTTTGGTTTCTTAGATATAATTTTTAAATGCTTTTTTGGGCATTATTTTACTTATTTTTGGGGTGTTCTTTCATTACCCTGGGTCTTTATTTCGCAAGGCATTATTTCACTATGATTTAATTTTATTTTGAGAATTTATTCCCTGAGGCCTTATTTCATAGCGCCTGAAAAGAGGGCACAGTAGACCATCCAGATAAGTGATATAAACACTGATGGGTTCGGTTCTTGTTTTAAATCGATGATGAAGTTCCCTGGGTTTATTCATGAAATTATTCATAGTTCCACTCAGATTGTCAATGGGACTGTTAATGGTTAATGGTTAATTGTTAATGGTTAATTGTTATTGGTTAATGGGTAATGGGTAATGGGTAATGGTTAATGGTTAATGGTTAATGGTTAATGGTTAATGGTTAATGGTTAATGGTTAATGGTTAATGGTTAATGGTTAATGGGTAATGGTTAATGGTTAATGGTTAATGGTTAATGGTTAATGGTTAATGGTTAATGGTTAATGGTTAATGGTTAATGGTTAATGGTGAATGGTTACTGGTTAATGGTTAATGGTTAATGGTTAATGGTTAATGGTTAATGGTTAATGGTTAATGGTTAATGGTTAATGGTTAATGGTTAATGGTTAATGGTTAATGGTTAATGGTTAATGGTTAATGGTTAATGGTTAATGGTTAATGGTTAATGGTTAATGGTTAATGGTTAATGGTTAATGGTTAATGGTTAATGGTTAATGGTTAATGGTTAATGGTTAATGGTTAATGGTTAATGGTTAATGGTTAATGGTTAATGGTTAATGGTTAATGGTTAATAGTTAATGGTTAATTGTTAATGGTTAATGTTTAATGTTTAATGGTTAATGATTAATGGTTAATGGCTAATGGTTATTGGTTAATGGTTAATGGTTAATGGTTAATGGTTAATGGTTAATGGTTAATGGTTAATGGTTAATGGTTAGTGGTTAGTGGTTAATGGTAAATGTTTAATGGTTAGTGGTTAATGGTTAATGGTTAATGGTTAATGGTTTATGGTTAATGGTTAATGGTTAATAGTTAATGGTTAATGGTTAATGGTAAATGGTTAATGGTTAATGGTTAATGGTTAATGGTTAGTGGTTAATGGTTAATGGTAAATGGTTAATGGTTAATGGTTAATGGTTAATAGTTTATGGTTAATGGTTAATGGTTAATGGTTAATGGTTAATGCTAACGGTTTATGGTTTATGGCTTATGGTTAATGGTTGATTGTTTATTGTTGATTCTTAGTGGTTAATGATTCATGGTAAATGGTTATTAGTCAATGATTAATGGTAATTGATTAATTGTTACGAATAAATCAATGGCGGTAAATCTAAAATGATGGGTCGAAGTCATGAAAAAAATGTTTTTCTAGTTTTTGATAAATGTTATTTTTTAATAAGAAATTATAACTCGAAGCTTAAAAATCTATTTATTATTGATTTAATCGAAATAAATCAGTTTTAACCGTGTAATGCTTGATTTTTTAAAATAAAATAAATAAACGACATGGTCGCGGACGTGGCCGAGTGCGTTCAACAGCGTGTGGAGCAAGCCCAGGTTCGAACCCCAGCTGAAACAAGAACAGAAAGTTCTTTTCAATTGAAATAAATTTTTCTGATCGGTCGTCACCACTCTGCAGACAATGTCAAACCTGCAAGCTTCTTCTTGCAAGCTTCTTCATGTAAAGCTTCTTGAGAACACGCATATAATGCGTTCTTAGTGGCCATATAATTCATTCTTCGGAGTTGCAAGTAGGTACCGTTCTCGAGCATTTGTGTACAAACATTTAATAACACACACAAAACAATTTGATCATAAGAAACTCGGTCAAAGTCCTTTAAAGAGCTAAAATGGCCAGTTTATTATTTATTTTTTTATAAACCAACCGACAAGGACAATTTTTTTGTATCAATCGTTTTATCCTATTGCGACCAATTATAAAATACCTACGTTTTAAATTAAATTCTTGCATCAATAAACAGGGCGATAATATAAATATTTAACTTGATAATTTATCGATAAATACAATTAGGTCAAATAAGCTGACAAGCCTTTTTTTGTCAAAAATGCCAAAAACAGTTCCAAATAGTTCATAATTAATGTGAGTTAAAATTATCGTTACTAATCGTTTGATTTTTTATAAGTACCAACAAAATAAACAAAAATTACATTGATCTTAAAGACCGATAAATATGTATAGATTTCCGTATTATTTATAATTATTTTACATATAACCTGCGCTAGGTGAATATCTTGAACATTTTAATTTTTAATACAACTTTTGAACACTTACAGACATAGCTGTTATTTATCGATAACTAACTTTTCCCCGCATAATGATTCGTAATGATATTTATAAAAATCAAAATCAGAAGTATGGATTGGTTCACCATTTTTGAGAGCTTTGAATCATCATTGAACTATCGAAAATAAAACATTTGAATCGTTTAATATTTCATCGAATATAATAAAAAGAAGTTCTTATTCCAGACAGTAAATGTAAAAATAAACTACATTTTTCCAAAATTAGTGCAATCACTACAAGAGCAGTGTTTCGATAACGATACACAAACAGACCCACTCACTCACACCCAAGCAAACATACTCGTTTCTTTAATAATATTTGAAAAGATATCGAATTCTTTCTTGCGTGTGAAATTGAGCAAGAGATCTTGAACTGCAGAACAAGTTAGTTAGTAGTTTGTCGAATGACCTTGAAATGACATCACATCATATCCACTCTAGTAAAGACGAGTTTTTCAGCTCTATTTTCAATAGATTAAAAAAAAAAAATTAAAATGCTATCAAATACATTAACAATACTTCGAATAATACCTCTTAAACGTGTGCTGTGTGAGTAAGAAACATATACACAGCCAGCTGGCCAAAAACAAAACAAAAACTACCAAAATAAAAAACTTAATGTCTGGTCAGCTTGTTTTTGCATTTGAACAAAAAGTAATGCTAAGAAATGTTTCAAGTACGCAGCGAATTACTTAAGTGTCAAGAACAACATTTAAATACGAATTCTTGCAAATTATGCCAGTATGTTTGTTTAACGTTCTTTTGACTCTTTTTAAGTTGTTTTCTCTCTTCATTTTTGGTCGTAATTATTTCACTTGAAAAATGTTTTCAATTCTGGCAGCAATTTGCGCAGCGATTCAGCAAAAAGTTTTGTGCGCGCAAATTAAATCAAACTCAGTCTAACAATATTTCTAAAGCAAGGCACTGAATGAGTGAGTGTTTCACTCACTGACTTACTGGCTGACTGACTGACTGACGCCCCTTCAATTGACTGCAGCAAAGTGCATTCAGCATTGGGTGAGTGTTGTTTGCAGACGCCTGCCCATTGCTTAAGAGTTCCTTACAACATGTTTTTGCCTGCCTCCTGCTGTAACACTTCTTGACACACTTTTCGATCTGCATAGTTTTCACAAACAAACTCCTTCAACTAAGTCTGTTTGTTAATGTTTCAACCCACACCAAAAACTTACACTTCGTGAAGAGTGAGAAAATTAGGATTTTGCGTAGCTTTAACCTTTTTATGAGGGAATTAAACTTATCGAAAAAGTATTAATTTTTGACTTAAGAATAATTTTAATTTTGGGAAGCTCAGTGCTTCTTCATAAAAATGTTTTAGATAACTCACATGTTTTGTAAAGTGGTTCTTAATCATGAAAATGCCGATAAGCCGGGACAACATGTTTGGGGCCAAACCGTGCTGAAGACCCTTATAGTTGATGTATTATTAATTTTTTTTCAAATCGTCAGCGAGTTTTTTTGTTGATAGAGCAGAAAATGGTACTTTAAGGATTTTCCAAAATAAGTCAACTTTAAAAATCTATAACTTTGGTTATCCGAATTTTGGGTTTGTTATATTTTTCTCACTATAAGTCTAGATTGTGCTAAGCTAAGCTATCTGTTAAAAAGTTTTTTTTTATAAATTTTGCATTTTTAAACTCTTGGGGATATTTGCGTAAATTTTATTTTTTTCATTTTTTTTTCTTAATCAACCATAAAAAAATGGAATTGAAAAAACCGTATGTTGGCTCTGGAATTTAAAACTTTTGCTTGCATAAAAATCAAAAATATTTTTATAGAATTATTTAACCCATTCTACTCCTAGTAAGAAATATATATTTTTAAATTTTTTTTTTTTCGTGTTCGATAGGCCACAAAAAGGCACTTTAGGGATTTAAAAAGTCAAGTTTGAAGAAAGATAACTTTGATATTCTTATTTTGTTTTTTTTTTTTAATTTGTTGCCAATGAAAATACTGACATATTCAAAGCACTCATGAAAAAATATATTGAAATTTTGCATTTTTTATATTTGGGATTTTTTTTTCTTTATTTGGGAAAAATACCCAAAGTCGACCAGTTTAAAAAAAAAATTAATAACGGCCAAGTTATTCATTCTTGTGTCATTATTAGTCATAGATTCATAGATAGGGTTTTTTTTTTAATAAAAATAGCACTTTTTCCCAAATAAATCACTTAGACCAACAAAAGCTTGTTGCGACACTTAAATCTTTTAAATCGAACTTATATTTGAGATTTATTCCATTTTCGAGCAAGGAAAACTTTTTAGGGGGAAACTTTTTCCCGCAAGACATAAACACGAAGACTTAATAAACATTCACTATTTACAAAATATCGTTAACTGTTAACTATTAACCATTAACCATTACCCATTAACCATTAACCACTATCCATTAACCATTAACCATTAATCATTAACCATTAATCATTAATCATTAACCATTAACCATTAACCATTAACCATTAACCATTAACCATTAACCATTAACCATTAACCATTAACCATTAACCATTAACCATTAACCATTAACCATTAACCATTAACCATTTACCATTAACCATTAACCATTAACCATTAACCATTAACCATTAACCAATAACCACTAACCATTACTCATTACCTATTAACCATTATCCATTAACCATTAACTATTTACCATTAACCATTAAACATTAACCATTAACCATTAACCATTAACCATTAACCATTAACCATTAACCATTAACCACTAACCATTAATTATTAACCATTTTAAACATTAACCGTTAACCATTAACCATTAACCGTTAACTATTAACCATTAACCATTAACCATTAACCATTAACCATTAACCATTAACCATTAACCATTAACCATTAACCATTAACCATTAACCATTAACCATTAACCATTAACCATTAACCATTAACCATTAACCATTAACCATTAACCACATGCCATTACTCATTACCCATTAACCATTAACCATTAACCATTAACCATTAACCATTAACCATTAACCATTAACCATTAACCATTAACCATTAACCATTAACCATTAACCATTAACCATTAACCATTAACCATTAACCATTAACCAGTAAGCATTAACCATTAACCATTAACCATTAACCATTAACCATTAACCATTAACCATTAACCATTAACCATTAACCATTAACCATTAACCATTAACCATTAACCATTAACCATTAACCATTAACCATTAACCATTAACCATTAACCATTAACCATTAACCATTAACCATTAACCATCAACCATTTACCTTGTAACCATTTATTATTAACCATTTACTATTAGCATTAACCATCAACCAATAACCGTCAACCATTAATTAATCATTATATGTTGTAATTACACATTTACGCGCATATCTTTGAAACGGTAACTCTTTCGGTTAAAATGTTAAGGACAGTTTTAAAGAAAATTGTTGGGTCTATAAGTTTCATTTGAATGATTTTGCGCTAGGGCTTACATAAACGAAGCTACCACCGTTGGTAATCTTTGAATCCGAATATCTTTGGATGCACACATAGAATTGTTGTGATCTTTTCACAGGTGGGTTATTTTATTTTACTTAAGGTGTATGCAAAAATTCAGTAAAATCTGATTGTTTTGGAAGACAAATACATAGTAAATGAACTATTGAAAATTTTATTTTTTTTTAAAAAGTCCTGTTTTCGAAGAAAATATTAAACCCCTTACGTAACTTTTTGAGCAAAAAATCGTCTTAAAATGTAAAGAATCATCCATTGCAAATATTTAGATGCAGTTACTACATAGAATTTGAATTTAGTTTAAGAGTTATAAGAAAAAATTTGTGACTTAAAGGTGAAGTTTGACCTTGAATTTCTCTCTTATTTGACCTAATCCGATAAAACTGAGTATGAGGGCATAATATATAGACCATCCACTATTAGAAACCATTTAGATATTTGAGGTTATTTTTTCGTGTCGCACTGTGTTATTTTAATTCAAATAATTTTCTGTCGCTGCTGCGGTTCGAACCTGGGTCTTCAGGTTCTTTGACATAGCGGCCACGCACTTTAACCAACTACGCCACGGACGCCACAACAAAATGCGTATTGCGTATTCTGCCGAACAAAAAACTTTGTTGAACTAAGAAAATTTAATTAGATAAATAAATATACAGGAAGAAGTGCAAAATATACATCTACTTAGGTAAATTACTTTATATTGTTTTTGTAAAAAATTTCCAAATACAAGTATGAAATGTACATATACTTAGGTAAAATTTTGTATATTGCTGTTGTGCAAAATTACCCAAGTACTTAGATGAAACTTCTAAATAAAATGAACCAAAATTTTTAATTTTTACTAAGGAAATCCTATTTTATTAAATGTAAATATACATGCATTTACAAAGTTTACAAAATAGATTTACAAAGTAAAAAAATCATGCATTTAGATCGCTTATTAATATATCTAATTAAATGCGAAGAAATGAACTCACGAAGCATTGCGCTTTGGCGAAACATGTAGGCTATATCATTTTCATTACAAAAACTAATCGAGAACTATAACAAACCGCGAGTATTCAGCGATAAATTTTGCTCATACCATTTTGATAAAGTATCAAAGTTTTCGGTGATTTACCTACACTATTGGTTAAAATGTTATATTCTTGGCTTGGGTGAATCAAACATTTTTTTTTTGGCAGGGTATCGAAGTAAAAGCTCTCAAAGCAATGTATTAAACAATATATTACTTTGGTGAATAAGCATAAGTTTCTAATGTCCATACAATTATTTTTACCTAAGCCGACTTAGGTGATTTTACTATTGCTTTTTTTTTCCGGTGTAGTCTCATAGACATTCTCAGTGGAACTATAAATAATTTTCCATTAGAACTTTACTTTCGATTCCTAAAAAAATATCCATCAAAGTTCATATAACTTATATGGATCTCTTGCTATGCCCTCTTTTCAGGCTCTATGAAATAAAACACCAGGAAATAAGTGCCCAATATAAAACTGAAATAAGACCCCAAAAATAAAACTTTGTTTCATAGTGAAATAATGGCCTGCGAAATAAAACGAAACAAATACCCCAAACATAAGTAAAAGTAAAATAATGGCCGAAAACGAAGACCCGAATTTGAAATCGAAATTGAACCCGAAAGAAGGAAAATAAGCCCAAGTAATGTCATAACACCCAATGCTTTAATTTGGGCGATATTGCATTTAATTTCGATTTTGCAATGCCCAAATGGGATGGCATAACGCCCAATTTTTTCACCTTGGGTGTTACGACACTCGATTTGGCTATTGTGACCATTTGTTTTTTTAAATTCGGGCGTTATGACATGCTTTGGGCGTTGTGACATTTATTGCTTTGGGCTTTATGTCTCATATAACTTGGGCGATATGACACCACGCCCCATAAAAGGACATAATCGCTATTTTTCCTAGGAATTAATTTGGAGCCCGATTTTGTGTGGAGAATTTTGGGCTTTTTTGCCATTTTTTTTTTGCGGGCGTAAATTCTTCGGTCATAAACTCTGAGGGACGCTTATTTCATTTTGAGTTTAGGGCAGTGATCGGCAAAAGCATGCCCGCGGGCAACGCATCAGTATTAGTGCCTTATGCATGTGAAGCCGAAGCTAAACAAACGAACATCAGTCTTATGCCAACTGTCGAGTGAGCAGATTCGCGTCGCATGCTTTCTTCAGATTTTTTTTTTGCTTCAGCAAATTTTCGTGTTTATTTTCAGCCACATACAAGCTGTCGCATAGAGAGGGTGCTTACACTGTTAAAAGAAAATATAAGTCGTTCATATTGAATCAGAAAATATTAGCATTTCTTTAAAATATACCTTATTTTTTATTTTAAATAACATGTTTGAGGTTGAATGCGAAAAATAAGTTTTTTTTTTGCTAAGAATTTCTCAGGATAAGCAGAATGCTTAATATGTGGACGTAAAGTTACCAAGAAAAAGTATAATGTCGAAAGACACCATTGTTGTTGTTATTAAAACGTATGTAAAATTTACATATACAAACATATATATGCATAACAGTTGCTTTAATGTTTGTCGTTATATATATTTAATATATACAAATATATTACATTTTGTATATATTATATACAAAGATATATTTGTTTGATAATATTTAATTTTTCAATTAAATTTAAAATATATTTAAGTTCTTTATTGCAGGAAAAACAATAAATTCATATTTTTCCGAAATATTTGTTTATATTTATTAAACATAAAATTGATTTACATTTATTTTTAATTAACATAAAAATTTATAAGAACGACAAATGCACCACCAAATATATCAAACAAAAAATTCTACGTCTGCACTTCCGATACTATCGAAACTGTATTTTATTTTTGTGAAATTATCGGCGCGAATGTTTTCTTTTCAACGTGGAATTTGCCTCAGTGTACGCACATCGTTACATTAAAATACGAAGCATTGTATGGTTGTGTGCGTTTGCCTACCACTGGTTTAGGGTCTTGTTTCCTTTGGCTTTGTTTACTAGAGCCCTCGCGCAAAGACGCATGCATTCATAGCCGTTAGTACGCTACGATTTTTTTTCTTATGAACATGAAAATAAATAAAAAATTTTAAAAAATACAACATATTACTTTAATATGTTTACAGTATGGAATTCATATCGTATATTTTGTAAATATTTTTCCGAAATAAACCATATCATGAATACGACATTTCGAATTTGTTCGAAGAAACTAACCCCTTATTATAAATAAAAAACTTAGAAAGAACTCAAGCTGTTTTTTATTATCTCTGATACTGTTGTTTTGGAGAAGTCTGACGCTACATTTAAATACTGTTAAGTTGCCATTCGCCCTAACTGCTATTCATGTAAAAATATTTATTAAACATGACATGATTTGCATTTCTGTTGCTTTTTGTTTTTTTTTTCTTGTCATTTTTCTAAATTTTAATATTACTTAAGAAATGCTTTTGCTTTTGAAAAATGATTCTACCGCCACCCTTGTCACCCTCTTTCTCCTCTCGCCCACATTAGTGCACCACTGAAAGCTTATTGCATGGTGATGACAACTCAAATGTTATTAAGTAGACGTCGTAGTTATCCTCTTAATGGTTTTATAATGTTTTGCATTTTTTAAAGAAAAACTCGCTATTTTTATTTATTTGTGTGTGGTTGCGTTTTGTCTTGCCATAAAACACGCGAACTGAAAAAAAAAATATCGAAAATACTCACTATTACTCATTAAGAGCTTGAGTTCTGTCAGAACGTGGAGTAGTTTTTTGTGCTTATGTAGTGCTTAATGAAACACTAGTTTCTAGTTTGTCTATGAAGGATATATTTTTTATATATTTTTTGTTGGTTTTATTCGTTTTAAGAGAACCTTTCAATTTTACACATTAATTGCAAAAGTTTTGATTGTGCATCAAATGCAATGTTGTTGCAACTTGAGTGCTTGACACAAATGCAGGCTGCGGTTTTGATTTTTGTTTTTTTTTTTGTTTTGCTTCATCATTATAACTTCGGTTTTTGCAGGCCTTTCGAAACATATCGAAAATTTTTGCTTTAATCATTTATATGTTGATTACGCCAAATAATGAGTATTTCGTCGCTGCTTCAAAATAAGCTAGTGTTTTTCGACAACTTTCCAGGAGAGCAAAAAAACTTATTTATTTTGTGCAATTGTCTATTTTGCTTTGTAAGTCTAGAGTGCTAGCATAAAAAAAATGCGTTTTTTGAAACGCTGTTAGACAAATTATTACTCCAACTGATCTTCGCATGATCTATACCTCATATATTAGGTTGAAAATGGAGTACAATTCGCACATTTGTACAGGGTCTTCAAGATCTTATTTAAAGCTTCTGGACCGAATTTAACGCCGTGGAATATTTGCCTATGTCTTCTGTACAGGTACTAACAAGGGAAGGGTTCAAGCGAAATTCATGTCCTGATGCCATCAGCTCGTGTATTTCCAGATTTACTCGCGCAGCTCAACAAGCCCATACCTATACAAATGCCTTGACGCCAATAGATCCTCGCATTACCGAGATATATTCGTTCTTCAGTCGTACAGTAAAATTATGGAACAATCTTCTTGCGAGCGTGTTCCCCGATAGTTTTAAATTGTTCAGTAATTTAAAACAAATCTTCACCGACTCTACTCCATCTTTCCAGCCACCAATTAACTTTCATTCTTCTTCCGAATCAACACTATGTATTCGCGTTTATAGGGGCATCTCTTGAGTGTTGACTTAGTCAAAAAAAAAAAAAATAAAATAATTCATACGAAGGAAATACGAGCTACGAATGTGCCTCCTGCATTCAAATTAATGCGTGAATGTATGTACCAATGCGTTGTGAGTACTCTATGTGTACGAATGCCATAGAGTACGAGTGCTCGTGATTACGAACGTTTACGATACAAGAATGCCTAACAAAGCAATACATGAGTAACATTTGCCAAATAAAGCATTCAATTGTCTTCATTGTCTGGATGTTGCCTTAGTATCGATTCGCACTCGTGACAAACTGTGCTTTGCAGCAATCGTTGTATACGAGCTGTATGCATGCATTCATTTTTGTGTGGCTGACGACGAATGGTATTCGAGTGGTAAAAAATTACGAATGGTCTCGTGCAAATCTCTGGTCATCGATTAAATCCATGTTCTGATATTGGACGTTCGGAGAATGAAAGTGCATGAAGTAGCTGAGGCTGTAAGCATCCCAACTGAGCGGGCACATCACATTTCACAGGAATATTTGCTCACACTAGAACATTAATGAAGCCGTGCAATTCACTTCATAGCTATGTTTGGCGATGTTCAACCGCAATCCGAAGGAGATTTTGCACCGTTTAAGACGAAACCTGGATACACCACAGCACATCAGAGACCAAGGAACAGTCAAAGCAGTAAATTTCTCCGAGTGAACGTGCACCAAAGAAGGCCAACAATGCCATGGGATAAAACGTCGACGATCAAGGGTAAAATGATCACCGACGAATATTATTTACAGCTAATGGACAGATTTGAAATTGATTTGAAGCAAAAACGAGTGCATTTGACGAAGAAAAAAAGTAGTCCTTCACCATGTCACCACATCGGCGCATACATCTGTAGTCGCCATGGCAGAAATCCATAAATTAGGCTACAAACTGCTACCCCATACACCATACTCTCCATACTTAGTCCCCTGTGACTATTTCTTATTTTCAAATCTGAAAAATGAATCGGCAGTAAGAGAATTGGGTTGAATGAAGAGGCTATCACTGAAGCACACGCCTGGACTTTGATAAAACCTATTATTTGGAAGAAATAAAAAAAAAAAAAAAATTGAAAAAAAGTGGACTCAATGTATCGATCTAAAAAGAGATCATGTTCACGGAGAGAAATAATATTCTTATTTTTATCAAGCGAATATTTTGCTTGATCTAAGAAAATTTATCATTAAGCCTCATTTGCTCTAATCAAGCTCTTAAAACTGAAATAAAAAAAAAATAGATTTATAATGAGCATTTATTTCTAAAATTGAGTAAAATAAATGATTGCTTGAAAAAAAAAAATAAAATACTTGATTTAAGAACCTGGAACAAAACTTCAAGAATATATTTTTTTTTTATTCAAGCAATCGCCGAAAATAATTTTAGTTGTCAGCAAATTGTTTACATGAATCAAGAAAATTTTTCTCACTTCATCTTGTATTGGCATGTTTATAATTCACAACATGTTTACATGAAAATATGCTTAAGATTGTGCGGATTTGCAAACTATAGCATGGTTCGAGGGCGCAGTGTCTTATCTGTTACTTCACTTGGAAGCATGTTAGTGTGTAGAAGATATATTTAGTATATTCGAGTAGTTTCTTATGATCAGTTATCCTACATCCTACATCTTTGCTGAATCAAGCAAATTTTTTTTTAATTCGTGGAAAATAAATTTCGCAAATCAAACAAATTATTCCAGTTTTCATCAAATTGTTAACTTGAATCAAGCAAATTTTTCTCACTTCAAGCAAATATAAGACTTGAATCTAGAAAAAATATTCTAGAGTTTCAAGCAAGTTTTTCTTGAATTAAACATTTTTTTTCTTAATATCATGTATTATTTATTCAATTCTAGCAAAATAATGCTGTGTCCGTGGCGTAGTTGGTTAAAGTGCGTCGCCGCTATGTCAACAAACTTGGAGACCCAGGTTCGAACCCCAGCAGCGACAGAAAATTATTTGAATTAAAATAATTTTTCTGTACGGCCGCCACCTCTCTGCAGACAATGGCAAACCTCAGAGAGTAATGAAAATGCCATGTAAAGCTTGCCGTGAGAACGAGAACATTCCGTTCATCGCCGTTCGGAGTCGGCGTTAAACATGTAGGTCCGGTTTACGGTCAGTTGTGTACAAACTTAATAACACGCACAACACAATTGATCATAAGAAGCTAGGTCAAAGTCCTTTGAAGGGCTGAAATGGCCAGTTATTTATTTATTTTGAAACAATTTTTTCATATAAAGTAACCCCCTAAAATCAAATTTTGTGCGACATTTTATCATCAATTCTGAATAATTACGATATTAACCCGTAGCACATTTTAAGTTTTGACTTATTTCTGGCATTTAAGTTGAACTTTTAGCTTTGGTGTTTCAGAGACTTATAGTAGAATTTTACGATAAATTTTTTTGTGGAACATTTTAACCCATTATATCCTTATTTTATGGGTCTTTTGTGCCTTTTATTACAAAAAGGTCAAAAAAGACCCAAAAATTGAGAAGTTAGGGCGTTAAAATGTTCCACAAAAATATTTCTCGTAGTATTCTACATAAATCCTCAGAACACATCCTATACCCAAAATGTAAGGATAACATGATTTCCTATGCCGATTCACTATGAGAATGTTCAAAAAGAGGGAAAATTAAATCCCCCCTAAAATAAGACTCAGACTTTCAAAACGCCGATACACGTATATTGTTTTTTTGTCCCCTCTACCAGAATCCGTTGTCAGAACCTGGTTATTTTTTTTCGTGTTGAACAGTGTAATTAGCATATTTTTCGCATATGTATTTTCCTATTATTGAGAAATATATACTTGAAAGCAATTTGTTAATTTAAAAAAAAAAATAAATTAAAGATTTTCTCTCTTCGGCATCAGAAATGGTACCAAAGATAATTTTCTAAATTCGGATTTTTCAAATATTTCTGAACAACACTCTGTCATAAAGTATTTATTTAAAGGACTAGCTTAAGACCACAATTTCTGTTTTTTATTTCTGGGTGATCCTGACAACCCCATGCAACTTTTGAGACCTCTTAGAATGTGAAATTCGAAAAAAAAAATTGTAGTTCGATACGCACTACTGTCTCCTTTGTAACAATTATTTCTACTGAAAATTTCACAACTAAGTCAAATACTCATTTTTTCGTCTTACTCGCTGCAAAATTAGAATTTACTATTAAAAAAAAAAAAAAAAATAAATATAAACGCATTTTACCCACGTCAAGCTAAGCACCTGTAACAAGCACCTGTTCACTTTTTTCATAAATGAGCTTTATCGAATAAACCATCCCAAAGTTTGACTTTGTAACAACAACGGCTCTCATCAGTTTTATTAAATTTTTACCTATACAATGTTGCTTAGCATTCCAGTTAAAAAAGTGGAAAAAAAGAACATCAACAATTAATTGGCAATAAAATAAAATTAATATGATTAAAAAAAAAAACAAAACAACAAACAACGTTTAAAAACAAAATATAAAAAATGGCTTCAAATGAAGTTTAATCTCGCTGCTAGACCCACCGATGCTGCTCATTAAATACAAATATTTATAAAAATTATTTCTTAGTATTTATCTACACAACAGACACTCAGGTTGTTAGCTCCACATTCTGTCTGTTCATAATTATGTTCTTCGGCACGCTTTAATTAAACGTTTATTGGCCATCATATTCTTCAACCTCGTTGAGCGTTTCACTCCTTCTCTGTCTAGCTTAGTAATTAGCGTGTCTTAAATTGCATTCAGTTTACGCATGTTCCAACATCGGGTTCAAGAGTTCGATTTGAATGATTGACGGCTCATATTTTTCTTTGTTTTTGTGGTCTCAAGGACGTGTCTGTTACCATAGCAAGTTTTGTTTCCATACCTATTAAAATACGGTGTACAGTGATGCGAGCAATAGGCAGAAGTCAAAAAATGTGGTGTCGTAAATATCCAAATATTTTGGTATTTTTGGAAAGTTAATCAGCCTTATTCCAGGATCGTACAGTTGTATTCTACAATCCGAATCGTTACGTCGCACAGTGGTTAAAAGGTGAAAATAAATACCAAAATTCATGTTCTCTTTTTAACATTTCTTTAATTTACATGGTTTAAGAATTGTTCAATTAGCATAAATCCAAAATATTTTTGAATAATATTCATTGGTTTTTTGTCTAGAGGCCCTCAAACTCGAACAATGCAAGAAAACTGGAAAAATCATGTTAAAAGTTGATATTTTTACAGAGTAACTACAGAAAAACGGGAAGAGATATTCCCCTCCTGTTTTTTTTTTAATTTATTTAAGAAAATGTTTAAAAACAGTTCTGCGTATTTGAAATATATTGTTTACCTCTATTTTGTAAAAAAAAATCTCAAATTTAACGTGGATCTGAAAAAAAAAAAACGTACATTTATTTTTTAGCAGAATGGTAATTTGTGAGCTCCAAGTTGCGCCAAAAAACTTTTCAACGGAATGTATTTATTGATCTTTTACGTCAATGTTTCAAATAATAAAAGTGAGCTCTTTTGAGCTTTTTTCACAAGATATGACAATAACTAAAACCGTTTTGAGAATAAATATAGAGTTGCTCAGTCTCAAGGCTTAGTTCTTTAGCAATTATCCTTAGTATACTTTCAGGCTTTGCTTGTTAAGCCAAACGCTTCGTTCAAAAGTGTAACATACTTTATCTTGTTTATTATGGTACCAACAATATTGCACTGTCTTATTGACCATTTAAAGCTCACAAACGAATTTTTATATATTTTTGCGACTATATTTTGAGCTATATTTGATAATTTTTTTTCATTGTTACATTACAGTAACATGAACATCTTATTTTAACGGTTTAGATGCTATATCACCTTAAAGTTTAAAATTTGGAAAACAAGTGTTGCGAAAAATTTTGTGGGGGAGGTGGGCATGGCAGAAAAAATGTTTTCTTTTATTAAACATTTTAATTTAAGATTTCTGACAATGTGGTTTCATCATAGGACAAGTCATAGAAAAAATATAGCGTTTTTAATTTTTATGTTATATGGGAGCTAGGCGTGGTTGTAGGCGGATATCAAACAATTTTTGTTTTTTTCTTGATACAGTCAAATTGAACTCGTGTGCTTAATTTTATTGATTGACGACGACTACTTCTATTTTTTGACATTTTTTGTATGGGGCTCAACCACTGTGCGTCATATTCGAAATTCGTAACATTGACATTCCACGTTCCGAATGCATCATCATTTGACAGTTCTTTTCGACGATTTTTTACGACAGATTTGCATCGTTGGAATTCATTGGGAAACCGAAATTTTAAAGTGAAATGTTGTTTATTTTATCAATAAGCAAGCATTTCTTCTTTAAATCAACAAAAAAAAAATGGTTATTTCTGTTTATGTTGGTCAAAAATCAGATATAGAAACCATCACACGCGTTTGGTCAGTTTAATGAATAAAATGGTTTGCATTATCATCCAAACCGAAAATATTTTGAAACGTCTCTTCTTCAAACGTTACAAAAAAATCATTACACCACTTTTTATTTTTAAATTTCATGTCTCTTGCCAAAAACAGCTGTTTTCGAATTTTCAAAAATAATTTTCAATAAGGCAACAATCCACTTTGTTTGTTCGGAACCTAGATTTATTACTTCCACTAAAAAGCTGATATACTTCCAAAAAAAAACATTTTTTGGCTTAATTGATTGTTGTGCTAGTAGGATCTTTTCAAACCGGACTTTCCTAAGCTACTAGTGTTATGCCGACTCTGAACGGTTAATGTGCATGTTCTCAAGAAGCTTCACATGGTGTTTTATTTACTCTCTGAGGTTTCCATTGTCTGCAGAGAGGACGGGTGCACAGAAAAATTAATTCAATTGAAAAAACGTTTCGTGTCAAATGGAATTGAACCAGGGTTCTCTGGCGTATAGATAAAGCACTCTTCCCACTGTGCCACATCTTTTAGGAATAAAAAAATCAAAATACAATAATTTACCAAGTTTGGAAAAACAGCAATTCAGATCGATTTCAGATCAAATTTTTTGTAATTTATGAGCGAAAATGATACAGGGTTACCCATTTTCTCCTTCTGAAAATAAAGTGTAAAAAAAAAACACTTAAAACCCAAATTTCGATAAAATTTTCATTTCTTTATAACAGTGATGTTCACGCAGTACCACGCGTGGTGAGACTCGAAAGCTTTATTAGAGAATCGAAACACGTACACGATTGAATGCACGAAGTTCTCTCAATCAGTTGGCGCTGAAATTCAAGCGAGTAGGTTCGTGCCCCTTGGTTGTATGTTTTGCACTCCACGAAATGTTTGATGCATATAAAAATGCGTTATTTGCAGAATTATAATAACTAGTATCACCTTTGGTCGAGATTCGACCATTTAAAAATTGATTTTTGTTTTTTTGTGTTTTTATTGAAAACATTTTTTTTCTTTCTTCACTCATATGCAAACGTAACCGAACTTATACAGCACCAAACGCACCACCAGCAGGAAATCACAAAACAGTAACTCAATTCTGATTTTCCATGTTCTGTGATTTTTACTTTACCCTAGTAAAAATCCCTAGTACCCTACTTCTTTATTCTACTTTCTAGTAGAAAAGCTTCCAAAGCTATTTGATATAACAACTTTGAGTTGTATAAGTGTTTTTACGCCCCTTTGTCAAGGAAGGAAGTTCTTACCATGTTTCATTGATTTGTGACTTATAGTTCAAAAGTTATACCGAAAATTTGGGCTGATGAAAAGTGCCTCGCATCTATTTAACGCTCATCAAATGTAACCAGTGGAATGGAACGTCTGATTTGAGGTCGAATTGCCCAACATAGATATTCTTATTAATTTAAAAAAAAATTATCAAAATTGGTTGAGAGACACGGGAGAAAATGTTTCTTAACTGTTCTGCGTACACCTATTTATATATAGATTTATAATAATAATATGTATAATATAAAAAGTAGATAATGAAATGGCTTAAAACGTATATTTGTGTATATAACTTTGGAGTGGTTTGAAATATTTGAAAAATTTTTTCACAGAAATTATTTTTTTAGCTGTAGAACTTTATAAAAAATACAAAAACAACATTTTGAAAAATGTTATTTTCATCAAAAAAATCATAGGGGGTAGCTCGTGATTTTCGATGATAGAAACACTTAATTAAATTATGTGTCAAAATGAAGCAATTTTTGCAAATAAATGATATGGTATATTAAAGAGTGTGAGAGAAGAAAATAGAAAAACAAAAATAAAATTACAAAAAAAGAATGTCTGGTCTAATTTTTGAGCAAAAATTGAATATTTTAGAGTTTTTTTGAAAACAACACAAGAAATTGAGTTGGTGAGATAACGGTAAATCTTTTCTTATTTCTCAAAATTTATTTTATTAAACTTCTTATTTCTCTTATTTCTCTTCTTATTTCTCAAAATTTATTTTATTAAACTTTCAGACAAAGAAAATTTAGTGAAAATCGATTGAAAAATGGCTGAGATATTTGCATGCAAAATCAAAATTTGAAATATCAATTGTTTTTTCTCATTCTGAGGCAATGACATTACTTTAAGAAATGCATTGCATGGAAAAAATCTACAGGTTTCGAAATGTCGCAATACTTTTGATGTCATAATAACGGGAAATTTTTTTACACACTATTCGTGGGAAAATATTAGCAAAAAAGTTTTCGTATACCGTTATTTTTCTCAACCAATGAATTTTCATACAAAAAACGTTGTACTGAAAACATCTATAGTTTTCGAGATATCACAATAATTTTGATGTCAAAATAACGGAAATTTTTCAAAATTTACTATTTGTAAGCAATTCTACCATCACAATCACAATATATATTGACACTTGTTACATGAAATAGTGCTTATTGTAGGGTAACCGTAAACGATGGTGAAAAATATTAAATTTTTTTTTGCACATCTTATAAATTTCTAAATTTCTCTCTTATATCATGTTTTTCCATCTCTTATAGTTTAGATTTTATTTAATAAATGTTCTTTTTCCGCTCATATTTGAGGTCAAGGGTCACCAATCTTATATTCAATCATACTGTGTAGCCAGACCTTTCATCTGATATCACATTCTTCATTTTACCTCTTCCCAGTTCTGAGATCCCTAACTAAAATTGATATAAACTTTCAACGTTAATATTTCGGGTCAAAGGTCATGAATTTAAAATCTAACATAATTCGGCACATCTATGGTGCAGTACCTTTCGAATGATGTACGTTTCATTGTCCTTATTCTAAAATAAATATTGAAAAAGTGTACGACAACATTCGATGTTTGCGTATTAATATATAAGATAATAATGATGATGATAGTGACAATGGTAATGATAGTGATAACGATAATGATACTGATACTGATAATAATGGCGACATTGGTAATTATAACAGAATTCTTGCTTAATACCTGCACAACAATTTTTGTCAGTGCAGAGAGCTACAAACACAAGCACAAAAGTTGAAAATTGTAGTAGTATGTGCGTGAACACCACTGCTTTATAATGTCTGGACCTTGCCATATCATTCAAATTTTTGCAGGACTCAATCCATTTGAGGTAATTTTCAATAATTTTTGTGTACAACTCGGGCCACTAGCTCGGCCATGATTTCACGAATGTTGGTGCTAAATTGTTCAAGAGTTTGGGGCTTATTCACGAAAACACGATCTTTTGTATAGTCCCGCTAAAAAAAGTTCAGAGGTGGCAAATCTTGAAATATGTCGTCTAGAGGAGGCCTATTGATATGGCCTAATTTTGAAATTAGTCGTCCTGGAAATTTCTGTTGCAATAAAGTTCTAATGCTGGTGCTGTTGTGTAGCTTGTGGCCCCTTCTAATTGAAACCACATATCGTCCAGATCAATATCTTCAGTTTCAGGCAAAAAAAAAAATCGGTTAACATATCGCGCTCTTACTCCGTCTGTTCTCACGAGCAGCCTGTGCAAAGTCAGGATAAAGAAGGATGGTCGCAGCCAATGGGTTTGCCCTATCCTTTGTAAATGTAGAAGGGACTACCTAGATCCTGGAGTTGGTCGCCCAATCTGGGAAGTAGGTTGGACAGTTGATATACAACGGTAGCGTTATGCCTACGAGAGAATAGCAATAATTCTAAATTAATTTGCTAGCACGGGGATAGTGTTTGCCTTGGCAGAAGCACTCACACAATTCCACTGGCATATTTGCATGACTTATGGATTAGTTAAAAATAAGGCTGGCCGTATATACTGTAAAATTTAAGTTTTTGCTGAGTGCAAAAAATGAAGAGCCACCGAAAGATGTTTAAGGGCCTAGTGATGATACAGAACGAAATAGCGATCTAGAATATTTTCTGAGTGTTGAGGACACAACACGAGGGAACGAAATAGTAGCTAGAGTATTTTTGAGTGTCGAATAGAGTGGATGATTAGATGCGAAGAGACGAAATAGCTTGACTTAGTAGTTTTAGAGTATGTAAGGGTACTCTGGGGCGAAAAGCGGGCTAGAGTACTTTCGGAGCGTCAGGGGGACAGTAGTTTAGTAGTTTAATTCCTAGTAGTTTCGTAGTGTCAGCTATTTTGGGGGTTATCTGAGATGTCAGATTTGGATACAAAGAGGTGAAAAGTTTGCCTTAGTTATCTCGGAGTATCAGAGTTAAATGGGGTGGCTCTTGTATTGGTGTAATTGGTGGTGGTGACTTAAGTGTTGTCATATTCAAGTGCGATATGTCATATGTGTCAGTGTGTGTCAGTGTTATGTCGAGATAAATCCATTTGGCCCGCGAGACAATAACAGAGCTGGTACTTCAGGGAGTACAGTGCTGGCTGTGGTAGCTCAACGTTGCGAGCAGACCAGTGTTGGTCGGCGTGGATTTGTTATACAACCGAGTGGCAATGTCTAAAAATTGTCAGAGATTTTAGCTGGGCCCCTATTTCCACCAATAAATGTGGATGGTGACCTAACTAATCATCCAGAAATTGGTACTGTTGCGTTCCAACATTGGTTACTATCCATACAGTTTTTTTTTTTAGCTTGAACCAAGGATTTCAGGTGGAATACCTATTCAGTCAAGTCTGCCTTGGTTCGAATTGGGTTGATAGATTAGTGGGAAGGAAAGGGCAATCAAGTGAAACATGTGAATCAGAGACAAGTGTTTGAATCAGAGACAAGTGTTATGCCTTTACCTCAGTTAATTCAAGTTATAAGGAAAACTCATCCACAAACTTCTCTACGATCAACTACAACTTCAAGTCGTAAATATGTATTGATAAATTTTCAGTTTCAGTTGATTAGAAATGAGGATAGAAAATTCAGAAAGGTTTAAAGCGAAATACCGGGAAAGCTTTAAAGCCTGGCCGGGAATCGAACCCGGCACCTCTGCTACCTCCGGGTAGTAGTCGAGCACGCTACCTACTCAACTACCGAGGCCGCGTGTGAAGTCATGAAAGTGACGCCAAGGAGATGTTAAGATGGACGTTGGGGTGAGTATTAACGTCCGGAAGATTTATCTGTGGGGCATTAATTCCATGAACCTCGATTCCTTGCCAAGGGTCACCGTAGAATTAACCCGATAAGGCAGGTGTCTGCGATAAACACAAGAGAGAGCCTCGGAGAAAGCCATTGACTCTAACGGTTGCTCCGTGATCGTTTTTTAAAAAATACGGACCAATAACACCACCAATGATAATGCACTCTAGACAGTGCTTTTTTGCGAATGTATTGGCTTCTTCACAATTGCTTGGAGATTTTCAGAACCCCATTTACGGCAATTTTGCTTAATAACGTATTCACCTAGCGCGAAATCGGCCTCATCGTTAAAGTAAATTTATTTCGATTTTAATGCATTGTTCGGTTGTAAACTTGCCATATTGTAAAATAGCACACCTTTGCAAACACAAAACCCAAAAAAGTTAGGATGACATGAACTTTTGACAGCTGTCAAATGCCAGGGCTGCACTTTCCGAAACCAAAAATGCATAACCCCTTAATTACGCAACTTTTTATTTACTATCCCATATATTTCATCAAAATGTCCATTTAAATTTGTTTTAAATCTATTAAATTTTAATAAATATATTTAAATTACATAAATTTTTGTTTTAATTTTCAGATCCCTGCTTGTACATCATGCGTTTTGCCAATAAACTTCAATTTGGCGGTAAAACGCACGAAGTCTCAATGACTGCATTGCGCATCGTTCAACGCATGAAAAAGGACTCATTGCATTCCGGCCGCCGACCCACGGGACTGTGTGGTGCAGGTTAGTAAAAACTTAAACAGTATTTTGTTTAGGGAAGTTAAAAGAAAAATTCGCTCGTTGACTTTTTTGCATTTTGTACAAAAATGTGGACATCGACTCTAGACATTGTGGTATTTAAAAAAATAAAAAAGTCGCCTCAAGTCGCCTTTTCGACGGCTTTGATTTTCCTTAGCTTTGAAGCAAGGATTTCAGGTAGAATACCTATTAAGTCAAGTCTGCCTTGGTTCGAAAATGAGGTGATAAGTTAGTGGGAAGGAAAGGCCAATCAAGTGAAACACGTTTAGAATGTTCTAAGCGTGGTGAAAAGCCAAAGAAACATGTGAATTTGAATCAGCTGCAAGTTTTATGCCTTTACCTCAAGTCAATTCAAGTTATAAGGCAATCTCATCCACAAACTTCTCTACCATCCAAGACAACTTCACGTCGTAAATATTCATGAACTTTCAATTTCAGTTGATTCGAAATGAGGATTAAAAATTGCAAATGCGAAAGGTTTAAAATGCGTAGGACCATGGCCTGGCCGGGAATCGAACCCGGGACCTCTGTGGTAGCAGTTGAGCACGCTACCTACTCGACTACCGAGGCCGCTCCCTATATCCGTCCATCTTCTTATGGATTGCACTTATCGCATCTATGTTGCTATCTCCTTCCGCGTGTTAGGCAAATTACCAATATTCTTATATTATAAAAAATTGTCCAAAAAGTAACTCTGGACTCTAAGCGTTATATAACGAAGCGAAAAACAAACGAAGTTTTCAGTTGGGAAAAACAAATTTTTCAATTTTGCTGCACGTTATAAATCACTCGCGTTTATGACAAACGAAATTAATTTCCTGCAACTAAATGACGCGTTTCTCGCAACTGACTATTATTATGACAACTGTTGAAACGTTTGCAAATATCGATTTCAAGCACGACAAACAAAGTTCGTTTGCGGTAAACTGGCGATAAACGTTTTTTTTCTTCGCGTGTACTTTCAGAAATAAATTACCTAAAAGTAAAAGGCGAAAACGGTCGAGTGTGAAGTTGTTTTTCAACTTTTGCTAAACAGAAATAATTAACTCTAAAAATTTTGAAATTTTTGATGATAAGTCAACTATTGTGAATTGAGTCGTTAAATTTCAGTTTTTTTTCAAGCTCTGACGATCTATTCAGATTTGGTCAAATAAGAGGAAAAGTAAAATTCTCTAACTTTTGAGAAATTAATCCATTAACTGCGGCTCCTAAACGCCTCGTGCGATTTTTTTTTAATTTCATGTGTTATACTTCTAAGGGTTATATAAATTACCACCAGAAAAATACCGCTGGTAGAAAAATATACGTGGCCGCTATGTCAAAGAACCTGGAGACCCTGGTTCGAACCCCAGCAGCGACAGAAAATTATTTGAATTAAAATAATTTTTCTGTACGGCCGCCACCTCTCTGCAGACAATGGCAAACCTCAGAGAGTAATCATATGCCATGTAAAGCTTCTTGAGAATAAGAACATTACGTTCATCGCCGTTCGGAGTCGGCGTTAAACATGTAGGTAGGTCCCTTTCTCGGTCCATTGTGTACAAACTTAATAACACGCACAACACAATTGATCATAAAAAGCTAGGTCAAAGTCCTTTCAAAGGCTGAAATGGCCAGTTATTTATTTATTTTTTTAAGAAAAATACCCAACTGTCGTTACTGTTTTCTAAAAGGGCACAAATTCTGCATCAATGGCAGCACTGTTTTTATCAGCTGTTTTAAGAACGCAAGCAAATCGAAGTGTCAAAGTTGTTTAAAAGTTTCTTGCCTTCAAAATATAGAACGTTTTAGCATTGTTTACTAATTAAAAGTGATGTAATAAATATCTACCGGTATAACTACTGTATTAGCCACTGCTTACTAATGGATTCGATGCATCCATGGTGAACGCCTGGAAATTGAATGTACTTTGCGCAAAATATGAAAATACAAAGTATAAGAGTCAGTTTGATTTCCGCATAAATGTGGCGGAATCTTTTATAACCCTTGAAAAGGTTCGTGCATCACCGCTGTTCTGAAAACGAACAAGTTGTTGGCTTAGAAGACTTTGTGCAGAAAATGGAAAGACTTGCTCGTTGTCGGCAATGCGGTGGCAAAACTTTTGATGGTTGTGGAAAGTGTAACAACTTACTGCATCCAAAAAAATGTTTTGTGGACTTTCATAACAGCGTTCCACAAGATGAAAAGAAAATAAAAAAGACCCAGTAATGCTATATACGAGTACATACATACATTAAAAAAACGTTCAAATCCCTTCGGCGAAAGTAGGGCAATTGCTTTTAAGTGACTGGTCCCGTGACGGCTCAAATGTAACCTATCACAAGACAGGTCTGATATAACTTGTCACCGAACATATTATTTGTGCTTGATACGGGTCAGGTTTTATTTTACTCAGCATGGGACCAATTTAATATGATACAAGCGGAGACAGATCGATTAAAACTTAAAGCTGTATTTGTATCGTGTGGAAATTCAAAGCTGAAAAGAAAATAATTTGCATCTGTCGAATATCGCAATATCAAATGATTGTTTAGCGAACAAACGAAATTGCTCAACGAACTAATCAATAGTTGGGATAGATCACAAATTTCTATCAAACAAATTTCAGTTCTTCGAGGCCGGTCACGGGTAAGGTTCAAGGTGACGCAGCAGGTGGCAATTGATCCCTGTCAATGACAATGCCATGTAAAAGGGACGGGTCGGTTTCTTATGTTGGTGGCAGAATTGGGACTGATCCCTCTCCCTTGGGGACCTATCACGTGATAGTTTCAGAACCGGTTCTTTTCTCCGTAGGGATATTATTAATCTATGTATGTAGATACCTACAATATTAACAAATAAAATAACATGAAACAGTTGCAAAATATCGTTTACATATACTCTTTTTTTTTTTTTTAATTTTTGAAAATTTAGAACTTACTATCGACGGTTGGGTATTTTTATACCCAAGGTAGCAGATTCTTTTAGAATCTGTCAGAGTGATGCAATCTTAATTTAGGAATTTTCTATCAACAGCTGCTATCGTCAGTTAATTGGCCACGAGAGCTTTTAGATTTTTTTTATATATTAAATTTTTTACAATCGATAATGGAGCAAATATTATGATTTTCAAATTGCATCACATTTGACCTTGAAAGTGTAATATTTAACGTCAAAATTTTTGGGCAAACTTCAAAAATAATTTATTGCTCCATGTTTTGTTAAACCAATAAAAAAATGAAGCTCTTAACTTTTACCAATCCCGAGATATGATCATTTCTGTGGAAGCATTTTCATGGTTAAAAAATACCCATCCGTAGTTAATGGGTTAAAGATTCATCATTACGTTTGAGGTTATCTTGAGAAAGATACTATGGTATGCTTTAAAAAACGCAAAAAATTTATTATTATTACCTTTCAGATACAAAAAATGTTAGGGTGCCTTTTAAGATGCGTTCTCAAGCATGATACAATAAGAAGGTAGGGTAAGGAGCTTTGACAAGACCTACTGCTTATGTCAAAAAGCAATTTACCGATACCAGTTTTCTGTATGTTTCATAAATGTGGGATAAACACATAGAAAAGGAATTTTATATAGGGTAAAAAGAAAAATTTGAATCAATGTGTCTATAATTGAAACAACGAATTTTTTAGTTATTTTATAGCTTTATTTTCACCATATTTTTGCCCATATTTTTTTTGCTTATTTTTGTTTTCTTTATTTCTTTTTTTAATAATTTTTTTCTAATGTGCTTACGATATCTTATAAAAAACTTTTTTAAGTCTTCTTAAGACAGTGGAACTGTTGAATATAAATCAACTTCATTTTAAAAGTTCCTCGATTATCAATATTTTCAGCACTACATCTATACTATTATATAAAAGAGGTCTCTCGAATTTTCATCGTTCAATCAAGGGGGTAAATGCTGAACCGATTTTAAAAATTCTTTCACTATTCAATTGCTATAATAAGCGACCCTGTTACTGGGTACTACGTTTTTGGTAAAACTTTTTATTTAATTATTTAAGAATTTATGCATTTTAATCCAAGTTGCCATTGTATGTATAAGCAGCACAAAATAACAGCAAACAATAGCTTAAGCTCTTCGTTGAGAGAGAGAGAGGTGAAAGTCTACAACTCACCGCGCTGCCATCTTGAGTGGATAGTTGCACTCAGTTAATTTCTGCTGCAGTGTTGCTATAAGTCCAATAACTCTTTTCATTTCAATAAGAAGCCACTCTTTTTATTTCAATAAGAAATATTCTCAAATAAATTAAAATGAATTAAACATATTTGAATCTTGAGTCTTTATTTAAAATATGTTTTCATATCATATTTATACTCCCAAGCAACGCTGGGAAAGGGTATGCTAGTTTTATATAAAACGCTTACCTACGGAAACCATGAAACATGGATTTGTCATAGGATTTTTTCTTAAGATATGGTAGCACAGTATTTTATGGTTTTGACATTAGCAGTAGGTCTTGTCAAAGCTCCTTACCCTTCCTTCTTATTGTATCATGTTCTCAAGGTTAAGGAGTTTCATTACCTTTTTAATGTGCTCTTGCAAGGCAGCTTAGTTCTCTATTTTGCAAATGCAAAAACACATGTGAGTAATGTATTATTAGTTTGGCCGCCGTCATCCCCGTGTTTATTATAAAACATTCGAATGAAGGTTTTATTATTTTTATATTATTAGTCTATATGGGGATAATAATAAAAAATAAATAAATAACTGGCCATTTCAGCCCTTGAAAGGACTTTGACCTAGCTTCTTAGGATCAATTGTGTTGTGCGTGTTATTAAGTTTGTACACAATTGACCGAGAAATGGACCTACAGGCTTAACGCCGACTCCGAACGGCCATGGTATAATTATACCAGGTAGCATTGACAACTGCTTATTTTCTCTTCAACAGGAAAACATAAATTGTCAAACACAGCTGTTTGCGAAACGAAGCGAAAATTAAAGCAAGTGACAAAAACAAACAAAAAACTAATAAGAATATTGTGCGTTTAAATAAACAAATCATAAAGAAATAAACATTTAAAATCATGAAAGTGATAAAAAGATCTTGTGTAATTTGTGCGAAAAGTTTTTCAGTCCGTGATGTTAAATTTTATTCAGTGCCTAATAACGAAACTCGTCGCCAGCGGTGGATTGATGCCTGTGGCTTGATGCTGGCAGAAAATTCGTTTGTTGTTTGTGTTTTCATTTATTAACAATGGCCGACCAGCGAACGCTCTCTTTTTGAGTATATTTTTTGACAGTATATGATTTCCCAAGCAACTGTCAATGCTACCATGTATTATTATACCATGCCGAACGGCGATGAACGAAATGTTCTTATTCTCAAGAAGCTTTACATGACATTTTTTATTACTCTCTGAGGTTTGCCATTGTCTGCAGAGAGGTGGCGGCCGTACAGAAAAATTATTTTAGTTCAAATAATTTTCTGTCGCTGCTGGAATTCGAACCCGGGTTTCCAGGTTCGTTGACATAGCGGCCACGCACTTTAACCAACTACGCCACGGACGCCACATGGGGATAGGCGTGGTTTTGTACGTTGCAAATATCGAAGCTTATGTGTAAAATATAAAGTCAGTATATTTATTTTTGTGGATTTTATGAACGCTTTGCTACTTTCATGACGTCACTCTGTATGGAAAGTAGGAGTGGTTTTGACTAATTCGATTTTAAAAAAAAAAAATTCAGAATTTCAAATCTCAAAAAAGAAGACTTGAAGAGTTTAAGCAATTAATTTTTGTGGAATTTACGATTTTGATGATGTCATTTCGTAAGGGAAGTTGGTCATGATGTCACTTGTTCAACCGATTTGGACAAATTTTCTATGTCAAGTGCGTATTTGGAATCAAAGGTTTTTGATCAATTTTTATGAAAGTCTTAGAGATTTTCCAACTTTGTAAAAATTACTTTGTGTGGGAGGTAGGCGTGGTTTTATTCCAAGTTAGCTTATGTTCGAACTTGATCTTCATGTTTTTTCTTAAATTGGTTGTAATCGTGCCAATGGACGATGTTCAAAAAACATCAGCCAGCGGGGCACGGAGAATTTTTTTTTGCGAGATGACATTTTGTAACACAAATCTCTTGGTTTTGAAAACATTTTCAAATAAAAGTTTTTCCCACTAATTTTGTGTAAAGCATTATCCTTTCATTATATAGCTTTACAATCTTTAGGGGTCAGTTTAATGAAAAAAATATATTATTTTTATCTCGTTTGGCATTAGGACACAAATTGCAAGGCATTTGGCACTTTCCGTTTTTTCATGAATAATTTCATATTAAACGGGCACACCAAAAAAAAAAAAACTTGAGTGCGAGAAGGCAGACCCATATATTCCCATGTATTTTGACCCGCTCAACGCGATTCTGGCATCCATTTTGACCAGTTGGCTCTTGATTATCTTCAAAATAATTGGATTGTACTTATTTTACGGATGTGTGGTAGACTTTTTTTGGAATGAGCGATATATACTTTTCTATACCTACCATGCCTTCTTAGCGCAGTAAGCGTGGGGATGTTAAGAAGATGAATTCTGCGATTGTAGAGCGAGTTAGCATTACTTTTTTATGTGCTCGAGCAAAACAGCTAATTAAGCTTAAAATAATTGAAAAAAAAATGTAATAAAGCAATAGTCGCCATATTGGATGCGCTATTTTGAATTTTATTAGTTTGACACCAGAATCGTAATTAGCGATCTCGAAACTGCTGTTTGTTGTGTATTGAGTATATAATCGACGATCGAACCTGAGATAGTTTCCATATTGGATCCACCATTTTAATTTTCGTAATTATGAAGTCAGAATCGTTATCAGCGATCCAGAAAACTATGCGGTCACCAACGAATTTAAAATTTCATTCAGTAAAACATAACGCCCCTCAAAAGATTAAGGGACAATTTCGCTTCAAAATATATCAAAAAATTTATTTAAAAAAATAAAAACAAAAAACATTATTTAATAAAGTCATCTCTACTCTGTTTTTATTTTCATCCTCATAGCACTGCTGATTGCCGCTCGAATGCACGAATACAGTCGCACAATCTTCGACATTGTTGGCATTGTAAAGATACATGAATCTACGCTGCGCAAGCGACTTATTGAATTCGCAGATACACCCTCTAGTGCATTGACGCTGGATGAATTTATGTCCGTTGACTTGGAGGCTGAACAAGATCCGCCCGCATTTAAGGCAGCGCGTAAAAAAGATCGCGATCGCATAAAAGATGTAAGTATGCTAAAAGTTGTAAGCTATTTATAAATTGAAATTTATTGTTGGCAACATCAAATGCAATTGAGATTGTTAACTGAACGAGAGATGTTTATTTTAAGCACTCTGAAAAAAGCACTTGGAGTTACGTTTTAAGTATGCCTGGCTAGCTCAGTCGGTAGAGCATGAGACTCTTAATCTCAGGGTCGTGGGTTCGAGCCCCGCGTTGGGCTACTATTTGTTTTTTTGCTTGATTAAAATTGCTCCAAAAATGTTTTAACAATTTTTTAATATTTTTCAGATCGGTGAACATGAACTTACCGAGCTGCAGAAAGAAATCGATACGCATCTTGAAAAAGATTTTAAGAGAATGCACAAGTCCACTGTTAAACGTCTCATGGGTGATTCTAGCGTCGAGGACGACTTCGAAGACCTAGAAACAGCCGCTTTCATAGAAGACTCGAATTTGCAGGCTATTGACGCATGTCTAGGCTCAGGGCCTGTACTTGCAAAGCTGCCACCCAAAAATAAAAAAATTGTGATAGAGGGTCTAAAGCCCGACATAGAATCTATGTGTCGGCCCACTGCTAGTGAGCTGCAAGAGGTTGAAAAGCAAAAATCGAAGACAACCGAAGAATTGGCTGAACTTGATTTAGAGGGACTCGATGATGAGGAGATCAACAACTACATTCTAACGCACGAAGAGGCGGTGTACAAAAATAACATGTGGAAGGCGCTTAACGCCGAATACTTGCTAGAGATGAAGGTCAAAGAAGAACGCCTGGCCAAGGAACGCGAAGAAGGCAAGCCGGAGAAAAAGAAGCGCAAACCAAGGAAAAAGGTTATCGGACCCTCGACTACGGCAGGCGAGGCAATCGAGAAGATGCTGCAAGAGAAGAAAATTTCTACAAAAATAAACTACGATATATTGAGAACATTGACTGAGGGCGTTGCAAGCTCAAGCACATCCGAGATAGTTGCAGGCGATGAAGATACTGCAACAAGCAGTGCTGTTAAGCCGGAAGATGTGAAAAATGTGCCCATTGTCGAGGAAGGACCCATCAAGCTGAAGAATAAGTAATACATATGAAGAGAAATTCTTTAATTGAATGAAAAATAACTTTTTTTTATTTCTTAAGTCGCAACAAGCCCGCTTATAGTGTGGGTGGACCAGCCAGCAAGGTGCCCAAATTGGAAATGGGTCTGCCAGTGGTTGAACAAACGCCTAAAGAAGAGCCCGTTGTAATGGAAAATGGTTTGTTTGAACTTTTCAAAAAACATTTTTTTGTTTCTATTGGAGTAAAACATGCTTCCATTTTAGATGATCTCGATGAGGAAAATGACGAAGCTGAGGTCGAAGCAGAACCAGAGCCAACTGCTGAATACTCTTCGCTCAAGGATATGCTGAATAATGGTGTAGAAGACGATTACTATGGTTATGACGATTATTAAAATTGTAATGGAAGTGATTGTTTTTAAAGCATTTAATTAGCTGATATTTTGTTAAAATTGTAACAAAGGCTATTGACACATCAAAGTGAATGAATTATTCAATATTTGAATAGGAATACTCAAAAATAAATGTTTTAAAAAGTATGAAAATTTATGGAATATTCCAATATATTTTTTTTTAAATTCACCTTAATTGTTGAGAATAATTTGTATTATTAATAAGACTCCTATTTTTTTTCAAAATATATGTTGTAATAAGTTTAAACGTCTTCATAATAGTATTATGTAAAAATCATACAATAACCTTGAATACGTGCTATTCGAAAAAAAAGTGGAAATAAAGGCAAATTTAGCATGTAAACGTTACATGTTAGTCAGAAAAGTATACTGCCATAGTTATTAATTATTTAACACTTGCATAGACGATTTATTTATGTTGCCATTAATTTATGTTGCCATTAATTAAGCTCTTAACTATGCGCACTTGTTGCGCTTTCTTGCTACAAACGTTTTTCTTGCAACAACTGCTTAAACGAAGTTATGAGGACTGTGGGACAAATTATCGATGTCGCAAAGTGTTTGTTTGAGTTCAAACGGTGCATTCTACAAGATATTTAAAATCGAATTTAAATTTGAACTTTTATTTTTATATCAAACGTTAGTCTTAAACAATTATGTCTTTATTTAAATCCATTTGATTGTTCCTTAGATACTTACTGTGGCGGCGGAAAAAAGTGAATATATATTAAAAATTTTAGAAAATAAGTTACATTTTTTTTCAGATATAATCAAAATATTATTTTATTAATGCATACTTTTGAGTCTCTTAAATAAATATAATAAAGAAATACTAATTCATAGAAAAAACACCGTAAAAATTGCAAATTATACGTAAACACTTTTTGTCTATTCTAAGTTCTGTTGCTTACAATAGGATAGATTTAGGGTGTTTTTTTTAGGGGTTTGTTTTTCGAATAGAGATAAAACACAAGAAAATCGTTTTAATGTCCATCAATTTCGCTTTATTGGAAAGATAATTTTATGCCATTAATGTTTAAATATGATTTCGGGCATGTTGCCGCCGCGGCAGGCTCGAATAAAGCCAATTCTACAGGTCCAATTTTCAACCACTTTTTCGAGCATATGGGGCCGTATGTCGGCAATAACGCCACGAATGTTGGCCTCCAAGTCCCCTAACGTTTCTGGTTTGTTGGCGTAGACGAGCGACTTCACATATCCCCAAAGAAAATAATCCAATGGTGTCAAATCACACGATCTTGGCGGCCAATTGACAGGTCCATTCCGCGAAATTATGCGCTCATCGAATGTTTCCTTCAATAAATCGATTGTGACGTGCGCTGTGTGGCATGTAGCGCCGTCTTGTTGGAACCACAACTCATCCACATTCATGCCATCCAATTCGGGAACAAAATAGTCGGTTATCATGGCTCTATACCGGTTTCCATTAACGGTAACTGACTCTCCAGCATTATTTCGGAAGAAGTATGGCCCAATGACTCCACCAGCCCATAGAGCACACCAAACAGTCAGTTTTTGTGGATGTAATGGCGTCTCAAGGATCTCATGTGGATTCTCTTCACTCCAAATGCGACAATTTTGCTTGTTGACGTAGCCATTCAACCAAAAATGAGCCTCATCTCTGAACAAAATTTTGCGATAAAAATCAGCATCGAGATCAATCTCATTTTCGGCCCATTTGCAAGCGTTGTTCTTTTGTCAACCTGTTCATGATGAAATGGCAAACCAAACTGAACATAAATGACATTAGAGTTGCCAGATTTGACCAGTTTTATCTCTATTCGAAAAACAAACCCCTAAAAAAAACACCCTTTATATCTCGACAATTGTCTTTTGTATTGTCTTTTTTTATGTTTTTTTATTTATTTTTATGCTATGCTTTAGTCCATGATACAATTATACAAGGTAGGAGTGACAACTTGCTTTTTTCTCACCAGTACCTTGCGCCGACTGTCATTTGCCTGAATATTTTGTTTTCTATTTTCTTTTCTTTTTTTTCGTTCTCTAATTTATACTATTTTTGACAGTTGGCGCACGACGAAAGAACTGTCACTCCTACCTTGTATAATTGTATCATGCTTTAGTCTAATTCCACCAAATGAGAAGCAAATAAGTCTTAAAAATCAGATAAATTTCAATCAAAATCAAAATAAGAAAATGTACCAAGTCGAAAATCAAATATTAAGTTCAAATACAAAAAGGAAATTCTCGAAATATAGCAGTAAAATTAAAAATATGTCACCGAGCAGTTAATTGAGTAAGAAAACTTCGAAATTTTAATGCACTTATCAGACATGGAGGTCGAAAAAGGTTGTATTCTGATGGTGGTGCTCGTTTGGTAGAATGATTGGTGATGATTAGGAATGCGGGGACACCTAAAATTTCTGCAGAAGCATTGCCCAAAGGCATTAGTGATCGCACAGGATAGCTTTGATAGAAAAAAAAGTCCTTAACAAAGACAAAAAAAAAAACTACACTATCTGATAAGAATGTGATGGCCAGGGTTAAATTTTAAATATAAAAAATGCACTGTTGCAGACTGGAAAAAAATAAAGTTGGTCTGATGAGACTAAAATTAATGAATAACATTCAAATTAAAGGACGGCAAAGAATATTATTGGCATCGATTTTACTAGGACGATCAAGATGCTGGAGGTCTCCAACTGACGGCACCACCTCTCTTCAAATGCATGATATTTTTGACCAGTTGCAATCTTAAATGAACACCATAAATATCAGATCGATCTGTCAATGCATAGTGACGTTACAGTGTTCTAAGTTAAGCAACGGGATTAGTATTGTTATAAAAATGGATAAAGAAGAATTTCGTGCCTTGATTAAGCATTACTTTTTGCGTTACAAAAGAGCGAAAGAAACAAAAGAAAAGCTCGATAAATATTATGGTGAATCTGCTCCGTCATATTCAATTGTAAAATATTGGATTGCTGAGTTCAAAACAGGTCGAATCAGCACAAAAGTTGAATACGCCAGAGGAGCACCAAAAACTGTGACCATTCCAGAATGTATTGGAAAAATACACGCTTTTGTATTGGACAATCCGAAAGTGAAAGTGCGTGAGAAAGCTACAGCCATGCGCATATCAAGTGGGTCGGTGGTTTCAATTTTTCATGAACATTTGGGTATGAGAAAGCTGACTGCAAGATGGGTGCCGCGTTCGTTAACAATTAATCAAAAACATGAACTTGTTCGCACTTCCCAACAATTTTCGGACATGTTTTAACAAAATCCGACTGATTTTTTGCTTAAAATAGTGACTATGGATGAGACATGGATCCACCACTATACACCAGAATCAAAGGAATCAGCAAAAAAGTGGGTAGGTCACAGCGGAAGTCCACCAAAGCGAACGAAGACTCAACAAACGACTGGAAAGTTGTTGTCTTCTGTTTTTCTTTGGGATTTAAGTGGCATTTTGTTCATCGACTATTTGAGAAAAAGGAAAACAATAGTTACTGTTGACTATTATTGTTAATTATTGGACCAATTGAAGAACGAAATCGCAAGCAAACGGCCTCATATATCGAAGAAAAAAAATATCCAGATTTGGCCTCCAGCGACTATAATCTGTTCCCAAATTTCAAAATGTGTCTCCAGGCAAGGAGATTTGCGACGAATGAACACATTGAATTGGAAATTGAAGCGTATTTCGGAGATCTTGAGAAATCTTACTATTCAAAGGGTATCGCAATGTTAGAAAATCGCTGGAATAAGTGTATCGAGCTGAAAGGGGAATATGTGGAAGAATAAACAATAATTTTGGTAAAAATCTTTTGTTTTCTTTGTTAGGCCGGTAGCATATTGAACGCTCTAGTATGAGAAAATGTAAAGGCACCAAGTGACACAAAATTTAAAATACGTCGGTAGGCCACTACACATGGTGGATTCATTACCAATATGTCGAATTGAATATTCGCCAAAGGCGATGGGATTATGACAAAAATACTACCCTAGTGGTATGAATGACTTTTTACCCGACGTTGTCGATGAATGCGCTTATTCATGATGATGAGATTGTGTTCCAACACTATGGAGAATCCAAGCCAACTGCGATCATTGTCAAAATATGGATGCCTGCAACAATTTCAAACGCAGTGGCCTTAATAAAGCCCGGATTAAATGCAATTGAACATATGTGGGCTGTTCTAAAAATAATCCGTTCGCACGCGTTCAAATAATCTAATCAAACTCTGGGAAAGAGTCAGCACTAAATGGGCCAAAATTCCACACCAAACAATAAAAAATTTAGTGGAAAGTATATCAAAATGTATTGCTAGTATTTAAGGTATAATATACGTGTAAATTTTTCGAAATAAAATTTGTTTTTATTTAATTTGTTCTTTATAGTTTTAAGAATATACATACACATTTTTAAATCGATATTTAAGAAAAAACAGAAGTTATAACGGTTTTCGTTTACCTATGTCTAAGCTTCATACAAATAAATAAAAAACTTTAAACGCGACTTCCTCGAAACTAGTTTCTTTAAAACGGTTCGATAGATAACTCGAAATCTATTGGTTCAATTTCAATGATTTTTTTGCATTTTGTTCTTTATTTTGTCCTTTAAGCATCCTCACTAAATGCAAGTATCTATTTTTTTTTCGTTTTTTTTTATATAAACAAAAAAGCGAGCGAAAATGTATCTATTTTTTTAACTTTTTACTTCAACTTTCGCCATAATTAAAACAAAAACCCCCGAGGGCCTTGCGTATGGGGGATGCTTAATATACGGTCTGGGCTTTAAAATTTCATTTGATTTTTTTGTTTCCGATACATGGGAAAGGCCATATCCATCGAACCGTTTTGGATGTCTTTTTTTTCAATGACATTTTCAGCGTCCTCTATATAAAAGCCAGAACTGTATTTTTCCAAAAAAAAAATTCTTTTTATAAAGTATTTTTTATGTACAATAATCTGTATAGATTAAAAAAAAAAAAATAATAACTTCTTATATCTTAAAAAAATTGTTTGAAAACAGCTCCTGTTTTTGGTTGTTACACGTATGTATATTATACCTTAAGCAAATCAAGGCGAAGTACTAATTTGTAAAACAACTAAAATGGACAAAACTGTATAAATGCTTTGTACGAAGATTCTCGAACTTTTATGAGTTTCTTTAACATGAATTGACATTTTTTATATCTTAAAAATAATGACTTGATTATCGCTAATAAAGAAAAGTAATAACTTATTTACTAAAAATGTTTAACTATGCATTCATTTTTGTCCGCCAATGTACATAATTAATATAAAAAGAAAGAACTTTTAATGCTCACAGAAATGCATTAAATTTTAACTCCAAATTAATGTAACTGTTCATCTCCACTGTATGTGTTAGAAAAAAAAAACAAAAAAAAAAAACAAAACAATAAATGTTCCACTTAATTATTACGATGAAGCAGTTCAAACACAAACATTTCACTCCTAATGGTATTTCTTGCATACTTATTTTCAATTATGCTGTTTCCACTTCATCATCCAAGTGCTTCTTCGTAAAGTACAAAGTACCTTCTATTGTCGGTAGGGTTCTTGTTGTTGTTGGTGGTGTTGTTAGTGCACAGCAGGATGTCGTAAATGAGCTCAAGTTGCTCTTGCTGCGTGCCTTCCTTCAAGTTTTTGCAGATCGCGTCGTTCTGTCAGCAACACTTAAGCGTAAGGAGTGAAAAATTGGCATTTGTTATAGTTGTTGGCATAAATTGTTGCTATTGTTGTTTTGATTGTAATTGCTATAACTTAGCAGCAGAAGCAGAAGCAGCAGCGGCAGCGTTTAGAGTATATACTGAACTTTGATATGTTGTTGCCTAACGAATACTTCATTCTCAAATTTCGTAGTTAAAAATAAAGTCATAGTTAGTATTTTGATATTATCCTCAATATTAAATTCTTCACATCAAATGGAACCACGCTATGGTTACGAGTTAGGTGGAACATTAAAAAGACTTGTAGACACGGCAAGTTACTGATGTTACTTAAGGTTTACGGACGGTAATTCAAGACGTATAAAATTGAAAATGGACAGAGATGGATACGATAAACATAATAAACCGAAAATATTGTCCAATTACTGTTTTTCTATAGCAATTAAATAAATACATAAAATCAGCCTTACAGTAAATATTTCTGAATCTTAAAAGTTATTACGTACATATGAATATGAATATGAATGACAAACCAACATAAGCTGTAAATATTTTTTTCTGAGAAATTACTGGTACAACTAAGAAATCCAATTAACTCTGTTTAACTAACTGGTTATTAACTCTTATCTAAAAAAAAAAAAAAAATTAAAGGATGCAGTTGGCCTGGGATATTGAAATATTTAATAAGTATTTTGATTTATATTTGTCTTTATTGACTTACCTTATTTCTACTTACCTAATTACCTGTATCCTTTACCTACATTCTTATTTCATTCTTATATTATTCCTCATACTTGTCCAACTCCTTGTCTTAATCTTTGTCAAAATGCTTGTTTTAATCCATATCCAAGTTCTAGTCCTAATCCATTATGTCTGAATCCCTTTCCTCATTCTTGACCCACTTCAAGTCACAGTGAATTATTAACATGCAATAACAATAGAGTCGGAAAGTTCAGCCTCCACGACAATACCTCCGATAACGGCATGAGGCTGATTGACTTTGCCGTAGCGCGAAACATGGTCGTTAGTAGCACTAGATTCAAGCATCTCAATATTCATAAAGCAACTTGGCTGTCTCCTGATCAAAAGACGCGCAACCAAATTGATCACGTTTTGATTGACGGAAGGCACTCTTCCAGTGTTTTAGATGTACGCACGATCCGTGGTGCCAATATAGACTCGGATCATTATCTTGTCGCAGCCAAGATCCGTACACGCCTGTGCGCAACCAAGAATGCGCGCAATCCAGCACAGAGAAAGCTAGACGTCGAAAAGCTGCAATCAAAGCAAACAGCCGAAGACTTCGCTACTCGACTCTCACTCCTGCTTCAAGAAAGCACTCCTCCGATTGACGATATATGCGCGCAGTGGAATCATATTTCCCACTCTATGCGTACGGCTGCCGAAGAGGTGATTGGCTATCACCGCCCTCGCCGAAACCAGTGGCACGACCAGGAGTGTCGCGACGCCACTGCAGAAAAAGACGCCGCCTACAAAGCCACCCTGCAGTCGGTTGTAACGCGTGCTGCTGAGGAGCGATACAAAGAGAAGAGGAGGGAAGAGAGACGCATTTTCAGGCGAAAGAAAAGGGAAGCGGAAATGCGTGAGTGCGAGAAAATTGAGATGCATGGTGACAGGAATGAGGTCCGAAAATTTTTCGAAAAAATAAGATGCCTGGCCGATGGTTTCAAGACCGGGGCCTCTTCCTGCAAGGATGAAAATGGGATTCTAGTGACAGATATCCAGAGTACACTGATGATGTGGAAGGAACACTTCTCTAGGCTTTTGAATGGCGACGACGACAACAATCCCGCCAATAGAGATGATATTCCGGAATCCCCAATCTTGGACGACAGCGTTGAAGTTCCGCTGCCCGACCATAGTGAAGTCTTGAAAGCTATAGCTCGGCTTAAAAACAACAAAGCCGCAGGAGCCGATGGCTTACCTGCTGAGCTCTTCAAGAATGGAGGCGAAGCTCTATTTAAATGCATTCATGAGCTTCTATGGAGAATATGGTCGGAAGAATGCATTCCAAACGATTGGAACCTCAGTGTGCTCTGCCCAATCCACAAGAAAGGCGATCCCACAATTTGCGCCAACTACCGTGGGATAAGCCTTCTGAATATCGCATATAAGGTTCTGTCGAGCGTACTATGTGAAAGACTGAAGCCCATCGTAAACCAGCTGATTGGACCTTATCAGTGTGGCTTCAGACCTGGCAAATCCACCATAGACCAGATATTTACGCTACGACAAATCTTGGAGAAGACCCTAGAAAAACAAATCGATTACAAAGCCGCCTTCGACAGTCCAATAAGGAATCATCTATGTTCCACCATGTCTGAATTTGGTATTCCTGCAAAGCTCATCCGTCTTTGCAGAATAACACTGAGCAACACCAGCAGCACAGTTAAAATCGGGAAGGACCTCACTCCTCCATTCGATACCAAACGAGGTTTCAGAGAAGGTGATTCCTTATCGTGCGACTTTTTCAACCTAATGATGGAGAAGATCATCCGAGCTGCTGATTTGAGACGCAGTGGCACGATATTCTACAAAAGTATTATGCTGCTGGCGTATGCTGATGATATCTATATCATTGGCCATAATACGCGCGAAGTCAGTGCAGCATTCTCCAGGTTAGCGAAAGAGTCGAGTCGAATGGGTCTTGTAGCGAACGCAGATAAGACGAAATACCTAGTGTCAACAAATAAACAGTCCCAGCGTCTTGGAAACCACGTCACTGTTGACAACATCTCCTTCGAGGTTGTTAAGGACTTCGTCTACCTGGGCGATCTACCTTTCAACGATGTCAGTATTGAGATAAAGCGAAGGATAACTCTTGCCAACAGGTGTGAACAAAACTCACGCTCTATAAGTCATTAATCATGCCCGTCCTATTATATGGAGCACAAACTTGGACGTAGAGCAGTTCTGATGAAAAGACTTTGGGAGCCTTCGAGAGAAAGATCCTTCGTAAGATATTCGGTCCAATCTGCGTCAATGGCGAGTACCGAATTCGATGGAACCACGAGCTGTATGAGCTGTACGCTGACATAGACATAGTTAAGCGCATTAAAATCGAGCGGTTCCGCTGGCTAGGTCATGTTGAGCGAATGGAAAACGACGCTCCAGCGAAAAAAATATTCGATTCGGTGCCCGCTGGTGGTCAACGCAGAAGGGATCAGGTGTTGGAAGGATCAGGTGTTGGATAACCTGACTACACTTGGTGTTTCCAACTGGCGCCAGCAAGCGCAAAATAGAAATGGCTGGCGTAATTTCTTATACGAGGCCAAAACCGACCTTCGGTTGTAAGCGCCAGATAAGTAAGTAAAAACAATAGAGTTCAACTACTTCAGCTCTTTCGAACATCTTCAGCATTAACCCATTTAAAGCTACAACTCAAAAAACTCTGATCTTTTCAACGATATTGATGCTAGTGTCTCAAAATTAGTTAATTTGGAAAAAAAATTGATTGATCCACCAAATTTGGGCTCGAGGACACCGCAAGACGTAACAACTGACCATGAAGAACATGGTTTATCCTGCAATAACGCAATAGTTTTTATTTAATACTTAGTTTTAAACGTTTGAGTTGAACTTTCGACAAGTTAGCATCGAAGAAGCTTCAATTGTTAAATACCACAGATAATCCTTGAGCCAAAATTTTTCTTAATTCTTGTTGAACTAAGCTTTGTTCAACTCCTTTTTTATTTGTATTCTTATTTTAAATTGAATTTTATTTTTATTTATTTTCATTTATAATATTTTTATTGTTATTATTGCTTTTATTATTATTTTGACTTCTATTTTTGTGTTTACTTTAATTTTGTTGTTGTTTGCATTTTAATTTTTTATTTTTTTTTTGTTTTTAATTAGTCTTTATTTTTTTAAAATTTTTTTTTGTAATTATAATTTTATTTTATTTTTTAACTATTACCATTTTAATAATTTTTTTTCATTTCATTTATGTTATTATTTGTAGTTTATAGTTGCATTATTATTTTTATTCCTATTTTTAGCTTAACACTTGTTTTTAATAATTTTTTATGTTTACTTTTAATTTTTGTTCTCATTTTATATTTATTTTTATTTTATTTGCTTTTTTATTTCAATTTTTATTCATATTTTTATATTATTTTTTTATTTTATTTTTAATTTTAAGTATTATGTCTATTTTTTTTTGTCTTAACAATATTTTATATTTTTTGTTTTTTGTGTTTTCATTTTTTAATTTTTCTCTAATAGCCCATATACTCATCGAGTAATCATTCCATGCAAAGCCGTTGCTCGATGGTCGCATTTTTAACCGACTTCAAAAAGTCCGTTTTTTTTTTAAAATGTGTGTACATCGATAACTCCTAAAGCACTTGCCCGATTTCCGTAATTTTTTGTCAACAGATAGATACCATGAACGCGGAGGTCCTTTTTTAAGAAAAGTGGGCGATATATGACAAAGGGGCGTGTCAATATAAGAAAAACACTGTATTTCAAAAATATTGACACTAGGGTAATGAAATTTACAGTAAAAATACTGGGGTAGGCAGAATTATTACGAATTGCGGTCGATAAAGTGGGCGTTATTTGACAAAGGGGTGTGGTCATATTAGAAAAACACTGTATCGCGAATAGTATTGACACTAGGGTACTGAAATTTAGCACATGGGTAGGCACAGTTACTAAAAATTACTGTAAAAAGTGGGCGCTATTCAACAAAGGGGTGTGGAAATACTATAAAAATACTATATCTCAGTGAATAATAACACTAGGGTACTAATATTTGGTATGCAGGTAGGTAGAATCATTACAAATGGATTGTACATAGTAGACATCTGCATGAATACATTCAAATGCCTCTTCAAAACATTTGCTTGATAAACGTATACTTACACTCTATCATTCTAAGCAACCAAGAACAAGTGAGTAAAAGAGAAAATGAAATGAAAACATTCGAGTACTTTACTCAAAGCAGATGTGTATTCGATATGAAATATATTCAAATATCTCTTGTTATACAGCGAGTTAGACAAATACATACCAAGTATAAAGAAATGTACTCGTTTAAGCAAAGGAATTTGCGCTGTTGGCGGCATGTATGCTCTTGCTTGCATGTTTATGCAAAGTTTTAAGGAAAGGTTTTGAAACTTTGTTTTTTAGTCATATATAAAAACAAATTTAAATGTTATTGAAAATTATTTATATGTTAAATTAAGTTGTTTTATGCCTTAACCTATTTTTGGCCGTTTACAGTGCTCGACGCCGCACGTTTGGAAAATATTAGAAAAATATTAAACACAACTTAAATATCACTAAAATTTAAAATTCAAAAATCGATCACTTTTCAGGACACTTGTTTGCTTCAGAGTGTACAATTTCTGACTAGAAAAAGATTTTCTTATTCGTTTTGTTTGAGTTAGCAAAAAATAAGTCTATATGTGTGCACAATAAGAATGAACGACAACAATAGCGACAAATGCTGCACAGCACAAGATAAATTCGAAAATTTCTTGGTGTATTTCAGATGTACTCGGTATGTAAATGTGTATCTCGAATACATAGCATTGTAGTCTGCAAAAAAGCAACTGTACAAAGAGAACAAATGATAAGCAAGTTCTGTACTCATTCTGTTGAGAGCCTGGCGAATGTTGTACAGTGCTCGCTTCAGTTTTTATTTGTTATGAAAGTACTGCACTCAAGCTTAAAATATGATTCGAAATGTTGTTCATAGCAGTTGTGTATACTTTGCAGCAGGCAAAGCAAATGTATTCATGCATATGTCTAGTACATAGGGTGTGGCACTTTAAGAAAAGTACTATCTTACGGTTAATTTTGATACTTGGGAACTGAAATTTGGCACAGGGCTAGGTGGAATCATTATAAAGTACGGTAAATAAAGTGGACTGGATTAGAAAAAGGGCGTGGCACTTTAATAAAAATTGTAAAGAGACAGAAATGGAAAATACTCAACAAACTTTCAGGATTTAAAATAATTTAAATAACATTTAAAAAACAGATTTAAATAATAATATATTAATTGCTTTATGAACATAAAAGCTTTGAAGTCGACGCTAATCTTTGACACACAATCATGATCTTTTACCATCCCTGCACTATTTTAAACTTTTTTATTTGATGCTATGCTGCCTTGGTGACACTGTAGTAAATTTAAATCTTATTTTTTAAATCCATTTTAAGTAATTTTAGAAGCTTTCTACACATAAACATTCTTACTATACTGGTTTGTGTTATATTGAATATGATATAGTGTGTAACAGCTGCACAAAGAATGCATGAAACACATTGGCTACATTCAGCGTACTCAACAATTGCCAACAGAAAGAAAAAAAAAATCGCTAAAAAGCTTTTATATTCATACAGTTAGTAATATTTTTATGATAATAAAACATATTAGAAAAAATTAAAATAAAAAGATTTCGACTTAGTAAAATAAGCGCCGACTTCAAAGCTTTTATGTACATAAAGCAATTAATATATTGATGATAATAAAACAAATTAGAAATAATGGCAAATTAAAAGATTTCTAATATTATAATACATGTAAATAACTATTCAAATTTGACCAAGAAATTAATTGGAAAAGTTATTTAAAATTATTTTTTACTTTGTAGTGATTTTGAAGTCGGTTTTTTTTTGTTAAAAAGTTTTTATAGAGCTTGGAATAACTCTGTCCGGGCCTCATCTAGTCATAATAGCTTTTACTGGCGTATATTATTTTGAACCGTGGCATCTAATAGGTGAATAATAATTCAATGTTACAAAATTTGCAGTTTCGTTACTCTCTCTGCTTCCCGAGATATCTTAGGTAACTGCATGAAAATTAATTCCCTTTCATTAACATTTTTCTGTTCAACAAAAAATTAAATTTTTGTTATAATAGTTAAAATAATGCAAAAAGTCTAGAGAAGTTTTCGTTTTCCAAAAATAAAATCTCACAAAGTTAAAAAAAATATGTTTGATTTTGCAATGGATGTGGCATGGTCCACTTTGCTCTTCAACTCCTCTTATATCCTATCATTTCAGAACGTTAAAATATCAGTAATATTTGTCAAGAACAAATACATGTTGAGCAGTGAGCTAATTAATTTCTGTAAACTATTAAATTTCACAGCGTATCTTATTTCGATGCATATATTTAGGCGCTAGGACATTCACTGAATATATTGAATGAACTCGTTAATGTTTGTTTAACACAAGGATAGCTATGTTTGTTCATAAATATGTTCACAGTCGTCGACTATCATTCACTGCGAGCGGACGTACTTATCTTCTGAGTTATAGTTTTAGCATCGCGCTATTAATTTTGCCTCTCACGTGCTCTTTGCACTATTTCTTATTTCTGTTTTTCTTTTTCCTTCAACTCCGTTAATATAAAAGATATTAAGTTTGGTCTTCCTCTTCGGTAACCTTTTTGTTATTTAACACTTGTCTGGACGGTTGTGTGTCGCAAAAATGGCCCCTGGGCCTCCTAACCTCGGGGAAAATCGATTTTCTATACTAGCCGAAAGTCCACCTGGTAAGAAAAAACGTCCCTGTCAAACCAGCATCACGGATTACCCAGCTCTTCCCACAATTCAATTACGTAACCCAAAATTCGTGGTCGTATCATCTACCAACGAAAAAAAAGCTCTTTCCGACTTCTCTTGCTTTGCTGTCCATAGAGCACTGCATTTGATATCAAAAGACATTATTTCAATTTCCGAGTTACGAGATGGAAATTTGCTTCTCCTGGTCAGTAATAAAACAATTGCTGATAAATTCTTATCAACCAAGGAATTGTTCGGTGTCTGTCCTGTTAAATTCTCTCTCCACACTTCTTTGAACTCTACCAAGGGCACAGTCTACGCCCCTTGCTTAAAAAATGTTCCTGAAGAAGAAATCATCAAAGAACTCAGCTCCCAGGGCGTAATCGGTGCCTACAAATTTAACAAATTAGCCGAAGGTAAAACCATATTTTCTGGAGTCGTACTCCTCACTTTCGATCGTTACCATCTTCCTGAACAAATCGACATTTCTTGGCACTCAGTGCGTATAAGAGAATATATACCCAACCCAATGCGCTGCAAATTATGCCAATTACTTGGACACACAGGCAAACGTTGCTCCAACTCGCCAGCATGTGTTAACTGCAATTTACCCCCTCACTCTCCAGAAAACTGCTCCCGTACTTTCTGCGCAAACTGCGCGGCTGAACACCCTGCTTCTTCCAAAGAATGTACTAAGTACATACAACAAAGAGAAGTTCTTAAAATCAAAACTCAAAAAAAATGTTCAATGCGCGAAGCTAAAAACATCCACAGATCTCTTAACTCCGCTAACTTCTTAAACACCACAACCACCAGTTATTCTACAATAACAAAATCCAATACCGTTCCCCCTTTGCCAAACAATAATTCTCGCAGCAGCTCAGCCACCAATACACACATCACAACTCAAAAAAAAACAGACAATCACTCAAAGCAAATAGAAACGGAGAGTAAAAATGCACTAAGCAGCAGCGCTCTTCCCACCCACAAAACTTCACTCAACTCATCACAAAAAAACACAACTCCTTTACCAAAGGCACTCTCTAATTTAAACAACACCTATTCAAATCAACAACAACAATCTAAACAAGAACCCAAAAGTAGAAAAAATGATGCATCTCTCCCCTCACCACATCTCACTCAAAACATAAATTCAACAAACAGCAAAAATCCACTAAGCAGCAGCGCTCTTCCCACCCACAAAACTTCACTCAACTCTGTACCCAAAAACACAACTTCTTTACCAAAGACATTCTCTAATTTAAATAACACTTTTTCAAATCAACAACAACAATCTAAACAAGAACTCAAAAGTAATAAAAATGAGACAACTCTCCCTTTAACACATCTCAGTCAAAACATAAATTCAATAAACCGGTTCCAAACACAAAACCAAATGCCAACAAATTTTCAAAAAAATACATCCAATGATCAAATAAACAATGTAAACGAATATAGCTCTATTTCCAGCAACGAAGATTCCTCCATGGCAAACCCATTCTATGATGGTCATGAGCGCATTAGCGAAGAAGAGTTGTAGCTCTTCTCTTTAAATTCAGATATCTTACACTAAAAATCTTCACTAAAATATAAATAAATATAAATATTTGCACCTTTATCTTATCTTTTTCTTTTTTTTATAATTATGTCGATAAAAATAGTCCAATGGAACATGAAAGGATACACAAACAATTTTCTAGAATTAAAATTACTCATTAAGGATTATAATCCAGATATCATTTCTGTGCAAGAGACGCATTTAGCTTTTAATTCAAACAACGTTATAGTACCCAAGCAATATAAAGGCTATTTCCACAACCTTTCAACTAACACCTCCTCCAAACAAGGTATAGGAATTCTAATAAAAAGCCATATACCACATAAATTAATAACAATATATTCAAATATATCTTCAATGGCCATTGAACTTAATATTGGTTATCGCTTCACCATATTTAATATGTATATTCCTCCCCAACAAACCTTCTCCTCCCAGGAAATATTAGCTAGTATTATAAATTCTCGCACTCCATATATTATAACCGGAGATTTTAATGCTTGGAGTCCATTATGGGGATCTATTGAAACTAATAGCAGAGGAAAAATTATTGAGGATGTAGTATTATTTGAGAATCTTGTAGTCCTAAATGATGGAACTGCAACTCACTTCTCGACCCACAATTCCTTCACTCATATCGACCTAACTATTTGCTCAGCGCAACTTACACCTAAATGTATTTGGAGCGTACTCGAGGACCTCCACGGCAGTGATCACTTCCCGATCACTGTTGAATTCTTTTCGAATTTTCGATTGGAGAAGTTTAAACCAAGGCAAAAGTTTAAAACTGACCTGGCAAACTGGAATAAATTCTCAAAAATTTGCGAGCTAAATAGTGTCAAATACAGTATCCCCAACGACCTCAATAAAGAGGCCGCTAATTTGGGCAAGATTATTAGAATTGCTGCAAACGTTGCTATTCCACAAATGAAATCGGTTTTTGCTAAAGCCACTATTCCCTGGTGGAACAGAGAACTCGAAAATCTCAGAAAAGACAAACAACTTCTTTGGCAAACTTTCAAACGTTTTAGGACCACCACAAACTTGGTAAATTATAAAAAATCCAATGCTTTGTTTCGAAGAACTGCTAAATTAGCGAAAGCTAAAAGCTTAGAGAAGTTAACATCTAAAATCAACCCGAATTCGAATATTAAGAAAATTTGGTCTGACATTAATATGCTATCAGGTAGAAAGAACTCAACAATAATAAAATCCATGCAATGCGGTGAAAATATATTAACTTCCTGCAAAGAAATAGCCAATCTTTTCGCTTCCACTTGGTCAAACTTTTCAAATGACAATAACTTTTCAAAAGATTTTATTTTAAACAAAAACACAGTACTCCAAACCGAATATAGCCCATCTTGTATCCCAACATCCGCTCGTAAAATTGAAACAAAAATTACTAACATCGAATTTTATAATGCCTTGAACAGCGCAAAGGGTAAAACCCCGGGATTCGATCGGGTCTCATACCCCATGATGAAAAATCTTCCACCTGTTTTAGTAGACAGATTAATAAAAATATACAATAACATCTTTGATAATGGTATTTACCCACAAAATTGGCGTACTGCTGAAATTGTGCCAATACCAAAACCCAATAAAACTGCCTCCGAAGTCGGTGGATACCGTCCAATATCGCTACTTCCATGCATGGGGAAAATTCTCGAAAAAATAATTGCAAAAAGATTGATGTGGTATATAACCAAAAATAATCTATTGAGCCCAAACCAAGTGGCTTTCAAAAAAAAACAAAACACATATGATGTACTTCTCCATCTCCAACATTATGCGTCATTAGCTCTTTCTAGCAAAAATCATATAACGATCATGGCTACAGATTTTGAAAAAGCATTCGATCGCATCGGAGTGCATGTGGTGCTTCAGCAGCTTGCAATTTGGAGAGTTGGTCGAAAGGTCTTTGATTTCGTCAAGGTTTTTTTGACTGGTCGCAAATTTCGAGTCAGAATTAACTCCAAGCTTTCCGACACCTTTCCACTTTATAATGGAATTCCACAAGGTTCTCCATTATCGGTTATTTTATTCATAACCGCATTTGATAAACTAAGTAAAATTATTTGTAAGTACAATAAAGTCGATCATTCCATTTATGCCGATGATGCAATCATCTTTTCTAAAGTAAGCGATATCACCAAAATTAAAGAAATTTTCACTGCAGTACTAAATGAAATAAAGGAATGGAGTACATCTTCCGGTGCTAATCTTGCTTTAGAAAAGTGCAAGGTACTGCATATTTGTAATAAGAGAAACTGTTCTCAATTTAGCCTAAGTTACAATAATGTAAATATTGAATTTGTAAAACATCTAAAAATATTAGGCGTAATCTTTGACGATAAACTCAATTTCAAACAACAATGTCTAGTTTTAAGAAAAAACCTTGCTGCCAGGCTCAGTATTATAAAATACTTGTCTTCCAAACATTTCCTTATTCATATTTCCACATTAGTCAATATAACGCGATCATTAATTCTATCAAAAATAGATTATGCCCTCCCAATTTTTGGATGGTGTGCAAAAAGCAACTTGAAAATGCTCATGACGCCTTACCATGCTGCTGTTCGAAGAAGCATCGGTGCGTTCCCAACATCTCCAACTATAAACATTTTGGCAGAAGCTGGCCTTCCTACCATAACTCAGCGAGTCAAAACAACAACGTACCATCTTATCCCAAAACTTTTTTACAGCAATAATGCGGTATTATCAAAAGACTTAGGCAATGCAATTAAACAAAAGCGAACCAAAAAAATCAAATCGACGATTCAGCGATGTGCCGATTACGTTAAATCAAATGTTCTAGATATCAAACCTCATCGCACTAAACAACAATCTGAACCACCATGGTTCTTACAAGCTTCATCTTTCATTACGGATTTACAGGCGTTTCCCAAACAATCGTCCAACACGTTAACTTATAAACAGCTTTACTATGAGGCCACAGAACCTTACATCCGAAATAATTGGTCCTGTTTGTACACCGACGGATCCAAAACCGTAGATCATACCACATTCGCTGTAGTACACCAAAACGGAATGCTTATATCTTCTGGACTAGTTGCACCTCATTGTTCTGTATTCACTGCTGAGGCCCTTGCGGTCAAGCTAGCAACAGACTTTGCTAAGAGTAACAAAGGCAAGTTTATTATATGCGGCCTCGGTAGTCGAGTTGGTAGCGTGCTCGACTGCCACCCCAGAGGTCCCGGGTTCGATTCCCGGCCAGGCCATGGTCCTTCGCTTTAACCTTTCTAATTTTTCTATCCTCATTTCTAATCAACTGAAATTAAAAATTCATCAATATTTACAACATAAAGTTGTAGTTGATGGTAGAGAAGTTTGTGGATGAGATTGCCTTATAACTTGAATTGGCTGAGGTAAAGGCATAACACTTGCCTCTGACTCAAATTCACATGTTTCTTTGGCTTTCCACCACCTTTAGAACATCCTACACGTGTTTCACTTGATTGCCCTTTCCTTCCCACTAATCTATCACCCCATTTCGAACTAAGGCAGACTTGACTGAATAGGTATTCCACCTGAAATCCTTGGTTCAAAGCTAAAAAAAAAAAAAAAAAAAAAAAAAGCAATCAGAAATAACTGCATTAAATACCAAAATAAAATAAAAATAATGTGGGTTCCGGGTCACGCAGGCATCATAGGAAACGAACTAGCAGACCAAGCCGCATCTGCAGCTAAACATGCACCAGTCTACTCTTTCAGCACTGCAGAAAAAGACGACATTTTTAGATTGATCAACTGTCATCTAGAAGAATGCCGGGTAGCAGAATGGTCATCCTACAACCATCGCTACAGTACCATCAATACAAACGGACTGAAAGCTGTCTACCCATCATCATGCACGCGTCAACAATGCCAAATCTTCGTCCGATTACGAGTCGGACACACTAAACTTACGTACGAGCACCTGTTAACCGGGAACGCCCCCTCAAACTGTCAACTTTGCTATAGCACATCATCCATAAACCATATTCTTAATGATTGTCCAAGTTTAATTTCCATCAGAAAAAAAATCTTTAACAATACTCTACCAACCGATTTGTTAAAAAATGTAACATTAGAAAATATCACTTTGATAGAGAAGTATATAAAATCCTGCAATTTTAGTAATACTCTTTAAATATTTTTTATATCCGAGCTGAAAGCCCTGGCAGCTATTGCTCGTATCCCCCTTTATTTATAAGATTTTATATTTTGTAAATAATTATAATATATAAATAAAAAATGTTCAATGAGATCTTATCTGTTAAATTATATTCGTGGTTTGGCCGAAGGTTTAGTTGTATTTGTTAACAAATATAATCGTAAATATGTACATAGGTAGTTCTATCAATAGATGTCACCTTGCGTTAAGCTAAATAAGCTTAGTTTTGAGTTTTAACAACAAGATTATGGTCAGTTGCAAAGTTTGACAATTTATAGATAATTTTAATAGTTTTGTTGAAAAATAAAACCGAGTCGCGAACCGATGTGACCTAGATCTTTAATTTAATGCAGCACAAAACTCTTGTTTATCAAGCCAAGAGTGACATAAACGAAGCCAAATTCTTGTAAATAAAAGTTAAATTTCTCAAAATTTTTTACAGATTCTTCAAAGATCCCAAAATCTCGTAAATACTATATACTCCAATCTGAAAACCATACTGTTATTATATTGAAGAATTAATTGTTATTGTATTTATGTCAAATGTTATGCTTCAATTTCAAAAATCATTGATTATATTAAACAAGTAATGGCCAAATAGTGATCTGCAGTAAATTCATTCCAACCTCGTACAATACCAATTAATTCTATTTAGTTGTATTTTGTAACATATTCTATTTACTTGCTGAATTTTTATAACATATCCAAAATATTGAAAAAATAATCATTACTGAAGTGAATCAACTTCAAAGCTACTCAATCTTAATATTCGAGAGACAATCAAAATAATCCAATACCACATCGAATACAGGCTACGTAAGCAAAAAGTTTTCATGCTCGTATCCTTGGTGTACACACACAAACACACACGCATACACACACACATATATACACCTACACATGCCAAACTCGCAAATTTGCTTAAAATTATTTGTCTATTTTGTATACAGCTGTGTTCGATGAAATAGTAGTGTTGTATATAATCGTGTAGATTTTTTATGTGAAAAAAAAACTAGTATGAAATGATCTTCGACTGTGCGGAAATTAAAATACCTCCACGGCCGAACCAAAGTACTGTCGTACTTGCAAGTACTTGCGTACAAAGTACTTGCGTAAAAATTTAAGACCACTAAGAGGAAAATTATTTTCAAAATTTTATCCGATCAGAGTAAAAACACAGGGAAATTTTAGCGAAATGAATTTACTATGCTTGGTGACTGGAAGAATATTTGTTAAAGTATTACTGCTTTAAAGTTTTTAATAAGCGTACTTCCTAGAAATTTTGAATAAAACTTAAAAAAAACCTTGCGCATAAATTTAAGACCATTTATCAGCATCACTAATATTCCCAATCTATCATCACTAATATTCTCAAAATGCCATGCATTCTTTTGTCTCTTGCTTTATTGTGCTCTCGCATAAAAGATAACAGTTCTTTTTTTTTTACGATTGTCTTCTTTTTCTGTGAAATTTTACTTTTCGTGTTTTTCTTGTTTAAGTTGCGCTTAAAATTTTGAAGATTATTTACAAAATGGAAGAAAAAATCTCTTCCAAATGAAATTTTGTGGAGGGTTTGATATTTTTTTGTTTATTTAGTAAGAAGAGGCCATAATATTCAATTTTTAGGTGATTGCTTTGCATGAAGCTGGAAAACACAGAGAGAAATTGCAAGTTAGTTGCAAATCAACAAAACATGATCTAGCAATGATCTAGCTGACCGCCTAAATCTGAGGACAGGAACTCAATTGCCCCCAGGCCATGTGCGCAGGGTACTCTCCAAAGTTGGTTTAAAAAAGAGAACTGCTGTCACGAAACCCTTTCTGACCAAGGAACATGCTAAGCGCAGAGTAAACTGGTGCAAAGACCATAAGGAATGGCACAGCGGAGTTTGGAACCGCGTTTTGTTTTCAGAAGAAAGCACATTTCAGCTTTTTTCAAACGGACGGAAGACAGTTCGACGTCTTGCATCCGAAGAATTTAATATGGATTGCGTCAGTGGTCAACTGCAGTATGGTGGTGGTAAGGTAACTATCTGGGGAGGCATATCGTGGTATGGTAAAACAGATTTACATATTGTGACGGGAACGGGTAACTCAGAAGAATATGTGAAAATATGAAATGATAATCTGTTACCATTCATGGAGGAGGAAATGCCTTTGAGGGGAGCTATTTTCCAACAGGATAACGCTCGTCCACATATCAGCCGAATCGCAACGATTTGGTTCGCTCAACAAAATATTCATGTTTTACCATGGCCTGCCCGCAGTCCTGATCTGAACATTATAGAGAACGTATGGAAGCTGCTGGGAGATAGGGTTGCCAAAAGGAAGCCAAAAACAGTTCAATAACTGAAGGAAGACCTAATCTTAGAGTGGAATAACATTCCTTTGGATATAATCCATCATTTATTCCTTGCAATTCCAAGAAGTCTTAAGAAGCAATCAATAAAATGATTATTTATAAAAACACTAGCTTTTTCCCGGTGCGCTTTGCTGCACCTTATCTAGATAAGTACCGGAAAATATTGCAATGCATTCAGCGTTATTATTTTTAACCATCTCGTACTCGAAACATAGGGGACGTTCATAAATTATGTGACCGATTTTCAATATTTTTTTACCCCCCTCCGGTACTCTTTGCAGTGCATTTCAAAAACACTCCCCTCCACCCCCATAAAGTGACGAAGTATATGAAGTAAAAAAATTAATTGATTAAAAAATAGAAAAATTAACTGTCGAAAAGCAAGCAAAGAAAAATTATGCCCTTACTACACTTGCCAATAGTTAACAGTCAATTTAGACGGTCAAACATGAAGATGTAATGGATGAAAATGGTTTGAAATGTTGGGTTGTATTAATTTCAATTTTTTCAAGTATTTTTTATCTTTGGTCAAATTACTATATCTGAGACCTCCTCCCCACATTCGTTACTTATCGCAGTACATTTTAAAACCTCTCTCGTAACGTAATTGGTAACGTAATTTATGAATGACCCCATAGTTACTGCGCAAATTTGAGCTCAATCGGCTCAGTAGTTTTAGAGTCTATAGCAGCGTTCTCTATTGTAAATTTTTTGCATTTTTCATTTCCCAGTAGCAGGATATTACCAAGTAATAACTTCATTCTTACTTCTATGTTTTTGTCTTTTACTTCAATAGCTTTTCTGTGTCATAAATTTGGCTTGTATGGGTTGAGACACACCCCTTGTCCAATGCATGTCACCTTTTCTAGTGGAAGGACATCTTAAATATAGCATTTTTATTGATTTGTGGGCGGTTAAAGGGGTATGGAAAAAAAAGGGGTGTGGTAAATTTTTACTATGCCTATATTTTTCGCGCAAATATAAACTAAAGTGAGACTTGCCAAATTATTCCAATATTCCATTTATTTCCAATTACCCTTGCAAATATTTCCCCATATACACCATATGTGCGCACCTGTATTTTTTCACACCTGTATTGTTGATAAGTTCACTAAAATGCCTATAATTCATAAACCAATACAAATACAAAGACCATTTATACAAAAAAAACCTTCATATTGACGCCATCTTTCATTGGAAATTTCCAGAAACAAAATCAGTTCACACATTACAGAGAACATCAATTTCATACACAATGCAACTTATTTTTATATATATAGATTTTTGTTATAGTTTTAACAGAAAATATTCGCTTTTGTTTTTTGATAAAGTCACTTTGTATGGGAGATTGGCGTGGTTTTCATTCGATTTCGTTGAATTTCATACACAGAGTGTAAATTCGATATGAACGTATATATGTAAAAATTCTAGTCCATATATAAATTTTTGTGCAATTATAAGAGATTTTACCGTTTTGATAAAGTCACTTTGTATGGGAGGTAGGCGTGTTGTCATTCGATTTGGCTCATTTTCGAACTTGGTCTTTATTTTTTAGATAAAAGCTAAAATATTGAATTTCGTGACGGTAGCTTGAAAGTTCAAGCTGTAATCGATGGACAGACGATGGACAGACAGACAGACGGACATGGCTAAATCGACTAATCGAATTGTGAACACAACAACAAGTATATGGCGTATATGGTAACAAGTTTTGGTACAATAAAATAATGGGAACGGGAGGAGGGGATTAAAATTAACTTTTGTTTTAATTTTGCTTTTCATAGTTTTTAATTTGAACCTAACGGATCTTATCAGCCAAAGTGCATCCTATAAGGTATGATGTGCCAAATGAGTAAAACAATTTTTTCATTTAAAGTAACCCCCTAAAACCAAATTTTGTGCGACATTTTATCATCAATTCTGAATAAGTACAAAATTAACCCTTAGCTCATTTTAAGTTTTGACTTTTTTCTGGCATTTGTTGGCAAAGTTGAATTTTGAGCTTTAATGTTTCAGAGACTTATAGTAGAATTTTACGAAACATTTTTTTATGCAACATTTTAATCCATTTTATCCCTGTTTTATGGGTCTGTTTTTGCCTTTTATCACAAAAATATCAAAAAAGACCTATACATTGAGAAGTTAGGGGATTAAAATGTTCCACAAAAATATTTCTCTTAGTATTTTACATAAATCCTCAGAACTCATCCTATACCCAAAATGTAAGAATATCTTATGCCGATTCACTAAAAGAATGTTAAAAAAGGGGTAAAATTAAATCCCCCCTAAAATAAGACTCAGACGTAAACCTAAAATAAACACGTATACTGTTTTTTTAGTCCCCTTTTCCAGAATCCATTGTCGGAACCTTGTTATTTTGGAAAAAAATTGATTTTGTTGTCCTTTATCCTCGTCCTTATCCTAATCCTAGACCTATCGAAACTATATAGATAGGCCTATATTGCCTTTAGCGTCTGATATATGTATATGTATGTAAATCAAATATCTTCCAAGTTCTTTCAAGTTAACAGAACCAATATTATATCAGATTGTATTTAACGCTCACTGTTATATGAAGAGCTATGCTACACTCAGTTTGCAAAACAGTCTTTGTCCTAACCGAGGAAGGTTATATTCTCATTTTAATTAACTTTGTTTTGACCTTGCAAAAATAAAAGACTACTTAGGCTTTTTCGCACTTCTTCAGAATTAATGCATTTGAAGTCACGCAACAGAAATCACTGAAAAGTTTAATATTGTGGAAACAGTGGACCAAAAAATTTAATGTGGCTAATATGAGTGCATTAGATCGTACCACCTCCTATGCAAACAAAAAAAGTGCGCCGTATACCAGCGAATATGACGCATTTTTGCAAGACAATTATTAAAAAAATTTTTTTTTTGACCGAACGTAGGGGTCGGGCATTGACATATTTGTTTGTCAATATTTTTGTCCAAAAGAGACCAATGTGACCTCTATAGAAGTCATTGACCTCAGGTGAACCGGTCTAGTACTTACCCTCCAGATCTCAGTTCCTACCATAATAATGTGCCCCCCTAATATCAAAAAAATAAAGCTCTTAAAATATCATTAATCTTTTGCTCACGAAGTATATCGATATTTCCAGCAGATCTATTTTTAAAAAATTTTTGAAAATTTTTTGCTGAACGTAGGGCTCCCTTTTTTTCATTTTCATCATATCTTCGGCTGATCATATTGAATGACATACCGATGTTTTTGTCTGAAACAGACCAATTATTTTTGCTCCAAAATAAAAAAAAAAAAATATTCCTACAAGTCCTTGGAAGGCCTTAAATTTATTTTGAGGAATTTTAAAGCTTGTAAAAGATTAAAATAATCTGTAACGCCCAATTTTATTTGCAGGTTTTTTTTTGTTTACAAGTTCAAACAGAGACCTATAACATATCCGAAATTAGCCAAATTCCAATAACAAGCAAATTGCTTTCAATTTCAATAAATTTGTTTTAAGAAACGTGCTCAAGAGTGTTAATGATGCTAGAAATTGGATTGCGTATATTTACTAAAAACTATTTGAAATTTTTTTTTAATAACACAATCCAACAATTTAGAATTTAAAAGAGAGGACGTCATGAAGGCCTCTTTTACTGAACAAAGTTATGGTCTCGCTTGTCTAATTTTTTTAAAAATTTACACTGAAGTTTATAGGGTTCACCTCATTTCACTTAATCATAAAAGCTTCAATAGTTAGACATGTGATGTCTTTGAAAAAGTTGTACCACTGAGCATACAATAGATGTTATTTTATGCTCAGTGGTTGTACCTAATATTTCATATCAAAAAATACTATTGCCTATACATGAACACACCAACCCGTAATATAATCTTATATTTTTGAAGGTTTTTAGTAAAATTTTATATACATTTACATAATGCGAAAAGTATTGAAAGAAAATATTGGATGACTTTCAAGCAATAGAGCCTATTTGGAAGTCTCACTTAAAATAAAATACATTTTCAAAAATACTTCATAAAATTTAGATTCTTCCTTTATCTCATTGGCTAATAATTGTAAGAAGGAAGCATTTTTGGGACTGAAGACCTTGTTTTATGATAACAATTCCTGGACTATAATTTTGTTCAGCAAAACTGCTCTTCGGAAGGGTTCTCTCTACAAAATAATACACATTTACTTTGTTGCAAAAAAGATTTGCACAACTTTAAGTAAAGAATTTTTTTCACTGTTTTGGAAATTCAACCAAACTTGTTTTGGTTGAAAATTTTTTTTTTTTATTGACAGAAAAACACTTTTTTTGATATTTAATATTAGACTTTATTCAGCTTAATTCCGATACATCTGGATACATTCTCATTTATGTAATATTTTAGCAGGTTCCATCATTTTGTAATAAGAAAGCTGTACAGAAAAAAAAAAAATAGTTATTATTGTAAACAGTTGAAACGTTGACCAATTGTGGACAAATAAACGTACGTTTTGCATTGATACAGGCAAATTGATCCATATAGCACTGATTTTGAAATTCCAAATAATCTTGAGCACGTTGATTTGAAAGATCCCTAAAAGGATGATATCCACAAACAAGGTTATTAGGTTCACTATCACAGTCGCAGTTAGATGGACAAAATTGTTGACACTGCTGCTGCGTAACCACAGTCATAGCTAAAGAGTAGACAAGTTAAAAATTGTTTTAAACATATTAAGCCGCAAAATTTAACTCACCGCTTAAACACTGGCTGACACGTTTACAATTATCAAATTCAAACAGACAACTCGACTTGTAGCCTTTACATCTTCCACCAACGACTGTCCAAACCGGTGGATCATTGACATAAGGATCGCAGCGCATGGTTATACTGCAATCTTCAGCACATTGGCCATAAATGGCCAGGATAAAAGTTAAAAATGTCAAAGACAAGCAGCAAATATTTTGTAGAAAATACATTTTTTTCGGTTGTATGAGTCAGATTTCAGATGATATCTCAACAATGTCTATGGCACAACTACAAATTTCCGTCAGATATCAACATCTTTATATACATAAGCAGAAAAGAACATTTGTGAATTATTAAAAACAAATAAACTGTTGGTTAAAACCCAGGTAGCGCAAACAAAAAATAACCTAGTTGATTGCAAAAATGCTGTCAAATTGAAAAAAATTGCTGATCAAACAGAGAAATATAAAACAAATAAGATATAAAAAAAAATTAAGAAAGATATAAAAAAATAAGTTAAAAATGCTAAAGAATTGCAGATCGTTTTCAGAAGTTTATAAAAATATATATATATATAACAGGTCATTCAATAAGTCCGTAGGATAAGTAAGAAAAAAAAATTTTGATAAAACTCGATTATATTATTCAACATAGTTGCCTTAGAAAGCGATACAACGAGTATAGAGATTTTCCATATCACTTTTATAGCACGATTTCACTTTTTCGTCGAAATAGGCCCCTCAGTTTCAGCGATTACTTCATCATTGGACCTGAATATCTTTCCAGCAAGCATTCTCTTGTGATCTGAAAACAGAAAAAAGTCGCAGGGGGCTAAATCTGGAGAATACGGTGGGTGGGTAAGCAGTACGAAGTCCTATTAATTCAATTTTGCCATCGTTTTCATCGATTTGTGACACGGTGCATTGTCTTGGTGAAACAACACTTTTTTCTACTGCAAATAAGACTGTTTCTTTGCGATTTCAGCCTTCAATCGATCCAAAAGTGCACACTAATAGTCGCTGTTGATAGTGGTTCCTTTTTGGAGATAGTCGCTGAATATTATTCCTTTCGCATGCCAAAATACAGACGCCATCACTTTACAGGCCGACTATTGGGTCTTTGCTCGCTTTGGATTCGGTTCGTAGACTGCTGTCCACACAGCTGACTGTCTTTTGGATTCTGGTGTGTAATAGTGAAGTCATGTTTCATCGATTGTCACATCTCGACGATAGAGTTCGATTTTATTGCGGTTTAACAGCGCCAAACACTAGTCTGAAGCATCAATTTGTTGTTTTTGTTGGTCGACTGTGAGCTCACGTGACACCCATTTTGCACAGAGCTTTTGCATACCCAAATGTTCGTGTAAAACGGTAAAAACACTATTTTAAATCAGCAGTTATATTCTGGAAAATGTGCAAAAACTTGCTTTATAACAGGTTCCGATATTTGTTTTTAATTTGAACTAACAATTTTATCTAAATAAAACCCTTTTTATGTTTCGGACGTCAGAACAGAGTTAATCTATGTATATTAGGGTGGTTTTATCTCATAGGGTAAAAAAGATGTCAGAATTTTTTTGGGGGCACCCCCCTAAAATGTTTCTTTCTGTCAGATTTTAGGATTGCCAAAGTTTGAGCACGATTGAAAGATGTTAACACGTGCCACTGGGGCCTCAAAGTTTTGAAAATCTCGATTTTTTGGCAGTTTGACGACTTTCCCGACCCATGTCTCTAGAACGGTTTAATATATTTATTTGCCCGTGTCATACATCAAATTAAAGGCGATACTGTTTATATTTTATATGAAATAAAAAAATACGTAAGAAGTACTGAATTCGAGATAATGAAGCCAATGTCCCTAAAAACGTGACTAGGTACCCCTTAGAGCGAAGATGGCACCTATTGTGAAAAAACCCATTTTAATTCCTATATTATCAATTTTTGGAATGAAAACAATTATGTATTGAAAAAATCAAGTATAATGAATGTCTTTTTCATTTTATTCTAATTTAAATTTATTCAAGGGACTGACATAGTGTGGTTTTGGAGCTATCTGGATACAGCTGACGGCATCTGCTGACTACTTGGAGAACGTATTGTTTTTGTTGCTCGTATTGCCACGCTCTTGGGGGCAGATGGTTCTTCAGATTCTACGTTCATCTCGAGCTCTTCATACGGCGTTTCACGCCCTTCTGACTCTTCTGTTGTCTCATCGTCCGTGAGCTCCACCGTCTCTGTGAACAATGAGATGAGACAATAAGTATAAAGTTAATATTGATGGAAATTTCAGCTAGTGATTTAGATCTTATAAAGTTTCGCTACAAGGAAAATTTTTTTTTTTTTTTAAAATGCTTGCCCAAATTTCTCGCTTCAAGTTGTTTGTCCAAGACCTTCCGTTGTTTCTGTAGTAGTCTTTCTTCAGCTTGAGCCAACTTCAGGTAAACTCCGAGCATGGAGCCTAGTCTTCCTTTCTGTCTTTGTTTCAACAGAAACTCTTTGCCTTCTTCTGAAGTCGTCATCGTCAGGGCATCTTGATGGGTAATATCAAAGAGATCATCCAACTTTAGGGTAAACTCTTTGAACTTGTACTTTTGCATTTTTCTCCAATCATCGTACAGTTTTTCCAGCTTTACTATGACATTTTTCTTTTGTTTTGTAGGAATTCGAGCTTTTGTCCAAAAAACGTAAAAAACTGCACAGTGCGCAAATTGTAGAACATAGTACTTAGAACTTGTCGATTGGAGGGCAGCTTACATCCAGTTATCTGGTGAGCTGGATAGCCAATTAGAAAAATTTTGTCTCTACCTCTACTTCTCATACCAGATGTAGAACCCATCACTTTTACGAGAAATAAAAATGTGCACTAAAAGAAAGAATAAATGACACTAACTAAAACAAAGAGTACGTGTTAGTAGGTACCGACCTAATTAAAATAAAAATGTCTTTTGTAGTTAATATTTAGTGGGTTTTTTAAATTCGATCACAAGAACGTAGAACAAAATACGACTTTCACTGTTCAGCGAATACTTTTCAACTGACCAAGAAACAAAATCATAAAAGCAAGAACCACCTGGCTATACTTTTCTTTTTTTAATAACAGACTCTGAACCCCTGGACTTCTAGTTAAAATGTAACAATAGGTAGTAGGGTAACCCAATATATTTTTACACTAGTTTGGTTTTACCTGCTTGGGGTCGCCAGTGATACAGTATGAGGAAAAAATAGATATATACCTGACATAAAAAAAAAACATTGTTGTGGGTCTAAAATTAACGGTATACCATAGCAAACATATTTAAATGAAATGATATTCCAAGGTACAAGTATATGTCCATAATAAGCAATAATAATACAAATAACGCATCTTCGCTCTCAGGGGTATCTAGTCATGTTTTTAGGGACATTGGCTCTATTTTTTCGGTTTCAGTACTAATTGCGTATTTATTGTGTAGAATATAAAATGTTAAAAACAGTATGGCCTTTAATTTGATGTATGACACGGGCAAATAACTTTAGTCGTTCCAGAGATATGGGTCGCCGAAGTCGCCAAACTGCCAAAAAATCGAGATTTTCAAAACTTTGAGGCCCCAGTGGCGGGGGTTAACATCTTCCAATTATGCTCAAACTTTGGCAATCTTAAAATCTAACAAAATTAAACATTTTAGGGGGGTGCCCCCAAAAAAATCCGACATCGATTTTTTAAAACCACCCTAATGTATATATTATACGCAAACAAAAATCTTGTGGTACACTTTTTTAATATTTATAATACAAAAAAGGGCATGATTCTTATATCATTCGAAAGGTAATGAGCCACAGATGTGCAAAAAAAAAAATAAATACAAAAAAAAAAATATTATATATATTATGCGATTATTGCATTTTAAAAGAAGTGTATGCACTCTCACTCTCAAGGCTGTAGTTTGAGTATCTCTACTTTTCTTACTTGATAGAAATTAAAGAAAAAGTTATGCAAACAAGTTTTGCAAGCAAATACTGTTGCTGTTCTCTCTTTCTCTCTCTCTCTCTCTCTCTCTCTTTTTAATATAAAGAACATTCCACATTGTTTGCCAAACGAAAATTGGTGATAGAGACATGCAATTGTAGTGTTTTTATTTGAAAAAATGTGCATAATATTTGGAATGATAATAGTTTTTTTAAAATTCTGAATAAATGATGATTGTAGTATACTGCAGTGAATTTTTGCAAAGTTTTTTTGTAAATAAAAAAATTAACGAAAGATTTTTTAAAAATTTAGCAATAATAAAAAAATTTTGAATGGAATTATTACTCCTTGATTATTAGCGCTACGGTCAATTTTTTAGAATGACAGTAAAGCTGAGGTTTTCGGTCAAATGATAGAAAAAAGAAATAAATTACTTAATGGCGTAAGAAGCCTCTATTACAGAACCCTTTATAGTAAGCTTTATTCATTTATAAAAAAAAAATAAATTAAAATTAAAATAAGGGCAAAGATTAGGACCTGAAAAAGATAAGGAGAAGGAAAAAAATATGGACAAAGATTAAAGCATAGAATGGGACAAGGATAAGGACGAGAATTCAGACAGGAATTGAGAAGAGGAATTCGACAAGGACTGGGACAAGGGTAAGTACACAAATTGAGACATACCTAAAACAATATTTGGAACAAGATTGGGAAAAGTAGTTGGGAAAGTTGTATTGGGAACAAGGATTTGACTTAGGACAAAATTTTAAACAAAGATTTAAAAATAAAGTTGGATAAGGATTAGGAAAGGATTCGAACAAGGTTAAGGTCAGGAATTTGGATATGGGTTAAAAGAAGAGTTTGAACAGCAAGTAGGACAATTGAAGAGCCGACGTGAATAACGTTGTAAGCGACAAAATTATAGGTTTTCAGGAATTGAAAAAAAGTTTTTAATGACGGATTTAGAGCCATTGGATTTCGATGTCAATGTCCAAAAATTTATGGAATTTGAGAAACGATGTGCTCTTATAATAGGCTAGAGCATTTTTAACATTAGTATGCAAAAAAACTATTTTTGATTAATATATTGCTTACAACGTTATTCGCGTCGACTCTTCAATTATAAGAACATATACATATAAGAATAAGGATAAGAATGAAGACAAGTTTGGGAACAAATGAAAGGATAGGGACAAGAATAAAGACAAGGATAAGGACAAAATCCTTATCGATACACTGTCAAAATACACGGATGGGTCCACGATACAGCCAACTTCTTTTTAACTTTGCCAAGCTTTTTTCAATAAATATAAAAAAAACAAGAGAAAAATCTATTTTGATATGGTCGAATTTACACCACAGGCGATATTAATCATATTAATTTTGCAAAATACACCGTTATACCCAAATCTCGTCAAACCTATTATGGCGCCAATTTGCGAAGAAAGAAGTACAAAGGGAAATAAAAAAACTTTAATTCTTTCTAAGCTTTCTTAGATCAGTAAATAACCTGAAAAAAATAAAAAAAAACTTAACTCGAATATTGACTGCGATCACTTATTTTTTTATTGCTCAAGAACAAAAAAAAATTAATTGGGAACTTAAATGTAGATATATTAAGCTTTTTATAAACAATAATGCTCTTGAAAAAGGACCGTTTTTAGTTTCTCACACTTGGTGGACCTTTTTCAGGATTTGCCCATATCTTCAATTTGAGTGGTCACTGCTATTTCATTGAACACATGTGTAAATATTGTTATTCTAAATTTTACTTTACTGCATTTTGCTTCTTTCCAGCTTCAAGCACGAAACCCAACACATTCTAATCTCTATTACTATGATAACACACACATATGCAAAGATTATATACTTACTTATAAACACAAAGTTATGACTCAAGGCAACAATTCATCATCGTAATCATCGTTAAAGTCTTGAATTTCAATGTAAGTGCCGTATGTGATTTTTACTTGATAAAAAAAAATATTTATTTGTTTCCTTAATGCTTTACTGTATTTATTGAGAATTGGAGTTGATTAAATTTAACACCCCAGGTAATATAAAATGTAGTTATTATTCATACACCAAGATAAACACCAATTTATACACACTCGTAAGTAACTGGAAAACACCTGTAGAAAGAGATTTTTCTGTCAAAGATGAGTATTTTGAGTAGTTTGCAAGAAAATTTATTAAGTGGACCATGAATATTAAAGATTTTTTAATTAAAGATGAATGAAGGAATATGACTTTAAAAATTTCATCAATAAAATGTGCTTAATGACTTTTTTTGTCCAGTGGAAGCTCAAGTTCTAGTACCTCCATCAACGATTTTGAAGTGCCTACACTACCAGATAACTCTGACTTTCCTTCGTTTGAATTCCGGTGTGTTAATGAAGATCTTGTGGCTAAATGTTTAATGCAGTTAAGCTCTAATGAAAGTAGGTATCGATGGAAGAATGCCTCTTAGGTTTATTAAACTTGTCCTTTCTTATATACTAGGGCCCTTAACTTATATTATTAACCACTCACTCACTAGTTCCCGATTTCCTGAGTTGTGGAAAGCAGCAACGGTAATCCCAATGGCAAAAAATGCGTCCGCATCTGAACTCAAGGACTACAGGCCCATTAGCATATTACCTGCCCTGGGTAAGGTTCTTGAAAGAATTAGGACTGATCAAATCGCAGAATTTCTATATGATAATAAGCTTTTATCGCCCTTGCAGTCTGGCTTCAGAGCTGGACATAGCTGTTCGACGGCGGTATTAAAAATAATTAATGATATTAGAATAGCATATGATCAAAACTTTATAACTCTTCTCTGCCTTATTGATTTCTCTAAAGCTTTTGACTCTATTAATCATACCTTGCTTTGCAATAAGCTTGAACATTATTTTTATTTTGGCGCTAATGCAGTTAAATTAGTTTCCCATTACCTTGAAGGTAGAACGCAACGAGTTAAAGTCTGTGATTCATTCTCAAGCCTGAAAACTATAGTAACGGGAGTTCCTCAGGGGTCTATTTTAGGACCTTTAGCAAAAAATCTTGGCTTTGTTCTGAATTCCAAACTAACATGTACTGATCATATCAATAGTGTAGTTGGGAAAATATACGGGACATTACGATATTTACGTACTTCTTCTCGCTTTACTCCTCTTGAAACCCGTCGGAGACTTGTGCTTTAATTGATTATGCCACATATATCTTTCTCAGACGTTGTGTATAGCCATCTGGACTCGCAGTCGCAACATAAACTTCTTGTTGCCTTTAACTATGCTGTTTGCCTTTAACTATGCCTTTAACTATGACGTTGAAAGATTTGACCATATTTCTGTCAGAAGTAGAGGCATTTTAGGTTGCAGTTTGATGAATTATTTAAACCAGTGTCGGCCGACGCCTATGCACGCGTGCTTCGTGAAACTTCGGTTTTTTATACCGACAAAAAACTGGCTGTCGTGCTTTTACACCGACGCTGCCGATTATTCGTAGCAAGTAGGGATGGGCACATTGAAAAAAAAACCTACTTTTCGGTTAACCGGTTTTTCAAATTTTGGTTTTCAACCGAAACTAAAAACCGAAGTAAAACACCGGTTTTCCCAAAAACCGACCGTTTTTTAAAGATATTTTTTAAAAATATACACATTGTACTCTAACCCTTTTATGTCCGAATTTATTTGGGATGATCTACAATATTTGTAAGGCCATACAGATTCTTGTATGTATAAACGTAAACATTTAGTGGTATCAATTTTTAAGTCCTATGTATTATGGTTTATTTTTTATGAGATGATGAATTTTGCTAATATGAAGTTTCCTGAGAAAAATCTGAGAGCTTTTTATCTATTATTCTATGTTTTTTGCACGTCTATTTTCAACTAAATAGGTATACCTTTCATTGAAAAGTTATTTATCGTTTTATTTTTATATTATTTTAATGCACACTCACTTTTTGCGAATATTTTTTTGGACGTGTTACGAAGAACAGCTATTAAAAAAACTACTGACAATGCTTATAACGGAAATTCTGTCAGTAAGCTTGCAAAACATATTAAATAATTGGCAAACAAACAAAAAATTGTGAAAGAATTATAAACAATGATTTTATGAGCATTAATATGAATGTTGCCTACAGGTAACATTGGGCATGAAAGCTCTAAAGAATTATTTTTAAAAGCAGCTTACAAAATTTTTGTAGATTTTTTATCCTGCCTTAAATCCATCAAACATTTTTAGAAAATTCGCAATATTTTGTATCTATTACAGTAAAAAAAAAAAGAACTGTTTTATCACTAGTTTCTAAAAATTCTTCATTGACTTTATTTTAAGTAGAACGTTCATTAAATATTGCACATTCTAAAAAATCCAATGTTTCTATTGTACAATTTTCACTTTAAAATAAAGCAAATTTGAGAGGTGTGTTTTTTTATTATATAGCTTATAAGAAAAAGTTCAACAGAAAACTCAGTTTTTAACATGATACAATCGTAAGGTAGATGCGAGGTAGAGAAAAATATATAATGTAGCTTTGTTCTGTCGCCATATCGAAGTAACCTTTCAAATAATTTTCAAAATATAAATTGAATTTTATTTTCAAGTAGCTCTTATCTGTCATTTATATAAAAAAAATTAAAACAAAACAAATTATTTTCAAAAAATCAAAACAAAACTCTAAAAATTTTTGACAAATTTTTTTTTGTTTGAGAAAAGTAAGAAGAACATATCTGGAGAGCTAGATTCTGAGGCATCTACCTTGTTACTGCCCAGCAGTTATTTTAGAGTCAATTGAAAAAGTGAACTAGTTGATTTCTAGCGCAGATCGAAGTAGCTCTGAAAAAGTGCAAAAGGCGTTCAGTGTAGAACAAACTTTGATTTTGTTTTCAAAAGTATTGCTGAAAAAATAAACGCGTTGTGGCTATTTTTTAAAATAGGGTGGGCTCAAGAAAAAATAATAACAAGAAAAAAAAAATGTCTATAGACATTGGGGATGGAAAAAATCAAAGCCAGAAAAGGATGGAAAAGATCGTACAAATTAGGTCTTTAGGACCTTTGTTCCAGTTCATTAAATTTTCACACTTTTAAAATGTTCACTTTAAAACTAGTTAAAAAAGAACCACTTCCAGCCATCTGCGAAAGCAACCAATTTAAAAATGTTCCTAATGAACTAGTTCAAATATGGGGAAAAGGAGTGTTTATGGAGACAATTGTCTTTTCCTATGACATTAACCCGCAAAAAGCGTCAGTTCGATCAATGTTGAAGGATATTGTAGAGGAACTAGTACTGGTATTTTTTGGAACTAGTTCAGAACTATTTCAAATTTGGTCCACTTTTCTGCTGGGTGTATCATGGTTTTTAAGAAGTAAAACAATTGAAATTTTCTGGCTTCTAAAGCATTTGAGATCAATGTATATATTCACTTTTAACTAATAAAATAGTAAGTATATTACTGTTTACTAATTCTATATAAGATAAGGGTACTAAAGTTGACTGAAATAAAATAGGAAATTCAATGTAAGTGAGATCGCATGAATACTAACGGTGTTGCTTTCAATCATAAGATCCATCTGATGGATTTACTTGCATTTGGACCAGTATTTTCCGTCTATACGATTTAAAAAAACTCTTTGCGTAATGTGTGAATCCACTAGGCGACTTCTTTCGTCGGAAACAACATCATTGATTGTAGAAACAAGCCTCTCAGATGCCACTGAGCTGCCTGGTACTATAAGGTACTTAAGGGCCGTTGTGGATAAATGTTCAATACATGCCATGTTATTTTTGCAAAACTTGATAGGGTCTGTTGCTCGTGGCATAATTGCCTGCCTGATATACATCGTTAGCTCGCTTGGCACAATAGTACTACGATCTGGATGTTCATTACGTACAACAGTCGAAAAAGTTTGTTCATGTGACGACCAAAGGGCACTGTGTGAAATGTGTCTTGGTTCTTCTTCCTTTTCGCCCGCTTCCTTTTTAAGAATTTTTATATCTCTTACAATTTTCGACACCGAGTCAGCCGCCACTGTCGCCTTTAAGTAAACATTTTTGAAACGTGGATCCAAAAGTGTTGTTGAATTTAGCAATACATTGCTGTCGTAGTTTTTTTGCTTATAAAAAATTAGCCTTTCTTTTAATATTAGGCACAATTGCTTGGCTGGAGCAGTAGAAAAAGAAGGATTATCCAAGAAATTCAAAAGACAAGCAATAAGGGGCATTATTAGGCTGCCCGTGACGTAGTTCGACCCAGAAATTTCTGTGGTGGCTTCTTCAAACGGCCGCAAAACTTTGATGATCTCTTGTAGAATTGAAAGCTCATTCCAAGTGAGCATTTGAGGTGCCTTCTCGAAGCTTATGTTTGAAAAAACTCTCACAGCATAAGGATGAAGTTCTACAAATCGCTCAATCATATAAAAGGTTGAGCTCCATCGTGTTTTTAGCGATTGAATGAACGTTTTCTGCATACCCTCAGAAATTCCATCCTTTGTTTGTTCGGCGCGAAGTGCATCCATAAAATTGTTGCTTTTTCGAGCAAACGCAACTACATCTTTCACTTTATCTAAAGTCGATAAAAGCAAACTATTGGCGATATCCTCCAGACCAGCTTGCACCACTAAGTTTAGAGTATGTGCAAAGCAAATTAAGTTTTTGCCTTTGCCCAAAAATAGTTCTGCTGCGCAAAGTATATTTGAGACACCATCTGTGCACATGGCCACTATTTTCTCGCTATTAATCTTGAATTCGGTGCAAATTGCCCTTAGATGATCACAAATATTCTGGCCCGTGTGTGCTTTTACGAGTCTTCTCACACCCAGCATGACAGACTCTGTTTGGTTATTTTCTGCCGGAGAAAGAATTTGTCTAAATAAATTCAAACCCAGTAAAATTTCTTAAAAATAATTTTTGCTAATTTTTAAATTTTTGGATTTACTATTTTTCTTTCTCGGTGCAGAAACTAAATCAGACTCAGTATTTCTAGTGTTTCATACATTGAAATTCTTACCCACAAAATGAAGAGTGACGACAAGGAAACTCCTAGAAGAGTTACTGATGGTACACAGATCGGCGGTCAATGAGCATTAGGCGAAATGTTACATAGATTTACTATGTCAGAGGACGCAGTAGCTGCAACTAGCGAAGTACCAACAGCAGCAGGCGACGAACTTTCGTGGGAACCAGAAAGTTCTGCGGATTGACGATGAAATTGCCGTAGAGGGGCAAGAGTCAGAGTCAGAATCATCGTGGATCACCGATTGCTAAAACAACAAAAAATAATTTAAAAAAGTAAAATATCTAAAAAAGCTCACCTTTCTTGGCATCTTCACTGAGTGCCTGTTCCCTAGATGTTGGCGCATATTTGATGTGCCACCTGACACTTTCAATCTTTTGTTGCAAAGATTACACTCTGTCAAACTATCATTTATTTTTTTAAAATAACGCCACACTTCACTTTTCATTTTAGACAAACTCATTTGCTTATTGGAAATTTTCATTTATTTGCTTTTTTTTATCTTTGCTGCGTTTTTGTCCGGTTGCATTTTTCGGTCGGTTTTTGACATTTTCCACCGGTGTTGCGGTGTTTCATATCTAAAAAAAACACCGAAAAAACCGGTTTTTTTTTAAAAAACAACCTATCGCACTCAAATACCGACCGTTTTTGCCCATCCCTAGTAGCAAGAGCGCTCAGTCGATGTTTCGCTTTTGGCTAGTTAACACCACGCTTCCATGCAACTTATGCGAGCAATTCATTACGTAATTTTAAACGCTTACACGTAAAAAAATGTTCAACCAAATGTGGAAATTAGCATATTTTTTCTTTAAAAATTGTTTTGGGGAAGCGAAAACTTCATTTTTCAGATGAAAGTAGGGTGCGCTACCAGTGTTTTTTTTTTATTTTGAAGTAATATGAAATATAAATAATATTAGTACTATTAGGAGTCGGTAAAATGTTATTAGTAAAAGATTACTTTCCAAATAAATATTTAATATTGATATTAATAATATATATATGCATATTGATATTATTAATAAAATATTAATATTAATGTTATTATTTTCTAGTAAGAAATTTCATTAATTTCAATTCACTTTCATATAAAAAATTTCTTTAAGCCTCTTGCGAAGTAAAATTTTCACAGTGTAAGCCAAAGAGAGATTCTTTGCTCTCACTTGGGCGCACACTACTACAAAACTGAAAGAACTGTGTATGTATTTTTTTGACCGACACTGATTTAAACATTCGAAACATTATATTTCTACATAAACTTATTTATTGTAAAAGTCCTGCATACTTATACCAGAAACTCCAATTCTTACAATCTTCTCGATCCACCAATCTAATCGTTCCAAGGTACAACTATTTGAACAGTAGCAGATACTTTTTCATTAGCACCATTAGGCTCTGGAATTCACTTCCAAATTGCTTAAAACAAATAGTATCAAGAACCAGCTTTAAGCGTGCAATATATAATCATTTTGACATGCAACTTAATCTATAATTTTTAATCTTTTTTCTATCTATCGTCTTCTTTTCTCTTTCTATATACTTATCTTCTTCTTATTTCTTATTTTTTTTTTAATTTACTGAAACATAATTAAATTAAATTATAAATTTCATTGTCTTCTAATTAAATACTGTTATTATAAATTAAATTATATTAATGTAGTTTTAAGCTAGCTACTTAAGTTAAGCTTATTAATGTAATGTTTCTCAAATGATGTACTATAAAAGACAAAGTCTTAGTGTTAAAAATTAAAAAAAAAAAAAAAATGATGAGAAAGTTTAAGAAATTAGAGAAAAATTTAAAGGATTCCTAATTGCGTTACCTATAACTTCGAACCTTCGTTACCTTAGATAATAAAAATTATTTGTTATTATTTTGATTGGCTAATAGTCAGTGGCGTTCCTAGGCTTGGTGACACCCGGGGCGGATACTCATGGTGTTACCCCTATAAAAAATTTCTAAATGCAAAAAGAAACCAATTCGATGAGATTAAGTATTTTTATTATTATCTTTATGTTTTCCGAAAAAAAAAACAAACAACATATGACAAACAATAAGAATTTGTAAAAACCCAGCAAAATATTTTTCAAATTTTGTAATGCCTTTTACCTTATATTCGTTTATTTAATGCATTACATAATTCCTAAGGCCCAAAATGCTATTACTTTTTGTTTAACGTAATGCAGACTGTAATGCCTCATAACATTTGTTTATCTTTGTTCTTTGTAAGAATCAAGTAAAGCCAACAGTAAAGAGAAATTTAAGGCATATTGCTACTTGGCGCGCTCGGTATTCGAGTGAAAATTTACAATTTTTTTAAAGGAAAGCGGTAAGAGATAATGAAAACATTTTTTGGGGTGAATAAATACACTAAAGTATTATTTACTAAAACTATTTTTGATTAATTAATATTTCTTATGTATGAAACTTTAATTTGAAGTTGACGTGTCGATATCGGAAAGAGCTGATGGTTACCATAATAACTAAAGTTTGGCAGCACCTAGAAAATAAATAAAAATTGTTCATAAATAATATGAGTATGGTTACGTATGAACTAAAATTTTTAAGTTTGGCAAAAAACGCACACGGAAACTGCACATGTGGAGAGTATGCTGTTAAAATTTGAAGATAATCGGACAAGATAATTTTGTGTAACGATGGTAACCAGGTATAAAAAGGTTCACATTAAAGTTTCATACATAAAAAAATGTTAAAAATTGAAAAAAAAAGTTTGTTAGAATTTGTTTGAGTGTATTAATTCACTCAAAAAAATATCCATTATCTCTTACCGTTTTCCTGTAAAGAAATTTTAAATTTTAACTCGAATACCGAGCGCGCCAAGTAGGAACATGCCTTAAAAATTGTTGAATTTTTGGAAGACTAAAAAAATTAATAGTAAGTAAATGAGTAAGTATCAATTATAAAATGACTTGAGCATAAGATATTATTAAACAGCGTCTAATATGCATTTATATAAGTGCTTCTCTAGTATAAGAAATTGCAATCGCCTACCGCCAATGACATGCCTATTAGAGTGTCCCTTATTTTGCGATTTTTGGAAATGTCAAGGGGCTGAAAGGTTTTTTTATGCGTTTTTAAATTCTAAGAACAAAACCAAAACAAATTTTTTTTCGACAACGTTTACCCGTGCCAATCGGGACCCACAGTTTCGAAAAAATGTTCATATTAGACCATATTTGCACAACTTTAAAACACAATCTTTTCTCTGCTTTTTATAAATATTTTGCATTTTTTGGAACATATACATAAGAAATATGATATCTAAAAAGTTTTTTTATGGTGGGCGTGGTTACCACCCTTGCTTCGTCGAAATTTCTCCCGCAGTCTTTTCCCACTTTTTCATTAAATTAGTGCAATTTAGTTATTAAAATGAACAATAAATAAATACATTAATATAATGCTAAAAGTATTATTACATGTCATTAAATTCACATTAGGGGTATTCTCTATGCCTATGATATGCCGTTGCACGGTGCAAGAATAGGAAATGTATAATATCTGCAATTGAGAAACAACAATGGCGGATTGTACATTTCCTATTCTTGCACCGTGCAACGGCATATCCTAGGCATAGAGAATACCCCTATTATGAACTTACAAAAATTTACAATAAATTAAAAAAATAGTATTTTAACCTGCGGCGGGCGTGCAATAAGCTAATACCTACAAGCAGTCTTATTGCGGCTTTTCAACCGAAATCATAGTTTTTTTTATAAATTAAAAATATCAAAAACCAAAAATGTATGCCTCTGGAGGGTTTAATTATAATAAGAAATACAAATGCCCGCAGTCTTAAAAACTGACGAATCAAAAACATTACATTTTCAGATACATATTTGTATATCGTCACATAAAATGCAAAAAAACGTATGATCAAAAAATTTGAAATTGTGTTTTTTATTGATTACGATTCACTACATTATATTACATGTGTGTTATGAATTTTAAACTTCTGCCACCAAAAATAACCAAGTTATTTGATTTGAAAATTTCGTTTCAATATCTCAAGTTGAATTTTATATCGTTTTTTGCTTCTCCTGTAAACTTATCAAAAGTGATGTTACGTTATTTTGCATTTTAGGTGACGATATGTAGGTATAAGGTTAAACAAAGAAATCTTATTAAATCATAAAAACTAACTTTTCTTACTTTAAGAGTTGCAAAATTTGAAACAACCTCATCGAAATCAATATTACTTGCAAGCTTGTTTTCAATGGATAAAATAGCAAGATCGGAAAGCCTTGCCTGTCCCATGGAAGACCTTAAATAAGTCTTAATTAATTTTAGCTTTGAAAAACTCCTTTCGCATGAAGCTACTGATACACAAATTGTTAGAAATAATTTCAATGCGACAAAATGGGACACACATTTTTTAACGTAATGTATTTGTACCTTTTTCTTTCTGTTTGAGAAATAAAAACAAACATCGAAATGGTGTCACCCCTAAAATGGTGGTACCCGGGGCGGACCGCACCCCCCACCCCCCCCTAGGAACGCCACTGCTAATAGTAATATTTACCTTTTTGACCTCAAATCCATATTTTGAGAGTAAATTCGAAACTCCAAGTATGGAGTTAAAATATATTCTACCATAAGTACGATATGAACTAGGTCAAATTTTTAATATACACTCTAATACAATAAATATAAAGCACGCTAAAATCAAATTGGTTCCATAACTTCTGTCGCGCCACAAAATCACCAGAATGAAATTCGCAGAAGAAAATTTTTACACTTTTTGGACTTCGGTAATTTATTATGCGAGTGCTAGTTTCTTCAATGTTACAATGGAATTTTATGTTTATGTCATTTTTACCGATAAATAAAAATTTAACCTCGACGATGCAGACGGTTTTTATGAGTACTAACACAATCTGCTAAAAAATTTACAAGTTGAAACTTTGATACTTTCAGTTTGATGGTTTTAGGAGTCTTTTCCTTCAGAACTTCAACTCGGATGGGAAGTAAAGGCTTAAAAACTTTTCTCCGAAGCAGTCATCTTAATTTTTTCCGTGAAGACAGTGGACAAAACATGATTTTCCAACAGGATAATGCCTCCATCCACACTAGTACAGCACGAAGTAATGATAAGACCAAAGTTAAAGATTAAAAAATGTACATATTATAATAAAGCTTCAATATATTATTTTTTGTCACATATTGAGTAGAATTAAAATGTATTAACTTAGTTAACTAAAAGAAAAAAAAAATATTTGATAAAAATATATTAAGATGTTTTTTCATACGAAGAAATAATAAGACCAAAGGAACAGAATTATGTCGATTATTATAATTATAACTTTTAATATTATTATAAATTTTTAATTATTATTAATTATTACTTCTAGGAGACGCCGAGGCATTGAGTTTATTAATGTCTATATAGTTTTTTGTTAAACTTTAACTTTGGAGACCCAGGTTCGAAGCCCAGCAGCGACAGAAAATTATTTGAATTAAAATAATTTTTCTGTACGGCCGCCACATCTCTGCAGACAATGGCAAACCTCAGAGAGTAATCAAAATGCCATGTAAAGCTTCTTGAGAACGAGAACATTCCGTTCATCGCCGTTCGGAGTCGGCGTTAAGCATGTAGGTCCGGTTCTCGGTTGTGTTAATTGTGTACAAACTTAATAACACGCACAACACAATTGATCATAAGAAGCTAGGTCAAAGTCCTTTCAAGGGCTGAAATGGCCAGTTATTTATTTTTTATTTTTTTATAGTTTTTTGTTCAATTTTATCCCATTCGGCAGTTATTGCAGTTTTAAGGCTTTTTACATTATCAAATTGTCTGCCATCCTTGAAAACCGACTTGGATAAAATTGCCTACATATTCTCAATGGAGGTTAAGTCAGGACTACGAACGGGCCAGTCCAAAAAGGTTACTTTACGGTCCTTCAAAAACTCTTTAGTAGCATTTGATGAATGAATAACCGCATTATATTGCTGAAAAATCCACTCACCTTCAGCAATTTCATGCCCGAAATTCAAAAGAACTTTATCTAGTAGTTCTATATACTTTAGGCTGTTCATTTTTGTCGAAGAAAAACAAATGGAAGACTTTCCAAAAACTCCAATTGCAGCGCACACCATGAGAGATCCACCTCCAAAGTTACGGGACAGCCTTTCTTGTTTATTTTGACGCTTTTCGTGCCAGTACATTTAAGAACCATCAGGTCCATTCAAATTGAATTTTTTTTCATCAGAAAAAATAACATTGGACCACTCTTCTTCCAAAAACTGGTGCTTTTCTGCAAATGCTAATCTATCTAGCTTATCTCGTGCTGTTAATCTTGGCCTTGGGATACGTTTCGTGGGTTAAGGTTGATTTTATCTCTAAGAATCTATCTAAGTTTAGATGGTCGGCCACTACTTTTCTGTTTTCCATATTTTTCCCTTCACATTTAGGTTGTAAATATATACACTACAGTCTCGCTTCTTTTTAGTCTAGCTGCAATATCTCTTTTTGTGAATCCATTTTCCCTATAGGTTGCTATTTTTTCTTGACCTTTCTCACTTAGCTATGTACCACGACCCATTTTTGAAAGTTGTCCTGATATATTTATCAATACTACATTTTATAATTAAAAAAATCTAGATAATGGCAATATTACCTTTTATTTTAACGAAAATAGCCGATTACAATTTATTACTTCAAAGAAACCGCGTGTGGTCTGAACATTACTTCGCTCCGCAAAAATATCGAACTTTGTAAAGCATTCAAGCAACATAAGAAAATTTAAATAAAGTACCGTTACCCGAATGAACTGTGGCCAAATGTTTTCATTATAAAGAGTTACCAGCATTCTTTTATTTGTACACTCAAAAAAATTTACTAATACGTTTGGTCTTATCATTAGTTCGTGCTGTGTAAAGAGACGATGGCGTGGTTTCAATTTTGGTCGAGATTTTAGGTTGGCGCGCATGCTCTCTGGACTTAAATCCAATGGAGAATATTTTGGGGCATTTAAGTGAACCTAGTTTATGCCAATAAGCATCAATTTAACACAATCGAAAAGCTAAAAAATGGAATCTCTACAGAATGGAGTAAATTGGATCAAAATTAATTGAAATCACTAGCTTTTAGTATGCAGAAAGGATTGTTTGAAGTCGTTAAGGCTAAGGGAAGCCAAATGACTTACCAAAAATATATCTGTTTGTTTAAATTTATTTGTGTGCCACTTTTGTGAAAAAGATTTTTTAAAAACTCCATTAAGTAGTGCACAAAACGGTAAATTTTTGAGTGGATCTATTATGTTGAAACAGAGTGTATATCTACATTATCCAAGAAAAACTTGAGGGTAAGTTCGAAAAGAGTAACTTTTAGAAAGAGTCTTATTTATTCATATACATTAATGATATCCCCTTCCTGCGGGGACGTGTTTTGGGAACTACTTTCCCCAATAGATATTATGCACTTATGCCAGCGCTTCTTGCAATCCCGAAACACTTCTGGAATGATTCAGCGATTCATTTTTAGTCTCATCCATTCTTGCAAGACGGTTGTCCTTCAAGGTTATTTTTATTTTTGGGAACAAAAGCAAAGTCACACAATGCCATGTCTGGCGAATATGGAGACTGCGGCTGTATTACAGTGTTATTTTTTACCAAAAATTCACGATGTTTTAGGTCGAAATATAACTCTTTTGGAACGAATTGGGCTGTAATACGTTTCATACCCAAAACATCCGAAAAAATGTCATGGTATGTGCCAACAACATCAGTAACTTCTTGATTGTGATTCGGTGATAATCATAAAACGTAATAAGAAAGGGGCAATCAAGTGAAACATGTATAAGATGTTCTTGGCGTGGCGGGAAGCCGCAGAAACACGTGAGCTTGAATCTGAGGCAAGTGTTATGCCTTTACCTCAGTAAATTCTAGCTATAAGACAATACAATCCACAAACTTCTCCACCACCAACTACAACTGTTCGTAAATATTGTTGAATTTTTAATATCCGTTGATAGAAAATGAGGAGCGAAACGCAGAAAGTTTAGAGCGCAAGACCATGGCCTGGCTGGGATTTGAACCCGGAACCTCTGAGATAGCAGTCAAATGTAATACTTACTAGATTATCGAGACCGCCAAATTATTGAAAGTTTTATTCTTACTTACTTTTTTGAAAGTTTTATTCACTTGATTTTTTTTCAAATAAGTATTTATTTTCAAATAACTTGCGACCTTTTTTTCTCGAAGTATTTTCTAAACCATAGCGGAACTAAAATCGTTTGAAACAAATATTTCACTTTAATTTTCAAAAGCTGGAAGTCTAGCTTCTAAAGTATTTATTTGTGTGATACAAAAGCTCTAAATGCCACCTTTAACCATTTAGCGCAAATTAAACTTAAAAATTGTGTATCACAACTGTAACAAAATTTATCAGTCTATTTTTTAGAAATACACTATGGTAACTCTATTGCATTAAAAAGTCTTGATTTGTTAGACTGAGTTGGATTGAGGACTGAGTTGGATTAAGTTAGATTGAGGACCAGACAAATGACGTTTGCTAAATGCAAAGAAAAACTATGGCGCCCCCTAGGACATGTTACCATATCAGTATTTATGTATCAGAGAACTACACAAGCCTACTTGAAGTTCAGGCCACTTTAAGTACTACTTGAAATATTAAATGTATCCATACTTGAAAAAGCAAGCTCTAGCCTGCTTACAAAAATACCAGACAGATAAATATCCTATCCCTGATTTCTCGTTAACTTGACTTGTTGTAATTAACTTTGTGGGTTACGAAAATTGAAAGGCTTGAAATGATCGGCAAAAACTTGTAAGCTCGCAAGTATCCAATTTATTCGAGTATCCAAATAATTCAAGTATCCAAATAATTCAATGAGGTTGTGTAGGAAAAGCTTAAGCGTATCAGGACTCTATAGTGTTCTGTAGATTCCGTGGTGGGTAGTATCAGGGGATAGCTGATTTCGAATCTAATATCAGAATTTTAAAATTAAAGATGGCGGTTAGGGCTTCCAGCCAATTTTTTGTATTTTTACGAATTCGATGGTTTCGATTTTTCGAAGTGGGTTGCTGGATTCGAATCTGTTGTCAGAATTTAAAAATTATGTAGTTTTGTACCATAGAGTTGCCACCTAAATTGTTTTATTTTTACGAATTCAGTGCTGGGGCGAACACTAAGTAAAAATGAGTTGCTGACTACGAATCTGTTGTCAGAATTTCAATATTATGTAGTTTTTTACCAAAGGGTAGCCACCTAAATTTTTTTATTTTTACGTATTCGGTGCTGGGACGAACACTTAGTAAAAATGAGTTGCTGACTACGAATCCGTTCTCAGAATTTCAAAATTACGGAACTTTTTTACCATAGGGTTACCACCTAAATTTTTTTATTGACGTGACGAAGTTACGTTGTACTGCTCTTGTTTCCAAAAAAGTTGAAAAATTAATTTTTTAAAAATTCATCTGCGTTTCATTGAATTGTTACTCGCTGGGTATAAGAGCTATGATTAAAAAAATAGTATGACCATAAAGGTTAATTCTTTAACTATATTACAAAAACAAAAAAAAATTTAATACGGCATAGGCACGTAGTGGGAGCTGCGTAAGCAACGCAACTGAAAATTTGTTACATGGAATTATTACTCGCTGAGTATTAGTGCTAGGATAAAAAATACGATATGCCAATAAAGATCTACTGGAAGCCCTCACAACAAAATTAGACAAAAATATTCTGACATTATGGGGACGCTGAGAGATCCGCTCAAAGATCGATAACGCAACATTCATGCAGCGGCGTTGCATTGAATTTTTACTCAATGAGTATATAACCTACGATAAAAGTTTGAAAAGGAAAATAAAGTTTTTATACATGGCTTTACGACAAAAATAAAAAAAAAAAATCCGGCGTCGTCAGGTCGTGAATATAGCAGCTTATGTAACAGAAATGTAATATCGTTGCATGGAATTATACTCACTCAGGAGGAGTGCTTCAGTAAATTTTGTTTTACGACAGCAGGGATGTGTTATTACGCTTCACAACTAAATTACAAAAAAAAATTTTTGTCATGATTTCAGGGACGCAATCACAAAATGCAGTAAAAATGCTACAGCCATGAAAAAACGTTGCATGGATTTTTAACTCTGTGACTACTGGTGCAACGGTAAATTTTAAGGAACGAAAACAAAGGTGAGGTCTTCGGGCATATGACAAAAAAAAAAAAAAAATTTGACGGAGTGTCAAAAACTCTCAGGGAACCGCCTAATGTGACGCTAATGCATCACTTTTGCTGGATTAATTGAAATTAGAGCACAACCAATGGGGAAGCAAAAAAAAAGCTAAACGAAAAGCACCAACTTCAAATCCAACAACAACTCCAACACCAACACCAACACCAACACCAACACCAACACCAACACCAACACCAACACCAACACTAACACCAACACCAACACCAACACCAAAACCAACACCAACACCAACACCAACACCAACACCAACACCAACACCAACACCAACACCAACACCAACACCAACACCAACACCAACACCAACACCAACACCAACACCAACACCAACACCAACACCAACACCAACACCAACACCAACACCAATACCAATACCAACAATCATCAACATCAAAATCAACATCAACATCAACATCAACATCAACATCAACATCAACATCAACATCAACATCAACATCAACATCAACATCAACATCAACATCAACATCAACATCAACATCAACATCAACATCAACATCAACATCAACATCAACATCAACATCAACATCAACATCAACATCAACATCAACATCAACATCAACATCAACATCAACATCAACATAAACATCAACATCAACATCAACATCAACATCAACATCAACATCAACAGCAACATCAACATCAACATCAACATCAACATCAACATCAACATCAACATCAACATCAACATCAACATCAACATCAACATCAACATCAACATCAACATCAACATCAACATCAACATCAACATCAACATCAACATCAACATCAACATCAACATCAACATCAACATCAACATCAACATCAACATCAACATCAACATCAACATCAACATCAACATCAACATCAACATCAACATCAACATCAACATCAACATCAACATCAACATCAACATCAACATCAACATCAACATCAACATCAACATCAACATCAACATCAACATCAACATCAACATCAACATCAACATCAACATCAACATCAACATCAACATCAACATCAACATCAACATCAACATCAACATCAACATCAACATCAACATCAACATCAACATCAACATCAACATCAACATCAACAGCAACATCAACATCAACATCAACATCAACATCAACATCAACATCAACATCAACATCAACATCAACATCAACATCAACATCAACATCAACATCAACATCAACATCAACATCAACATCAACATCGACATCAATATCAATATCAACATCAACATCAACATTAACAACAACAACAAGAAACTTCGTCACGTCGAAACCTACGGGTGTGTCCACGGCACAGCCAACTCTTTTTTTTTTACTAATTCGGTGCTGTGGTGAACACTAAGTAAAAATGAGTTGTTTACTACGAATCCGTTGTCATAATTTCTAAATTACTTAACTTTTTTACCATAGGGTTGCCATTTAAATTTCTTTGTTTTTACGAATTCGGTGCTGAGGTGAACATTAAGTAAAAATGAGTTGCTGACCATGAATCCGTTGTCAGAATTTAAAAATTACGTAATTTTTTTTACCATAGGGTTGCCACCTAACTTTTTTTATTTTTAAAAATTCGATGCTGAGGCGAACACTAAGTAAAAATGAGTTGCTGACTACGAATCCGCTGTCAAAATTTAAAAATTACGTAATTTTTTTAACATAGGGCTGCCATCTAAATTTTTTTATTTTTAAATATTCGATGCTGGGGTGAACACTAAGTAAAAATGAGTTGCTGACTAAGAATCCGTTGTCCGACTTTCAAAATTACGTAATTTTTTACCACAGGGTTGCCACATAATTTTTTTATTTTTACGAATTCGGTGCTGGGGCGAACACTAAGTAAAAATGAGTTGCTGAATATGATTCCGTTATCAGAATTTTAAAATTCACAAAGCATTGAAAAAAAAAAAACCAAAAATGGGTTCAGAAATTCTACCAAATTATAAATTGTATCGAAACATCGATTAAGCGGGTAGTGATTTGGATCCCTTTCTTGAGATAAACTCAAGTAATTTGTACATTTTGAAAAAATTTTGAAAAATAGTTTGGAAAAACCAAAGTTTGAGAGAATATTTATATTTCACAATGCAAGAAAATTATTTTTAATGCTATGTCGAATAGGGAGAATTTATTTCTGTAGAGAAATTTAAAATTTAAATAAAACAATGACCGTTAATGTTGACCACAAGTTCAACTATCGAATTGATATTCACGATGACCTTAAAGAAGAACTCGTTCAATTTATTCATTTCAGTAAAAAATAAGAAAAAAAAACTGGATGCAAATATTCATCATTAATGTACACCATTGTATCGTACTGTCTTGATATCGCATCAGATGCTGCTTGCAGCAGGACAAACATTAGAAAACTCATTCATAACTCGGAGTGCTGCTAGCCATCGGTCCATCCAGTTATCTATCCATCCATCCATATTTATTTAAGTCATTGGCGCTGCATCGATTATTACGATGGGCAAGAAGGTAAAGAGATGTGTGTGTGTGTGTTTGTATTTGTCCAGGCAACAGCTTGTGTAGCCAAATCCAGGCAATGTAAAAAAAGCTTGCAAAAAATGAAATTAATGTGGCTCAAACGGACCATTTATCTTGGGGCACCTTCTTCAAGGTTCTTTTTTTTTGTATTTGCTTTTATTTTCTTGGCTGTTTGAAATTGACAATCTAATTTGCGACCATTTTTCCAACTATTCAAGTAAAAAAGTTTATTAAAAAGCCAAAAGCAAAAATGGAGAAAAAAAAAAGAATTCTTAATCCATTTGTGGCGGAGACAGGCGTGTAATTTTTGTTGCTGGTGATTTATTTGTTGTCATTCAAAGCTCTTCATTAGGTTAATAAATGAAATGATTATCGCTCAATTAATTTGTCAAAACTTTCTTGCAGAATATGACAAAAAGTTATCCCTAGGTCAAGATAACTTAATTAATTGTTTGGATTCGGGGATTGTGCATTTTTTGCTCTTGAGTTTCTTGATACGGGATTAGCTGACATTTCGAGAGAATTTGTGGGCAGCAAACAAAGTGATTATCTTTGCTTGAGTTACTTTAAGATTTCGTAAGATTTTTGAAGTGAAAATTCTTATAGCTCGGGGTTAAGTTCAAAAGGAGTGATGGAAATTGAACTAAATTGGCTATAAGTGGGCAGCATCAGCAGAAGGAGAATGAAGGAGAATGAAGCTTAGCGTATAGGTTGTTAGGTATTTTGCTAAGATGGTCTTATGAAATGATGTGAGTGTTACATAAGTAATTTGAAGTTATAAATTGGTCATACCATATAACACTCGAAGTGAAATTTAAAAATGTTTTAATTAAAATTCCCCAACTACAGTAGGTGAATAAAATTTGGAATGTAGGCGTATGGATTTAGTTCACATTTTAAAATAAGATTGAAACGCATATTCAAGCAGATTAAATGCTAATCAGCAAATTTTGAACCAATCAAGGCGTAACTCTAGAAAATTGTGGTTGAAGTGCAGTTACTTCTTCATAAATTTAGAAAAAGTAAAACCTTGTCATGAGCTATGAGAGAAGATGCTCAGTTTTTAAAAACATATCAAGAACTTCAACTTCTCAGTCGTAATTTTCGATGAATTTTTATGAATTTATGAGGGGGGTTAAGTGGTTTCGAACTCGGGACATCTAGGTTGGCAGTCTCACTCTACTGTTGAGGCCATAGGGGATCATAGTAATGGTATGATTGATTTTTTATGATGGATATGATAGGACGGATATGCCACGCTAGGTGTGATAAGTCACATATGATGGTTTTCATATAATGAATGGTATAGTGCTAGGATTTAGCTTAATGGCAATCATGTAATTCATGGAATCATGATTTTGATTAAATGATTTAATTTTGGTTTTGGTAGACCTATTTAAGAAAAAAAATTATTGCTAAAAACAATTATTATAATATGGATTTGGTATGATAGGTACGTTATGTTGGGCTTAGTAAGATGGATATATTATAATGTAAGATTAATAATAATAAACTGGCCATTTCAGCCCTTAAAAAGACTTTGACCGAACCATCTTATGATCAAATTGTGTTTTGTGCGGTTATTAAATGTTTATACACAATTTATCGAGAACTGGACCTACTCCGAACGGCTAATGTGCATGTTCTCAAGAAACTTTGCATGGCATCATTTTACTCTCTGAGGCCTGCCATTGTCTGCAGAGAGGTGACTGCCGAACAGAAAAATTAATTCAATTGAAAAAACTTTCTGCGTCAGATGGAATTGAACCAAGGTTCTCTGGCGTATGGGTCACGTACTCTACCCACTGCGCCACGGCCGCCACTCGCACACGCACTCTCTCCATATATTATAATGAGTTTGATGAAATGAATACATAATACATAATTCATAAGCTTTAAACTTAGAAATTCAGGTATAACACCCATTCAGACAATGCTGCATTGGTTCGAAAATAGAGTGATAGCTTAGTAAAAAAAGGTACAGTCCGGTTAAACTTGTGTAGAATGTTCTTAGTGTGGTGAAAAGCTGTAAAAAAAACATATGAATTCTTATCTAAATCAAGTGAATTAGGCCTTTACCTCGGTCATTTCAAGTTATTAAGCGTTTCTGCCCACGTACTTTCCTATCATCAATTAGAACTATTTAGTGAAGCTGCCAATTTTCTCCTTCGGGAAAAGCGGGTAACACATGTTCACATGTATTTAAGACTTCTCACCTTTTTCACTAACATGAACTACACGCAGTTGTAAAATTGGAACTCCACGTGAAGTTTCAAAAGTACGCGTTTACATGATCACGTGTCCAACTTTGGACGACCTTCACGTATTTTAGCTAGTCCTCGTAGATTTGAACTATGGTGGGTGCTGTGTTTGAGCTAAGTGAACTCCTAAGTTATGAATTTTAGAACCTTCGGGCATACATTGCAACAGAAAGGGTCATAACTTTGTCAAGGGGTCGAATATGCGTCAACTGGGCCTTTTGGACAAAATTTTGTGACCAATTGGAAGTTACCCATAAAAGTTCCAATGACCAACAGATAATCCTAGTGCATCGGATTGACTTTAGAATCCTCCATTTATAGTATTTTATCAAGAATTCCATAAAATCTTTAAACTTGTAATGATCCACTAAAGACCTGAAACTATCCCAGTCCATCCGATTTATCATAGAATCAATAAGTCATCCATTTATGACCAAGGATTTCATTGAACTCACTTGAGTTCCACTTCTACTTTGTGTGGCATCCACACGAACACTTTTTCTTTATTTTTCCTGTTAAGTAATAATATGCACAATTTTTTCATATTTCATAATATGAAATAATAATATTTCACTTTACAAAAAAAAAAAATTGTCTGTGCATATTTTCAGGCTGAACATTTTAAACAGCACTGTAAGAGCAAGAAATAATTACAGTTTGAGCAATATTCGATGTGAAACAGCACGCTTGCCAATTATGTATTAAGATGGGACTGAATATGACTGAACGCAAAACACTTAAATTGTATGAATATAATAAGAAGCAAAAAATGACCCAAAAGTTTCGACTTCCATAATTCTAATGACGTTCTGCCAAATAGTGTGTATATGCGAAATTGGTCTATATGATGAATTCCCATTCATATACATTTTTCTGCCTTTGTCCCATATAAACATCTTTAAGAAAAACTAAGACAACCCGAACTGTTGCCATAAGCGGTAATTAAGTTATGCTTAATATTTCACCATAAACTCTCAAATAGTTTCACTACATCAATAACTACACAAAACAAAAACTTCAAGTTCAACATATTTTCGCAACAACAAATTAATCATAGATACACAACTACCAAAGAAAAAAAAGTCAACAACCATCAACAGTCATAAATAACTAATCAAGTTAAGGACTCCAACTTTTGTCATTTATCTGTAGGTATGCAAACTCACCTTATATTATCCACACATAAAATTATTGTATCTTAATATCACCTACATAGCCATAAATCCTTCTGAATCCTTGCGCATAAGCAGCAGTAGCAGTAGCAGGAAGAACTTTGCACGTTTGTCCTTTAATTAATCTTCTTTACATTATTAGCAATTAATTGCATGGTTTTAAGCCGCCGAAAATAACTCGTTTGCCCTCGAATTTCCAGAGGCAGAGAGGAATAAAAATATTTTGGAAGGGAAACACTGGTCAACAGTGGTTATGCCACACGAACTTTGATAACTATTATGTTTAAGCTTTCTTCCCTCATTATGAAACTGAATTTTTTTTTTGTTAGTTGGCCTCAGATTTTTTGTGATTTCGAACTTTGTGTTTTTACGACTTTGAACCTGTTTTTATGCTCTGGAATCCAAACCACTCCACGCAGAGTAAAAAGAAACAACTATTTTATATAAAATTAAACAAGCTTTTTAACAGGGTAATTTGTATTTTTCGGCCATGTTTAGTCTGTGAGATATTAAGGTTCAAAATAAAATTTTTGATTTTTTTGTAAAAAATTTTGACTTTTACAAGAATTTTTTCTTATATTTAAAGCCATATTTAAGAAAAATGTAATTTTATCGTATTCTATATTGAATTCCCTTAATTTTTATACCAATAACATAAACATTCTCCGTGAGGAACAATTAAAATAAATTATAAAATCTTTTTAACAAAACAAAAAAAAAAACCGACTTCAAAATCACTACAAAAAATAATTTTAATTTATTTTGGAAATTGATTTTACTTTATATTCGGGAAATCCGGGATATAAGCGGAAATAAAGGCTTCGCATAAATCCATAGAAAATTTGTTAAGACCTACCGATACAGAAGTAGTCATCATCATAATTTTTCAGAGCACCGGTTATATAATTCCTTATGTTTCAGACTTTTTAAATGCTGGTCAACTTGACATTTCCTTTCGTAGACCACTCGCTTATTGCAAACTTTGTAAAAAGTACGGCTCCATCGGTTTGAAAAACAAACGTGGATGCTCAGACACATATTTATTTAGGTTTGAAGATAAAAGTAATTTTATTTTCCGTATTGTACATTATCAAATGTTTATTTGTACAATTACAGAAAAAAATAGCAAAATGAACTAATTTTCCAACATTTTCCAAAAAGGTGTTTTTAATAAAAAAAAAAAAACAGAAAGTTTTGAACCTAGCAAATCAAGCAGAAAGTTGCAATGTTGTTTAAATAACGTGCGGCATGATAGCTACGATTGTTTTTTTGACAGTTCAAACATTGGCAGTTTAACAGGGTGGTTCAGATGCATGGTGTGTTCAATTGGTAATAACATGATAAAAATTAAAAATATAAAAAAACCACATATATTGCAAGATATACAAAAATATGCGTAAAATATTTGCAAAACAGGAATTTTTTGTAAAATATGCAAAACCATGCATTTATTGCAAAATATGCAAAAATATGCATTAACGATTGAATGCCATTTTAAAGGAAATTTCATGATTCGTTAAGATAACTTAACTACAGTGCCAGCTCGTTAGTCCGAACGGTGTGTAATCCGAATTCAATATATGACGCGTTGCATACTCTATCCGCATTGATCGCAGCTAGCTAAACCGAATTTTTCTCTTTACACAAGAACTCTACAAAGAGCTCCGGATCGGGAATACCCCTTATGATTTTACCACCAAATTGTACTAGTATTATCCAACCCATGGGTCAGAACGCGATACGATTGACTAAACGGTATTACAAAAAATACCTCTTGTGTGAATTGGCAAATTCTGAAGCGTACGATTCCGACATCTTTTTGAAACAATTCAGTATGAAGGACGCTTGTGAATTGCTTAAGCGATCTTGGGACAGGGTGCCCAATTCTACTTAAAAGTCCTGTTAGAAACATATTCATCCTCAGATATGCACTTCAGAGGATTACATCCCATTATCAATATTATTATAAGAATCACCTGAGAATAACTCTGCGAATTGTGTCAAAGAAACTATAGAGTTGCGCACAATAAGAAACTTATTTCACCGCAATAATGACGACGTACAAACTTCTGAAGATGAAATTCTTGGCTGAATTAAATTGAAATTGTGTGTGAATTAAAACATCAGCAAACCTACATTACAAATTTTGTTAAAAATTTACAATAATTTTAAAAGCGAAAATATGCATTTGTCTTTCTTGATTGAAATAAAATTTGTTTTCAAATTCTAGCTTGTTTATTTTCGAAATATATTGTTATGTGAAATATTATACATAATAACAGCCTGTCCACTAATCCTAATATTTCGTTTATCCGAATCGGGGTATGCAATCATTAATTCGGATAAACGAGCTGGCACTGTATTTCCATTTTAAGATAGTAAAAACATGTATTTGCGTGAGATTTCGAGCCCTAGTCATTACATTTCAATGCTTCATAGTTAAAGTATAGATTGGTCGATTGGTTAGCGTGCTAGACAAGCATGCGATAGGTTGCGTCTTCAGGTTCGCCTTATGCACGAGTACGATTCTGTAAAATTTTAAATAAATAAAGAAAAAACATTAATGAAAACAGCTGTTATAACATTTCGGATTTTAAATTTGCAAATATAGAAATAAAAAAAAAAAAAAATTATACAACGTGGAATAACTGGATTAAATTTTGGTTTGATGCTTCGGTAAAACTTCTTGTAAAGCAATGCTGAACAGTCTTATCTAAATTTTATTCCGAAGCTTAATACAAGTACAATAATTCTGTATAATGATTTAATAAGAAAACTCGCAACAGTCTTACGGAATATGCTTTACGAAGTTTAATACAATTACAAGCAGCTTCTACAAAACAATGAATATTTCACCATTTTGCCCTTACAGAAGTCAAAACGAGTACATTTAGCAGTAACGATGTGTGCATAATAAGCTACTTGAACATTTAACGTAATATTTATAGGTTCTCAAAATTTGTAAAAAATTATGTTTTAACAAAAAAAAAAAAACTTCTTCAAAAGTTATTTTGAATGTTAACACATTAAAAAGAGGTATTTTTATAGCTATTCCTACTTTAAAATTTTTTTATTGAATCGAAGACCCATGAGAAAACTCTCGATTTTAAAAGTTGACCTTGACTTTATTCTTTACCCGTATCCTTTCCTTTGTTTCCAAATTTCTTCTTATACTTACCCTTTTTCTTATATTTGTTTTAATAACTATCCTACTAGGGCGTTTAAGATGCTGCCGGAAAAAAAAAACAAAAACAAAAGCTCGAAAAATATTATGAGGAATCTACTCCGCCGTATTCAATCGTAAAATATTGGATTGCAGAGTTCAAAAGAGGTCGAATCAGCACAAAAGATGAACACGCGGGAGGAGCACCAAAAACAGTGACCACTTCAGAATGTATTGGAAAAATACACAATTTCATGAAACATGGATCCACCACTATACACCAAAATCAAATGAATCAGGAAAAGAGTGCGTAGGTCCTAGTGGGAGTGCGCCAAAGCGTTCGAAGACTCAAGAGACGGCCGGAAAGTTGTTGGAGTCTGTTTTTTTGGCAATGGCATTGGTTTCAAGTGGCATTTCGTTCATCGACTATTTGAGAAAAGGAAAAACAATTAACAGCGTCTATTACTGTAAATTATAGGACCGATTTTAGAACGAAATCGCAAACAAAAGGTCTCATTTATCGAAGAAAAATAATCATCTTTTTGCTTCAGCTCCCAAATCAAATTGCAAGAATTACGCTTAAAACTCTAGATTTGGCCAACGGTGACTATTATCTGTTCCAAAACTTAAAAAGGTGTCTCCAGGGAAGGAGATATGCGACGAATAAACAGGTCGAATTGGAAACAGAAACGTATTTCGGAGATCTTGAAAAATCTTACTATTCAAAGGGTATCGCAATGTTAGAAAATCCTTGGAATAAGTGCATCGAGCTGAAAGGAAACTATGTGGAAGAATAAACAGTAATTTTGGCAAAAATCGTGTGTTTTCTTTGTAAGGCCGTCCGTACTTCATGTCCAAACTCTTGAGGAAATTTATGCCAAAATTCCTGAGCTTATTTTTTTCGAATCCCTTTCCTTTAAAAACCCAAAACGAACGAATGGATTGGCCATTTCAGAGAGTTAAAAATGACATGTAAAGTTTTTTGAGGACATGAATATTAGGCATTTGGAGTCGGCATAAAACTAGTGTGTCCAGTTTGCGGTCAATTGTGTACAAAACATTTAATATTACGCACAACACAATTTTATCATAAGAAGAGCGGTCAAAGTCATTTCAAAAGTGGAAACCACTGATGTTAACGGCACAGTAATTACTGTTTTCTACAGTAATTTGACTGATCACACAGTACGACAGTAATTTTTCAAAATATCAAGTAATTTCAAAGGCCGACCAAAAATATAAAGCTTTTGTAGAAAAAATTTGTTAAAATTGCATTTGTAGCATCTCTGTTCTTCTCATAATTATACCCAGTGTTGTGACATATTACTTTGGAAAGTAATATGTTACTAATCACATATTACCGACTCCTTAATGTAATAATATTATATTTCTTATTACTTGAAAATTAGAGTAATAATTTAATTATTACTTTTTTGCTAAGAATTAAAAGAAAAGAAAAACGGAGCACAAAAAACGTTGTGTTGTACTTTAAAAACTCAGGGACCGAAAATAACTGTTATTTTCGAAATTTCGATTCAAAAAGTCAGGCGGAAAAAATGTGTCTTTTCGTTATTTGAATAAAGTAGTGCGATGCTTGTTAACTAAGGAATAATAATCTTAAAAGTTTTTTATTTATTTGACTTTTTTAAAAAAAGTTAACAAATAATAGTTATTTTTGACCGATTTTTTTTTTGGTCAAAAATAACAGTTGAAATTTGACTTTTATTTTTTCGGTCAAAAATAACAGTTAAAATTTGACTTATATTTTTTTTAGTCAAAAATAAAAGTCAAATAATGACTTTTACTTTTGCGGTCAAAAATAAAAGTTAAAATACGACTTTTATTGTTCCGGTCAGAAATATAAGTTAAAATTTGACTTTTATTTTTTTGGTCAAAAATATAAGTAAAATTTGACTTTTATTTTTTCGGTCAAAAATATAAGATACAATTTTACTTTTATTTTTTCGGTTAAAAGGTGAAAAAATATAACAAAAGTATAAATTCTATTCACTCTACTCTTATCTGCCTTTGTCTGGCTTATCACTGCACCTTACGTTCACTGTCACTGTTGTGAACTGAAATGATCAGCAGAGAACATCAGAGAACTGAAATGAGTAACGGACAGAAATCGGATACTCAAATCATACCCGAGTTACTTGCTGTTCTATACCCTACCCTTGCTCAATGAAATATGTAAAATACTTATACAGGGTGGGCCAAATATATACTATTATATACTATTTATAACTAATTACTATAAACAAGGACGCCGAAAATTTTTTCCCCATCTAGTTTTCGTCTTCAAGTGAAGAAAAGGAAATTTCATCGTTTTGTTGAGAAAGTTGTGTTGCACAGTATAATAATTAAATATTAATAAAAATAATTTTCAAACAAGCGAAAAATCGCGAAAATCCAAAAAGAGCACGACAAATAAATTTAGGCTGCAAAACAACGTGTGCCGGGTAAGCAAGTAATTAATATAGGATGTCACTATCAAATTGTGTACCTTTATTTTTAATAGAAAAAAATAAAATAAAACTTAAAACTAAAAAATAAAAGTAAAATTTTAACTGTTATTTTTGACCGAAAAAATAAAAGTCAAATTTTAACTTATATTTTTGACCAAAAAAATAAAAGTCAAATTTTAACTGTTATTTTTGACCGGAAAAATAAAAGTCATATTTTAACTTATATTTTTGACCGGAAAAACAAGTCATATTTTAACTTTTATTTTGGACCGAAAAAATAAAAGTCATATTTTAACTTTTATTTTTGACCGAAAAAATAGAAGTCAAATTTTAACTGTTATTTGTGACCGAAAAAATAAAAGTCAAATTTTAACTGTTATTTTTGATCGGAAAATAAAAGTCATATTTTAACTTTTATTTTTGACCGAAAAAATATAAGTCAAATTTTAACTGTTATTTATTGACTTTTTTTAAAAAAGTCATAACAGTTACGGTCCCTGTTAAAAACACATTTTTTATGCATTCATTTATGTGTTATGCATGTCTGTAAGTATCTGTTCAGTTCTTTTTCTAAATTATCATCCAAAATGCAATTTTCGTCTTTAAAATCAAATAAGGATGTTGCATTTATTTGGAAACTTTCAGATGTTGTTGGTGTTTGAGATTTATTTAGTTCTTCTCGCTCTGTTTTTTCCATTTTTTTCAAGAGCAGCTTTCTAAGAGACTGCTTCTGTTCAATCTTGTGTAACAAATTATTTATATATGAATTTGAAACAGCTGCAAGCTTAGCGTCATCAATGTAAAAAACATTCCAAAGAACTTCTCTAATAGCATCAGCAAGCCCTGGTACCAAATTCAACCGTTCTGTATTTTTGGCATTTTGCAACTTTCTTCGAAGGGTGTTACAACTGAAAGAGTACCATAAAAACAGTGATCTTCTCCCTGTAATTTATATTCAATGCTTCAGCCAATGGATACTGTTTGAGAAGGATAACAACTTTAAGCAAAAAAGGTTTTTGTCCTGCAAAGATGCAAAAGAGAAATTTTAAGATTCTATTGATTAATTGAAAAAAATTATAACAAAGTAGTATGTAATAATTAACTAGCAGAAAAGTAATAATATTACTGGGTAATGGCTGGCTGGCTGTTAGTAATAAATTATACCGTACAATTATAATTATTATAAGCGTACAATTCCAAAGAAACAATTTTGCGCTTTTAGGAAGATCTATGTACGTTCATTCAGATGAATAATATCTAAAATTATTTTTAAAATGTATTAAGTATCCAATCATATATGTTACGTTTGTATATTTATTTATAACAACTGAAAACTCAGAAATACATTTTAGTTATATTAATTTAGTTATACAGTAATTCCACAGTAATTTTTGTTCCAATTCACAGTAATTTTGGATCAAAAACAGTAATTTTTCGTGCCTAACACAGTAATTTCAACAAATTATGTTAACATAACAGGTGGAAATTGCCAATTCGTTTTTTTTTTCTTTTTTTTTTTGTAAGTACTCAAAAGACATACTTTTAAAAAATAAAATTCATGTTATTTGTTTGAGCTTACTGGTGAGGTATTTCATGCAGATTTTTGGGGAACAGAGTGAACCAAAATGCTAAACTTTCAATCAGTCATATATCGCGAGAAAAAATATTGGTTAATAAGGACAATCAGTTTTCGTCGACATTTTTAAACAATCTAACACCTGCTGCAATGGCATTGTGAACTTTAACATTTAAGTATAAAAAATTTGATGAAAAATGGATAATTTTCAAATATTTTCAAAAAAACCTGCATTTGTAAAGCTTTAAAGGTAATTAATGGAAAACTTGGTGAAACTTTACCATAAAACTACCATAACTAGTAACGATAGGGGCGCGATTGGCCCCCTTGCTATTGTAACAACTACGCGCATGAAAGTTTTCTCGAATTTCCGCATTACTTATACAAACAAAAATACACACACATACATACTTACTTCCAACGTATGCGTGCTTGTGTGTCCGCAAAGTTTAGACAATTTATTTACAGTGATAAATTGCCGCTTTTTGCCTTCTGTCACATATGCTTCAATCCTTTATTATTTTTTTTTGTTTTTTCTTATTTTCACTTCGTTTTTGTTCGTTTTATGCTGTTGTTCTTTCTGTTTTTGTTTTTGTTATGTCAACTGATGTCCTCATTTAAATATAACGCCCACCAAACAGCCCAATCACTCAACGGCAAAGCAAAACCACTCAAACGCTTTTCCGCAAACTTACTTCAAAGCATGGTTCTTATTTTTAATATTGCGGCAAATTGCCAGAATATCCCTAATGGAAAATTTTAATAATGAGCAGAAAGCAGCCAGAAGCCAGCAGTACCAGCAACGAAAAGAATACGCTGCGAAATTATTTTAATTTGCGGTTTTTATGACAGTCAGTCAGTGCAGTCTGTCAGTTAGTCAACCTCGAAAGTCTGAGTAACCCTTGAAAATAATAATTTCTGTCACCATGGCTGGCGTTGGTGCCAGGACGGTATGGGTTTCGCGAACGAGAGTTTTTTTTTAATAAAATTTAACTTATTTATGCTTGCGTGTGTTGTGGGAAGACGCACCTATACCAGGCGTTATCAATTTGGATACAACCGCAATAACGACCTTTTGAAGGTGAGGGTAGAAATGGTAAAAATAAACACTGCTAAAAGTTTGTCTTAAAAAAAAGCTTTGGGAAAGTGAAAGCCATTTGAAGCGCTTAGAAGTAGCTTTGTCAGAGTTCATTATGGGGCGGGCTGTACCTCGCTTTTTTTATATAAGCGAGTTCATGCGGTGTGCTCTTCGGTGTGAGTGCTCATGTGAGCAGGTAGAAACTATACAATAAATCGATGCTATCTCCACAATAAGACGAAGACTTTTTAATCGATCATCAATCATCAGAAATCCTTTTTCCTGGCACTGCTGCTTGACTTCCACAAGTTAGATGCAGGCAAGATTAAAGAAAAGTAATAAAAGGTACACAATGCGTTCTGGAAGAGAGAATTAAGGGTTAAATCAAGGTGACATTTTTAATTATTTTTACTTTACGCACCAATGCACAGTGCAAGAGTGGGCTAAAAAAAAAAAAAAAAAAAATAAAAATTTAAATTAAAAAAAGTAAAAAGTCAAAACTAATAGTTTTGCAAAATTTGTATTTACTCTCCTGCGAACTTGCAAACATAGACTTCTTGATCTGTAATGAAATAAGCTTTGTTTTACGCTAAGACTCCCGGAAAGTGCTGTTATTTATTTTGGGTCCTTAAATACGAAAATTATTTCAACTTCAACATTATTGGTATTTTTAAATTTGAAATTCTAGTCATAGTCTTCAAAATTAGTAAAATTTTTCGATAATCACATTCAACAGATGGAGCCAATATCTTTGTTTAAAAGGAATTCGAATTCGACTTTGGATTCTGATCTTAAATAAAGGAATTTCTAAATTTGGACTTTAGATTCCATATTTACAACCCAAAAAAGTCCCTAGTAATGACTATTTTTATTTCGTCTATTATTTAAGTAACTTTCTTGTTTATTTAGGTACTTCTAACAGCCGTATTCATAAAAATTTATTAAAATAGCTTTAAAACGTTCAATACTTAAAAAGCTTTTTAATGTTAAAAAGTCTTTTAAAATTTTGTTATTCATAAAAATGTTGTAGCTGCTTTGTAGTTAAAATAGAAACACTTTCGATTTTATGTGGGAAGAGTGTCAATAATCGTTTGTGTATTTGATAAATTCAATGAATTTTCATTTATTTGTCACAATTTCGTCAACATTTTCATGTTTAAACATCAATATTTTTTCGAAGCTACCCTCTGTACTGAAAAAATTGTCGTTTTATTATCTTATTTTGTAAATATTTTGAAATGTTTTGACAAATTTTCTTGTTTTTATTTTCATTTTGTTCCATAGTATAGTTAATCAGGTAGGTGTGACAGTTTTCCAGCGAACATGAATTGTAAAAAATCATACAAGACAAAGCAAACAAAAAAAAAAAAAAACAAAAAACAGACGAGTTTGACAATCCATGAACGATCTCGTGAGAAAATAGCCTGTTGTCAAACCTACCTGTATAATTGTATCATGATTTTGTTCATGGTTGAATAAATAAGGTTGTGTCGTGGCTGATCGTACTCTCTTCTCAGTACCCACAATTGTCAAAATCAATGAAAATCAACAACAACAACTTCATCGGCTTTACATGTTATAAATTTTCGCTTTCAGATTTTGTATGAGCTGTCAACTTCGATTTGACATTTATGGGCACTCGCTCTCAACCATGCGTCTACCTTCTTTATTCTACCATGATTTTGTTTTGAATTTTTTTATATATTTTGAATTTTTTTGACATATTTTCCAAATTTTTGAAATATTTTAGATTATTTTCAAATGAGAGCACACATTTTCAATAATTTTTTTGACATTTTCTTTGTTTTTGATATATTTCGAAACAATTTGTTATATTTTTGACATAATTTGTTCTCAGATGAAAACAAAATAAAATTTTAAAATGCTTTATCAAGGGTTTATTGAAGGTTTCATCCATTTTTAAAATTCTCTCATTTATAAAGCATTTAAAAGAGACTTTTAACGCTATTGAACGTTTATGAATAATGTTTTTAAATATTTTTCGATTTTTTCCTTATGAAGGCTTTATAAGAGGCTCATAATTTTTTATGAATACATCCGTAAGTCACTACATTAATTTTATGGAATTTATGATGAATTTTGATATTGTGATGACGTCACTTTGTAAGAGAAGTACACATATCAGCCATTCCAAATTAAACGCATAAAAAATTTTTTTTTCAAGTTTTTACGTAACATTCAAATTTCGTCAAAATGGGAGAAAAAGTGAAATTGCCTTACTCTTGAAAAATCATATATTCAACAAAACTAACTCGATTTTTACGTTTGAGGTTTGGTTCAAAAAAACAATAAATAGCTGTTTTTTTAAAAAATATAAGAAAAACAAAATTTTTTTTTAAGTTTCTTAACGTCAAGGTCAAATTTTAGAAGTCATAAAAATAGGATTTTTCCCCACTTTAAAAATTGAAAAAAAGTATTTTCAGAAAGATCATTTTATTACCTTTCCATTTGCCAAAAATCATGAGGGTGTTATTTTTCTTTCTATTTTAATAATTTATTTAATATTTTTTAAACGACCACCTACCATACTACTTCCATACAACCATACTATGTATGTACATCAGATGTACCTCAAAAAAAAGTGCGCCGTATACCAGCGAATATGACGCATTTTTGCAAGACAATTACGAAATAAAAATTTTTTTTTGACCGAACGTAGGGGTCGCGCGTTGACATATTTCTTCATATCTCTGGTGTTTACAGTCGGATTTTAGAGTTTGGTACATCAATGTTTTTGTCTCAAGGAGACCAATATGACCTCTATACAGGTCATTGACCTCAGGCGCACGGTTCTAGTACTTACCTTCCAGATGTTTTTTTTTATATTTTGGAGAAAAAATAATTGGTCTGTTCCAGATAAAAACATCGATATGTCATTCAATATAATCGGACTTTTAATACCGATGATATGATGAAAATGAAAAAGCGAGCCCTACGTTCGGCAAAAATTTTCAAAAATTTTTAAAAAATAGTTCTGCTGGAAATATCGATATACTTCCTGAGCAAAAGATTAATGATATTTTAAGAGCTTTATTTTTATAATATTAGGGTGACACATTAGGATAGTAGAAACTGAGATCTGGAGGGTAAGTACTAGAACCGTCAATGACCTCTATAGAGATTTTTTTTTTATTTTTATTTTTATTTTATTTTTATTTTTATTTTTATTCTTAAAATTTGTTTTTGTTTTTGTTTTTGTTTTTGTTTTTGTTTTTGTTTTTGTTTTTGTTTTTGTTTTTGTTTTTGTTTTTGTTTTTGTTTTTGTTTTTGTTTTTGTTTTTGTTTTTGTTTTTGTTTTTGTTTTTGTTTTTGTTTTTGTTTTTGTTTTTGTTTTTGTTTTTGTTTTTGTTTTTGTTTTTGTTTTTGTTTTTGTTTTTGTTTTTGTTTTTGTTTTTGTTTTTGTTTTTGTTTTTGTTTTTGTTTTTGTTTTTGTTTTTGTTTTTGTTTTTGTTTTTGTTTTTGTTTTTGTTTTTGTTTTTGTTTTTGTTTTTGTTTTTGTTTTTGTTTTTGTTTTTGTTTTTGTTTTTGTTTTTGTTTTTGTTTTTGTTTTTGTTTTTGTTTTTGATTTTGTTTTTGTTTTTGTTTTTGTTTTTGCGTTTTCTATTGATTTATTTTTTGCCAGTATTTTTCTTTTTCTTTTACTTTTGCTCTTGTTTTTGCTTTTGGTTTTGCCTCTTAGTTATTATTTTGCTTTTGCCTTTTGCATTTGTTTTTGCTTTTCTGTGGTGTATTCACCTATACCTTAGCGCCATGCAACGATGGTGAATGTGCATTATAATAAGCGTTTCCCTGAGCAGCTTCTTGACGTTATGAATTTTTTAATTAACGTGATTTAGCTTGATTTGACTTTGTCACGACAAAATATTAGTTCGAGTTCACTTATTTCAGATGTATTACATTTTAATTTTTATTAAGATTATTATTCAATGATTCGTTCAAATGCATCACTGGGTATTACATATACTGGGCGCCAATATTCGCGAATTCATGTGTTTTGGTGAGAGGTTAGTAATTTCAAATAATAAGTGTCAAAAGTTCATAACAATCTGACATTTAGTTCGTATGTTGCAGTGATTTTTCTGATGTTACATTTTTAATTTTTAAAACAATTGAAATTCGTATGTTAATAAATTATGAGTTCTTAATGGAACCGGAGCCAACAATATGGCCACAATAAGTTCCTTTGAGTTGATTTATTGAGTGATGTGATATCTTATGTATTGCATGAATTCACTCCTTAAACTTTCTTTATCTGAAAAGCTTTCAACACACAACATCTACTGTTTCTGAAAAAAATGCACTCTAAAAACTTACAAAATAAATCATTTTCTCGCTATGAGGAATAACTCGCTAAGCGTTAAGTTACATTTCTAGGAAAAAAACAAATGGCAATAAAAATTTTAGGGCTAGTCCTTGCTTTAGTATTAAATATGCCAGTAGTTTTCAATATTTTTTGCTTAACTTAATAACCATTCGCAATAAACCATAAAACTTTTCGATTTTTTTCAAATTTTTTTTATTATATTTTACACATTAAAAGCCAAACAAGCTTTAAGCTTACGAATAACTTATGAAACATTGAAAATAGTATGATATTTACATGCAATGCTGTTAGGTAAAAAATTGTAAACAATAATTTATAATATTAAGTCATCACTTTGTTTGCAACAAACAATAAATTTACGATTTTATTTATTCAATACTTTTAATTTGATGGAGAATTTTTAAAGCAAAAGGCATTTAAATTAAACTAGTAAATAAAGCAGTGGTGCAGCTAAGGGTCGATCAAAGGTTTATATAAGTTTTAATGAAATTTTCAACCATATTTTCTACAAGTGCTTTTGAGTTTTTTTTTCTTTTTTTTTCAGCTTTGAATCAAGGGTTTCAGGTCTGAGGTATACTTACACAGTCGAGTCTCCCTGCGTTTAAAATTGGGTGATAGTTTAGTGAGAAAGAAAGGGCAATCAAGTAAAACATGCGTAGGATGTTCATAGCGTGGATGCTACTTCACCGCAGTCAATTTTTGTTATAAAGCAATTCCATCCATAAACTTCTCTACCACCAACTACAACTTTTATATGTTGTAGTAAATATTAATGAATTTTCAATATTAGTTGACTGGAAATGAGGAAAGATATGCAGAATAGTTAAAGCGTAGGATCAGTTAAGCTCGCCACCTACTCGACTGCCGAGGCATTTTTATTACTTACAATCTACTAGTATCAACATAAAACCTATCAATATCTGACGATTTTAGTCAAGCTATTCAAGCATCATAAATATTTAAAATTTGTATCATTAAAATTGAATTTGCCACAATAGTGAACTTTTAAATTTTAAGCGTGGGAAATACAGTCTGTTACAATAAAATTGCTACGCTCCTGAGACACAAAACAATACTATTAAAAAAACCACTGCTTGTTGCATTTATATGTGTATTAATTTGTATCCTGCATGTATAAAAAAACACAGTAAGCTTCAATATAATTGTTGCAAAAAAAAAGTAACTTAAACAACGAGTAGCCAAATATATTAAGCGACATCCCACAGTAGGAATAATAAAATGATGAAATATTTAAAGTTCAATACTTTTTATTATTTAAAAATATTCAGGCAATTTATTCAATAGAGACTTATTCATATCATTTGGAACATTGATATCCTTAAATCTCCTTAGATTTAAACTGAAAAGCTTATTTCAATAAAAATATGATTTTGTTATTTACTAAAGCGACTTAACAACTCTATAGAATACAAGTGTATCCATTATCGCTTAATTACAATTAATGCCAATGATTGATAAAATTTAATCTTTGCAAAGCTGGGCTGTTGTATTTTGTAATAGGATGTAATGATACCACTATGTTCACTATTAGAGCTCACTACCCATGTGAGAAGTAGATGAAATATGCTCAATCCCTGACTTCAGATCGCATTACTTCAGACCCCAACTTTACGTTCCGTACAATCTCAGTCTTATAGAGTGTCGAGAATGGTTTTTCTTAATTCTGGAATTACAATGTGATTCAAAAATTATGGAAAAATTAAGTTGGATGTATAACTACAAAGCGTGAGGTATTGCCGTGACAAGGTCAAGGTTTTGTTATTGCTTATGCTTTTGCTTTAGCTTTTGCTTTTGATTTTGCTTTTGCTTTTGATTTTGTTTTTGATATTATTTTCTTTTTCCTTTTACTTTTGCTTTCGCCTTTACTTTAGTTGTGTTTTTGTTTTGCTTTTGCTTTTATTTTACTTTTGATTTTGTTTTGCTTTTGCTCTTGTTTATGCTCTTGCTTTTACTCTTGCTTTTGTTTTTGCTTTTGTTTTGCTTTTACTCTTGATTTTGATTTTGATTTTGATTTTGATTTTGATTTTGATTTTGATTTTGATTTTGATTTTGATTTTGATTTTGATTTTGATTTTGATTTTGATTTTGATTTTGATTTTGATTTTGCTTTTTATTTTGATTTTGATTTTGATTTTGATTTTGATTTTGATTTTGATTTTGATTTTGATTTTGATTTTGATTTTGGTTTTGATTTTGATTTTGATTTTTGCAAAACAAAATTATTACCTTAGCGCCATATTATACATATTTTGCATTACGTTTAACGGTTTCCTGAGGAGACTAGTGAATCATCATTTTTGTTTTTTTTGTTTAATTTTTATCCTATGCCCAAAAACCTCAGCTTCATTGTCGATTCATAAAATTGACCGTAGCGTCCATGCAATAAAACAATTCCATGCAACTTTTTTCCTTGTTGCCTCCATGGTGTCAGGGTGCTGAGGTGATCGAATCAGGATGGACATTAGGGCGTATCGAAAAATTTAGATCGTATTCTAAGAGGTCTCAAACGTTGCATGGGGTTTTCAAGATCACCCACAAAAAATGTTAAGGAAAAAAAAAGGATGTCTTCCTGCCCCGCAAGGACAAAGTTGTTTTTTGAGGAAAACCGTAAAAAATAACGACCTTAAAATGCTTTGACTTTTATAAAAATAACTACGTATGTCAGGGGCGGTTCCAGGAATATATTTCGGGGGGGGGGTTTCAAAAATATTTATGCACGTTATATATATAAAGGGTAGTTAAATTTTAAAGGCCGATGTTGATTTTGAATAAAACACAAATTATTAAGGGAATTATTGTCGTTTCTTTTAATTATGATAATATTGGTATGGTTCAATTATGCATGGAACAAAATATCGGCTAAATGGCCGCCGCGACCTCGGCGGCACACCTCCATCCGATGGTCCAAATTTTCGATGACGCCGAGGCATAAGTGAGGTTCTATGCCGTTAATGTGCCGAATTGGCGGGGTGCAATAAGGCCAACGGCAATAAGTCCGAATTGGCTTTATTTCCTTTTCAAAGACAAATGAGGCCGAAATTGTGAATTTGGTTTTATTTCCATTGGAAAAGGAAATAAAGCCTAAAAAAATTTAGCAAAATGGTAATAAGGCCGAAAAATAATTTTTGCAAACTAAGGATTATTTTTTATAATTATTTTTAATAAAAAGTACGCACCCTGTAGTCTGTTGTTTGAAAAGTTACTGGACTCAGCGTAGGTACTCAATTTGCAATAGAACAGTTGCCATTGTCAACCTCAATGTGCTTGTTTTCGTATCAACGCGAAAAATTAATTAGTAGTAGTTCAATAGTGAAGGTGAAGAAGTTTTAATATTATAAGGAATGAGCGCCGCAGGCAAAAAATTTTTATTAAAAATCGCGGTGATTTATTATAAACCTGCGGCGCTCATTCTTTATAATATTAAAGCTTCATTGAAAATTTTAGTAAAAATCGCGCATATTTTATAAATTTTCATTCATAACTTTTACGTTTATATTTTACATTTTTTCTCGACCACTTACAAAAAGATGTATGTTCTTTAGCATTTAAACGATCATATTTTTCGCTTTAAACGGATATATATTTCTTTTATTAGAATAAGATATCCTAGTCTTCTATATAAAAAAATATGTCAATTTTTCAGACTTTCACGATTTTTATCTCCTAAACCATTTGAGACCTACCCATTTTTTTTTTGCAGCATTAGATTTAGAAGTTCCATGCACATTTAAAAAACAAAAAAAAAAAAAAGAAACGTGTACCTAGAGTGCAATTATTCCAAAATATGTACATTTTTCAAACTTTCACGATTTTTATCTCCTAAACCATTTGAGACCGACCTTTTTTTGCAGCATGTGCATTAGGAGCTCCAAATGCACATTTAGAAAAAAAAAGAAAAAAGGAGCATGGGCCCTAAAGTACAATTATTCCAATACTTTATATCTTTAATTTTTCATTAAATAAAACTAAGAAACTTATTTGATGGCGTTTTAATATTGGTTCCTTTTAAAAAGAAATAAGGCCAAATTGGCTTAATTTCTTTTTCAAATGGAAATAAGGCCGAATTCGGCCTTATTGCACCCCGCCGCCGAATGATCTCATCCTTTAACTTTTGAATTGTTGCTGGCTTATCGACGTACACCTTTTCTTTCAAATAACCTCAAAGAAAGAAGTCCAACGGTGTCGGTATCACATGATTGGCGGCCAATTGACATCATCACCACGTGAGATAACACGGCCATTGAATTTGTCGCGCAAAAGAGCCATTGTTTCGTTAGCTGTGTGGCAAGTGGCACCGTTCTGTTGAAACCACATATCGTCCACATCCATATCTTCCAATTCGGGCCATAAAAAGTTCATTATCATCTCACGCTACCGAACACCATTCACAGTAACTGCCTGACCAGCCTCATTTTGGAAAAAAATACGGCCCGATGATGCCGCCAGCCCATAAACCGTACCAAACAGTCACTCTTTGTGGGTGCATTGGTTTTTCGACAATCACTTTTGGATTATCATTCGCCCAAATGCGGTAATTCTGCTTATTGAGGAATCCAGGTGAATATGTGCCTCATCACTGAAGATGATTTTCTTCGAAAATTGATCATCCACTGTTGGACTTTCTTGCCACCATTCTGACCGTGTAAATGCAAGTCTTTATGCATAATGTTCATCAACGACGAACGTGAGAGGTGCAATTGTTGGGCACGACGACGAGTTGAGGTGGACGGCTCTTCAGCCACACTATCGCGAACAGCAGCAATATTTTCTGCAGTACGAGCATGCACTGGTGTTTTCACATCTCCTACAGACCTGGTTTGTTCAAATTTTTGCACGATTTTTCCGATTGTACGCACATTTGGACGATTAAATTGACCGAAAAAATCTCGAAGTGCTCGATATGCATTTTGATTTGAAAGCTCATTTTCATAATAAGCCTGAATAACTTTAACGGTTCAAATTGAGTTAGTCTGAAATTGAGAAATGTCAAACGAAATGCAGAAAAAAAGTTGACATTTAGCTGTGGTTTATATTCAACATCGGCCCTTAAAATTTAACCACCCTTTATATACATTAGAGCGGGATAATTTTTTTTTCAAAGAATCGTAGGCGTGGGAAGAAACCGTTAGTCTAAAATCTATTTCGAGCCTCTGGTTTTTCAAAAGAAGGTTATAATTTGTGTTTTGCTGCAATATATGAAAAAATTATTCCACTTATTGGAAAAAACTTTGCTTCGAAAAAAATAGCCATCCACATTTCACTCCATATTCACTCCATATTCACTCCATATGATTGTGTGGTGCTCAGGATTATTTTTTTGTATTAAATACCACAAGCTGACGCTGGGGTGAAGATAATTATAATAATAAAAGTTATTTCTCTGTTTATTTGACTCGAATACAAATATTAAAGGCCAACATAAAACCAACATCAAAATAAATAAAAACTACAAAGACCGGAATTTTTCTCCATTACTGTATAAAAAGGAATTTTACGTCAAACTACAAAAACCGGAATTTTTCTCCATTACTGTATAAAAAGGAATTTTATGTCTACACTTCCGATACTATCGAAACTGTGGGCTTTTAAACTAAGACTGTGCGGTGTTTGGATATATTTTATCCAAAAAATGCGGTGTTTTTGTGATTTCAGGTTAAGATTGTATGTGTGACTGTTTACAGCTACAGGCGCAATATCGCAAAAACAAACAAAAACTGGAACAGAATTCAGTACTTTAGCAATACGTGTAGAAACAGCTACAAACGTTTACAGCATAGGGGTGTGAATATTTAAAGTAAATTATAAAAAACCAATTTTTTTTCTTTTTGGTACTCTTAGCCCACATAATAAACATCAGTACATCACATTTAAATACAGGTTCTTTTAGAATTTCGGGGGGGGAGAAGGGGGTTTGAACCCCCAAAACCCCCTGGATCCGTGCCTGTCGTATGTCTTAAAGCAAAAGTAAGTATAGGATTAAACTAACAATATATTGGTGAACACGATGCCACTCACGGTTTTTATCCACAGTGTCCAGTATGAAGGATATTCGAAGCAAAAGTTATAATCGAGGTAGAACAGAAATTTTGATTGTTACCCAATAGTCTAAATTTTTGTGGTATTGATTGTACTGTTAACGTATTCCTTAAAGTTGCCGAATTAACAATTAGCATAATTTTTGCATATGCATTTTCCTATTTTTGAGAAATGTATACTTGAATGCAATTTTTTAACTTTTTCAAAATATATGGGAATATAAGGGAATATGGACATTAGAGCACCCATATGTGCAAAGGTGCTTTTTTTTACGCTCCACCAGCATTTTCTAATAAAATGAGGATAAAAAATAAGATCTGCATCAAAAGACGGATATCGTTAGTGGAAAATAGCCAGCCGGTTTTCATTTAAAGCACCAAAAACGGGCTTAAAATTGCTTGAAAAAAGCTCAAACAACTTTTGCTCTGTAACTTTCTTAAAAAAAGTTAACGGTTTTAGTTTCTTTTTCTTTTCGACATACAATTAAACAGGTAAGACTGTCCGTGCAACTTTTTTTATGTAGATGCGATATTTGATGGTGTTTTTGAAGATCAAACTACTTTTACTTAACTTAATTAGTATTTTTTACTTAATTTTTATGTTCCTTTTTTCTTAAAAAAATTCCCAAAAATCATAAAAAAATCTGCGAACTGATAGAACTATATCCTCATGAAGGGAATTTATGGAGGTTTAAGAAATTTATGAGTTTTCATTATTTTTTTGCGTTTCACCCATGAACTGACGTCTTAAAGACAAACAAATGATTTTTATTTTTGCTTCATTCAATGGAAATCTTTCAAATGTAAGGTATATTATACGTGTAAATTTTTCGAAAAAAAAAAATTTTTTTTTAATGTATTTTTTATAGTTTTAAGAATATACATACACATTTTTAAATCGGTATTTAAAAAAAGACAGAAGTTATAACGGTTTTCGTTAACCTATGTCTAAGCTCCATACAACAAATAAAAAACTTTAAACGCGATTTCCTTGAAACTATTTTTTTTAAAACGGTTCGATAGATAACTCGAAATCTATTGGTTCAATTTCAATGATTATTATTTTTGCATTTTGTTCGTTATTTTTTCCTTTAAGCATCCCCCCTAAATTCAAGTATCTATTTTATTTTGTTTTTTTTATACAAACAAAAAAGCGAGCAAAAATGTATCGTTTTTTCGAACTTTTTACTTCAACTTCCGCCATAATTAAAAAAAAACCCCGGGGGTCTTGTGTAGGGGGGATGCTTAATATAAGGTGTATGCCTTAACCCTATTCATGTCACGCTATTTGAATAACGTAAACTGTCACGGTGTGACTTAGAGACACTAATACAAAAAACATAATTATTTTATTGGAAAAAGAAAGTTTAATACAAAATATCGTTCATGGAGGATTAATTTCTTTTATTTAAAAGAAAAATAAAATTATTTATAAGTAATGTGGAAATTGTTATTAAACTATTAATTTGTACATTTAAGGCAAACTACACTTTTCTGTGAATGCTCGTTACTCATGGGTTTCTGACTGTTACCACGGAATTGCTTAGAAAATCATCCTTTTTTATAAGAGGAACAGTTAAGTTGACGCCTCTTCTTTGGATATATTGTTTTCCATTATCACGTCTTTTGCAAATACCAGTGTCTTAGAGTCACTACGTGACAGTTCATGTTATTTTTTAATATTTTGTGTAATAGGTAAATATTATAAAAACATAAAAAAAAATTAAGTGTGTATTACAGAAACAGAATGACCAATAATAAAATATATTTAACTTATTTTGCTTTAAAACAAGTTTTAAATCATTTATATTGGTTTGAAATTGAATAGTGACGCAAAGACACAGCCTGACATGAATAGGGTTAAAGTTTTTTATTTGTTGTATGGAGCTTAGATATAGGTTAACGAAAACCGTTATAGCTTCTGTTTTTTTTTAAATATCGATTTAAAAATGTGTATGTATATTCTTAAAACTATATAGAACACATTAAAAAATTTTTTTTTTTTTCGAAAAATTTACACGTATAATATATACCTTACATTTGAAAGATTTCCATTGAATGAAGCAAAAATAAAAATCATTGGTTTGTCTTTAAGACGTCAGTTCATGGGTGAAACGCAAAAAAATAATGAAAACTCATAAATTTCTTAAACCTCAATAAATTCCCTTCATGATGATATAGTTCTATCAGCTCGCAGATTTTTTTATGATTTTTGGGAATTTTTTTAAGAAAAATAGAACATAAAAATTAAGTAAAAAATTGAGTTTGATCTTCAAAAACACCATCAAATATCGCATCTACATAAAAAAAGTTGCACGGACAGTCTTACCTGTTTAATTGTATGTCGAAAAAAAAAAAATTAAAGCCGTTAACTTTTTTTAAGAAAGTTAAAGAGCAAAATTTGTTTGAGCTTTTTTCAAGCAATTTTAAGCCCGTTTTTGGTGCTTTAAATGAAAACCGGCTGGCTATTTTCCACTAACGATACTCGTCTTTTGATGCAGATCTTATTTTTTATCCTCATTCTATTAAAAAATGCTGGTGGAGCGAAAAAAAAGAAACCTTTGCATTTTTCATATAAATTGTGGGTGCTCTAATGGACATCCCATGACAAAATGTCTTTTTAACCAGCGCTCAAGCCCTTTCACGAGGGGTTAATTAATTTTTCTTTTCCATTAATTTAATTTTTTTATTTTTGGCAACCTTTTAAAAATTTACTCACAAAAATAGATATTAAATCAAAACTTGTCAATGAGATAAAAAACAAAAAAAAATTAAAAAAAAAATAAAATATTGTTTACAAAAGCAGAGGTTAGGAAGTTAGCTTGAAACAATTTATACTAATGAATGTTTCGATGAAATGACTAACAAGTTAAACTGAATTAAGCTATTGCTATGAAAGGAATGGAAATTAAATTTATATTTATGAAAGGAAATTAAAAATGTAATTTTGAATTTAATTTAATTTCATTTTCCGCGGTATAGACTGACAAGTCATGCTGAGGCAAATGTTACTAATGAATGTTATTCAATTTAATTCAATAATTTTAGCGTGACAATGCAACGTTATACCGCGCAGGTTTCTAAAAATGTTGAAAAAAGCATTTTTCCAAAATGTATCGGCTTTGCATACGTTGCTCAATGATTTTATGTGTTATGATAAAAGTAATGAGGCGACAGTATAAGTTAAATCTTTGACTTATAAGATAATAAGAACAAAATGAAAGACGTCACCTAAGCGGAGGGTGTTTCCTAAGCAACGAAACTACAAATTTGTTATATGGAGTTATCACGCGTCATGAATAAGTGCAACCGTAAGAAAAATTATACAACAGTAAAGACTAGTTCTCATGACGTCATGAGGTGCAGAGAGAGCTGATCCTCAAAAATGCAAGAAAATGCAACAATCATGCAACGACGTTGCATGTATTTATTACTCGAAAAAAATTTGTATGACTCCAAAGATAAATACTTTGACCTTATAGTGAATATGAAAAAAAAAAAAAAAAAATTGGAGCCACGCCACTACGGAAGTAGACACGTAATGCAGTAAAAATGCAACAACAATGTAAAAACGTTGCATGGACTTATTACTTCGTGAGTATTTGCTCTACTTTAAAATTTATGGAACGACAGTAAAGCTAAAGTTTTCAGTCACATAGTACAAACAATTTGTTAAAGTCATGAGACCTCTCAGGGTACAAGCGTACACCTTTCATTGACATTATTGCACCAAATGCAATAGCAAAAGCAAACAAAATAAACAAAAGTAAATTAAAATTACATGGATTTGGATAACAATTACGACAAAGGTTAGAATATGTATAATGGCAATGACTTGGAAAAAATTAGAACCAGGGACGAAAAAAGGAGTAGAACAAAGATTTGGACAAATATTAGAGCATGGACCAATTTCACAAGAATTATCTGAAAAGTATTCAGAAAAGATTGCGAAAAGGCTTACGACAAGGATTGAGACAAGTATAAGGACAAAGATTAAGACACACCAGGTGATAAGATTGGGAAAAGGATAAGGACAATAAAAAGAGGAAATATTTGGACACTCTAAGGACAAGATTAAGATAAAAATTGAGAAAAGAAGTGAGACAAGAATAAGGAAAGAAATTCGAAAAAAGACAAGGTCAGGAATTTGGGCTTGGATTAAAACAGGAGTTTGAACAAGAAGTAGGACAGTTCTAAAAGCAAATCTAAGAATAAGTATGAGGACACGTTTTGGGAATAAAGAAAAGGATAAGAACAACAACTGGACAATGAAAAAGATACACGATGTATTCTTTATATATGTGCAAGTCCAATTTTAATAAATTTAGTATGGTTTGATAGGCTTAGACCCGTTGATGTGCAAACTGGACTTTTTATTTTTTAAAAATTTATATTTTTTAAGTTATAGCGTATTAAAGTTTACATATAATTGTTGTTGTTATGTTGCATTTTCTTTTATTAACAGAGCAGCTGAGAACAACATTATCAAACTCAGAGCAAAACTATTCGCTGCTCACATTTTGCTCTGTTCTGTTTTTTCTAAATAGAGCGTCTGTAAAACATAGTTAAATAAATAAGGTTGTCTCGGGGCTGATCGTACTCTCTTCTCAGTACCCACAATTGTCAAAATCAATGAAAAACAACAACAACAACTTCATTGGCTTTACATTTTATTAATTTTCGCTTTCAAATTTTGTATGAGCTGTCAACTTCGATTTGACATTTATGGGAACTCGTTCTCACCTATGCGACAACCTCATTAATTCAACCATGCTGTAAACAACGTAATGAAATCAGAAAAATGTAAAGCTCACGCAAACCGCTCGCGCTAACCGCTCTCAACCAAGATACAAGTTTTTTATTGCAATTTTCAGCTCACATTTCGCTGTTGTCTGTCTCTTCTTAATAGAGCGCTTGCAAACAACAAAATCAAAATCATATAATACATACAAACTTTCTTGATACAAACCTAATATTGACTTCCTACACCGAGAAAAAAAGCAATAGTAAAATCGCCAAAGCCGGCTTGGTTAAAGAAAATTGTATGGAAATAAGAAACTTATGGTTTTTCACCAAAGTAATAAATTTAATTTAATTTAATTTAATTAAATTTAAAAAAATGTTTGATTCACCCAAGCCAAGTATATAACATTTTAAACAATAGTGTAGGTAAACCACCGAAAACTTTGACACTTTATCAGAATGGTATGAGCAAAATTTATCGCTAAATACTCCCGGTTTGTTATAGTTCTCGTTTAGTTTTTGTATTAAAAATTATATAGCCTAGATGTTTAGCCAAGGTGCAATGCTTCATGAGTGCATTTATTTAGATATATTTATAAGCGATCTAAATGCATATGTTTTTTTACTTTGTAAATCTATGTTGTAAACTTTGTAAATGTATGTCTATTTACATTAAATAGAACAGGTTTTCCTTAATAAAAATAAAAATTTTTGGTTAATTTTGTTTAGAAGTTTCACCAGCGCTTGGGTAATTTTGCACAATAGCAATATACAAAATTTTACCTAAATATATGTACATTTCATACTTGTCTTTGGAAATTTTTTACAAAAAAGAAAGCAGTAATTTACCTAAGTAGTTGTATATTTCATACTTCTCCCTGTATATTTATTTATCTATTTAACTTTGATAGTTCAACAAACTTTTTAGTTGAACATTTGAACACTATGTTCGGCAGAATAAGCAAGATAATGTGCAAGCTTCATATAAATTGTCGAAGCTAATGAATGTGTAAATTACAAAATTTCAAAATAAAATATACGAAAGGAAATAAAAAATGATTTTGATTGAATTATGAGCAAAAATATTTTTTACAACAACAACATCTTATGCGTCAGTTTTTGAAAAATCTTTTTTAAAAGAAAGATTTTAAATTGTGTACCTAACAATTTGTATCGGGATTGATATGGTGGAGCATTTTTCCATTCCGGTTCAGAGCTTAGAATGTTTCTTCTGAACAAGCAGATGTTTTGAGTTATGACGTCATTGAAGGAAACGAGCGATATTAGGGTTGTAGCAACAAGAGATGTAGGGTTAAAATAAAAAAATAAATAACTGGCCATTTCAGCCCTTGAAAGGACTTTGACCTAGCTTCTTATGATCAATTGTGTTGTGCGTGTTACTAAGTTTGTACACAACTGACCGAGAACCGGACCTACATGCTTAACGCCGACTCCGAACGGCGATGAACGGAATGTTATCGTTCTCAAGAAGCTTTACATGGCATTTTGATTACTCTCTAAGTTTTGCCATTGTCTGCAGAGAGGTGGCGGCCGTACAGAAAAATTATTTTAATTCAAATAATTTTCTGTCGCTGCTGGGGTTCGAACCTGGGTCTCCAGGTTCTTTGACATAGCGGCCACGCACTTTAACCAACTACGCCACGGACGCCACGAGATGTAGGGTTGCTAGGCATAATATTTAACTGGTCGCTACACGGTCGAAAATTTGGGTTTTAATATGAAAACATTAAAACTCTTTTTGGGTTTAAACCTACTTTTTTAAACCTTACGGTTTCTTTCTTAAACTCGTCAAGGTTTACTTTCGGAAGATTCACGAATTTTAAACTCTAGGGTTTAAAAAATAAACTCAAAAAGTTTAAAACTATATGTATTTAGACATTTTAACTCGAAAGGTTTAAAATTTGGCCTTGAGGTTTATATTTTAAACTTTAGGGCTTAAAAAGTAAACCCATACGGTTTCAAATGTAAACTCAAGGGTTCTAAAAATAAACTCTCGGTTTGAAATCAAAACCACGGAGTTTTAAATTTGAAACCCAAGGGTTTTTAATTTAAAACCTTTTTGGGTTTGGATAAATATAGAAACCCTCAAGGTTTTAAATTTAAACCAATATTTTTGACCGTGTAGGAAGTTTTGAAAAATATTATCTTTGTTGTATAATTTTTATGTATATATTTTTTTTAAACCAATAAAAATTTGAGAGACATCCAAGCAATCCATCATTTTATTGAAAAAAATTCTAAACCTCTTCTTGATACAGTCTATATAATATTTTTGAAATGTTTTACTCTATGCTTGAAAAATATTAAATTTTTTATTTAAGATTCCGAAAATATCTGCTATTTTTGTACGTATTTATATTTCCAAAGTTTACAGCGACATGTGCTTCTTTTGTCTGAACTCAAAACAAACTTGTGCTTGTTCTATTTATTATACATACACAAAAACGCACACATCGAATAAATTTAATAATTGATTTCATTCAAATTATGAATAACTCACATGATACGCATGAAATATAAATAACCAAATTAACAATGAACCATTTCACACAGAAGATTGCCACTTCTGCTACTTCGTCTGTAGCTTTCACCTTGTTGCTAGAGTACGTCTTTTTGATTTTTCACACACTCACCCACCCATACAAACGTGCACTTTGTTGTACTCGCTCAGTTTTGCTCATGCAGAGTTTCTCATATTGAATAAAGTATCCTTGTTATACGCCATATATTGTAAATATTTATTATTCATGCTCATAGAGGAGATGTTCGAAGACTAGAGATCACAAGTAAGTTCGAAAACCGATTACAAATACCGAATACGAATAACAAATAAGAAATATGCTATTAACTTCTTCCCACAGATCCACATGAGGAAAAAACTATAGTAACTACAACTAGGACTTGAAGCAAAAACTTAATTAGGAATATTCTTGTTTGTTTTGCAAATAAATAATCTTGTATTTATTGAAATAAAGATGTTATTCATTATTTGTTAAGATGCAGCATAGATTTTTATTCTATTATTTTTCAAAACTTATCTATCGAAAATCATTACTACACGCAAAGAAATTTTTCGTTTATCGCAACTGAAATATTCCCCAACTACACTTCGTTTGTGAGTTGTATTTGCCGCAAACAAATATTCACTCATCAGTCATCAATTTAAAAATATATCTATTTCGGTCATTATTACACTAAGGGAAATAACGCATATTAGCATTATCTACGCCTGAGTATAAATTTTATTTAAATATTTACGTGGATAAATCAAATGTTTTCCTTACAACTCGTTTTTTTTCCGTATTTGAATTTTATTTATACCACACACGTACATACATATTCCACACAAGCAAGCAGCAACAGCATCGCACACGTACACACATATTCCGACAAGCAGCAACAGCATCGCACTCTGTTCCTGCAGTTTATTTCTTGCAGTGGCAGTCTTATAGTTCTCATTTAGTTAATGCTGCAAGAGTAATATAGCCTGGTTTTTTGGCAAATATGATTTGTGAGAGCGATGGTGAGTGCGATGGATGACTAAATTATGTAGGGTGGAATGACAACTCGGTATTTTCTCAAGAATGTCTTGGACCGATTGTCATTTACCTGCATAATTTAATTCTTATTCTATCTTACTTTTTCTTTTTATAGTTTTAACTATTTTTGACATTTGATGGCATAATAATACACCAACTGTCAAAAATAGCATAAATTCGAGAACGAAAAAAGTAAAAAATTAAATAAAATATACCACCAAATGACATTTGATTGTCGTAGCTCGTGGGAAATATTCAAATAAATTGTTTTCAATTTCAATATTTTTATATAAAATTTCCTTAAATACGATAGTTTTATTTTCAAATAGTAAATATTTGAAAGATATTTAAATATATTCGTGCATAATTTTAATATATTTTTTATTAATTTTATTTTAAATATTTTAATATTTTATTTAATTAAAAAAGTATTTAAATACATTTTAAATATTTACGTAGTCAATTTAAGTAAATGCGTTATTGGTGCAAAAATGACTCGCTTTTTGGATAAATTAAAAAAGTTTTTGCATAAATTTAATATTTTTCCGCTTAGTGTATTTATTATATTAATTGGCTTGATCCCTATCTCCGTCAGTCTTCTTATGAATTGGACTCATCGCACCTCTGTTGCTATCTCCATCTGCATATTAAACAAATTACCAATTTGTCCAAAAAGTAACTCTGAACTATAAGCGTTGTGTTTATACAACGAAGGGAAAAACGAACAAAGTTTTCAGTCGGGAGAAATAATTTTTTCAATTGCTGCAATTTAAAAATCACTCGCGCTTATGAAAAAAAAAAGAACATTATGAATGATAAACGAAATTAATTTCTTAACTTTACCTTTTGCAAATAACGATTTCAAGCACAACAAACGAAGTTCGTTTGCGGTAAACTGGCGATAAACTTTTTTTTTTTTTTCTTTAGGTCTATGCAAAATTAGTTATGAAGTTATGAAGCATCATATCGAAGCTTTTTCATTATATCGTTAAATGCGTTCTGGGACTTTATAATCACTTATTTGTTGCTAATAGTCGTTCATCAACGTTAACCGTGCATACAACGTTCAAAGATGAATTTATTATTTTCAGAGTATTTTGGCGGACTCTTGCTTGCATTTTGGGACTTTTTCACCTTGTTACTAAAAATTGTCCATCAACGTTAACCTTGCATACAAAGTTCAATGATGAAATAGTCAATTTCAGGGTATTTTAGCAGACTCAGTTGTCGATCCCATCCAGGGTTCCCGGGTTATAATACCCGCCAGGCAATGGTCCACGCTTAAAACGTTCTGCATTTTTTTCCTCATTTTTAATCAACTGATACTGAAAATTCATTAATGAAGTTGATGGTGGAAAAGTTTGTGGTTGGGATTGCCCAAGAGTCTATGCAGTAATATAAAAAGGGGGGGGGGGTGAGAGGGAAGAATTATTATTTTACAATATATGGAAAATAAAATTGAGCTTTAGACCCATTATGTTGATAACAAGACAATATGATGACAATGAAAGCAACAACCAACAACAACAACAACAATGGCTATGTTTACAGCAAATCACACAGCAGACTAGACAGACTCTTTCGTTGGCACCTACACTAACTCATCAGTAGTCTTGCATGACTTTTCACTGTGATCCACTCAAGTTACTTAGGTTCTCCTTATACTGCCAATGTGCCGAGAAAGTTATCCGAAAGTTTATTTTTGAAAGAGAGAACGCTTATTATTATTAATTATTATTAATTATTATTATTATTAATATTAATTAATTAATTAACGCGTATTATTAAGTTATTTTGTTGTGAACTCCTCCCCCTTTCTACATTTCCGTTTAAGGGGTTCAGCTAGTTTAACTGATCTTACACCTAAACGGTGTGGAGAAAATTTGTTTTGAAAAACTTTGTTGTTTGTGATAAACATTTCGTAACATTTAATACGGGCGTGGTCTCCCAGAAATCTTAAATTTGAATATGACCTTTCATTATTTATCATTTTTTGCCTTCATTGTCTTCATGTTGTCCTGTTGTCAACATACTTGGCCTAAAGCTCAAATTTGTTTGCAATATAAATAACGAAAAGGTCATATTCAAATTTATTATTTTACAATTTTTTATGTTTTCAACAAGAATTAAATTTCTTGGATCTGCTGCATAATGGTTCAAAATTAGTTCTTCCAACTCCTCCTTCTCCCTGACCAAACGTCTATGCGCACTGAACATACACAAACCTATAAACAATTCTTGTACAAATTGAGTTGTTAAAATATGAATAAGTTTCCCTTAACATTCAGTCGAGCTTCCCTCATCGTAGTCCTTAGACATATTTTTACTCTTCTTAAAGTGCGTAAGGATCTCTCCTGAAGGAAAGTTTTGATTTTAAGATTTGCTGAGCAACCATACTACCAGTGTGAACACGTATTGGACGAACATGTCGTACTTTGACATTTTATGCAAGAGTAAAGACGTAATTGCGGTGCTTAATGAATGCTACAAGTAAGAGTTTTTTGAAGGTTATAAAAGTCTTCGAAGAATTATTAAGCGGTTAGGCCACCCTTGACGCCGCAAAGGTAAGTTCACTTTGGATTTTTTTTTTCAGAAATTCGAAGCAATAAATCGAGATTCTAAAAATGAGATTTTATTAAACATATGAGTGGCTAAAAACAAAAATTTGAAAAAAATTATGCGATTAATTTCAAAATGGCTCCTCCGTTTCTTAAGAGTTCACGGCCGGATAAACAGCCCCTGTAATTTTTGAATTATAACAAACATGCCCACGTAGTTGCCCGTATGGCCCTTCATACAAATTTTTTTTTCTAATGAGCCAAAATTAAAGAACAACATAAAAAACAACAACACAATCTGCACTCGTTCAGTGTTCAGCACATTTTCCAGCGAACTTTACAAAAACAATTGAATGCAAAGCCAAAATCAAATAACGCACACTCGATGATGTCGATGTTGAAGCTGATTGTCCCGTTACTTGTGTGTCGAGTAATTTTTCGTGCATGCATTGTTATTGTAATAGAAATTAATCCTTGTCGCAGTGCACTGGCAAATAAAATTGAGCTCATTGATTTGTCATAATTGTAATATCTATCAAACATTGAATATATTAAAAAAAAATAAACCAGGTATTCATGCAGTGTACTTCATTACATGTGATTTTATTGCATTGTAATTGTTTTTTGTTTTGTTTGATTTTTTGGCAAATGCAACAATGCACGCGCTTAAAATTTCTTGGACCCCACTAAATTATAAAAAGCCAATTAATTTTTTTCAATTATATATAAGATCTGCTATAGAAGTACGTAGGATATTTTTGAGATATATTCGATATTTTCGACCAAATGGCGCATTTCTTAAGTAAAAAGTAAAAAATTTGCAATATTTTTGTTAATAATAAATAAGCAAATTAAAATCTGACGTACTTCTATGTACAATATATTATTTTCAGATTAGTCAATGTTTCAAGAGAATCGGTTGAAAATTGTCTGAGTTATGTTTCCAGTAAATTTAAAAAAGCGTTTAAATTTGTTTTGAGTAGTAGCAGGCGGCCTTATACTTAAATTCAAAAACCAAGTACTTAGAAATTCTTTCAAGCCATAATCTTTTGAGACATCTTTTTTGAAAAAAATTCTAGGGTGGCCTAACCCTTTAATATTATTTTAAAGTAGCGACCCCCGGTGCGCGTTGCTGCCCCCAACAACGGTAATAATTATAATTATAATAATAATAATAAAAAAAAAAAAAAATAAATAACTGGCCATTTCGGCCCTTGAAAGAACTTTGACCTAGTTTCTTATGATCAACTGTGTTGTGCGTGTTATTAAGTTTGTACACAATTGACCGAGAACCGGACCTACATGCTTAACGCCGACTCCGAACGGCGATGAACAGAATGTTCTTGTTCTCAAGAAGCTTTACATGGCATTTTGATTACTCTCTGAGGTTTGCCATTGTCTGCAGAGAGGTGGCGGCCGTACAGAAAAATTATTTTTATTCAAATAATTTTCTGTCGCTGCTGGGGTTCGAACCTGGGTCTCCAGCACTTTAACCAACTACACCGCGGACGCCACAATAATAATAAGAATAATAATAATAATAATAATAATAATAATAATAATAATAATAATAATAATAATGATAATAATAATATTCTAAGAGTTTTGCTGTTGTTTGCAAGCGTTCTATAATGTAGAGGCAGAATAAAGTGAAATGTGAGCGGAAAATTGCAATGAAAAAACTTTTATGTACGTATCTTGGTTGCGAGCGTTCAGCGCGAGCGGCTTGCGAAAGCTTTACATTTTTCTGACTTTCTTTTTGTTGTTAACAGACGCTCTATTAAGAAGAGACAGAAGAGAGCGAAATGTGAGCAGCGAATAGTTTTGCTCAAGAATGATAGAAAAAAGATTACGCGTTCCGCAGTCCCGTTATCTAATGCTCTCTTTCTCAACTAAGTGCATGTCGTCACACAGTACTTTTGCTTGACAAAAACGTATGCAAATGCGATCTCTTAGGCAAATTGACGAAATTGAAAATAAATTCTTTCGAAAAAGTAAAGTACACTGAAAAAAAAAGTTAGCTTAAAATTAAACACAATGTGTTCACAAAATATGTTGTTAATTTGACTTTTTTTTCATATGTTTTTCAAAATTTTTAAATACATTTGCTCTTACTTTGACGAAATTTGTTGCAAGCTATTTTTTAAACACAAATATCGTCAAATTAATAACAATTGTCGTCAATTTTAAAACATTTTTTTTCAGTGTAAAAATATCTACTCTTCTGTATAAAAATATGAATATTTTCGTTTACGAAATATATGAATTTTTTAAACTTCATGATTGTTATCTCCTAAACTATTTGAGACTGACAAAATTTTATTGTAGCAATGGGTTAAGGAGGTCCATATACATATTATAAAAATAAGAAAAAAAATATTTAAGCGTGGGTGTGAGAGTATTCCAAAGTCTGACAATATCGCTTGTGACGTCATGCTCTCTATCTCTCATTTGCGGAACGCGTAATCTGGTTTATATTATTCTTGAGTTTTGCTCTGAGTTTGATAGCGTTGTTATCAGTTGCTCTGTTAATAAAAGAAAAACCAACATAACAACAACAAATTAATATGCAATTATATGCAAACTTTAATAAGCTATAACTTAAAAAATATAAATTTTTAAGAAATAAACAGCCCAGTTTGCACATCTACAGGTCTTAATCTATCAAACCATACTAAATTTATTAAAATTGGACTTGTACTTAAAAAGCCTTACGCCGGACAAAATTTAGATTTGCGTTATATATTTATATATAAGATTATTTAATAGAAAATCCCCAAAAGCCACATGCATATAACAGAAATTTATTAATTTTGTTTTAAACTCTTATATTTGTAAATACACATTTGAAAGGAAATTTAATTCTATTAAAAAAGTTTCCAGCACACTGCAAGAGGGGGACAGCTGCCCCCCTGCAACCCCTGCAAACCCTGCAATCCTAGTGTTAGCCCTTAGGATTGCCATATAACTTGAATGGACTGAATTAAAGGTATAATACTTGCTTTGGATTTCGAATCCGCATGTTTCTTCTGCTTCCCGCCACTTTTAGAACATCATTGTTTTAATCTTCTTTTGTTCTAATCTATCACTTCATGTCGAACCTGAGTATACTTGACTGAGTAGGTTTAACACCTTAAATACTTGGTTCTAAATAAAAAGAAGAAAATGCAATTTTCGTTACACTTGAAATAGTTTTTTTTTTTGTTTGAAACTTGTTTGAACTCGTAGATAATAAATAGAGCGGCCTACAAATAAATTTGTAAAATAATTTACATTTAATTGTGATATCTTAAAGAGTTTTTTTGTTGTTATTTCGTGGTTACTCATATTTTATCTTCAATCACTTGGTAATATTCGAACAGCTCTAGCATACTCTACAATTGCTCTCATATATCGCCCATTAAGTACACATGCAGTAAACTTTTAATTAAAGCATTTTATATAGGCCTCACTTGCATCCAATTGGTTGGTATTTATAAGAACGACCAGAGAAAACTCATGCTTATAAATGGTTGAATTCGTGACAGTCGGCATGAAAATTGATGTAAAATTTAAATTTAAATTTAATGTTTTCTCAACCCAGGCATGTCTAAAACATAATCGAAGGGAACAAATAACATATAAAATTCTAAAAAAATACTTCTACAAAGATTTTTTTAATACTGATAAAATTTGAGAGTAGAGAGTTCAGTACTTTCCGAGCAAAGCATTTTTCAATCGCAACTTACACGTAAGAAGCGAACCTCAATGCCACTAACTTGACTTAGAAGGTCCCCACAATCGTTCAAAGCGTACCGCAGCATGCTGGTCTAAACGGCGCAGAGAAATAACTCCCAATGAAGTAACTCCCGAATGAAGAAATGAAATAACTCCCAATGAAATAACTCCCAAGAGAAATGAAATAAGTCCCAAATTCAAAAAAATTAAATAACTCCCAATGAAAATTAAATAACTCCCAAACCAAAAATGAAATAAATCCAAATTAAATAACTTCCAATGAAAGAACTCCCAATAAAAATAGTATAAATGAAATAACTCCCAAGAGAAATTAAATAACTCCCAAGAAAAATGCAGTAACTCCCAAGATAAATGAAATAACTCCCAAGAAAAATTAAATAACTCCCAAGAAAAATGAAACAACTCCCAAGAAAAATGAAATAACTCCCACGGAAAATGAAATAACTCCCAAGAAAAATTAAATAAGTGTTTTACCTCGCGAGGCTATGGGATGACAAGCACTGATTTATAGGGGAAAAAAGCGCGCCGCAGTCGAAAAATCATTATAAAAAATCGCGTGATTTTAAATAACAATTTTTAATTTTATTTCAAAACTATTTTCGTTAGCTTTATAGGGGGGAAAAGCGCTGAAAAAAAATAAATTTTTTATAACAATTTTTTGCC